>JANHGO010000001.1:53889009-53938336 GCA_024606505.1 Aquila spilogaster
TTGAGAGGTCTTTGAGGAGAATTAATTAGCCCGTTTATTGGCAGTAAATGCTTTTCTCCAGATGATGAAATAGATCCCGCGCCACACACGGGGCAGGCGGATGCAGGCCGCTGAGGCTGCTCGGCAGCGTGCTGGTGCCAGGGCTGCGGGGTGGCCGTGCTGCTGCCCTGTGCCCGCCCCAGGACAGTGGTGGTACCGGTGCTTCCTCACACAGCCCCTCATGTCTGTTGCCCGCTGTGCTCTGTGCGGGGGCACCAAGGGGTGGGAGGTCCTACCTGGATCTGCCTCCATGCTGCTCTGCACCAGAGAGTGGACACGCAGTGCAAAGAGGCACAAGGGTGCAGAGGGCAGGAGCCCTGTGCTGTGCCCCCGTGGCTTTCCGCTGCCTCCCCGTCTCTCCTGGGGGCTCCCACCCTGCACAGCCCCCGCTGTGTCCCCTGCTGCCTCCTTCCTCGTGTCTGCCCCGTGCAGTGCCAGCCGGGCCTGAGGCTTGCATCTCCTCCACCTCTCCTCTCCCCGGGGTGTGAGGGGAAGGGCCATGCATGGCCTGAAATGCTTAAACAAGGATTTCCTTGTTGCTGCATGAGCTGTTTGCCTTGCTCCCAGGCCAGCCGTTAATGAGGTTTGGCAGGAGGCACTGGCAGCCCCAGCCATTGGATTTCTATAAATCAACCTGGTGCTAATGCACGGGGCTGGCTTGGGCCGCTCAGCCTTAGGGCGCGGGTTGCAGCCCATGGGCTGGTGGGTGCTGCCTCCTGGGAGGGAACCTGTGCACAGCCCGTGATGCCAGGGCTGCTCCGTCATGTGAGGGTCAGTGCTGTCTGTGGGCTCGGGACAGCCGGATGAGCCCCTCTGGGTTCGGGGGAGGTTGGAGTCAGCAGCCCCAGAGGTGACTGCAGGGTCTGTCTGGGCTGTGAGCAGCTCCCAGGAGAGATGTAGGCAGTCCCTGGGCACGGAGCATCCTGGAAAGGTGGGTGGGAGGGGGCTGTGGCTTCCCAGCAGGGCAGCAGGAGCGGCCCCTTCAGCCGTTTGTTTCCAGGAAAGCGTAAAACAAAATAAAGCAGTTCCCCATGGCCAAAGTCCTGCCGTGTCCTGGTCCTCGCCCCTCGCCTCTCTTCCCACAGAGATTAGAGAGGTTGCTGCGTGCTCAGCGCCACTGGGGCAGGGGGATGGCGTGGGGATGGCTCAGCCCCATGTACTCCCTGCCGTGGGGTCAGGGCCGTGGGGTTGGGTCGGGGCGGTGGCTGTGCCAGGGCAGTGCAGTGCCCACACACCTCATGCATGATGCATGCCCAGCGTCCCCCTGTCCCGGGCATGTCAGACATGCAAAGCAGGGCAGGCAAATCACCAGCCCTCCGGGAAGCAGAGCTGCAGCTGTGGCTGGTGGCCACGACCGCTGCTGGGAAGCACCGCCGTGCCCACAGGGCCCTGCATATGGGCCACTTGCACCAGGGCTGCCTGATGTGCTGCTGCAGCAGCCAGCACAAGGTGATACAGGGGATGCAAGTCTGCAGCACTGCAGGGCTCACCGGAGGTGATTTGCATGGAGTGGGGCACTTGGGAAGGTGACTCCCTATGCACATTGCTCCCAGGGCATGTCACGCTCTTCATCCAGAAAAGGAGATGCCAGGAAGTGAGATGTTATCTCTGCTTCCCCACAGCAATGTGCTCAGCTCTGGGGCGATCAGGGCTGCTTGCTCTCCTCGTCTGGGGTTGCTTTTGTTTCTTTGGGACCTGCAGGGCAGCTCCCCAGCAGTTCCTGCCAGCTTTGCACAGCCATGTTTGCCAGTGCCCCCTCTCCAGCTGGAGCTCCCCGGTGCCCCTCACTCACCCGGTGCCCACCCAGTGTCCCCTGCTTGCCCCAAGGTGGGTGGGCTCGGCACAGGTCAGGGGTCAGGGATGCCAGGACAGCACTGGGGATGCTGGGCAGGAGAAGGAGCCAAGAGGAACCTGTGCAGGCAGGTTCTGGACAAAGGAGATGAGGCCATGCATAGTGGTCATGGGGCTGGGGGCAGCCCTGTTACTGTAAAGCTGCTGGGCGGCTGCTTAGAGGAAGAGCCGCCAGTCTCAAAGGTGACGTTTCAGTTCCTGCTTTGAATGTATTTCCCTCTTTATCAAGAAACCCCTCTGCTCTCACTGGGAAGGAGCTTCTGCAGTGTGTAGAAACCGAGAGAAACCCACATCCACACGGCCCCCCCACCCACCTGGGCTCAATGCATCAGCTCCTGTGGGCGCACCCAGGGGGATACCCCGGGGTTCTGCAGGGAGCTGCCCCTGACCGCGGCCTCCACTGCTCCCATCACCCACAGTGCCGCCAGCACCGACTGCTGGGTGGAGGGGGAATGCTGCTGGGACCGTGTCTCCACTGCAGTTGGGGTGAACACTTCCCCTCCTCTCCGCACCTGCTTGTGGGTGCAAGTACAGCTGGGGGGCCATGAACCGTGTGTGCCTGCTGAGATGACAGCCGACAGCAGCAGCAGCCGTGCGATACTGAGCACGGGCAGTGCTGGTGAGCACAGGACTCCACTTGCGGCTGGGGCAGCCCAGGGGCATCTGCACCACACTGAGAAGCCAGGCTTGTCCCCTGGCGGCCCTGAGGGCTCCGAAGGCCTCTCTCCTTGGGCAGGGGGTGCCCACGGTGGGGACCGTGCCCCGCGGTAGTGCTGCAGAGGTGGCCACAGGAGCCGGGGAGCATCGCACGTGTGGGCGGTGGGAACAGGAACCTCCTGCATGGGCAGTTGTGCAAGGAGCAGGGACACACTCCGCGTGTTGGTTCGCACACACCCAGGGAGGGCACGGGCCGTGACTTCCCTCTGGCCGTTTCGAAATTCCACCGCTCTTACAGAAAAGCCCCTGGGCAGAATTCCTGCAATGCGTGATTCATCCCGCCAGGCTGGAAGCAATGACTGCGCCTCTCCAGTAAACCCTCTTCAGCAAAGCAGATGAAAGGGGCAGCGAGTGCTGCTGAGCCCTCGTTATCACCAGAACCAGATGTGGGGCGATGGGGCTGCCCCCAGCCCCCCTCTGGCATCACTGCATTGGCACAGTTGGGAACGCTGGGGACAGCAGCCGGGGCACTGAGGGACCGTGGGTGCTGAGCACTGGGTTCCCTTCGTGTTCTCATCCCCCTGCGGTCCACCTGCATGGCCCAGCCACCATGGCAAGGACTGTACCAGGTGCTTCAGTGGGACCTCGAGGGCACTCGGGACAGCCCCTTCCAGGAAGTGTGTGCAAGGGCAGTCAGACTGCAGAGTTCCCGACAGCAGCTCTGGTTTTAATAACAGCAAATCAATGGATGCCCGATTCCGGCCAGAGCAAACCCCTGCTGCCTCCTTCCCGGGGCCTCCCGGGCAGGTGGGATGCTACAGGGGCAGGAACACGGGATGGGAGCACGGACCCCACGCGCCACACCTGCATTTCCCGGTGCCTGAAGGCCCCACGTTCCTCAATCCCCGGTGCTCACTGCTCCCCAGCTCTGTCTGGTGCAGCTTCACTGTGTGTGGGGGTCCAGGCAGTCCCCGTGCCCACCCCGTGCCCATGCAGGTGCTGCCCGCGGGTGCCGCTCTGCCCCGGGCACTTCCAGCTGCTCCCAGCTGCTCGCCTGCCTCCAGCCCCGAGCTGTGATTCAGCCCCCCTTCCCCGCGGGGTTTGCACAAACCTTTCTGCTCTCTTTGTGCTTGTTTTGAGAACAGATTAGTCATGGTTCTTAACTGGCTTCCAGCAAACTGCACAACGGCACCATGGAAAAACGAGAACAGCAAAGTGATGACTCAGCACGGCTCGCGCTCCTGTCCCCTGGGTGCCAACTGCCTCCTGCTCCCTCACCGCCCCGGGGATGGTGGGGGACCACCCAGCAGGCACGGCCGGGCAGCGGTGCAGGGAGGGCAGTCTGGGGGGCATCCCCGAGCCCCTCTCTGAGCCCCGTGTGTGTGGGCTCCCTTGCTCCCTGCTGGTGTCTCGCTGCCCTGCTTGGGGCAGCTGGAGCACCCTGCTCTCCTGGAGCATCCTTCCCACCCATACAGGGCCCCGCAAGGCTGCGGCCCTCTACCAGCAGCCACAGGCAGGAGCTCGGCTGGCACCTCGGGCACCACGGCCCCTCCTGGCCGGCACCTGTGCACCAGGGCTGGGTGGGTGACAGGAACTCCCAGGGCGGGCCCTTACCGTACCTCGCACCTTGCTCTGCAGCCCTTTATTGCCCAGCCTTGGCCGGCTGCCTGAGGCACGGCGCGCTGCCAAGTCTCCGTGCCAGGTGGCTTATTGTGATCCCATGGCACTGGACACCAACTGGCGTCGGCTGCCAAGGATGAACAATATAATTGCTGGAATTACAGTAAAGTGCTCCCATTCCCACTCATTAACTGCTGAGACGGAGCCCCTGGGTCCTTCCAGGGAACATCTGCTCCAGCTGTGACCTCTATCAGCACCACGCCTGTCCTTGCCCAGCGTGGAGGAGCCCCCAGCCCAGCTGGTGCCAAGTAGGGACTGGGGCTGTTGTCCCCAGGCCTGCTGTGTACAGAGCGTGGCCCCAGGCAACAGGACACACATGGGCTTCTGGATCTGTGCTGTGCCCAGCAGTGGGTTTAATGGTGCTCTGCTCAGCTCAGCGTGGCAGCACTGCACAGCAGTCTCCTGGAGCATGGGCTGCAGCTGCTGGGCTCCTGCTCAGACTCTGGATAAGAGCACACAGTGGTTGCTGCTTCCTGGCCAGCCTGGCTGCGGGCATCCTGCTGCTCCATCCCCTCCACAGCCTTCTCTGCAGCACTGGTACAGGGGCAACGATGGGGCAAAGCTCCTGTGCCTGAGCCAGGAGCACCTCTCCAGCCTTTCCCCTTTATTCCATTCCCTGGGCTATGATCTGGCATGGACGCAGACTGGAGCTGCCCTCTGTCCATGCACTCTGGAGCTGTAGGGCAGGAATGGTGTGCCAGGCGTGGGGAACCCCAGGGCGTCAGTACCAGTGGGAGCGGGCAGGCGAGCAGGTCTGGGCAGGGAGCAGCAGTGCCAGGCCCGCGGATGCTGGGACCACATGCAGTCGCCCCGTCCCAGACTGCATGTGAGAGTCACTGCTGCTGGCTCCTGCGACGGGGAGGAGGTCAGGGCCGATGCGAGGCCAAGGGATGCTCCAGGGCTGGGGTTTGGCACCTGCCCACGGCTGCTCTGCCAGGGTCATCTGAGGACGCCGCACTGCGCTCGGCAAACACACGCCCAGGGCGGCCGGCTGCCCACTGCCTGGAGCCCCGCGGGGACCTCCCGTGCCGTGCCGACAGCGTGCCTGTGCCCGGAGTCACCGCAGCCACGGCAGGCACCATGCCAGCTCTCCATGCCATGCAGGTGCAGGAGCAGCACGGCCCAGGCTGAGGTCACTGCTGGGGAGTGGGGGAGAGAGCGGGACTGGCACAGGGAAGGTGTGGAAAGGGGTCTGCTTGCACGCTGGGACCCTCAGCTCACCCCCGGCACAGCTGTCCCAGGGCAGCACCCAACGTTGGGCCACCGGCACGGGCAGAAATGGGGCTGGCAGGGACGTGTCCCATGGCACCTCTGGCACTGGGCTGCTGCTCCTCATCCCTGGCCCTGGCCCCAGACTCGTCCTGCGGCTTCCATCGCCACAGCAACGTGGCTTTGTTTGAAACGTTCCTCTGAAATGTCAGGACTTTCTTGGGCCTCCAGCTGCTGCGGCCGGGATGAAAACTTCCTCTGTTGCTCTGGAGATGCACGGGGCGGGGGGGGGGGGGAGGTTTCCACCCCCAGAGCCCACCCCCGAGGGCAGTGGGAGCTCTGCCTGTGTAGCTGAGGTGCCCCGTGCCCATCCCGTGCTCTCAGCCCTGGCAGGACATGGTGGCCCTGGTGTCATTTCTCTGTGTTTGTGCCCCCTCGGGAGCATGGCAGCATCCCGGGGCACTGTGCGCTGCAGCTTGTGGGCAGCAGGACCCCTCCGTACCCCGGCAGGGCTGGCAGCCATGCACAGGGCTGGCTCCAGGGGCACATCACATTGCCAACATGGGCTGCACCGGTTCCTCGCGGCACAGAGCCACCAACTCCTGCCGCCCCAGAGCTTGGCACTGCCCTCGGAGATGGGGCTCGGGGCACTGTGTGCTGCGGGGGTAGCTGGATGGGGGGCACAGCATGGCCCTGCAGCACCACGCAGCAGCGGGGTCCGGTGGGTGTGCTGGCGGGAGGCAGCCTGGGCAGCGCAGCCTTGCCAGCAGCCGTGCTGATGGAAGAAGTGAGGAATCTGCAGCTGCTGGCTCCCTCCGCCAGTTTACTGCAGGTCTCGCTGGAGATACAGCAACAGAGAGGGGTTTCCATGGTGACTTACACAGGCCTCTCTGTTAACTTCTGCAACCCAAAACACGGCCTGGCCCAGCACAGGGTCCCACTGTCCAAAGCCTGGAGCAGCCGGGGACGCTATGGGGCACAGAGTGCCCATGGGCCCCAGGGACAGTGCAGCTGAGGAGCTGCTCCTTGGCAGCACAGTGACCCACTGCTGCCCCGAGCCCATGGCCGGCCCCGCAGCACTGTGCTGTGGCTGAGATCCAGCTTCCCGGCAGCACGTGCCAGGGAACAGATGTCTCGGTCCCTGTTCCCAACTGTCCCCACGGCCCTGGCCCCACAGGAGGAATTGCCATGTAAGGAGCAGGTGGTGCCATTTACAGTAAGTCCCCGGCTGCTGCACAGCCCTTTCCTGCATCCTACTGGGAAACGTGGCGGTGGATGTGGGAACGTCCTGGCGCTGCGGAGCATGGAGCAGAGCAGGAGGAAGTGCGTGTGGGGTGTGCCGTGAGATCGGGGTTTGCTGCATAGCCCTGGTGGGCAACAGTGCTGCTTATCACTGCCACCGACCCCGAGTGGCTGTGGAGCTGCTCCTGCACCCAGTCCTGGTGCAAGGCAAGGAGACACCAGTGCTAATTACCTGTCAGCACAGGGGTGCTCCACGCAATGCTGACCTCCCTCCATCCTCTGTCCCTCTGTCCCTCCATCCCTCCCAGGTGCTGTGG
Source organism: Aquila spilogaster (assembly GCA_024606505.1). Taxonomy (NCBI): domain Eukaryota; kingdom Metazoa; phylum Chordata; class Aves; order Accipitriformes; family Accipitridae; genus Aquila; species Aquila spilogaster. The sequence goes on from JANHGO010000001.1 coordinate 53,896,005, forward strand.
GCTGTAGGTCATGCCTGGCCCTAGGGTTGGCCTTTCTGATGGGCTGTCTGATGGACCAGCACTGGGATGGTGCCCACAGCGCAGCTTGGGGCCTCTGAGCCCACAGGCGGTCAGCATGGGTAGAGGGGCTCCAAGCAGAGTGCCCTCCTGCCACAGCCACTGCTCCAGCGGAGACACAGAACTGCTGCCCACACTCCGGTGGCTGGGGCAGGCTGCTCGGCCCAGTGCATGGCTGCAATGCCCTATGAGCCTCCCTGGGTGCAGCCCCCAGTGTGCCCGGCCGGATTCCAGTGCACCCTGGTTACCTATGGCAGATCCGTGTGCCCGGCAGAGCCCTCCCGGCCAGTGCTTGGCTGGGGGCTGTCTGGTGGCGACAATCGCAGGCTGCAGTTGTTTCCTGTTTTTGGGTCTGCAGATGCTGGTACGCACCATGGAGCAGGTTTCCTGCCACCCTCTGACCCTGGAGGGCTCGGGTTTGCCATCCTGGTGGATACTTCCTTCTGGTGCCAGTAACCCACCGTCAGCATGGTGGGAAGAGCCCGGCCCGGGGCAGGGTGTGGGTATGGGGTCACTGGTGCAGCTGCTTGTCCCTAATTCCCCAGAGACATTTGCGGCGCCCGGGGCTGATCCCATTATCTCCATGCCGGGTCCATGATCAGGAACACCGATCCCTTGCACAGTTCCCTGGCATTATGCGCCCCATGTGCAGCCCCTGCTCATGCTGGGAGGCACAGCCCTGCTGGGGGCCGGTTCCCAGGGCAGGGGGCTGTGCACCATCTGTGCCGGACGACTGCACGATAGGAGAGCTCTCGAAAGCACAGCCTTGGGGGCTGGGCACAGAGCCCCCTCCCACAGCCGTGCACTGGGCATTGCTCACTGCGGAGCGTTCTGTCCCCGGGCCCCTCCGGTCCATCTGTGCCGCTGTGCGGGGCTGTGCCAGGGCGTCCGTCGGAGCTCAGCGCAGAGCTCGGCGTGGCGGGGGGGCTGCCTGCCCGCGACAAGCTTGAGCGGCCGCTTGCGTAAGTGGGGCCAAGTCCGCTTGGCTCCTTTGGGAAGGCGAGGGGTTTGTGAAACCTTCAGCAGGGATTTGCCCGCTGTGCGCCGCGTCACCGCCGCTGCGAGGTTGGGTGCGTTCCAAGAACCCCGCGGCGCTCGCAGTGCTTCCCGGACTCCCGGCTCGGCTGCGGGTTGCAGCGCAGTGCCGCGGCGCGGGGCCCTTGCTGGGAAGCGCAGAGCTGAGGCTGTTCTCATAGGGATGTGGTTTCGGTGCTCTGTCCCGGCGGGACGCTGCCAGCCCCGTGCTGAGAGCCTGGGGGTGCTCAGCCCTCTGGGGTTGGGTGGGATGGCTCCCATCTTTGCTCATTCCCAGACCACGCAAGGCAGCTGCCCCTCCACCCCTGAGAGCGGGGATGCCCGGTCCTGTCAGCACATCGGGTAAAACCTCTTCCAGGTCCAGCGGCGCGTTGCTCTGTCACAGAGCACACTGCACCCCCAGCCCTAAGCAGAGGCGCGGCAGCTCCATAGAGCTGCGGTGCTCCTGATCCCTCCCCGGGGGGGCTGCGGCAGTGATGCTGTCCCGCGGCTCTCCTCCGCTGTCCTGGTGCTGCCAGGGGCCGAGGAGTGGCGGGGGAGCCCTGAGTGGGGATGTGCCTCAGCAGTGCCTGGCGGACGGCCGCCCGCGTGTATGGACATTCCTCGCATAGCTCCGGCGGGCGCCCGGGCAGGCTGCGAGGCGCTTCCTGGCAGCCCACGAGCTGTGGCCCTGCAGAGCAGCACCAAAATAGTCACTGGGACTGTGCCGTGCCCGTGGCCAAAGGCAGGCACACTCACCACCCCTCTGCTCCAGGGCAATTCCTAAGGGAAACCTCTTCTCGTGGCCGGGGGTTCCCCAGGTGGGAGCGTGGGACGCGATGCCCAGCATGGAAATGCCCAGCACCGTGCGCGTGGCCCTGGGGGTGCCGTGGAGAGGTTGTAGGGCACAGGGGGTGATTTCTACCTCTGTGCCTCTCACTGCGTTGCTCTCAGAGCTCTGTGCCCACCGTGTGCCCCCACCCCTCCTGAAGCTCACTGCAGGACGGGATGCCCATGGAGCGCGGTGCTGCTCCGGGGCAGGATGCCTTCACTCGGGACTCTCCATGCCACGGTCCATCCTCGGCAACGAGCCCAGCTCCTCTGCGCATGGGGACAGGACCGTGTCCCGTGTTCCAGGGGACCCTTCACAGCCACACATGTGTGTTCACAGCCGGTCCTGTCCCCCAGCGCAGCGATGCGGTGGGCTCAGACATACCTGAACGATGGAGCAGCGCTTACGCACGCGGGCGGTGAGTCACTGTGGCAGGAATCACCCAGCGCCACGGCTCCAGGAAGCCGGCACTTACGTGGTGTAAACACAATCCCGGCGTCGCACGAGGGCAGTGGCCAAGGGGGGGACGTGCGTCACGAGGGGGGGGGGGTACGGCCTCGAAGGGCGAACGGGAGGAAACAGACCAGATTGGGGGAAGGGAGAGGGGGCGTTCATTAAAAAATAGTGCTCTTTATTATAAATTATGGAAACATTTCCTTTCTGAATATAAATATAAATATGTGCAAAGTTTCATCTGAGTTTTGTTTTGGTTGAATTTCAAGCATGGTTTTGCTCAGCCCTCAAGGCTGGAGGTGAAGATGGAATCTTTATAAAAGACAGTGATTCACGTAGGCCTGTAAACATCCCTTCGGTTCAAAAGAAAAAAAGAAACAGAAAAAAAGACAAAAAAAGCCAAAAAATAAAACACAACTGCTTCTCCAGACGGACGCAGATGAGTGCTCACAAGGGGTGCACTCGGGGCATCCTCCTGCTGTGATCCCGCAGGCACCGGTGCCCCATGGAGCAGTATGCCACGCTCAGGAGTGATGGAGCAGCACTGATACCGCGGCCCTTCGGCCTCCACGCGGGTGTGAGCACGCAGGATTCCATCGTGGCATCAGGACCGGCTGTTCCCCTCTGGCTTCATGGTGTGCTACCAGGACCGTTACTTCCCAGCATCACCGAACGATGTGCAGTAACCCAGACCGGGAGAATATTAAGGCTTAGTCTCCTGGAAAATGGCAACGAGGGCAAAAAGGCAGCAACCTCCGAGCCTGGGGCCTGGTGTGAAAGGAGCTTCCACAAGGAGGCAGCAAGAGGTAAAGTACAGTACGGGCAAAAACCACTTTCCCCTTAAAACCGAGGAACAGCGTCAGGCACCAGCTGGACTCTGGTGCGCATCCTTCTCTTGGGCACAACTCCAGCGCAACTCCAGCACAGTCCTAGCGGGTGCATCCTGGGCTGCCCTGGGCCAGGCTGCACTACAACAACACCCACGGTCTGACCGGAGTGGCCCCATTGCCCCGGAGCATCCCCCAGAACAAGGCTCAGCCCCGGGTCCTCAGCAGCTCATCCCCGGCGCTCCTCTCCTTGCATGGGGAGAGGCTGCTCGTGCCCTGTGTGTCCCTGCTGCCACGGGCGTTGTGCCCGTCCCCTGCTCTTGTGCTTGTAGCGTGACCTCCCTCCGCCAGCCCCTTAGAGGGGGGCATCGTACTGGTCCAGAAACTCCTTGATAGGGGCTGGCAGCTGAGTCATCTTCTCGTAGGAGTCCAGGTGCCCGTTGACAGTCTTGCGGCAGAGGTGCTGCAGCGTGGAGACGCTGGAGGAGAGCGGGCGGCTGAGCACCAGTGGGATCTTCTCCCCACCCGAGTAAATGTAGTAGGTGCGCTTGGGGTGCAGGGCTCCTCCTGGCTGCTCGGGTCCGGCGCAGGGGGTGGGCGGCATGTAGTGGTGCACCAGCTTCAGCACGCAGTCGAAGCGGGGCACGGGTTGGCTGCTGCGCGGGTCGCTCTGCAGCGAGAAGCTGCCGCCCTCGCACTGGATGCGCAGGTTCTTGGTGCCCGACTCCGTTTTGACGCTGAGGGTGAAGAAGTGCCGCTGATCCGAGCTGTCCCTGATGAGGAAGGTGCCGGCGGGCTCGGCGCTCAGCAGCACGTTGGCCTCGCCGCCCGTCACCGTGCTCCAGTAGAAGCCGCTCTCCTGCAGCTTGCGCACGGTGTTCACCACCAGCTGGTACTCGCTCTTGGAGCTGAACGTCTTGAGGCGCAGGCTGGTGTCGAGGGGGCGGCTCATCCCGGCGGCGGGGAACTTGCTGTGGGTGACCATGGCGCAGGGAGCCAGCTTTGCGCGCTCGGGGTGCTGCTGCCGGGAGCAGCCGCTGCTACACCATCACCTGCGGCAGAGACAGCGGTGAGCCATGGCACCCCCGGTCCCCAGCTCTCCCTTCCCGGGAGCACCGGCATCCCCGGTGCCGGGCTATCGCCCACCCCCGCGGGGCACCCGCATCCCCCGACCCTGGCTGCTCCCTCGCCGGGGGTGGGGGGGTGGGGTGCGTGGGGAAACCGGCTCTGCCGGTCCCCGGCTGTCTCACTCCCCGCAGGGCACCGGCATCCCCGGCCCCCGGCTATCACCCTCCCCGGGCGCCAGCATCCCCGGCTATCACCCTCCCCGGGGGGGCACCGCACCCCCGGCCCCCCGGCTATTGTCCTCCCGGGGCGCCGGCATCCCCGGGTATCACCCTCACCGGGGGGCACCGCACTCCCGGTCCTCGGCTATTGCCCTCCCGGGGCGCCGGCATCCCCGGCTACCACCCTCCCTGGGGAGCACCGGCTATTGCCTCGCCGCGGGGCACCGGCTCCGCTGGCCCCCGGCTATCTCCGGCACCGGCATCCCCGGTCCCGGGCTATCCCCTCCCGCGGGGCGAGGGGGGGCACCGGCATTCCCGGTGCCCGGCTATCCCTCCCCGCGGGTCGCACCGGTTCCCGCCACCCCCCTCCCGAGGTCCCGTCCCGGGCAGCGCCGTACCTGGGGCGCGGGTGCCGGGGCCGGTCTCGGCGGCGGCGGCGGCGGTGGGACCGTTGCGCGGCGGCGGGCGGGCGAGCGGCGGAGCTGCTGGGGCTGCCCGGGGAGGCCTCTTATAGCGGGCGCAGAGCCCGCCCTCGGGTTCCTGGAACTGCGCGGCTTCTTGTAACGCTCCCCGGCGCCCTCCCGCCGCCCCGCCCGGCCCGGCCCGCCTCGGCGCGCCGCCAGCCACCGCCGCTTCTCTGCACCTCTCCTCCCGCTCGCACGTACAAACTTTCTTCTTTTTTTTTTTTTTCCTCTCCTCCCTTCTCTTTTACCCCCTTCCCCGCCTCCCTTCCCCTCCTCCCGTTAGCCGCCGCCGCCTCCCCGCCGGGCGCACGGCCGGGGCGAGGCGAGCAGGAAGTGGCGGCGGGAGCCGCGCTTCCACGTGGCCGCCCCGCACCGGGGAGGGGGCGCCGCGCTCCGGGAGCTGCCGACCCCGCTCCCGGCGGTGCTCCCCGGGCACCTGCTGCAGCCCGGCGCCGCGCCGCACCCTGCGGGGAGCGGCGGGAGGGAGGCCGGGGGCTCTTCTATTTTTCTTTCTTTCCTCTTTATTTATTTATTTATCTCCCCTCTCGTGTGCCACTCAGGTCACCGGGTGGGGAAAATTCAAGTGCAAGCGTTTGGCTGCAGTGATTCCGTGCGGCTGGGATAACACGAGCCCGTTAATTATCTGACACAGGCAGGGCAGCGCCGCGCTGCTGTGTGCTCAGGCCAGCCTGTATGTAAAGTCAACAGATTTTTCTTGAAGGCAGCAGATTAAGCAGGATATTACAACGATCTTATGAGCTCTCAGCTTTGCACGTATTCTGTTAGTAATTTTCTGCACTGAGAGTTAAGCCTCCTATTTCCTCCCCTGAAGGACTGTCACACACACACACACACACACACACACACCTAAACCTGATTATCCGAGTCTTGCACAAAGTGCAGTGACGCAAGGACAACACTTCCCATGTAAAACCTGTGTCCTTCCTGTGTAAAACCTTTGCTTTCCCTCTGTGCTCAGTACTCTCAATGCACATTTTTCAGTTTTTCCCCGTGAGCACTGTGAGCTCCAACAATCCTGAACATTACTGTTCAGTGATAAGCACTGCAGGAATACAACAGGATCTCGCACCCTGAACAGGATCACAGCAGAGGGAAACGGACCAAACCTGCTGACCTTTGTAGCTGACACACCTGGAGCAGGAGCCTTTGTTTACTGGTGCAGCCTGTACCAGCATTGTGGCACTGTGTGATCCTTCCCTGCTGTAGGACATGGGGCAAGGCGCAGGAGCACAGCATTCACAGTGCAGGCAGCAGCTCTGGCCCTGTGATACCCTCAGGTCTGAAAGAGTGGTCCCCAGAATCTCTCCCCTGAGCCCAGGAGGTGCCCTTCCAGGCGTGAGCAGGTGTGAGATGATGCCTCTTGAGTGACAAAGCCTGGCAGGGAAAGGCATGCAGGGGCCACACGTGGCGAAGCTCCACAAGAAAGAGGACTGGAAGCATTCCCCCAGCTCTCACCACTTTCAGGAGACTTCACTGCAGCAAGAGGCTGTCACCTCCCTTGTTTTATTCTCTGGTTTTGGGATCCCTTTCTGTTTTCTCTGCTGGCGCTCTAAGTGCGTGTAAGAAGAGGAAGAACATAAATCCCTCCTGGGGCTGTGCAGAGCTGTGGCTGTGTGATACCGCTCTGCTGCTGCTTGTCAAGCTGTGACCTGTGTGCCACTCCATAGATGTGATTGCACATTTATAAGGCTGCCCGCCAGAACTTTTTTTTTTTTTTTCTTTTCTCTAAGTGAAGGCTTACATGCTGCTGAAACTCATGTATGAGTGATGCATCCATAACCATCACAGAGCTTCACGCTTGTGAGTGACCAAGAGTTTGGTTGTGCATTTGCCAGTATTCTGCTGTACCCTGTCCCCACCTCATCAGTCACCTTTTTCATAGAATCACTAAGACCATCTAGTCCAGCCGTGAGCCCATCCCCACCGTGCCGTGCCCACTGAACCATGTCCTTAAGTACAACATCTTTTCTTTCCTTAAACACCTCCAGGGACGCTGACTCCACCACTCCCTGGGCAGCCCATTTCAGTGCCTCACCACTCTTTCTGAGAAGAATTTCTTTCTAATATCCAACCTTTTGACCAGGATGTGGATCTGACTCTAGAGGCTTCAGGTTAACACTGACCTTGGTGGTGATGTTTTCCAGTTGCTTGCTCTTCCAGCCCACTGAAGGTGTTCATCAAGGACTGGTTAAGATTTCAAATGCTGCGCTCTTAGTTTCTTCTATGTACGAAAGTGCCTAAAAATATCTGCAGAGTATATTTTTGCTCTTGCTGAATTCATACAGCTAAGATAGAAAGCTCAAATTAATGTCGTCCTCAAATTGCCTCCAGTAACATTCAGAAACACTTCAAAAAGTCATTTATGACCTGGAGGGAGAGAGGGCTGAACACAAAACATTGTTTCTCTCAGTTGTGAAAGACCGTATGGGCCCTGGTGCTCCAAGTATCCAGCTAAAACTGAACATGAAATAAACCCATCTGTTATTAGGGAGTTAATCAACTTCTGTCAGACCAATACTCTGTCACTCAAACATTTCTAGCAGGCTGGCAACTGTCATAATGTTTGTGCCTATATGTGGACTCGCCTGCTGCTCGTTGCATTGAAATCGCACGCTGGTTTCTGCATATGCCTCCAAATAATCACCCGGTGGTATCTGAGACATGGCAAGCTCTCGGTGCTCCTGAAGCCAGGCTATGGTGACCTGGGGTGAGGTATCCAATTACCAATCCCCTAAGCCACTCAGTGGCCTCATTGCTGGGGATTTGGGGGATGATGTCTGCAGTGGGGTCACTGCCAAATGTCAAAACCCCACACAGTTGTCAGCCCTGGGGAAGGTCAGTATTGGATGTGCCTCTCTTGGCCTTCTGCTTGTGCATTAATGCAGACTTTGACAGGAAATTCCTAAAAACCTTAATACCTACCACAATGTAAATCACGTAGTGCAAAATTCCATAACACGACAAGCTGCTGCAAAGGCTTCAGTGCACAGAAACAGAAAATTCTGGTCACCTGCAGAGAGCTTTCCAACAGCACCTAGTTCTCCCTTGTCATGTCAGCAGTTCCAAGCCTAATTTCCTTCTGCTGAGTGCCATGAGAAGTTACAAGGTTTTCAGTGAGTACACAAGCAGGTTCTTTGAAATTTAACAGTGGATTGTGGGCCTCAAGGACTCTCACTTCCCTTAGAAGTTTCTAGAATTAACTGCTGATGCTTCATTTAGTGTGATATTTCACTATAGGATATACTCCACATTAATGGAATGGCAGTCTTGGGCATGCTTTGGTTAAGGAAGAAAGAGCTGAAACAGACCAGCAGCCTGACAGGAGCTCACTTTCCTCACCTGAATGCCCTGAATATGAGAGGGGTAGTTTTTAACACGGCTTTTAAAGGGCATCAGCATGTTTATGTCTTGAATTGTATATTATAATACATTTGTCATTACCTTCACATGCATTTCATCACAGCATCCCAAACTTCTCTACAGTTCATTAATGCAAAAACCTTATACGTGGTGGGAAGCTTTAGTAGTTTCACCGGAGGGGAAAGAGCAGATGGAAAGAAAATGTGCTGGTCCTGGAGAAGCTTGGTGCCCAGGAAGGGTCTGGGAAGGCTTGGTGACAGACCTTGTGCTCTGGCCAGCTCTCTGGCTTTCCATCTGCCACCATGTCCTGCTTTGGTAGAAGACAAAGGCAACGATGAGCATTTTTGCACAGCTGCATGCAGTGATAAACAAAGCGTGGGCTATTGCGGGGAAGGCTGGCCCTTGAACGTGTTCCCTCCAACTCCTACTCCTGCTCTCATGAAAAATTTTGGACTTGGGGTTAATGCAATGTTCACCACCTGAGATAATTCAGAAGGACAGAGATTGACATACATTGCTGTGGAGATAAAGCTATATCCTAAATATTTACAGTGTATGGATATTTAAGTTGATAAAAAGGAACTGAATTGCAGGCTTTAAAATTCTTCTTAATTTCTTTGATTGTTTTAAATGTACTTTAATCCAATAAGTGGCTCTCAGTAATAGTTAACACATGTTCTTGCAAATTAGACTGAGATGTGCTTCCTCTTCGTTGTTGGGTGTTCACGATAACTAGTTGTTAATACAATTCTTCCTACAATTCCCTTTTATCTTTCTTTCTTTCTTTCTTTTTTTTTCCTTAAGCCAGAGATTCAGCAATGCATGTCTTACCAAAAATTATTCTTCAGTATCTCATGATTTGATTTAACGCTTTTGGCACAGCACAGTTTGCCTCCTTTGCTTTTTCTGTCACTTTTATAAAGAACGCGTTGTGAAGTTCCTGTCATTATATTTAGCCCCCATACTCCTGTCATGCCTACTTAGTTTTCCTCCTGCAATATCACCTCTAGCTGATCCTATATTTTATTACACAACAACAGTAGGTGAGCTCATTATTTTGTGTTGGTCTCTATTCCACCCCTGTTCCACAGACAGGATTGTAAAAAATAATAATAATAATAAAAAAATCTACATGCTTTTTTCAGCTGCACTATCTGGTATTGAGTACCAATCAATGTTTATGGTCAATGTTGTATGATTAATGTTGCTTTAGTCTACAGAAATTTAACCTCTCTTGGTTTTGCAAGTCCTCAAAAAATCTACACTGTAATGCCTGTTGACAATCTTGGACAGATTTGGATCTCATTAAAACAGGAGATGGAATGGCCTGGTATGTGGGTGTCTTATTTAAGCATGAGGAGAACTGGAATGATTCTGAGCAAGGCTTAGCCATTTTAAAAGTAAAAGCAAAATATATATTTTAAGTAGCTTTATTTTAGGAACACTCACCTGTATTTTGAGCCAGATGTGTCAGTATTTCAGATCCAGAAAACATCCTTCTTCAAGTTGACGTATTCCTGAGCACTTACAACAGAAATTAACTTGCATCATTTCCTGAATCTAGGGCAGGGAAAATTGAAATATGTTGCTGCAGTTTCTGTTATGCTGAAACAGTGAACGGTGTAAACACCCACATTTCAGATGCTGATTTACTTCTCCTAAAAACTTTTAAAATATAGCAAATTAGCGGGGTTAATTCAACAAAATGGACAGCTTTTTCATGATGTAAAGTACATTCGAAGTACAACAAAATATTTTACAAAAAACTGCAAATAGAGTAGGTTTCCCTATTTCTCTGGACTATTTATTGATAGACTGTTGATAACCTAACATTCAAGTTAACAGGCATTATTAATTCAGTATTATGCGTGCTGCATTGGCTAAAGGTCTTCAATCAGCGTGATAACAATATATATTGAATATATTTATGTTCAAAGTTAAACTTATTTGCTGAAGAGAACAACCATTTGTGAAGCACTGGGAAGTCAAACATGTCAGTTACTAAGGAGATAAAGCCATCCAAGCTTCCTGGACAGATCAAGAAGGGCCACCAAAGGTTGTTATTGTTGCACACTGATGTGCAACAGTTGCAAGTTGCCAAACATCTTTTGTTGCTCCTTAGCCACAGGATGAGGGAGCAGAAAGAGTATTCTGCCTCATTTTACAGAGATAGAAAAGGTCAATTTATAATTACTGTTAAAGTCCAGCCCAGGAGACAGTTTTATGCATCAACATTGAAATAATGGCAGCAGAGTAAGAACATAGAGAAGTCAGACTTATTTTCCAGCTGGGTTCCTTGGATGCCTTGGGAATGGGGAAGGCATTTGGCATAATGTGTGGCGCCCGCAGCTGACAACAGAAGTATGACTATTACCATCAGTCACATCAAGCATGCCATACACAGCTTCCATCACAGATTTATTATTGGAAGTCTTGGTAGCAATTACACTACCAAATTAAAGTATTGCTAGATAAATCCAAACTTCCTTAATTTCTTGCAGATTTCACAACTGTGCATCTAGTATTCCAAGTGGACATGAATGAGCACAGAGATGGTAAGAAGCCCCTGTTCTCACTGAGTTGCTATTTGGAGAGAAATTCTTAAACAAGAGATTATTTCTATTACATATAATCTGACACCAAGTGGTATTGATGAAGTAATTCAGTGAAATTATTCTGTTATGAAAGGCATGTTTTATGGGAATGGCTTGTGAAATTGCAGGCAGTAGCTAGCATCTGTTGGATCATGATACTGCACATATTCAAGACTTTTACTAAATCATAAAAAAATAGATTTCATAAGGTTTTTCATACAACATGGAGATGTATCTTTTTTTGGAAGCTCCTCCCTTTACTCAGGTCCAAAATTATTTAGTTATATACATATCCATACTTGATGTGAATTAAACAATTTCCAACTTGTACAGTTTTAGTTCAGGTATGAATACAGGTACATATGCATGTATATACTTATTTATTTTTGAATGTTTTCCATCCTTTTTCCCAAACTGAAGGGCAACCTCTCTGTGTCGTAAGAGGCAAAATTCCTAGACTTGTCTAAAAGAATTTGAAATAAAGGTGAAAAACTTTAATAAAGTTGTCATCCTGGCAAGCTGAACTCCACTGCCTTTTAGTCACCTGTGACAAGTAACAGTGGCAGTGACAGGACTTCATCTATCTTCAGATACTGTGGGTTTCCAGCTCTCGCAGTTCACTGCCATTCAACTCCCTTTTCTAATGCATGACCGCGGTCACTTAACAACTAATGGGCTGGGTAGTCTGATGAAGCCAAATATGTTCTGAAATTCCCAGGTGCATATGATGAGCTGAAAGCAGATCTCTAGCTTGCACTTTTATTTTAACACTGCCTTAACTAAATCTTTGTACTGAGTAGTTCGATCAACTTGGGGACATCCTTTAGAAAAAGGGGGTTTAGAAGCTAGTTGCAATTTACAGATTAAGTCGTAAAAGACTCATTCCAATTGACATCATTTCTAATTGAACTGAAGAGTCAGTGATTTGTTTCTATTCCCATTATTTGACCCTTTGAGTAAGGAAAGATGCTCCTGTAAGTCTTAGGTCAAAAAGAAGCTGATTTCATTTCTTTTTTATTATCAACAACTTTGACATATAGGAATATAATTAAAATTGAACACAGCATCGGTGTAATTAATTGAATTTTTTTCCTTTTTTTTTTTTTCTCCTCCTGGAATGGTGCTCTGGGACAAAGTAGAAGCTATAGGAAACCTGCACAGCATGGCGATTCTCAACAGAGCTTTTGTAAATTCTTGGCTAATTGCTTGAAAAAACTGTTTGTCTTCTTACTAACCTACAAGATGATAGGGGAAGATAAAATGCATTTTCAATACATTTTAGATTTGAATGAGTAGACTTATAGAATGAATAAAAATTAACTTAACAATTTGCCTCTCTTTCTTCTATGCAAAATTTCTCTTCAAACTTGCCCTGCTAAGCCTTTGGTGTCAGAGTTGATTAACACAAAGGAGGAGACAGAGGCACTGTTCCTTGCAACATTTAGGTCAGATACTCTCCGGCATGTATCTAGGCCACGTCTAATTAATCCCAGAATACTCCATTGCTGCCAGATTACCTCTGCCAGCTTCTCCCACAGAAACCTGGCAGCAAAGATTTTTACCTTAGGTGAGGAATCTCCCTTATCTGAAGGCAATTTGGAGGTTTTTTTTCATTATTTATGTAATGTTTATGTGTTGTACTGCATCGCATCTGGTAACATTTATGCAACAAATTATAGAGTCCTTAGGATAGTAAGTACTTAGTAAGGGCGAATACCTTCACTTAAGTTAGTGGAATAGTGCCACTGACTTGAGTTGAACCGAGACTTCACCCCAAGACTTCACCCCTAATAGGTTTTGGATAAAGTTTACTAACCGTGATCTTCACATCACTCTAGATTTGACACTGTCAGTCAAAAGAATTCCTTTTTTCTTTTGTTTCTAAGCCAAATGTCTATACATGGTGTTCAATCAAACTAAGACTGAAAAATACAGACCAGTACAATAAGATTGTCACTGAAAAGCTTGTTGCAGATGAGGAAAGAGGGTCTGAGTTGTGTTTGTACACTTTAAACTCTAGTCTATAGTCTTCTGTGGTCATTACTAGAATCACCAACAGTTTGAAAATGCACTCACAAGTTTGGGGAAGTGCTTGAATCAAGATGAACTCCTCATATGAAGTAGCAGTGCCAAGTACATAATTCAGCACACTTAACAAATGAAGGAAACACTAGTGATACGTAGAACCACAAATGCATCACAGCACTAAAAATAGAGCACTAATTAGCAATGCTAAATTGGTATGCAGGATGCTGAGTGTCAGAAGCAGCACCAAGGCTGCAGCCTGAGGACAGACTTACTGAGACTTCAAATCAGTGTGCTATAAATATGCATTCATTTCATACGCACAAAGCCAGATGATTTTTCACACCTGGTGATACAGTACTAAAAGGCAAGACAAAATATTACTTGCAGAACAAGAAATGGCTGTTACTGTGTGTCTATTATTATACTCTTAAAATTCCAGACATGAAAAGCAGGCATTTTTGTAATGGACAGCATATGCTTTTTAACCACAGTTTTTCCAAATAAATCCTTACAATGTGCTTCACTTAAATATAAAATAAATAAATAAAATGCACTTAATACTGTGCTCTTATCAAAATTATCACTTAAATGTTTCTTCCGATATCTTCAGAATTATGTAGCAATATACATGTAAATAAGATGCAGATTTTCACATCCTTGTTTTCCTCTCCTGTGTGGGCTGATTCCTAAAACTGGAAATGCTGTTCATAGGGAATCATAAATGCTCAATATTGGCACATAAAAAATAAATCCATGTTGAAAAATATGCCTCTAAAAGAAAAAAAAAAACATTAAGAAGGAAGCAGTAAAATCAGCATCCATCACCAGTTTTGCCTGCATTAAGATTTACCTGCCCTTCAAATGTGCGGTGGTGGGCCAGCTGATTCCTGCATTAACATGCCTCACATCTACATAAAGAATTTTAGAAGTCATCTCATGTTTTAGCTTGTATTAAACCCATGACAGCAGACTTCCTTACATGTAAGATGCATGTGCTTCAGCAAAATGCATGCAGATGCATCAGATTCCACAGAAAGCTGTGGAAGTGCCAACTCCCAGTGCCTTGCACTTAACGCTTTAGGATGGTCTCATAGACAGGTCATAAGAATGTGTAGGTAAAAGTGCACACAGGCTAGTGGGAACAATAATATTTTAAGTCTGTGTAACCGGTCACAATTCAGAAAGCATTCTTTCACCAAAGTTCCCTACTGCAGTACTGGACAGCAGTGTGGAAAGAAGGGCTCCCATCTGCTTCTGGCTGTAACTTGGTCCTGCAGCACATGCAGCAGCCATGGGCACTGGAGAAAGGAGTTATCTGAGTGCATTATATGGGCTCTAAACTCAGCATTATTATCCTGTATGTTGCAGAACAGAGTAACCTCATTATTCAAGGAGAATATTAATCAAAAGTAACTTAAAAATTACCTACATCCATGAGTCTGGACTTCAGAGTCTGTTAGGCACAGTTTTCATTGCAATATCTACAGCAGCTAATTAAACATGCAGTTGTTGTTTTGCAGCCCAGATAGAGATGCATTGTTAGGCAGGAACAATCAATAACTTGCACTCTCTGAAAGAGTAAGCACATATAGCACATGCAAAGTGCAAGCAATTATCCTTAAAAGAACTTCTACACTGTTATGAGTGGCTGCACAACTTGAATTGCTGTTGAAAAATTAAAATAGTTCATTGTAAGCCTCCGAGAAATTGCTGCATCTGATAAGGAAGTCCTCTCTGATCATTCAGAGCATCTACCAAAGCCTTCCTTTCCCGCTACCCTTTTGTTAGCTTTCTTCTTCTTTCTCTCTCCATAAAAATGATTGTTTTTTGTAATACAGACTCCTCATCAAGCTCCAGTCTATCAAAGAGCCTACCAGGATTTTCAGTTTCCCACTCAGTGATCTGAGTACAGTTAAATGATTCTCTACTTTCAACTAGCCAAAACAATCTCCATTATGAGGACAAGTGTTTTCCCATACTGCAATACATACATAAAGAGGAATAGCAATAGCATCAGCATTCATGCTGATTGCATAGACCAAATCTTCACAGAAAAAATCCAGATTGCTCTGATGAGTTTTAATACCAAGATAGAAAAGATTATGCTTTTGTTTTGACATAATAAAGTCCTGGTGTGCCTTGCTGGTTATTCTAGCTCTGCAGAACCGTCCTACCTTAGTTTTTAAATAAAGTTACATTGCTCAGGAAGGACACTATTTAAATAGATCTGTCCAGAAATGCTCAGCAGATGCATCTGGTTTCCTTCATTCTTATGCGGTCAGGTTTCAAATTCAATACATGATTTTATATATCCTGCTGGCAGTGTTTATTTTTATGACCATGAAGCTCTCAGTCCTTGTCTACTCAACCTCAACACTGACAGTGCTTTGAATGTAGCATTGGCTCACTGAAGCAATGAAAATGAAATAAGAGTAATCTTAGAAATCAGTCTGCTTAATGTTAGGACATAGATTTCTTGTCCCTCTTGTTTTGAAATTTTAGCATGTAAAATGCAAAAAAAAATCCTAGGGGTTTTGCAGCACAGCCAGGGAGTACAAAGTTTGAGTGCTGTCATGCTGACCCATTTCATCTCTTTATTTATCTTCCTTTGCTGCTGTGTATGCACTCCGTTATGTATCTTTACCCTGTGTTTGCTCAGCACGAGCAGAACAGACTGGTTGAGTCTGTTCCTAAGGCACCTATAGAATGTGACACGTGTCCTAATCCTAGAGGTAACTGAGATCTCAAGTGCACACACGCACACCTCACTCATCTAGGACTTCCAATAGACTTTTCTATAGATAAAAACACCCTGCAGGAGTTTCAAAAGGAGTATCTGCACTAATTAGAGGCAGTGTCTCTTGGATGCCAGAGCTTTCCTCATCACCTCCAAAGTTTTAATATTTATATCACCCTCTTCCTTTTAGGATATGTTTGAAAGTGAGCTTCAAACTTACAACCCATCTCCATAGCAGTAATAATACTGCGAAAAAATTTGTTTTCAGTAAGCCAGGTTTCTTATCAAGTTGCAACTTCTGTTACCATTATGACACTTAATTCTCTAAGGCCCCTGAGGCTGAAATATCCACAGCTGTTCGGTACCACTGACTGGGTATTCCATCTCTGTGCAACATACTAGTTCTTATGGTTGTATTTTAATAAGAATGCTTGGATAAAAGTAGTGATGAAGCTTAAGGTCCAGAGGCCAGATGCTGAATATGTATAAATCCTGCGGCTTTCAAATACATCAAAGAAACGATATTCATTTGTCCCAGGATTTGCTCCCTACTTCCAGTTTTACCAGACTTTTCTTCAACTAATCTTGCAAATGCCTTAACCACATCCACTTCCGACTGTACCCCTCTCAATCCCTTTCAAATACCTCCTTCTTAACATATAACCCCTCTGTAATTCTTCCCTTTTAAATCCTTTTCAATCCTATTTTTTCTTCATTTTTTCCCCTTAAATTAGCTAATTGTTGCAAGCATTTGTAGCTCTTTGAAATTTTACTTCTGAATGTGTTGTGGTATGTTGACTCTGAGGGCTGAAGTTTCTAAGCAGCTTTCAGAATAATGAGATTTGTGTGCATGACTCCCATGCACTACTTTGAAGATTTACTCCATAGAGTGAAAATATTTAAAAAAAAAAAAAAACACATCAGCTTCATTGTTACATTCACTTGTAAACACAGCTCAGAGTATGCTTCCTTTACTGTATGGTTACTCCTTTCTCCTCTAAGACACTTGCTGTACTTGAGGAGCTTGTGAACGTACATCCTTAACAAACAACTTTTTAACCTAAGGGTGTGTCATCCTTAGATGTAGCTGATACACTCAGCAGTTTTTTTTGCCTATTTTCTTCCTATCTGCACTTAGCAACTGTGTGCGTAACATATTTACGTTACACATTCCTTTAACTGGAGGCTTGTTTTCTTTCTCTGCATGACCAACATTTCCAGTTATACGTGGCAGTAACTTGTAGATATCTAATGTAAAGTTCAGTCTGATCCAAAGTGGCATACTCACATATCACATTATTCAAATGCGTAGTGCCTAAAACATTAACTTAAACTACCTGGATTTTGCAGGCTGGCTCGGTTGAGCCAATGTTTCTGACATTTCATAGCTTGTTAGGCTTTGTACCATTGTTTCATACCAAGACTTTCATAATCTCCTGTCAAGTAAATCTACTGAGGGTTTAATTATTGCCTGCTGTATTTTTGACCTTGTAATTTGGGTTTGGTTTGCTAAACCTGCACGTGGATAACTTCGTTCACAATTCCCCTTGCGCTCTAGCACAGGTATGTAAGCATGCCACGTGGCTAGCTGACTGTGCCAAACAAGGTAGGTTGGTTGGGTGCTGCGCCAGCTGGTCCTGAGCTATTTGCATTGCCTCAAATAATGCCAGCACTTCTCTGCCCACGCCTGCTGCTGTGTGTGCTCTGGCTGGGTGCTGCAGCCTGGCCATTTATCTTAAGCCCAAAGGCAGCACTCTCAGATAGGAATCAGGATGCAGTCATTTATCTTTGCTTTTTTCCTCCTTCACCTGCTTTTCCAGCCACAACTACACCACCTCCAGTATTGCGCTGGAACATGAGCACTGTGTGAGGCATGTGCTGAAGTATTTCCATCCACAAAAAGCACATTATTCCACTGCTTCTTCTATATACAACATTTTGAACTCAAAACTTTTGCCTTTTTGGCAGGCTTCGGGTTAACTAGCTGATTCTGTTAATAATGAGCCAAATGAAATATAATGATGCTTAATTGGAGAAAAAGAATGTTAAGCAAACCTCTTTAGTGGAAAGAAGCGAGGAAGAAAAAAAAAAGATATTTAGTATGTGCACAGGTTTTCATTCATGGCCTCAGTTGCTTCCCCCTTTTGCCAGGAGCTATAGGATAGAGACTTCATGATGACCCTGTTATTATGAAGTTACACACGGACCTAAGCTATTGTTTGAGGATTGGAGTACTGAGGCTTGTGGGTTGGAGCTTCTTGTGCTTTCACATTGCCCCAGGCTGTGGGAGCATATTGGCTTCTCCATAACTGAGTTGGCAATAACCACTGATGTAACTGTACCCTAAAGAAAAAATACTAAATTACTAGCTGCAGACTTCTTGAAGACTCTGTTAAGGTTACAAGGATAACGTGCATTCCAGATAGACATGAAAAGCCAGAAGTCAGATTGGAAGACAAAGAATAAAGAAATGTTATGACAGTTGAATATTTCTACAGTATGGTGTTTTTAACTGTGCTGTTATAACTATCTTTTAAAATCCTTTTTAGTAAGACAGCTTTAACACTAACCCTGTCCTCTACTCATGTAAAAGGATTTTTTTTTTTAAATGTCCTGTATTCAGTATCATTTGTTTCTTTCATGTGCATGGGGGGAAGAGAACTGAGGATATGGCTGAATCCTCAATGCAGGTTCCTGTCCAGCATCTCTCACTTTTTCCTCATTAAACACACAGCGGATGTGCGTCTGCCTGTTTTACTATCTTGCAGCACAGCAAAGTTACTTGGCATCTTCGCACAGCCTCTTTCAGCAAGGCAAAGGAGAGCAGACCCGAGTCAGGCTTTTGTTCAACAACAGGAAAGCACGCCAGGCTGTGCTTGCTGCTGGCCCACACACAGTCAGCCTCTGCCTTGAATTAAGTACCTTTGGGGGGAAAATGTTTTTTTTTCTTAAAATCGTTATCACCAGATATAGTTTACATCACCTGTTCTGGTTGATCCAGGTCTTGAAGGAAGTGTACTCAAATGCTTTAAATTCTCAACAGCAAAGTCCTGCAAGCAAATACAACACTAAGCATGATGGGGGCATCGCAAACTTTACTGCTTTAAAAAGCCTTCCAACCAGAGGATGATCCTTTCTGGATCTGATGACCTTTTTCCCTTCTTCCATTCCCACAAATGCAGCCTGTTCCAAGAGACAGAGTGAGCTGCCTGGGGCGATCTCAGGCACAATATTTTGAGCAGCACCCCATTTTACACCTGCTCTGCCAGACACTAGACAGGGAGAGAGCAGAAGACACACAGAAGGAAGATATTTTTCTCCTTATTGATGTCAGCTCTTGTTTTTTCCATGAGGCCTCAGACCTTGCAGCATTATGAAGAACTTCTTCCCATGGCAACTGCAGAAGTAGTCAATCTTTCCACTCTCACTCCACAACCCTATCACTCTTTTCTCCCCAGAAACCTCCTGAGAGCTCAAATAGCCCTAAAGTCAACACTAACACATTAAGAACATTATTCATTTGGTAAACTTCTGAATTTGGGTTGCTTGCCACTGGCAAACCATTTCATTGTTACAGCTTGAGTTGAGCCCCATGACTTGAGAATGCAGCTTCCCAGCCTTCCAAAGGCCCCTGGAGACTTTCTCAGGGCTCAGCTGGCTTCTCAGCAGGGAGCACTTCTGTTTCTATGGCAATGGGAGCCCAGGGCCATGCTCCAGACAGAAGGTTAGGAGAATTCCTCCTCAAGCATTGCTGCCACAAGCATGCCTGCAGCTAGGCTGAGCCTTCAGGTATCACGAGAAGTGTCTGTGGCTGGGGTTCCTGCCACGGCATCCACTACTGCAGAAAGCTATGTATGTGTTTTATGCAGCAAGTTACTATCTTGTGAATTTGGTAATTCATCACAGCCAAGTCTAGTTTTTGGCATTTCTTATTCTCGTTCATACCCTCCAACATTTCTGCTCTATGTGGCTCTTAGCAGTGCTGTTTCTTAGCCCACCCACTGAGTACACTTAGCCACGGCAGTGCACCCACTCAATACATCTTTGTATCTGGTCAGATGTAAACAACAGAAAATCTCCTTTTTAACTAATGGAGATTCAGCCAACAGACTAGAATGAA
Organism: Aquila spilogaster; assembly: GCA_024606505.1. NCBI lineage: Eukaryota > Metazoa > Chordata > Aves > Accipitriformes > Accipitridae > Aquila > Aquila spilogaster. The sequence goes on from JANHGO010000001.1 coordinate 53,915,798, forward strand.
TTATTAGCACATGCATATCAAGAGAAGGAAAACGAACAGGGAAGCAGAAGGGTTTCTGTACCTTCCAGTCTTAGGGCATGAATTTTTTTCTACTTGAGGTCTTAATTTTTAATACTGTTGGAAGAAACCCAGTTTCTGAGTCCTGTTTGCCAGTAACAACATGTTTTAAAGAAAAATCAATATGCACTATGATGGTATTTATTTGCACTTTAATTTCCTTTGATACCGGATATCAAATGAACAATTCCTACTTGCTAGCAATAAAGTTTTATGATTTACTCACTTTGTCTCTGCTTTATCATAATAAAGAATGCTTGTGGAGGGGCTCTTCAGCACTCAAAATAGGCTTTAAAATATTGCAGGCTGCACGTGCATTTCTTGTTGCCATTGCTTTCCTGTCAATACCTGCACCTTTGTTCTTTGATTTTGCCTGTTGTTGCTATGGTACTGCGTAAGTCTGCATTTTGCACCAAATCTGGACCAGAACTAATTGCAGCCAGAAAACCTTGGCACCAGCGATATCTTGTTTCTGCCTTCCCCAAGCTTCACATGCACCAAGACACTATGTTTGGGCTTCCTCCAGCAAGAGAGGCCTCCAAAGCAGAACAGAAGTCTGAAGTAAGTGAGCCTTGCTGGGTGTAGCTGAGAAACAAAGCCATGGAGGAGATGGAAGAAAAAGCCAAACAGGCACTGCTAAAAGAGCCCTGATGCTGGGGCCAAGGAGCAAGTTGGGTCTTGGATGAAAGAACTTCAAATGGGCTGTAGAGCTCATACTGGGAGCTTGAGGTCTGCACCACGGACAAGCTCCCTCACCCATTAAAGCTGCTGGGAGCCCAAAGGGTGCAAGAGGGGGCCAAAGCAGGGCCTGCTGTTTCATGAGACATTCCCTCCTGGAATTTCACAGGTCGTTTACTTTTGTTGGGTATCAAATACTGCTTGCATAAGTACATGTTTGCTTGGCTCTCAGGAAAGCAAGAAAAAATTTTACCAAAGAAAAACTGATCTCACACTTCAGATAAGCTCAAATGCAGTGTAAGGAATGTTTTACATACTATGCAGAAAATACACCATAATTCAGTAGGAAACCTAAATTTTTATAATTTTTTTTTTAACTCCAATTTTGATTGTCTTTTTAATATTAAAAACATGGATTACAACAAGTTATTTCCTCAGCATTCATGTTCTGCCTTGGACTAGGAAGTTGGGAAATAAATAGCCAAAACTTTATCACCACTGAATGAAATGAAGTCAGTTGCAAGACTGTGTCTCTTGGCTTTAGTACAACTAGCATGCAATAAGACAAACAAAGTTGGAAAAATAAATGCATAAGGCAGAACTTCAGAGCTTGAAATTCTAAAGAGGATGCTTTTGGGCTCCAGCAATTCTGAAGCTGCCACCCACCTACATCTGGAAAGCAAAGATATTGCCAGCCCTCCAAGTACAATGCACCTGTCCAAACCCATTCTGGAAAACGTGCTGCACTTAACTACTTTCAGTGTGGAGTGCAAGCCTGTGCTTCAACACAACAGTGAAGCTCACACCAGTTTCCCACTCTCATCCTCCACTAGCTCCATGATGGAAGCCAGGCCTCCGGTGGCATTCTCCTGGAAAATGTTGTCTATTTAGACCACGAGTGGTGGCAGTGTGTGCTCAGCTCTACAGAATGTCCACGCAAAGCCAAGCCCAGATGGCTGTGCTGGGGTTTGGCTTTGCTGATGGGACAGCTGCCATGTGAGTGAGGCAGTATTTGATCCTGGTACACAGCTGCTGATACTACCATTAATAAAGCTTAAAGTCTATGGTACAGTTGTGGTACCAGGTAAAAAGGTTAGGTTTTCTACCTCACTTAAAAGCAGAAAACTTACAAGCTTATACTGTTAAACTTCCCCAGAAAAGTGAGTAAAAGCTGCAATCTGTATAAAAAAAATACATACATGTAAAAAAAACCACAAAAGAAAAACAAAAAACAGCAACAACAGTAAAAAATTGAACAAAACAAGCATAGCTTGCATACCATGAGCTACAAAACCCTCAGATCTAGACCATTATTAGCTTTGGGAGAATTTAAATTCAAACATATTACCCGATCAAATTCTAAGCCTTAAAGAAAATTACTTAATGCACAGATGAAAACCTTAGTGTGAAAACATCGCTGCAAGCTTTAAATATATACACAAAAAGAGTCAAATTGCTGTTAAATTGTCTGTAAATTGCTGCTCTTCTGGGTAGAGTAAATATTTTGTGATACGTTATTGCCTCTTCATCTGAAATGCAAACTGTTTTCTTTATTACTGGTGTAGCACTTAGGGTTTTTTTAAAAAATGAGCAATAGTTTTTGCATGTGCCAACCACAGCGATCAGCCACCAAGAATACTGTGGAAGACAAATAACAGAAAACGTTTGGCTCACATTGCTACAGACTTGTGCTTTGTAAGGGAAATATTAGTCTAGGTTTACATGGATGAAGGCTCTTCAGAGAACTGAAAATATTATAGACCCCATTCGTGGCTAGACTTTCCTTAGCTTCTTCATATCCTTATTAATCATCCTGTCCTGAGAATTAGCACAACTTCAGTGTTTTAAGAGTCATCTAAGTGAAGAAGGTCCCAGTAAGTGCACAGATGAAAGACTGATGAAAGAAGGCAGCTTCTTGCACAGAACAAAAGCTCAGCAACATTACCAATACCAAAAGTGGATAGTTCAAAGGACACCAAATGTCTGCTATTTTTTTCTTCATTTATTGCTTCTTCCTAAAATTAGATGAGCTCCTTTAGTAATCTGAATTCCCTAACTCAAAAGGTGTTTTCTTTTCTTTACAGAAAGAAGGAACAGGCAGGAAGTGATAATCAAGGCTTTTAGCAAAGTAGCAAACTCTCTTCTAATTACATCCAAAAACTTCCATGAGAAATGTTTGCTTACATAGGCCATGCCATGTCACTTGTCAGCCTCAGACACTGCTTATATTGCCTCTACTGCAAGAAAATTGTTTTTTTTTCTTAACTTTGCAGAAATGGCAGTGGTGCAGCAATGACACAAATAGCACCGGGCATGCTGACAGCCGGCTGGGATGGGCAGCAATGCCATTTTACTTTGCTCAGCAAGACACATGTCACACTTTCCTCCTTGCCAAGAGACTAGCAGTTGGGTATGGCAGGCTGCTGCTTCTTGAGCTAGAGCCCTGACAAGCAGGTTGGGCCTCCAAAAAGGTCAGGGGCACAGATCTATTCAGAATCTTATTTAGTCTATTCAGAATCTTATTTAGTCTATTCAGAATCTTATTTAGAAGAAAGAAGTTGAAGCCTGCTCTAGATTTTTATAGTCCTATATCCATAGTTATTCGAGGCTTACATGGCAATGAGCTAGCATCCCTTGTTGGTACAACCTTCATAAACTCTTAGCAGCAAAAACATTGGCATTCTCAGTGCATCAGATTGCAACTTCAATTCTCTACCCTTCCCTGTCTGTCCAGCCTTCCTTCCTAGCCTAGCAAGTTACTTCACAGGTTGGTAGTACTTGCTCTCATATCTCAGCAACAGTTGCTTCAAATATCTTCATAAACATGCTTATAGTACTGCCACTTGATCTGACAACAAATAATTTAGTTACTGACCTGATTTGAGGTTGGCATTGTATCCTTTCAATCGCATGTCTCAGTGCTTGGAGAGCTGAGGACACAACTTCTCAGAGGGCTTCAAATGCAGATTTCTTGGCAAGAAAGTGGTGGAGCCACAGCTAGTCACTAATCAGGAGGCACATGCAGGAGCCCCTAGAGCAAAACAGCTCAAGAAAAAAAAGAGAGCAAGTCTGTAAAGGCTTTACATACCCTTTGGGATGGTCAGTGGAGGAGCTGGGTAATGTGGGATGGCTCAGGTGACACAAGTTACCCTAACTGCAGCCTCCCCATCCTGATGGACCTGCTGGTGCCAGCATGGACCTGCCTGGGTCACCTAGAGTACATGGGGTGGCCCAGGGAGGTGCTTCAGGGGATATTCACTGACAGCTGACTCAGTTCAGGTTCTAGAAGAGGAGGACAACCAAGTAATCCTGGCACAGCAGTTCATCTTCTGGCCTAGTTTGGGCAGTAGCTACCAAGCCAGCCACTTTGGCAGAGGTCTGGGAACTGCTAGTGTGAAGGTGCCACCGCTGCGGTCAGCACCCTGGCTGTGCTTTCTTGGCTCGTCTTCTCTGTCTGTCTGCACGTGTGTTGGGAATTACTTTTCTCCTGCACATCAGTTCTGCCTTCACCTGCCAGCATGGAAATTTACTCTGGCATTTCCTTAAACTAAAAGCTTATTAGATCTAAATTAGGAGACATGCTTAGAGGAGGCATTAGTGAATGTCACGTAAGCATACAAACAGGCAGAGTTAAATAAATACACATTTTTTCCTCTTACCTCAAAAATCAAAAAAAGATTGTCCAGCTACAGTGACCCAAACATGAATAGCCCACCAAGCATCCTCTTGCACAGGCAGGTGGCACATCTCAGAGTTGGGTAGGGATTTACATTCAGAGCAGGGGGAACGTGAGTGCTGCCATTGAGCAGCTAGTGTGTGGAGCTACTGCATGAGCTAGTGGTATCACAAGTCTTAAGGATGGAAATTCAGGATGTGGGTGGAAAGTGCTTATGAACAGCTGCTGCAAATGTGAAGCTGCATCTGAAGGCTGAGATCATGTAGCTGCTGCTGCTGACCCCTGGAGGAGCAAACTTCCTCCTGCTTCAGGAGCCACCCACATGCTCAGCTGGGATACAATTATAGTTAAAGTATACATTCATCACACGCTCTTTGTAACGTCACTGACAAACTTCACATACTTGCAGGCACTGCTGGAGGAGGGAAGATGACAAGGAGGCAGAAGCCATACTTGGATGCTCTTCTACTTCTTGATCAATAGCAACATAGATGCCACAGCTTGATCTTGACACAAAAGAAGAGTCAGATCAGAAACCTGCTCAGCCCATTGCTGCACTATGTTTGTAAATATGCACCAGGAGCTGCTAGCTATATAGCTCCGGTTCTCTGCACACCAGAGTATGATGCAGTCCTTTCCCATTCCATTCCTTTCCTTCCCCTTATGTGCCCTTATCTGCAAGAGCTCTTTAAAGCTCTTTTTTCCTTGATGGTTTGCATCTGATGTTATCAAAGTTAATTAGATAAATGACACAAAATTCACACAAGGCTCTTGGTTTTCTTAATACACAGTGCTTCCCCCCAGACTGTGAACTTTTAATGACACAAGTGGGAGAATACTCTGCTGTTTTACCATGTTTAACTTTAGGCTACGTTAAAACTAATGGCTAATTGTTTCTGATGTATCTAAAACACTTTATTGTTCTTTTAATAATATTTTTTTCTTTGTTCCTAGTTGTTCCCTTGCCAAAGAGTACCACCTGTAATGTAATTGCTCCAATCTCCTTAGGGCTTTCATATGAGTTTCTGCTACTCATAAAATCCCCCTCACTAGGATTTTGGGCTTTTTTGTTGTTAACATCCTTTCAGTTTATGATTGTTCTGGAGAGATATTTACCAAAGTTTGTTCAGTGGAACTGCCTAAGGAATTCATCTAAGGAATGGTTTCGGTGGAAAGCTTAGATGGAAAATGATAGTTTGTATTTTTTTTGCAGCTGGAGATGCCTTCAGCTTGCATTTGACTGCAGCAGCCTTTTAAGCTATCTAGACAATGAACAGTCACGTATTTCCAGTGCCATACTTACACTTTTCTTATTCTTGCTATTTCTGACAAAGTACTTCAGAAGCAATGCTCACTTCAATTGTACTCTCAGAAAGATGCTTGAACAAATAAAAAATATGCAGTGGATGAAAGGGATGAATTTAACCAAGTAATTTAGGTCAGAAAGTTTTAGTGTAGAGGTACAGCATTGAAGAAGAGAAGTGTATGGGAATCCATAAAATCAAGCTTAAAGTAGAAATGCAAACAAAAAGGAAAAATCATTCCTTGAAAGACAGATAATAGGTAATGAGCATCTCTTCTGACCCTGGTCTTCGAAGATGATTGATTCTTTCTGTTCCTGTATATGACTCCTGAATTTCTGCAGTGTTGTTTACCTGCTTTTGATAGCTTAATCCTACTTTGGAAGATGATATATTTTATATGTTATCAGTTGAAAATATAAGAAGAATCGGTTGGGAATTTCTAGGGTTTTTTTGTTGCTGTTGTTGATTTTTGGGGGTGGGAGGGGGACAAATAAATCTCTATTTGCATCACTTTTTACTGGAATCAGATCTTCATTGACTTTTTCAATGCTTCCTTACTTACCACTTGAGGAATGCTATGTGTGACAATTTTGTACAAGTTTCTATATTTGTGTCTCATTTAAATGGGCATTCAAGTTCTGATACTGCCAGAGCTAACAATGCTATTTGGTGGAGTGGTGGATTTTGGTTTCTGCTTCAGCGTGGCCAGGGCTGTGGAAGCAGCAAGCAGCCCTTTGGCCCTGGGCAGCCCTGGCTGCAAGCAGCCTCTGAATAAGCTTGCCTGGCTCTTCCCCCACTTGATACACATGGCAGGTTATTTCAGCAGCAGCAGATGTACAACAAATGGAAACACTGATGTTGTAATTTCTGAGAGGTATTTATTCATTCAGATCATGGTCGTCTTCTTTTTTTTTTTTTTTTTAATTGCTCCACAGCAATCTTTTACTTTGTATTCCATAATTTGACACATCCAAATATAAAATAGGACAGGAGTACAATTTTTATTCCATTATTCAGGTTCTTAATTACAGTCTGGTAATTTACAGGCATGTTCTCTGTAAACTCTATGAGTATGTCTGAGTATGTCTTGAAAACTTTATTTTAATGCATCAGTAAGTTGGTCAAAGCTTCTACCACTGTTGTTTAAAAACATGTAAGCCAACTATCTCAGACTAGTCAGCACAGAAGTTTATGTTCTCATTTTACCTATTATTATGTATATATTACTAATGGCAGCCTATTGTATAATACTTGAGAACTTTGAAAATATTTTCCCCATTTTCTTTTTTTTCTTTTTTTTCTTTTTTTCCCTGGAGAGCTATATTTCCTAAATGTAACTTACCAAAGAACTAGACCTCAGTTCACAGAAAATTAGACAACTCTGTCTCCCTTCTTGTGGACTGACCTTTACCCTACCACTACTGGCTGTCTTACCTAACACAGGGCAGAGATTACATAAACTTATCCACAGCCCTTCTTGATCCTTCAGAATTAGTTTGTAATAGCTGAATTGTGAGGAGTTGTTTTTTTCCTGAATGTTGTTTAACAGCAAGCAAAGGCTCTCAGAAAAATGAGAGAAGTAGGTATTTTGCAGGATACCTGCTGGAAAGGCTACTGACTCACAGAGGTGCCTGGAAATCACTCTGACCATCACAAAGGCTAGCTGATAAATAGAAGCATCTTAAAGGCTCAGAAGGGACCATACATTTCTGTTTTGACATCTAATACTTGGTGAGCCACATATGTGTCCATGTGGGCTGGACTGCTGTGGAGCACTAGGAGATGTGAGGCAGAACACATCATCTGGAGACCTTCTGGAGAGCTGGTCAATGACAAACGACTTTGGCCAACAGAGTTTGAGGTGGAAAACATCAGGTCAGGCCAAAGCTGGAAGAAATGTTCTTTGCAGGGATGGACAACAACTGTGAGTGAAGACTCCCAACTCCAAAGAATGGTTTTACGTAGCCATGGTACATAGATTCATACAGAAAGTTGGCAGTAGAGCCCTGATGAAGCATCATTATTGTTCCAGGTGCAGATTACCATGATATGTTTAGATGCAGAGCACTGGCTGTGATTTGAATGCCCATGTTACACAAATAAAGGAAATAAAACTGGATGGAGGCTTATTGTTCTTCTATAAGGAATCATTATTCCTTGGCTGACAGTTCTTTCAACACTGCTTTAATACAGTAGATTGCCAGTGGAACACTATCCCTTGCAGAAGGTAAACAGATATTTGTCTGCCTGTGCTGAGGTACATTTCTAACATGGACAAAACTTGCAGTGAGATACTGACCCATAAGGACAGGACCTCTCCCTTCTGCTCTGATACCATTCTGCACAATGACAACAGAGGTGTCCCTCAGTGCAGAAGGGCTCATGCTGTGCCAGGGCAAGACCAAAGCAGAATTAGTCACTGTTATCTTGAGGAAGGGGTCCACAATAGTTGAACACCTCTTCACACACACCAGAAAGAAGGAAAGGAGGACTGTCATTCTGGCAAAATCCTGCAGATGAGGAGTCAGAGGAAAGGCCAAATAGGAAAAAGAATGAAGAAAATAACTGAAATGGCTAAAAAGACTAAATGCTGCAAAGAGTCACTATGGCAGAGTCACACTGTTACTTTTGTTTAGGAGTTCTACCCAATGTTTGAAGAGGAACACATGAAACGCCTTGATCCACACTGGGAGGAGGCAGAGCTACTTTGTACTCACCTGGGTTGATATTTCCTGGGAAATTTAGTTAACCACTTATCCTGTTTCAAAACAGCCTGAGATGCAGAGAAATATTAATCTGAGTTAAAATAGTGATCTGCTTCTACTTGCTATCCCCAAAGCATCCTTGGGAATACGCACACATACCTTTGGTGGAAAACTCAGCGCTGACTTGGTGTCCAGCAAAGCTCTGCTATAGCTACACTCACATACCTCATGATCAGTATGTTTCAGATTATACAGTTCTTTCTTCTAAATTTAAGTCCTTTGCGGGAGGAGGTGGGAGTGATTGCCTCTCAATTCCTGAACATTTGCGATGGAAATAAACACACAAGCACTGGTATGAAGAGGTACTCAAAGTTATCCATGGCTGACCTTCGCAGGTCATGCTTCCTTCATACCCAGAAATAAACCCGACTCCTGCTCCTTCCCTTGTACCAACTACTTCCTCCATCCTTTCTCAATTAAATCGCCATGTCATAATCGCACATTTGGCCTTTCACCTCTGTGCAAGTTCATTACTCCTGATCTTCTTAATCTAAGATCATTACCATCAATCGCTCCTTGAGGGAAATGAAATATTTTTTCATAGAAGGACATAAAGGGCCAATGGATCTTTCAGGATGGTTCTATTTTAGATTTGGTGCCAGTCAGGGTTTTTGACTAAGCTGCCTAGCATTTGTGTCAATCAGATGCTTCAAGGTGAACAAGAAAAATTTGCCTGAGCTGTGATTCCTTCCAGCTTGGGTCATTTGCTGGCCAGGGTGAAGGATTAACTTAATTAAATCAACTAATACCTTAACAAAGGGTCAGGGGCACTGCCAAAGCTAATAAGGGCAAAGGTTAATGAGGACCAAGTTTTCCCTTCTCATGTCCTAATGTCTTTTAGATAGCATTGCTTACCAGACCCGTCACATTGCAGCTCGCTTCACATCCCTTATGTGATACCACTCTTAAGGCCCTATTCATCTGCTTCTCAACAAAGGGTCACTGTGACTCTTTCTGTGTCCACTGCTACAGAAGGGCTTTTCTGCTGGTGTGCCTCCTTCCCATTCGTGTTTTCCTGGGAGACATGCATCTACTGCAACAGCCGCACAGAAGAAACAGGTTTATCTTTGTGTATAATTAACATGCTCAGCAGTGCCGAGGACTTGATATCTTTAGGTAACCATACCTTTTTATTTGTTTTAACCCGCGTCCTCTTAGTTCCCCTATTGCCAGCACTTTTTTTCACGAAGGCCCTTGGGGCACAGAATCTCAGGATGGCTAATGTTGGCAGAGCCCTCTGGGTCCCTCTGCTCCAACCCCTGCTCCATCAGCGGAGCCACCCAGAGCTGGGGCCCAGGCCCGTGTCCAGGCAGCTCATGGAGATCTCCAAAGAGGAAACTCCACAGCCTCTCTGGGCAGCCTGTGCCAATGTACTGTGTGGTCCTGTAAAAGACTCAAACAACCAAAAAGCAACAATCAAACAAAACAAAACCTAAGAAAATGGGAATCTCATAATTAGCTAAGGCTCTGAAGACATCCCAGGCTGCAATGTTTGAAAGGGATTTTTTAGGAACTGTTCCTACAAAGTCATTTTTTTCTCTCACAGTGTGCTGACCGTCTACTATGTAAAATGATAGCACATCATTTTCAGAAATCCTGATGCAAGGGTAATACCAGTGATATTACTGATACACTGAAAGGATATTGAGCCATCATACAAAGTGAACACATTTTCTGAACGCTGTTGAAGCTTTGGGAATGTGATGCATTTTTCAGTTCATTTCCAGCTAAGCTTTCTCACTGTTTGTTTCTGCACAGGTTTGTTAGATAGTTCTTAAAGGTCTTTTCTCTGCTTAGATTATTCTCAGTCCAGTGCATTCAGAATTATAATAAGAAAAATACGAGTTTAGAGGACACTTCAGGACAGATTTATGTATTATCTGTAGTTAAAAAATAACAACAAAATAACTATCAACAACTATATTCACTAAAATTATATATATATATATATATATTTTAAGAGTAGAAATCTAAATTAGAAAGCACTAAGCACTGCTACTAAACTGTATCATTTATTCATCTAAAATTTTCCGGTCAGTGGACACTATTTTAGAACAAGAAGTTTAGCAAAATCTAAAGAAGTCAGGGTTTTCTGTTGCTGTTGTTTATTTGTTTTGTTTTTGTTGTTGTTACCTTTTGGCATACACCTGATATTTTAAAGGCGTTTCAAAATTTACTTTCATATACTGCAAGATCTTCAGAACATGATGTAAGAGAACCTCAGTACCTCTGTTCTTTTTCTAAGAGAACGTATGGAACAGATTTGAAAGGGAGTTATACTAATGAGTTCATTAATCTCATATACCTAAGGCCAGCTATAAAAAAGCTACTTCTGATCAGCTTTTTGTTTTCAAGTGTTTTGAAACGGTTTTACGTAATGACCTTGATGGATTAAAAAATCTGTCACCGTATTCTTCTTTTAATGTACACCTTATATTCCCCAGAAAGATGCTGGACCAACAGCACCAAAGACTGATGTTCTTTAGCAGGAGAAGGCTGTACCCACAGTGGCAGCCTCCCAGCAGCTGTCTTCCCAAAGCACTTCTTCCCCACTCAGTCTGGGTGGCTTGAAAGGCCAGCACTCACTCAGCTCACTGCAGAAGTTAGCAGTAAAAATGTAAATTAATTCTGATTACAATTTTTATAAACAAAGGTGGCATCCACTCTTGAAGGGGTGCCACCCATAGAATACACCTGGTTAAGCTATTTATATACATTTCTTCTGTGACCTTCTGTGGCATCCGATTTCAGTGAGGTCACAGAGACATTGATGCTTGGTAAATTGCCAGTAATCAAAGGTTGTTAAGTGCTTGTCGCTTCCTTTCAAGCCCAGTCTATCTTTATCACGAAGATGACCTAGTTCAGCAGCTACAGCCCATTTATTTATAAACTGATAACACTCAGGAAGTATGCATTATATCATTAAAGTATCTGTAATGTTGCAGAAACATTTGTTCTCAAATGATGTCATTTTCCTGAAACAAGGTCATGCCTCTGTACAATGCTGCTTCCCAATTCCTCCTCTCTCCCTTAAGCCCTTGCCAAGGGCTTCTGCTTAGTTTGGATTTTGGAATACGCACAGGGAAACAGAAATGATTTTAGAGTTTTCATTGCACTTGGTGTTCATGCTACTTTTTCCAGTTGCTGCCATCTCCAGCAGTAGTGATTTGTTGACCTCTGAAAGAGTCAGAAAGCGTTAAAAGGGAAAAGTTTAGGGTAGGTGCTGATGAACTCTAAAGACACAAAGATCTTATTGGGTGTGTTGATTAAACTCCTCTCAGCCATAAAACAAAGCAAATCACCAGCTGGAATTTCACTGAAATTATCAGTTAGTGCTACCTGTGTGCTAAGTAGGATTTTTAAAACACCCTTCTGTACAGAAATTTCAGTCTTTGGAAGGAATGTAGATTGAAGTTAAACGCTTCTGGTTAAATATGGCAGGAAAATATATCTGTCCATTCTATCTTTCTACTTGCTCGGATGTCCGTTGAGTAGAAAAAGATACGGTTGCTGGAAGACTTAAAGAAATTCTGAATGCTAAATTAGTCATGAAATGCTGTTATCAGTGGAAAGCTTTGGAGAACACTCAAGACGGAATTTAATTTAGAGGTAGGGATGATCATTTATTATTCATAAGACTTTCTGCTGAAGGAGTCCCGTGCTTAGCAAGTCATAACCATTTTGTGAATCCATCAGCCCAAATGCTACAGGAGCACAGCTCTGAAACTCTGTCCCTAGGGCCACCTCTGCTCAGCAGGAGGATTACAGCTGCCTGTGGAGAAGCTGCATGCAAGCTCTTTTCTCTCTGTTTTTAAAAAGAGAAATTGCTTAAACTGAAAACAGCGAAGTAACTATCTTCTCTATTAGGCTACTGATTGCTATTCTTCTTTTTTTTTCTTTTTCTTCCCTGTGCAGTTCTGGTTATAATAAATACCTGAAATCTCAGCCCATGAAGTGAGGACAAACCTCTCCTCCATCTGCCTCTTTCCACTGGTAATGTAAACGTACATGTATATACATGTGTGTGTGTTTATGCCACACCGTGGCAAGTTATTAAATGTTTCTCAAGATCTGGACCTTCATATAAACTTTCTATTTCCAGATTAATCAAAAGCTGCTCACTGCTGACATGTGAAAAACTCTAATATATCTTATATTTTGCCCATAAAAACTGAAAACAATATGTAGAAAAGAATTTTCCAAAACATCTACATACCATTCAGATGGATTGTTATCTGACAAGGACTACTAAAGCTTACAATCACTGTTCAAATGAGTAATGGAAAGGTTTCCTTTGGCAGTGCAGGATGTTGTGCAATATTAATTAATGAGGGTTGTAAAAGGCATAGAAGATCTCTGCCCCAGCAGCAGTCTAGTTCCCATTAGACAGTTCAAAATCGGACCACCAAGATGCAAAGACTGAATGATATAACCCTACCAATCTGTGCATATTATAAATTGCTTTGCTGGTTTAGCAATTCTCCTTTGCCTCTCTATTTTGGGCATACAGGACTTTGACAATTTAGGGCCAGTTTCAATCAGCAGCTTGGGGACTGAATTTACATTTTAGGTGCCCATTTTCTTTTTCCAAATCCTCATTTCTTATGTTCAGGCTGCAAATAAATGATGATGCTACAAGAACTGTATCTGAGAAGGCTGACAGCACAGACTGCTTCTGTGTACTGATAGCTACCTAAATATCCCCACACAGTAGCCTTACTGCCTCCATCTTTCAGTGCACCATACTTAAATTTAAACAATACCTAAGCAAGTTCTTTTGCTTTAAAATCATAAAATTATGTCTATCGTCATTTCTCTTAGATTAATTGAAAGGTCTCTTCACTAACTTGCAGCAATTACTCAGTGCATGGATGCATCCAAGTGCACGCATCTTAAATGCTTCAGGATCTTATTCCCCTCCTAAAAAGCTTCTATAACTAACAATTTTAGGTAAATACAATTTTTAATCTGCAACTGCAAGGTGCTGTCATAGAATAGTGTACACTAATTGGTACGAGAACCATCCTTTGGATGCAGTCAACACTCTTTGAGTATAAATACAGAGTGAGGAGCAATAAAGAAAATACATTTGCCCTTCTGCCTCAAAACATGATAGCTTACACACCAGTATTTTGGCTAGTCATCCACTTCTCCAGCAGCCAGATTAAGCAACTTAATTCCTTATGATTTTTTTGGAACCTGACGGCACTGTTATAGCCACCTCTGGGGAATGTCACATTTATGGTGCTTCTTTCTGTAAACACCTTTCAAACAAAAGCAGTCCACATACATATTTGATATACATATACATGTGCTCTCACCTTGAAAAATCCCAAACCTGTTAGTTATGTTCCACATACTAGTATTAACTGATTCCTTCTGAAAAGAGCCATAGGCCTTTCAAATAAGTTTTAGAGGCCTCTCAAGAGAACAGCTTGATGGGTCTGAAGGACACCATGTGCTATAATGCCTGTCAGTGTGACAGAAGTCTGTCTGAATCTGAATTGTATCTGTGCCTAAAGCACCAAAATATTGCCATGTGTAACTTGTTTGCATTCCTCCTTTCCTCCATGATGAGATCTGCAGTACCATTCACTTGACAGCTTAGATTCATGTGATTTCCACCACGGATTTCATCAGGAACTCTGAAACCACCCAACTAGCGTCATGTCAAATTTTCTCTCCACTTATATCTGACAAGAACACCGCATGATTTCTGCAAGATCTTTCAAGCTGCACTACAGAGAATCAGTGCTTTTTTAGGTGATGGCAGCGTACCAGTGTTAATTTGACTAACCTAGTTCAGCATGCAGTATGCAATTATTTCCTGCTCTCATGATGATTTTTCAACCTATTTTTAACTTAATGTATACTTTGGTAAGGATTCTACCTTAGGAAAGATAGCTAGACCACATGCCTTCTATTATGTTGCAGCTGCTGTTACATTTGTCACTGAAAAAAGAAATCTTACCGTATGTGACAACGGGATTTGAATCACAACTGCTAAATATACCATGTATAGAAATCTGATTGCTTTATGTTTTGTTGTTGTTGTTGTTGTTGTTTTTCCCCAACTGAAGGGAAGAAATGTGAGGGCAAAACCTTACAGTTCATTTCATGCTTCACTACAGTGTAATTCTAGACCCTAAAATTTCTACCATTCCTATTTTGGTAATGAATGGAATGTAAAAGGGAGGTATTTAAAATTAATTGCAGCAGTTCTGAGGGTTAAACCTGCTTAACCCGACCTTTTATTACGAGAATATCAACAGAGCATATATCTTGTCTAGGGAGCGCTGGGACATCATTATTCTTCCACCAGCATGTTTAGTTCTAAAACCTGGGATTTCTTCAGGTTCCTGTAGCCGTCATGCACACCATATACCCGTCCCAAATCATAGCGTCTGTTCTGAACTACTCACTACAGCAGGATTAGACCTGAGAAACTCTAGAGTTTTGTTTTACTTTATTAACTTGGAGTACTTTTAAACAGTTTTTAAACAAAATTTTCCCTTGACCAGCAAGGGAATTTTCAGCCTGAAGTTCTCAGCAACATCCGGTGAGGCTCCTAGCCAAGTTCTTCAGATACTGTACATCCTCAAGGACAGCCTGCTGGCTCTTGCTGGGGCATTTTCTTAATCCTTATAGCAGACTTCCTGGATCTAGGAAATTTAATTCCTGACTCCTTCGACCCAGATGCTGGCGAAAACGTAGTCTGCAGGCTGTGTGTAACTGGGTGTGTTCAGTTTTTTATTTTCCCTAGGAACTGGCCTTGCCGTTAAATTTTTCTAAAACAGTCATATTAATATGTTCAAAAACCCACTGTTGAGTTTCAGATAAAGGATCACATCTGTTCATGAAAATCTTCTTTTCAGATGGGTTGCAATCTATGCAGCTGCTGCTTACCGGATGGAACAAAGTTTTGTCCTACAGAAATGAGAAAAAAATAGAATTAAGTAGCAAACGCCAAGTAATTGGAAGTGTTCTCATTTTACTGAACATGGATTAACACAGTCGTAGCCGAAATAATTTTGTATACTCTATGCGATAATCTTGTGCAATAACCACAGCTTAATTTAGAAACTTGTAGAGAATCTAGCACATTTATTCCTTGTGTTATTATCCTTCAAAAAACTGGGGATCCAGGAAAGAACAAGACATCATCTTGTCTTTACCTAATAACCACATAATATAATGAAAAAAAGAGAAGCCTTTCTTTACATACCATGTGCTTCCCTCGGCTCCAATTAAATGTCTGAGCCTGATTTTTTTTTTGGAGGGGGGGAGATTGTTTCTGACAATTTCTACTGTGCTGCTGGGCGGGAGGATCTGTAAAGATCTGTCTGGGAAATGCGCATTCTTCAACTTGATGAAGAAGTCAGTAACAAATATTAATTGAAGTGCTGTGATGGACAGACACATAATGGATGATCTCAGTTCTCACCCCATAAAATGCAGACTTTGCCTGCAGCCTTGTAAGACAAGCCACTGAAATACTTGAGCACTACTCCTAAGAAGGAAATCGTAACACGGCTTTAGATCCCTATGGAGATCTTGGGAGGATAAGCACGGATTAAGTTGTTTTAAATAGGATATTCATGGTTTTTAGTTTTATTCATTTAAAATTCACTCTATTGTTTGTGAAATAAAATCATTCCACTATGAATCTTTGGTAAAGCAGAAAGTACTGAGACAAGCAACAGGTATTTGTGGGTAGGCTAGTTTCAATGTGTTTAGTTCACGTAGGCAAGTGGCCGAGACAGACGTGGGAGTGATTAGATGGCTTGAAAGTTTCCAGGGACTATATAATGCATTTACTGTATCTGTGGGAATAAACTTCTGATGACTCTCAGTAAACAGCATCCAGGCTCTTCCTCTCCTTGCCAAACAAGCTCTGCCAGCAGTTCAATACTAATTCAGGATGTGCCTGTTTGCCCAGTTTGTAAGAAGAAAAAAAGAAAGCTACTTGTCAAATCACAACCTATTATAAACTCACCAAAGTGTTCTGGGTGCTGAGCAACAATCATACAGAAACATCTTCAGCTAAAAATACTCCACCATTCAGAAAAAAGTTATGAAGACAAAACTATATATAACGCAATAATCTACAAAGAAATAGAAGCTATTTTAAAGCAACTTGGATAAAGGAAAGCCGTTTTTTTTAAGTTTAGGAAAGAGAAAATTCATTGGTTCTTTTTTTTTTTTAATATTCAGCATATGCAACAGAGAGCAAATTCAGAAGTGTAGCACTGTGCTCTGCTGGAGCGTGATGGTGCTCCACCTGCCTTTCACAAACACTGGCTTTCACCCCAACTCCTCCCCCCTAAACGCACGCTACCACAAGACAGTAATTCTGAGGGATGTGGCCAAAGCCTGCATGGCTAACTAAAGGAACTGGCTTTGTGTGGATGGGGAGGCCAGAAGCCCAGCTTTGCTCTGTATGGGGAGCAGCTTACAAGCACAGGCACTGTGCACATAGGGCTATCACATCCCCGTGTAGAAGGAGGCCCTACCAGAGCTCCCAAGGACCTATGGGGTGGTCAGGTACCCTTCAGCACCTTGCCAGCTCCTCCTGCTGTTCTGTGGGTGCCTGACGGAGCAGTCTTGCCTGAGCTGGGAGGGAGCAGGGGGTACTGTGGCTGCCCACCTTCCCTTTCAGGAAGGGGATGGCTGGTTTTCCTCATGTCGTAGACTGGGAAGGGCACAGCCAAGCTACCAGGAAGCTGAAGCTAGAATGCTAGAAGCTTTAACACAGTAGCTGGTCCAAGAAGAGAGGAATCTGCTTCAGTACAAAAAGCGTGCTACAAGAAACACTCCAGCCTTTTCAAAGAGCCTGCAGCCTGTCTTCTCACAGAAAAATCCAGGGGATGCAATTCTTGAATGAAGCATTGTTGGTGCTTCTTTCAGCCAGTCTGATTATTAGGAGAGAAGAGTGTCTCTTAAGGAGAGGGACACAGTTACTATGAGAAAACTTCTGGCTGCCTCAGCTATGTATAATGGCCTATTAATTTATCATCTCCAGCTTACACTGACCTAAGGTCAAAGCCTGCAGTTCTTATGGAACTCAGTAAAAACAGGCTGAGGACTTTAACGGGTGACAGTTGCGTGCACCCCAGAGAAGAACTTTCAGAGGGAAATATATAAGTTCCTCTTTACACCAATATGAAAAAGCCACAAGGACCCTTCTGGAGACTTTTCAAACATCTGAAAAGAGCAGAGCGATTTTTTTTTTGCTTTCTGCATAAAGGCAAGTCTGAATATTATTTGCAGAAGGAGAAACTTCTCCATAAGATAATGGTTCTCGACAGTTCAGGGGATTGGTAATGAGACACAGAGCCTTTCATTTCTTCTAGGTCACTGCTATAACTATGGCCAAGGTCAGCAGCAACTGGAAGTCATTATCAGCTGGTGGCTGCAGTAGTTTATCTGAAATTAGTCGGTAGCCCCAGCGCAGTTTCAGCAGGACAGATGTCCGTATGATAAAAACCACTATCACAATGACATGTCTTTCGTTGTCTGAGGGAATAATCTATGGACTCACAGAGTAAAGAGTGAACTTACTCTTGCAGTTTGTCCCTGAAGCTGTCAGGAGACTATGAACAAATGGTGCTATTCTGGGCACAGGTTTTGACATTGCCACTCTAGCTTCTATCATAATCACTATGCTCAGGGTAGAATTATAGTATGATGAAATTGATTTTGCACAATTATAACCATTATTTTTTAAAGACCTACTAAATTAGCCCTCTCTTGAATACATGTGCTCTACAGATGAGACTAGGGCACATAAATTTAATCATACTTTATCAGAACCAATGTATTACCTATCACTCCAGAGTGACACTAAGCTGAAAAAAAAGAAGCATTTTCCTTCACCGGGAGGAATGGAAATCTGTATCCACTGTTGATCCTTGACTCTGACACGCTCAGGAATCATAAACACAGTTAAGGAAATGGCTTTATCTTGGAAAGATGTTATTCTCCAATATCTCTACTATTTTCGTCATTTTCCCGTTGCTTCCAGAATTGATTTCAAAGCCCCATTATGGCATCAATGCTTTTTTGCCCCCCATTATTAAACTCATTTCCTTTTCCTAACCCACAGTGTTGTTCACAATATTATTTGGATTCGGTCTACTTCATCACTTTTTACAGATTTCTTAGATGCAGACTTGGCTGTTTTATTACAGACTGAAAGTCTGAACTGGTCCTAAAAATACTGATTACTTTCTATCATAGACTTACTAGAATTTCAAACACTTGCTCAGAGCTTGAGACTTGAGGATGCATACAATCTTGAAAAGAGAAAGTAGCTTAAACTATTAAAAACTATCACCTTCTAGTCTTATGAGAATGGTATGACAGTATGATAAGAAATGCTTTCTATTAAGGATCTTACAAGATACTGACCAACAAGGTCATTTTTCCTGAAGAATTATTGATGAGATGAACACATGACCATTAGAAAGCTACACTTCTATAAGTGGTGCAGAGAAAAGAACACAGCTGCTGACCTGGTCTTTGTTTTCTAAAAGCAGGCATTTCTTGCTGAACCACAGAGTATTACTGATTCACTTAGAGTGCAATTTTAGTTGCATACTGTTCTCTCAGTAAAGAGCTCTACTATAGTTGCAATTAAACTGATAGAAACATCCTTTTGCTGTATGGTTTACTTGTCTTTGGGAAACAGCATAAATCCTATTTCCAAGATGCTCTTAAAACTAGGTAAGGATGACAGGTGTTTTTTTTTGCATAGTTGTACCACCAAAAATTTCTATGGTAAATCTGCCCTGCATCTGAGGAAATAAATACTATGAAACAATCAAAGCCTACTTAGTGGGTAGCCAAACTAAAACTAAGCCTAAGTAATAATAACGAGCATATTTTCACTATTCCAACACAATTTTTTTTATTTGAAGTTTTATAGTTAAGCAGTAAGTGCTCATACAAACTAATCAGCTGGCTGTCAGGTTAGTATTACAGCTAGGACTGTGTCAGTACTTCCATCATCACAGAACGCTGTGGTGCCTTTTGCTGAGATGAAAATGCCTGCCTTGCATCGAGAATTTTTATATGAGCCCTGTCAGCCTTCTGGAAATGAAAAATGAAGCTGCGCAGAGGATTTAATAGAACTCACGTTGTGCATTTTTTTTTCAAATGTCACTTTTTTGGGTTATCTGCTGTATTGTGTCCACATCACAGGTGATGAGCCATATAGAGGGCAGCTCCAGATCTGCTTTTTTTTTTTGTTTATGAACCAGCTACATTAGGCACCAGTGAAGTGCTAAAGGTACGAAAGCCTCTTTCGTATGGCTTGGGCAATCAAAAAGATAAATTGGAAGTGTTCTGAAGCAAGAAGGGATTATAACGACATTATAAAGCCATATATGCAGCAATACAGCCACGACTATTTATGTCCTCTAAATAGCCAGCCCATACCTTTTAACTTCACTACGAGTCATATCTCAAGGAGAACGTATTTCTGGAAACTCTTGTGGTACATCTCCAATTGCAACATAAATATGGTAAAAAAAAAAGAAAAAAAAAAGGCACAGGCTAACACAGCAGGTACTCAAAATAGTTGGGACAGAGCTACTTTTAATATTCCTGAATTAGCTCTCTGCTAAAAATTTTAATCTAGAAAGTACTGCAGTGGCCTATGTGGCACGATCCAATTCCTGGCTCTTAAGTCTCAGCATAAGCAGTGTGGAGGACAAGGCACAGCAGTTGCAGAAAATTAAAGGATGCATGAGAAGAAGCTCTCAGTTTGTCAGAGAAATGTATGTCTTTACCCTGCATGGAATACAGAATTTATTAGAGAAATGTTTAATTAAGGCAACTAGCCATTCTTTAAGAAACCTGGTAGCATTACCAGGACTTTTTATAACCCAAATGAGGCTCTCTCATTTCCTAGCTTGACCTCCCGTTTTAGTGATTGATCAAAATGGGCAGAACTTGGCAGATCAAAGTAGTGTCTAAGCTGCTTATCTTTAATTTATAAACTCCTGACGTCTTCAGGCTCACAGCAGTGCTTTTAATGTTGGTTTGGGGTTTTTTTGAGGGAGACATTTCTGCCACTTGTAAAAATGTAGTAAAATAGTAATATTTAACTCATGAGCAGCATTTCTTGATGCTGTCACATCGGATGCAAATATTTCCAATAGCGTCTCACTTAAAATGACACTAGCATCTTCAAGTGCCAGAACAGTATAACACCTTTCAGACACCCAACACGGACATCCTCTGAGCTGGATCAGATCCATTTTCATTTAAATTTGACACAAGTAGCTGAATACTCAATGAGAACACACACTAGAGAGTTCGCCACAAAATTAAATTGGAATAAAACAGAGTGGATTTTAAAACGCAACTCCTTTGAAGGGAAAGTACAAGTCTGCACTAAACTGAGTGTAGGCTCAAGACAGACTGAATCTCTGAAACGACCCAGAGTGACTCTGACCTTCCTATAGCTCCAGTGCTGGTTCCCCTTCATCCCGTGACAGTCATACAGTGTGACAGGGCTACTGTGCGAGATGGCGTCGAAGCAGAACTTCCTGGTGTGAAGTGGCTCCCCGGGACGGATGTCTTCTCTCCAGCCGAAGGTGAACAGCTAGAAAAACAGTCAGACAATGCAGCAGTTTATTACTAGTGGAAAACACTTCAAAACAACACACACTAAATGATTTGTCTTTCTGCTGAGAAACCTGTGAGCTACAGGCAGTCTGTTAAAGCCCTTTCTCTGGCTGCCTGACAGGAATTGTGGAGGCTCACAGTTAACAGAGGAATCCTTCTCAATCAGGCACCAGCTGTCTGAAATTATGCTGTGACACTGCAGTTGTTCAATCATAAGAGGAGGGTGACAGGTCTGACAGTACCAAATTTAAAGATACAGAGTGCATTTTCCTTTTCTGTGGGCCAATCCTTGTAGGAAACAGGTTGCAGCTCGTACTGCAAGCTGCCTACAAGCTCCACTAAGAGCTGTGAGGCTTTTTTTTCCTCCTTTATTTTTAATTTAATTTTTTTCTCATGTCAGTGCTATTCCATGGCTTTCTGCTTGACTCTCCATTTTCCATGGTACAGACTGAAGCATAACAGTGAGAAAGCTCTCTTTAAAAGATCAAACTTTGCTACTGGAAATCATTTAGCTGTGACAGTTCATGCAGAACTGCACACAGGCTTCATTATCTGAATAGCACTTCCTCTCTATGCTGTTCTTAGCCTGCCTCCAGCACCTCAGCCATTGCATCCCAGGCAGCTCGGGTACTCACCTGGCACCCTGCTCTACACAGCATACACATTTCCTGATATTGGAACCACTGTCTGCAAATGCAAACTAAAACTCAGCGTGATGGGGGTCTGATTTGGTATAGTCCTGCTGTGTTTCCTAGATTCTGAACCTTTCACTATGACAGCTATCTTCCCTCTGTGGTCTACCTAAAAGAGGCATCTTTTACATCTTCAACACTGTACCATCCTCCAAAATGCCACCGTTGAGAGGCATTATTGTTTCCTGTGGCCTGCAGGCACAGAATATAAGCATATATCTGAGAATTTGCTGTTTTTCTTGTGTCTCATTGTAAGCCCTCGTTCTGACTGTGAGCATCTGTCATTCCCTATTTATTTCTGGTTTTCCAGTCAGCATTTTCTCAGTCTTCTCCCGTGCCCTGCTTATTTCTTCTTTCCCCCAGAGTGCATTTTACATTTATCTGCTGTAAAATGCAATAGACAACTTTAACTACATTTTCAAACCAAATTCTTGCTTTTTAAAAGGTTAAGTCTTTCTCCATTTATCTTTATGTTTCCTGGAAGCAGCATCACGCACTCCCTGCAAAACAGCTTATTTCACAACCAAAGTCAGAGGTAAGATTTGATATATGAAAAAGCTACAACGTCGCTTCTTCAAAAAAAAAAAGTTTGAGATGGTTTGCCTCTGAAGGAAAAAACAGCAAAAGCAATTTCCTTTCTTTTGCTTTACTTTTCTGCAGCCAAGTAATAAACTTGGAGCTCAAAGTGATGAATAACATACCTGGAGAAATGGTGTGGAACAGTGATTTTGCAA
>JANHGO010000001.1:53945831-53962240 GCA_024606505.1 Aquila spilogaster
CTCCTCAGGTGCCCTTCTCCTCCCCAGCCCTCTGCTAGCACAAGCTGCAGCAAGGAAAGTACCCGAGGCAGAAGGGCGCAGAAGGGCTTGTGGCTCTGCCAAGTCAAGATCAAAGCAGCTTTAGTCACTCTTATTTTGAGAAAGGGATCTGCAACAGCAGAAACACCTCTCAGCACAAACCAGAAAGGAGGGAAGAAAGAGGACCAGCATCTGGCAGAATCCTGCAGATGGGGAGCCAGCAGAAGGGAAGAAACACCAAGTAGGAAAAAGAATAAAGAAAATAACCAAAATGGATAAAAAGAGGTGAATGCTGCAAGGAGTCATGAAAACAGAGCCACACTGTTCTTTTTTTAAGAGCTGTACATGATATCTGAAGAAAAACACGGGTCGCCTTGATCCACATACGGAGTAGGCAGAGCTACTTTGTACTGATCTGGGTTGACATTTCCTGGAAAATTTAGCTAAATACTCTTCCTCTTTCAAAAAAGCCTGAGATGCAGAGAAATATTAATCTGAGGTAAAACAGTGACCATAGTGTTCTGCTTCTATACACTATCCATAAAGTATCCTCAGGAACGCACATACATACCTTGGAAAACTCAGCACTGGCTTGGTGTCCAGCAAAGCTTTGCTCTAGTTGCACTCATGTATTTCATGATCAATACATTTCAGATTATGCAGTTCTCTTTATTCTAAATTTAAGTCAGTCCTTTGTAGGAGGCGGTGGAACTGATTGCCTCTCAATTCCTGAATATTTGTGATGGAAATAAACATGCAAGCCCTGGTGTGAAGAGGTATCCAAAATTATCAGTGGCTGACCTTTGCAGGTCATACTCCCTTCATATCCAGAATTAAACCCAATTCCTGCTTCTTCCCTTTTACCACGTATTTCCTCCTTCCTTTCTCAATTAAACTGCCAACTCCTAATCTCACCATTTGGCCTTTCACCTCCTCACAAGCTCATGATTCCTGATCTTCTTAATCTAGGATCATTACCATCAATCACTCCTTTAGGCAAGTGAAACTTTTTTTTTTCACGGAGAGATGCCAGAGGCCTACAGATCTTTCAGGCTGATAATATTGTTTTAGTTCTGGTGCCAGTTGGGGTTTTTCACTAAACTCTGCCTAGTGGTGTTTTGTGCCAATTAGATGCTCCACACTGATCAACAGAAATTTGCTTGGGCTGTGATTCCTTCCAACTTCTTTCATTTACTGGGAGAGGTGAAGGATTAACTTAATTAAATCAACTAATACTTTGACAAAGCATTAGGGATACTGCCAAGGTTAATGAGGGCTAAGGTTAAAGAGGACCAAGTTTTCCTTTCCTCTCTCTTAATGTCTTTTAGATAGTACCGCTTACCAGACTTGCCTTATTGCAACCCCCCTCACGTCCCTTACGCTGTCCGTGATATCCGTCTCAACGCTCTATTCATCTGCTTCTCTAAAATGGCTCATTGTGACTTTTTCTACATTTTCTGCTGAGTACGAGCTTTCCTGCCAGCCCTCCTTCTCATTCATATATTCTGTGAAGCTGGGCATCTACCACAGTGGCCACACAAAAGAAACAAACTTCTCTTTGTGTATAATTAACCTGCTTGACAGTGCTGTGGACATGACACCTTCAGGTAACCACAAATTCTTATTGTTTTAACCCATGTCCTCTTTGTTCCTGTTGTCTGCGTTGTTTTCATAAGGGCCATTGAAGCACCTACTGCACTACCAGGTCCTGTAAAAAAGACAAAAATACTAAGATATCGGGAACCTTATAAATAGCTAAGACTCTTAAGGCATACCAGACTGCAATGTTTGAATGCAATTTTTTCAGGAACTCTGTTCCTAGAAAGTAATTTTTTTTTTCTCTGGCACTATGCTGTCCATCTACTGTGCCAAATGATGGCACATAATTTTCAGAAGTCCTGCCTCAGGAGTAGTACCACTGATATTAAGGATACACGGAAAGAATAGAAAGCCACCGCACAGAGCAAATGTATTTTCTGAATGCTACTGAAGCTTTGGAAATGTGATGCATTTTTCTGATCATCTCTAGCTAAACTTTCTCCTTGTTTGTTTTTACACAAGTTTCTTAGATAGTTTTTAGAGGGTTTTTTCCCCACTGTTTAGACTTTCTTCAGTCCAGTTCATTCAGAATTATAACAAGGAGATATGAGATTACAGGATACCTCACACAGATTTATGTATTACACATGGTTAAAAAAAAACCCTGTCAGCAACTAACTACACAAATTCACTAAAACTTGGTATTTTTTTAAGAGTAAAAATCTTAAATAGAAAGCACTATACACTAAAGATTTACTAAACTACATTACTTATTAATCTAAATTTTTCCAGTCAATGGATACTATTTTAAAACAAGAAGTTTAGCAAAAATCTCTTGGTACACTAGACATAATAGCCTGGTATTTTTCCTTGGGGGTTTTTTGTTACCTTTTGGCTTATACTTCCTAATTTTTTGAAGGTCTTTCAAAACTTTCAGACAGGACAAGATGCTCAAAATGTTAGGTAAAAGCACTCTTGGACCCTTGTGCTCTTTCTAAGAGGATATATGGAACAGATTTTGAAGAGGGTTAAACAAATGAATTAATGAACTTTATAATACTAATACCAGCTATAAAAAACCTACTTCTGATCACCTTTTTTGTTTTCAAGAGTTTTGAAATGGTTTCCCTAAGAACCTCAATGAATTAAAAAAACAAAAATAAACCCATTATCATATTCTTTTTTTAATGTACATCTTGTGCTCTCTTGAAAAACGCTGGGCTAACAGCATTAAAGATTGATGCTCTTTAAACAGAAAATGGATACACCCCTGGTGCCAGCCACATTGAAAGCCTCCCAATACTGCCTTCCTAAAATGCTCCATCCCCAATCTGTCTGCGTAGGTCAAAAGTGTCACACTCACTCAGTCCCCTGCAGAAGTTATCAGTAAAAATGCAAATGAATTCTGATTATGATGACTTTTTTTCTTTTTTAACAAAGGTGACATCCACTCTTACAGAGGTGCAACCCATCAAATCAGTTTGGTTAAGCTATTTATATATGTTTCTTCTATGATCTCTGTGGCATCCAATTTCACTGAGTTCATGGAGACATTGATGCCTGGTAAATTGCCAGTAATCAAAGGTTGTTAAGTGCTTGTCAGCTTCCTTTCAAGCTTAGTCTATCTTTATCATGAGGAAGACCTAGTTCAGCAGCTACAGACCATTTATTCGTAAACTTATAACACCTAGGAAGTATGCATTATATCATTAAAATATCCATACTGTTGCAGAAACATTTGTTCTAAAGCCACCTCATTTTTCTGAAATAAACTGTGCCCAAAGTGAAGTCTTGTCATGCCCCTGCAACAAGGCTGCTCTCCAACATGTGAAATGCTTTGTTTCCCTGCTCCTCCGCTCTCGTTTAACCCTCTCCTCCAAGGCTTCTGTTTAGTTTAGATTCTGGAATAGATGCAGGGAAACACATGTGATTTTAGAGTTTTAGTTGCACTTGGTGTTTATTCCAGTTTTTCCAGTTGCTCTCTCCTGTAGTAGTAGTTTGCTGGCCACAAAAAAAAGAGTCAGATAACCTTAAATGGAAAAAGTTTAGGGTAGGTGCTGATGAACTCTTAAGATACAAAAATCTGCTTTTCAGGCATTTTGATTAAAGCCCTCAGTCATAAAGTAATTAACTGAAAAAACTGAAGCAAGTCTTCAGCTGGGCCAGATTAGTATAGCTCCAGTGAAACGATGAGCTCCCATCAGTTAATGCTACCTGTGCACTAGATTCAAAATATGTTCAGAACTATCGGGTATTTAGAAAAAAAATTCTGTGAAGAAACTTCATAGTCTTCTGAAGAAATGCATATTAAAGCCTGTCCATCCTATCAAGTTGTTCAGATGTTTGTTGGGTGGAAAAGATATGGTTGTAGGAAGACAAAGAAATTCTGAATGTTAAATTAGTCATGAAATACTGTTATCAGTGGAAAGCTTTGGAGAATGCTGAAGACAGAATTTAACTGAGAGGTAGGGGTGACCATTTATTACTAATAAAACTTTCTGTTGAAGGAGCCCTGTGCTTAGCAAGTCATAACCATTTTGCAAATCCATCATCCCAAACGTTACAGGAGCACAGCTCTGAAGCACTGTCCTTAGGGCCACCTTCTACCCATAGGAGGAGGATTACAGTTGTCTGTGGTGAAGCTGCATGCTAGCTTTTTTTGTCTCAGTTTTTAAAAGAAGAGTAATTTGCTTAAGCTGAGAACAGTGAGATAACTGTCTTCACTATCAGTCTAATGTGTCTATCATTTTTTTTCTGTGCAGTTCTGGTTACACTAAATATTTGAAAGATCACCCCATGAAGCGAAAACAAACCTCTCTCCTTCAGCTACCTCTTTCCACTGGTCACATATACATATGTACATATACAGACACACATATATGTGTGTGCATGTGCGTGTTTCTATGCTGCACTGTGGCAAGTTCTTATTGAACCTTCCTCAAGATACGGACCTTCATTTAACCTTTATATTTCCAGACTGATCAACAGTTGCTCACTGCTGACCCACAACAAACTCCAATATATTTTTAGTATATTTTGTCTATAAAACCTGAAAACATTATGTAGATCATATTTTTTCCCCCAGAACATCTGAATATTAGTTATGTGGATTGTTTTCTGACAAGGACTGCTAGAGCTTAGTATTCGTGTCCAGCTACGAGTGAGGGGAAGGTTTCCTTTGTCAGTGCAAGATGCTGCGCAATATTACTCAATGAGGGTTGTAAAAGGCATAGAAGTTCTTTGCCCCAATGGCTGCCTAGTTCCCATTAGACATTTCAGAATCAGACCACTGAGATGCAGTCAGACGCTGAATGATATAACCCTGCCAATCTGTGCATAACATAAACTGCTTAGCTGGTTTAGCAATTCTCCTTCGCCTCTCTATTTTGGGCATACAGTGTTGCTTCCAGGACTTTGACAGTTTGGGGCCAGTTACAATCAGCAGCTTGAGGGCTGCATTTACATTTTAGGCAGCCATTTTCTTCTTTTTCCAAACCCTCTTTCCTCACGTTCAGGCTGCAAATAAATGATGCTGCACCTGGGAAGGCTGACAGTCTGCAGTGGCTAGTCTGGTTCTGTGTACTGATAACTAAACAAATCTGAAGTATCCTCATACAGTAGCCTTACTGCTTCCGTTCCTGAGTGCACCATATCTTCAAGTTAAATTTAAACAGTACCTAAACAAGCTCACTTATTTTAAAATCATAAAAGGAGAAGTCTAACTCTACAGACACATTTCTTTCAGAGTATTTGAAAGATCTCTTTGCTAACTTGCAGCAATTGCTCAGTGTATGGATGCATTTCACAATTTTCCAAGTGCATGCATCCTGAGTGCTACAGGATCTCATTCCCCTCCTAAAAAGTTCCTATAACCTATAATTTTGGGTCTTACTCTACAACTACAAGGTGCTGCCATAAAATAGCATATAGTTATTGGCACTAGAACCATCCTCTGGATGCAATCAATGCTCTTTGTGCATAAACACAGCTTAAGGAGCAATAAACAAAACACAGTCACCCTACTCCCTCAAAACAGGGTAGATTGCACATCAGTATTTTGGTTAGTCAGCCACCTCTCCAGCAATCAGAATAAGCAACTTAATTACATGTGATATTTTTGGAACCTGAAAGCACTGTTACAGCCACCTCTTAAAGGATGTGATGTATCCGCATTTATGGTGCTTTCATCTGTAAATTCATCTCTCAAGTAAAAGCAGGCCATATACTTACTTGCTATAAATTTATACTTGCTCTTACCTTGAAAAATCCCAAACTTATCAATTATGTTCCACACATCAGTATTAACTGATCTCTGCTGAGAAGAACAGTAGGCCACCCTACTGTTTTAGAGGCCTCTCATGCCAACAGCTTGATGGGTCTGAGGGACACCATGGGCCATAATGATCATCAGTGTGACAGAAGTCTGTCTTACCCTGAATTGTGCCTGTGCCTAAAGTACCAAAATACTGTAACATTTAACTTGCTCGCACTTCTTGTTTCCTCCGTCATGTGAGATCTACAATACCATTCACTTGCTAACTCTGGAAAGTTCATGTGATTCCCATCACAGATTTCAAAAACTCTGAAACCACCCAACTAGTTTCATGTCAATTTTTCTTTCCACTCCTATCTGTCAAGAGCACTGTAAGATCTCTGCAAGATCTTTTAAGCTGCACTGCAGGGAGTCAACACGCTTTTAGGTCATGGCAGTGTACCAATGTTAATTTGACTAACCTAGTTCAGCATGCAGTATGCAATTATTTCCTACTCTCCTGATGTGGTTTTTTTTCCCAGCCTATTTTCAGTTTAATTTATATTTTGGTAAGGATTCTACCTTTAGAAAAGATAGCTAGTCCACAAGCCTTCCATTATGCTGCAGCTGCTGCTGTTATATTTGTCACTAAAAAAAAATCTCACCTTGTGTGACAATGGGATTTGAATCACAATTGCTAAATATATCTTGTATAGAAATTTGATTGCTTTACTTTTTTTCCTGAAGGGGGGGAATGTGATGGCAAAACCTTACAGTTTATTTCATGCTTCACTACAGTGTAATTCTAGACCCTAAGATTTCTACCATTCCTATTTTGGTAATGAGTGGAATGTAAAAGGGAGGTATTTAAGAGTAATCGCAGCAGTTCTGAGGGTTAAACCTGCTTAACCCAGCCTTTTATTAAGAGAATGTCAACAGAGCATATATCTTGTCTAGGGAGTGCTGGGACATCATTATTCTTCTACCAGCATGTTTAGTTCTAAAACCTGGGATTTCTTCAGGTTCCTGTAGCCGTCATGCACACCATATACCCATCCCAAATTATAGTGTCTGTTCTGAGCTACTCACTACAGCAGGATTTGACCTGAGAAACTCTAGAGTTTTGTTTTACTTTATTAACTTGGAGTACTTTTAAACAGTTTTTAAACAAAGTTTTTCCCTTGACCAGCAAGGGAATTTTCAGCCTGAAGTTCTCAGCAGCATCCGGTGAGGCTCTTGGCCAAGTTCTTCAGATACTGTACATCCACAAGGACAGCCTGCTGGCTCTTGCTGTGGTATTTTCTTAATCCTCAGAACAGATTTCCTGGATCTAGGAAACTTAATTCCTGACTCCTTTGACCCAGATGCTGGCAAAAATGTAGTCTGCAGTCTGTACGTAATTAGGTGTGTTCATTTTTTCTTTTTTTTGTCTTTCTAGGAACTGGCCTTGCTGTTAAATTTTTCTAAAACAGTCATATTAGTATGTTCAAAAATCCACTGTTGAGTTTCAGATAAAGGATCACATCTGTTCATGAAAATCTTCTTCTCTGCTGGGTTGCAATCTATGCAGCTGCTGCTTACTGGATGGAACAAAGTTTTGTCCTACAGGAATAAAAAAAAAATAGAATTAAGAAGCAAATGCCAAGTCATTGGAAGAGTTCTCATTTTACAGAACATAGATTAACACAGCCCTATCTGAAATGATTTTGTGGTCTCTGCACGCTAACCTTGTGTAATAACCACAGCTATTATTAGGAAGCTGTAGAGAATGGAGTCTTTTTTTCCCTTGAGTTATTATCCTTCATGAAATTGGGGATTCAATAAAGAATGAGGAGACATCTTCTGGTCTTTAACTAACAACCACGTAATATAATGAAAAAATAGAATGTCTTTTAATAATCTTTGCATGTCATGTGCTTGCCTGGAGCCCATTTAAACGTCTGAACCTGAAAAGTGGAGGGTTTTTTTGTTTGGATTTGGTTTTGACAGTTTCTATCGTGCTTCTGGGCAGGAGGGTCTGTAACAACCTCTCTGGAAAATGGATACTCTTCAACTTGATGGAGGTGTTAATAATTCATTTTTAACTGGTGAGATGGACAGACAGACACAGGACTGATGATCTCAGTTCTCACCCCATGAAATGCTGACTTTGCCTATCGCCTCAATAAGACCAGGCACTGAGAAACACTCTCTCTCCTAATAAGAAGGAAATCCTAACACAGTTTTAGCTCCCTATGGAGATTTTGGGAGGATAAGCACGGATTAAGTTGCTTTAAAAAGGATATTTATTATGATTAGTTTTATTAATTTTACTTCACAAAACTGGAGTGAATTGTAAGTAACCTGACTGTGAATCTTTGGTAAAGTGGAAACTACCCAGACAAGCAACTGGTATATGCAGGTTGGGTAGTTTCAACGTACTTAGTTCACGTAGGCAAGTGTTTGAGAGAGACAGATGTGGGAGTGATTAGATGGTTTGAAAGTTTCCAAGGACTATACATTTACTGTATGTGTTGAAATAAATTTCAGATTACTCTTGGTAAGCCACATCCAGGCTTTTCCCCTCTATGCCCTGTCAGTATTTTAATACTAATCCAGGATGTGCCTGCTTGCCCAGTTTGTATGTGTGTGTGGGAAGCTACTTGTCAAATTGCAATTAAAAACTCAGAAAAAATGCTCTGCGTGCTGAGCAACAATCATACAGAAACTTCTCTTTAACTAAAAGTACCCCACATTCAAAAAAGAAGCATGAAGACAAAAATAAATATAACACAATAAACTGATAAGAACCAGTAGCTATTTAAAAACACTTTTGAAAAAGAAAGTGGTTTTTTTTAAATTTAGGAAAGATGAAATTGATTGATTTTGGGGGTTGTGAAACACTGGTAAAGTACAATGCCCTTTTTTTATATTAACATATGCAACAAAGAGCAAAGTCAAAGGCATCTTGTGCTCTGGCTGAGGGCGATGGTGTTACATCTGCCTTTCACAAACACTGGTTTTCATCTCCAGCATCTGCCCTTCCCCCAAAACAGTGGGTAAACACATGCACTCACAAGACTGTAATTCAGAGGAATGCTGTCAAAGCCAACAGGACTAAACTGAACGGGTAGAGGCCTTTCCGTCGTGTTCTGTTTTGCTCTATGAGGTGAGCAGGTAGGATACTTCAGCTTGCAAGAAGGGGCTAACTGTACCGTGTACAAAGGGCTGTCGTGTCCCTAGGAGGAGGTGGGCCTGCCAGAACTCCCAAGCACCCGATGCGGTGGTGCAGGCACCCACTTGCACCTTGCCAGCTCCTCCTGCCCTTCTGTGAGAGGTTGATGGAGCGGCACTGCCCCAAATCAGGACACAGTGACTGCCACGGCCACCTGGCCTGCTGTGGGGCCTTGGAGGAAGGTGGCATCTGGTTTTCCTTGCATTATAGCTGGGCATGAGGGTCAGCCAAGCTATTAGGAAGCTGAAGCTGGAACACTAGAAGCTTTAATAGGATAGCTGGTACAAGAAGAAAGGAAATGGCTTCAGTACAAAAAGCGTGCTATGAAAAACACTCCAGCCTTTCCGAAGAAAGCTGGCAGTCTTTCTTCTCAGAATAATCCAGGGGATGCAATTTTTTGAGTGAAGCATTGTTGGTGCTTTCTTTTAGAAAGTCTGGTTATTAGGACAGAAGAGCATCTTATAAGAACTGGGACACAGTTACCACTCTAGAAAAACTTCTGGCTGCCTTAGCTATATATAAAGGCCCATTAATTTATCATCTCAAGCTTATGCTGACCTAAGGTCAAAGCCTGCTGCTCTTACAGATTTCAGTGGCCACAGGCTCAGGACTTTAAGGGGTAACAGTTGCGTGCATCCCAGAGAAAAACTTTCCAAGAGAAATATATAAATTCCTATTCACACCAATACTAGAAAACCACAAGAGCTCTTCTGGAGACACTTCTAACACCTGAAAACAGCAGAGTGATTTTTTTTTTTGCTTCTGCATGAAGGCAAGTCTGAAGATTATTTGCAGAAGGAGAAACTTCTTCAAAAGATAATGGGCCTCAACAGTTCAGAGGGTTGGTAATGAAACACAGAGCCTTTCATTTCTTCTAGGTCACTGCTGTAACTATGGCCAAGGTCAACAGCAACTGGAAGTCATTATCAGCTGGTGGCTGCGGTAGTTTATCTGAAATTAGTTGGTAGCCCCAGCGCAGTTTCAGTAGGACAGATGTCCATATGGTAAAAGCCACCATCATGATGACATGTCTTCGGCTGTCTGAGGAAACAATCTATGCGCCTACTGTGTGAAGAGTGAACTTACTCTTACAGTTTGTCCCTGAAGCTGTCAGGAGAGTATGAGCAAACCATGCTGTTCTGGGCACAGTTTTTGACGTTGTCAATCTAGCGTCTATCATAATCACTAGGCTCAGGGTAGAATTACCGTACAATGAAAATGATTTTGCACAATTGTTTCTTTTTAAAGACCTACTAAATCAGCCCTCTCTTGGATACTTGTGCTCTACAAATAGCACTAATGGGACTAAGGCACATAAACTGAATCATACTTTATCAGAACTGATGTATTATTACCTGTCAACACAGAATGATGCTACACTGAAAACCAGAGGTGTATTCCTTCACTGGGAGGAATGGAAATTTGTAGGCACTGTTGCTCTTTGGCTCTGGCATGCTTAGGGAATCTCAAATAGAGTCAAGGAAATGGCTTTAGCTTGGGAAGCCACTGTTCTCCCAAATCTCTAATAATTTCAGGTTATTTACATTTATTTATCTAATTTCTCACATTGCTCCCATCACTGATGGGAGCCCCATTATGGTGTCAATATTTTTTTTCCTGGTATTAAACTCACTTTCTTCTATTTCCAACCCACAGTAGTGTTTACAGTATTACTTGGATTCATTCTACTCCATTGTTTCTTACAGGGTTTTCTTAAAGGTACACTTGGCTGTAGACCAGTATTTTGGATTGGTCCTAAAAAAATTGATTACTTAATATCACAGACTTACTAGACTTTCAAATAGTTGCTCAGATGTAGTTTAAGCACCATGGGAATAAGAATAGTTTTTTGACACATGTTTATTAGTGGTAGTTTTGGTTTCATTCATCTGAAAACAATCCAATTTGCACAACCTGAGACTGCACTGCAATGAGAAACAAAGTGCAGGTAATGGGGATAAGCTGGAAATTTTTTCAGAAGAGCACTACTTACCCAAAGTAAAATATAAATGTATTCTAGTTGCCACTAAAATATTTAAGCTGTTTTTATTTGCCAGTATCCAAATACAGGTTGTTAGGGTTTCTATGCTATAAGAATATGGAGTCTTAAAACAGTGCCTGGCTTCAAACTGTATTTGCAGCACTTCGTAATCACTTCACAGCCCTAACTACTTCTTATCAGTGGCTCGAGGATGCAAATGATCATGAGAAGAGACTCATCCTTAAAAGAATAAAAACCTCTTAACTTCTAGTTTTATAGGAACAGTATGACAGCATGGTAAGAAACACTTCATATTAAGCATCTTATAAGATACTGACAAACAAGGTCATTTTTCCTAGAACATGGGAAAAATTATCAGCAGGATGGATATGTGACCATTAGGAAGCTACAGTGTCTGTAAGTGGTGCAGAGAACAGAACAGAGTTGCTGACCTGCTCTCTGTTTTTTAAAAGGAGGCACTTCTTGCTTAACCAGACTACTACTCTTATTTATTTAGGGTGCAATCTTAGTACCATACCATCCTCCAGGTAAAGGGCTCTAGTACAGATACAGTTAAACCGATATAACATCCTTTTCTTGTACAGTTTGGTTTTTTTTGAGGGGGTGGGGGGGGACACACTATAAATCTTATTGCCAAGATGCTTTCAAAACTAAATAAGCATTATATCATTAGGATTTTAGAGGTATAGCTGTACCACCAAAAATCTCTAATGTAAATCTGCCCTGTATCTGAGGATATAGACTATGTGAAACAATAAAAAACTACTCACTGTGTAGCCAAACTAAAACTAAGCCTAAAGAAAACCATGTATAGATAATTCTACTATTCCAATGCAGTTTCTTAATTTGAAGGTTTATGCAAACTAATCAGCTTGCTGTCAGGTTGGTATTACAGTTAAGACTGTGTCAGTACTTCCATCATAACAAAATTTTGTGGTGTTTCTTGCTGAGATGGAAATGCCTGCCTTGCACTGAGAATTTTTATATGAGCCCTGTCAGCCTTCTGGAAATTAAAAATGAAGCTGTGCAGAGAATTTAATAGAACTCACACTGTGTATTTTTTTCAAATATCATTTTTTTTAGTTATCTGCTGTATTCTGTCCTCATCAAAGGTGATGAGCCTTATAGAGGGCAGCTCCAGACCTGCATTTTGTCTTATGAACCGGCTACATTAAGCACCAATGAAGTGCTAAAGGTATGAAAGCTTCTTTCTTGCAGCTCGGGTAGGCAAAAAGATAAATCGGAAGGGTTTTGAAGCAAGAAGGTATTATTACGGCATTATAAAGCCAGATATGCAGCAATAGAGCCCTGACAATTTATATCCTCTAAATATGTGGCCCATACATTCTAACTTTACTACAGGTAATACCTCAGTTTCAAAGGGATTACACTTCTGGAAAATCTTGTGGTAGATCTCCAACTGTAACATAAATAGGGTAAAAAAGGCACAGGCTAATAAGTAGGCACTCAGAAAAAGGGTTGGGGCAAACCTATTTTCAATGGTTCTGAATTAGTTTTCTACTATACGTAATTTCAAACTAGAGAGCAGTATTGAAGTTTATCTGGCAAAGACCAATTCCTGGCACTTTGGCCTCAGCTTAAGCAAGGCGGTGGGCAAGGCACAGTGGTCAAAGAAAAGTGAAAGATGTGTGAGAGAAATCCTCAGTGCTTCAGAGAAATGTATGTCCCTACCCTGCATAGAATACAGAGTTTATTAGTGAAATCTTTAATCAAGGCAACTTGCTGATTATCCATTTAAAAAAACTAACAACAACTTGGTAGCATTACCAGGACTTTTTGCCCTAAATGAGGCTCTGACATTTTCTAGCTTGACCTCCTGTTTCCAGTGATCTACAAAAATGGGCTGAAACTTAGCAGATCAAAGTAGTGTCTAAGCTGCTTATCTTTAGTTTATAAACTCCTGCCTTCTTTGGGCTTACAGCAGTGCTTTTAATGTTGGGTTGGGCTTGGTTTTTTGTTTTTTTTTTTTTTGAGGGAGATTTTTCTGCCACTTGTAACCTCTAAAATGTAGTAAAATAATAATATTTAACTCATGAGCAGCATTTCTTGCTGCTGTCACATTGGATGAAAATATTTCCAACAGTGCCTCTGTTAAAATGACATAAGCATCTTGAAGTGCCAGAATGGTAAAACACCTTTCAGGGAACAGATCCAACACAGACACCCTCTGAGCTGGATCAGATCCATTTTCATTTAAATTTGACCTAAATAGCTGAACGCTCAAAAGGAACATACTCTAGAGGGATTACCACAGAATTAAATTGGAATAAGACAGGGTGGATTTTAAAACAAAATTTCTCTGATGGGAAAACACAAGCCTGTGCTAAACTGAATATAGGCTCAAGACAGTCTGAACCTCTGAGACGCCCCACAGTGACTCCAACCTTCCTATAGCTCCAGTGCTGGTTTCCCTTCATCCCGTGACAGTCATACAGTGTGACAGGGCTACTGTGTGAAATGGCGTCAAAGCAGAACTTCCTGGTGTGAAGTGGCTCCCCAGGGCGGATGTCTTCTCTCCAACCGAAGGTGAAGAGCTAGAAAAACAATCAGGCAATATAATGATACATTACTAGTGAAAAACATTTAAAACCACACACAAAGCTTGATGCATGTTTCCCTACTCCGCACATCCCAGCTGCTGGTGAAATGAGATCCTGCCTGTGTACGTACGATTCAGTGATGCCAACTGCCTTAATTAAAGTGCATCAGCGGCAATGTGGAATATACCCCAGGAAGGCACAATCCCTATGGCAGGGAAGGAAAAAAAAATCTCTGGCAACACAGTGCTGTGGAGAGGAGAGGGGATAAGCTGTATTAAAGCCTTTAGTTACCCCAGTTAAAGCAGCACTCGTTTGCACCAGGACTACAGCTACCTAGGACTCAGAAAGCCTCTGCTAGTGATGTTCCTCTAGCTCTCATTTGGGTCTGAAGAAGCTGCCTAGAGAGATCTTGCCATCATAGCATCTTTCCCACATTTAATCATCAGTTTCCTTCTGTTTATAAGGGTTACTGTTAGCATATCCTCTCTCGACTGTCTCCCCCCCCCGCCCAAAACACACGTTAAATGATCTTCATCTTTCTACTGTGAAACCTGTGAGCTACAGGCAGCTTGTTAAAGCCCTTTTTCTCGCTGCCTGAGAGGAATCATGGAGGCTCACAGTTAGAGGAATCCTTCTCATTTAGACACCAGCTGTCTGAAATGATGCTGTGACACTGCAGTCTTTCAATCATTAGATGAAGGTGACAGGTCTGACAGCACCAAATTTAAAAGATGCAGAGTGCATTTTTCTTTCCCATGGACCAATCCTTGCAGAAAACAGGTTGCAGAATGTAAATTACTACCTAGAAGCTCTGCTGAGAGCTGTGAGGTTTTTCTTTTTTTGCCTTTGTCTTTTTGGTGTCAGTGCTATTCTTTGGCTTTCTGCATGACTTTTGATTTTCCATAGTATAAACCAAAACATAACATTGGGAAAGTGAAGCTCTGTTTAAACAAGCAAACTTTGCTAGTGGAAACTGTTCAGCCGTGATGGTTCATGTGGAACTGCACACAGGCTCCTTACCCAGAGAAGCAGCTCCCCATATTGTGCTCAGACTGCCTCCAGCACTGCAACTACCTCATCTCAGCGTCGTTGCGGTCCCTTATCTAGCACCCTGCTCCCTGCAGCGTGTACATTCCCTGATAGAACCAGTACCTACAAATCCAAGCTCAAAGTCATGTGGGTCTGATCCTGAATACTTCTGTTGTGGTTTCCAGGTTTTAACCCTTTCATTGTGACAGCTATCTTCTTTCCATGGTCTTCCTAAAAGATACATCTTTTTAAAATGCTGCATCTTCAATGCTGTACCATCCCCCAAATGCCACATTTGAGAGGTGTTCCTGTTTCCCTCGGCCTGCAGGCACAAAATACAAGCATATATCTGCATATTTGCCTTTTTTTGTTGTGTGTCTTATTGTAAGCCCTTGTGCTCTCTGTTAGCTGCTGTTGCTCCCTATTTACTTCTGTATTACAGGTTTTCTAGACAACATTTTCTTAATCTGCCCCTGTGTCTTGCTTATTTCTTATTTCTCCCAGAGTGCATTTTACATTTATCTGCAGTAAAATGTAGTGGACAGCTTTAACTTAATTTTCAAAGCAATTTCTGCTTTTCAAAAGGTTAAGTCTTTCTCCACTTTTCTTCATGTTTCTTCGAAGCACCATCACGGACTCCCTACAAAGATAACTCATCATTTCACAAGCAAAGACAGAACTAAGATTTGGTACAGAAAAAAGCTACGCTGCTGTTTCTTTAGAAAAAGAGAAGTCTGAGATAATTTTCCTTTAGGGAAAAACCAACAAAAGCCATTTTCTTTCTCTTAGCCTTTACCTTTCTACAGCCAAGTAATAAACCTAGAGTTCAAAGTGATGAATAACAAATACCTAGAGGAATGGTGTGGAACAGTGGTTCTGTGATATTCTCGCTCTCATCACTACAAGAGAGAGATGCTCTTGCAGGACTTGCCTCGTCTTTCCCAGTGGGTGCCTCTCCCAATTTCTCATTCTGTGCATGACTGGTGAGCTGAGGGGCCAATTCCTGTGGCTCTCTGGACCTTGGCCCGATGACTACTACCCCGCTGAATGCATCGGTACACCTGAAAGAGCTCAAGCTAGCCTTTAAATCAGATCATACTGATCCAGGCTATCCCTTTGGCTTTTCCACTTCTGTGTGGTTTCTGAAGACGGCCAGGGCCGTGTCCTGTTTGAAAGTCAAGACATGGTAACAGATACGGTTTTTCTTATTCCCTTCCACGGAAAACTGGGATCTGTGTAATACTAGATCTCAAAGTTTAGACTAGCACAGATTCTTTTTCCTCCTTATTAGCCTCCCGTTTTGTAAAACAGTTTCATTTTTAAAACAAGTACGTCTTCTCCCTAGTGATACTATTATAAAATCAACATTGTTAGGGGCAGGAACTCAGTTTTAGGACTAAGAGAGAGAAGAGAAGAAAAATTGATCAGAAAAAAGGTTGTACTTCTCTATACACCCAATTAATATTAAGATCTTGTAATTACAGGCAAAATTTGAAGGTTTACAGTCCCAATCTCATCATTCTAAGCTATCCTCCATTATACAGCAAATTCTCTCTAGTGAACACTAGATCTGGCCAATATAAAAATTCTCTCTCTGCTGCATAATGTGCAACAATGCTACACATTATTAGCTGAAGTCCTGCGTACATAATGCTCTGCTTTGCCACCACCCGTCACTTTGGATTTTCTTGTTCCTTTGACCTAAGCTGTTAGGAGCTATCTGCATCAGATTTTGTGAGAAATGGACAAACCCTTTTGTACCCCTTCATTCATTCCTGTCTGCTTGCTGATTTG
>JANHGO010000001.1:53971700-53982421 GCA_024606505.1 Aquila spilogaster
TATCTGCATCAGATTTTGTGAGAAATGGACAAACCCTTTTGTACCCCTTCATTCATTCCTGTCTGCTTGCTGATTTGAAACAAGGCTGCGCTTAAATCTTAACAACATTATTAACAAACAGCAGGCTGGTTCTTCACCTGCAACCTGCAGGGCTGCTGTTCACTGCTCCTTGCTGGACCCAAGAAACCCTCTGTCCTGGCTCAGTGGATGCTCATTCTCCTCCGCCGCCTTCCCTCATACCACAGAGCCTGTAAAAGCATCCTCTGCATTTGCAACCAAGCAACCCCTCCGCCCTCGTGCTTTAGCTTTTCATGCAGCCTAGCCCTGTCACGCAGTAACTAGGGAAAATACAGCTTTCCAGCTTCATTTATAATTGGCACAGGGCCTGAAGAATGATTGCCTGATACACCCATTGGCTTGGGACCATCTATAGGACAAAGGCCCTTTTGATACCATTAATGCTTTCCAGCCTGACAACGTTGCTCAATTACTCGCTTCCTGGCTGGGGTCCGTCAGCTGGCGTTGTGTGCTTTGACTACGGCGTTAGACTTGAGCGGACAGCATGTGCCGTGCACAAAGATGAAACGCTGTGTTTCGGAACTGGGCTCCAACTCGCACTGTACCTCCAAGTAGAGAAGAGCAAGCTGGGCAGGCTTCACGGCTACTTGCTGGGCTGTGTTAGAGATGATGCCTGTCCACCTACTCCCTGGCCAGGCTGGGGGACTTGAGGAGAAAGACAGATGCCTGTCATTTTCCTTTGCTGCTGGTTATCAGTTCAGCGGAGTCCCAGTTTCCCCTGAAGCCAGAAGTTAGCTCTGGGAAGACAGAGGCAGAAGAATGCCATGCCATGCCATGCCACCCTCCTGCCCCTTTCCTTCCCCTCTGGTTTTTAATTTTGGGGAAATTTCCAGAAACCGCAGCGACACTCATCCTTGCTTCTCCTGTTCAGCAGAAAGCCTGCAAGTGCCCCACGAACCTTTTGTCTGCTGTTTGCCTGCCGGGGCTTATACAGCCCTGGGGTGGAAGGTCTCCTTCTTCTCCTGGGGGCTGCTAAAGGGCTGTGCCCCCCCAGCACGGCTGCTGAGACTGTCAGCTTTTAATTCCTGCCCTGGTAACGTGACATGGATCAAATGGCACAAAGGATCATATCTCTGTCTAGCGTCAGCGTCAGCACTAATGCCTGCTGCACTGGTCACATCAAACTACTATAGTATGCCAGTGAACTCTGTGTAAAATTATGCCAGACGTTAAAAGACCAGCTCAGTGTCAATCCATGCTATTTGAAATACGGTAATAAAATGCTTGATATTTTCATTAATACTGCTAGTTTCTACTGGCGTAGGTAGAAATCATGTCGGCAACAAACTCAAGAAGATAGAAGCAATAAAGAGGAGCTCTCTGAGGGTTGGTCAGGTGTTCGGCAGTTCTTCCCAAACGTTCTTTAACAAAGTTAATCTTCATGGCTTACTGTGGTGCAAGTGGAAGATCACACCCTTTCTTCTTGGATGTTTGAGATGTTTCATTAGACTGTGGTCTTACACGCACTACAGGTAACGTTCCTGCCCTGGCAGCCTTTGGGATCAAGTAAGGAGAGCTCGCTGAGAAATTTCCATCAAAATATACCAACCTAAACCACACTTTTGTGGGAATTTTTTCACTTCTGTTGACTGTCACCAACATAGTGACAGATTTTGCTTGCCAGGTTGGAAGCTGAGATTTTTGCCCTGCAGGATCCTGGGGAGCTACAGGGCATGGAGGCATTGGCTGTGGCTAGAGTAGTGGAAGCCCAGGTACTAACACAGTGCGTATGGTCCCTGCCCTGTGAGCTGCATGAAACTTCAGGAAAAAGGGGGAAAAGGATGCTATCTTGTTTCTGAAAAAAATCCCCCAAGTCCTGCATCACCAAAATGTTTTGACCTTATGAAAGGAAACATTTTCAGAATTTCTTTTCTAGAGGAAAACTGAAAGTTCTCCTCTGGATGAAATATTTTGCACATTCTATCCCATTTCCTATGGGATAGAAATGCTGAGTTTCAGCCAGGTCTCCTATCTTGATTCGGTACTTCTTTCTTTCTCAGCTGGTATCTTTAAAATCTGTACCTTGCACAAACTCACCCTTGAAATCTATCAGCCAGATGAAGGTGCCTCGTAACAGGAGTCTGAAATACTTGAGTAAAATTAGTTTTGTTTCGTTTCAAAACTAATCCAGAAACCAATAGGATATTACCACTACTGAAATCATGCAAATAAAAAGATGCCCAGCAATACAGTAGCAGATATTATGCCAGGTCCTTCTACATTATGCCAGGTCCTTATCTGGTAAGGTAGAACACAAAATAATCTTCTAAAAC
This sequence comes from Aquila spilogaster, assembly GCA_024606505.1. Lineage (NCBI taxonomy): Eukaryota > Metazoa > Chordata > Aves > Accipitriformes > Accipitridae > Aquila > Aquila spilogaster. The sequence goes on from JANHGO010000001.1 coordinate 53,974,052, forward strand.
TTCTGTTTTCTGGTTTTAGAAAATAAGGTTCCTTTCTAGGAGAAAGTGAAATTACATTTATTTATTTATTATAATAAATTCCCTTATATTTTTATATATATATTATATTTTTATATCTATATCCACAGATATCTCGATAAATGGATCATAATTGTATTTGTTTATCACCCCAACTGTCTTCTAAAGATTCTCTAACATTTCTCGCTAGGATTTTGACTGACAGGCGGCTAAACCACGGGTAGCGACGTTCCTGTCAGAGGGAAGAACAACCTGCGAGTGCAGCGCTCCCTCCTAGAGCAAAAAAACCCAAAACCCAAACCAAAACCCCACAACCCCCAAACCCGAACCGAACCGAGAGGGGCTGAGGGCCGAAGAGCCGAACCCCCCGTCGCTCATGGAGCCGGCCCCGCTCCCGCCGCCACTCCGCTGGTGCGGAGCTGCCCTCTGCCGCCCGCCCGCCGCCCGGCAGCCCTCCTTCCGCCCCGCCTCGCCTCAGCGGCCGCGGGCAGGCGCCCAACCGAAATGGCGGGGCTCGGGCCTCGGCGGGGCTCGGGCCTCGGCAGGCCTGGCCCAGCGCAGCCGCGCCGCTCGGGTGGGACAAGCGTCCCCTTCGCGGTGTTTTCCACGCCGTCCCGGCGGCGAGAAGGCGCCGAGCGGTTTCACGCCAGCCCGGCAGAAATAATTCGTGGTGACCCCCCCCCCCCCCGGGAGCGCGCCTCAAAGCGCGGGCCTGCTTGAGGCTCCCCGGGTCTGGTTCGGCCAGCCGAGGAGCCGGTCGGCTCAACTCCTTTCGTGCTAGCTTAACCCCGCTTGTTTTAATGAAGTCACCTTTCATCGTTAGCGTAGAATGAGACCTTTACGTCCGACCTGATCCCAGACGTCACAATGCTCTGGAGCACGCTGAAACACGGATTCCTCCCCGTCCTTCTCCCTTTGCGTCCCTTCCCCTTCCTCACAAGTACTGTCTCCTTCAAAGGGTATTTCAAGTCTCCCTTTTCCCTGCTAGTTTTTTTTCTTCTCTCACCTTTTCATCCAGTTTCCTTCCCTCCTTTCTCTCACCCCGGGCAGTCTCAGGACTGCCTCCCTTCTTGAGGAGGGTTTGGAGATCTTCAGGTTTGCGGATTTTAAAGCCAGGGAGCACTGTGGTGATGCAGTCTAGACCATAAAACTTCCTTCAGTTAATTGTTTGAATTACTGGATACCTTTCATGAACAAAACAGGATTATATTTATCTAGTCTCGGCATCCTATCACTGTGCTTTATCTGTGGTAGCTATGTGAAGAAGTCTCCTTTCAGCAACTTTCTTTTTCCCATATTGGCACTTACCTAAATTGCGATCATCCCTCAGCTTCTCCGTTTCATTCACTTGCACCTCTCCCCCTGCATTTCTCAGTATCCTCAGAGAACGATTTCTTGACCTCAGCCTTCAAATACCCCTCAGAACTCCTCTCTCCTGAGCTTTTAAGCTTTTACAAAGTGCCACGTGCGACTGCCAGGTCAATTTTTCTCCTCAGCATTGGGAATTTTTTCTAATCTGGGACTTTCCCCCGTGAAAGGCACATTCACTGAAATTGCTAATCAACGGTTAGGTTGTACTTTTCATCTGGATTCTCTGCTCACCTTGGCCAGACCCACAGCCTGTGGGTCATGATCCCTTTCCTGTGGCACTCACAGCCACAATGAGTACAAATCAGAGCTCTTTTCCTCCGTACTCCTGAGAGCTCATCTTTTTCTACCTAACCAACCTAGATAAAAGCTTTTTTGAGTCTTTATCATTCCTTGTCTTTCTGAAACCCTTTCTTTCTAGCTTTTACCCATTTATCTCACTTACGCCTCACACTCATTTAAAATATAACCGCTTATTGAGCTTATTGAGATGAAAGCATAAAAGCAGAAAACCACTAGAGCTTTACAAGCCCAGGTACTATATTTAAAATATTTTCAGGTAACTGAACCAAAATCAACATGTTTTCATGACACAGTGGGGGAGAATGGGGCACCAAAAAGCTCTTTGGGCACTGAATTCCTTTTGGAAATGAAGACTAACACGCAGCCTGGGTGGCAGTTGGAATTTCCGAGGTTATGTTAAAGAGTACTTTGTAAAAGCCATTAAGGTCAGCAATCATTCAAAAATTATTTCTACACCCTGCTTTGCCTTAGGAAAAGGAGAAGCCCTTAGAGAAATGTTTAGAAACTGGAAAAGAGAAGCAACAATTTTACCCTGTTTTTCTCTTTCTGCTGTTAAAATACCTGTTCGTGTGACCACGTCCGTTCTGAGCCATCCTTCACGCAGATGTCTAGCCTCAGCTCAGTCCCTGTGGCTCCGTGTTTACTGTCCACACACAGGTTGGCTGCCACGTTTCGAATCTGCAAAACCAAGCAGCAACAATTCACATTAAACCAGGCAGCGGAATAAAGCTTCCAAAATTAGGGCGTTAGGAGTTTAGCTCTGAAGGGCTTGAGACTGACCATTAGTTACATAAAACTGGTGGGAACTACTTTTTACAGGGTAGGAAGCCACGTCCTTACTCTTTTGGAGAGCAGCTTTAGAAGCAGCAAAGTTTGAAATAGTCTGCTTAACAAATGAAAGGTAAGTCTGTATGAAATATTTTCATGCAAAGAAACTAAGAGAAAAAAAGGTCCAGGAAGTTGAAAGCTTGGTCTGACTGCTTCTTCCCTCCTACCAGAGCAAGACAGATCAACTGTATTAAGAGGAAATGATTTCTGTATGAGTCTTTAACAGGCTTTGGAGCAGTATTTCTTGAAAACTCAGGCACGCCCTTTTCCGATCCTTGTTCTTACTTTGACACAATAACACCATTGTAGATAAGGTTACACACTAGTGCCTGAAGTGCATAAAATTAAAAAGTACTTAATAAATCTGTACTGAAACTATGCTTACCCATGGAGGTTCCTTGTGCTGTCTGCACGCCTTCTGCAAACACTCTGCAGTGTAATTTATTCTTAAAAGGAAAATCTCATTTTTGAGACTGAAGCAACTGAGTAATAATTAATCTGTGACTATCTGTCATACCAGTTACCTACCACTGCTGCCACATATATTTTTTTAAAAGACTGGGTTGAAAAGGAGTAGGATGCCCACTGCCACCAAAAGGAGTAAAATCCCAAATTTATTTTGCAAAAACATGCAAGTTTCTCCTTAAGTACCTTAGTTGGGCTATTTAAAAATCCTTTAGTCACCTCCAGAATGAACAGGATTTCTTAAAAAACCTTACCCTGTCAATGAGATACGCAGAAACTGAGTGAGTAATCAAAATGTACATACATGCATGGAAACATGCACAAATTCTGTATGTATAATATATAGAAAGCAGGTGCATATTTTGACATTGGCCACTCCTTTGATCCTTATTTAAAAAAAAGAAAAGCTAGATGCCAAATGGTGATACAGTTGAGTTGACATTTGTATCTTTCCAAGGAAAATATTTTAGATGTCACTGTTGTTGCCATATTATGTTAGACAAATGTAAACATCACCACTGCATACCTCATCCACATCCAAAGGATGGAAAACTTCTCAGCATAGCACAAAACATTGCAAGGAGGGGCAATCCTCATGCTTGCAAGACACATGGGAGAGCTACTCTGCTCTTTTTCTCATTCTGGAGGACTGGAATCGAGTCTATTCACCATGATCTAAGAAAGATTTAGACAGATGGGAAAGCAACAGGAAGTGGAGAAAATGTAAAAACCATCACCTTCAGGAAAGGTTTTAGGAGCTGTATTTGTTTAGCTTAGAAAAGAGCAGATTGGGCAAATGATGGGGGAGCATCAGTTTGAGCAATTAGCTCCAAGAACCTTTGAGCCTTCACCAGAGCTGAGAGACTTATTCTTCTAAAACTTGCACAAGCCCAGTTATAGATTGTTTTTACTTTTTAAAATACAATAAAAATTGCTATAGATGCGGTAAAACACTAGCATTTCATACACACAACCAGATGCAGAAACCCAGCACTGAGCAGCCCCCCAGTACAAAGGGTCATGTTAACTGAAAAAAAAAGGATGAAAGGTGATTAGTTCTCAAAACCCCTGCCTTTATTTTCATATCATCCAGCAAAAGATACAGGAAAGAATAATTTGAGGAATAGACTTTAATTTTATATTTTTAAAGTTTCACGTGAAATACCTACGCCAAGTGTAATTTTTTTGAGAGTGTTCAATCATTTCTCAGTGCACTTAAATTTACATTGTATAAATAAAGATTACTGGCCTAATACAAAATTAAATGATACATCAGTTCTGTTCTTAGAGCGTGCGAGCTAATTAAAGTGGAGCTGGTAACAATTGCCATTAATAATTGGGGTATATTTATGTGATTCAGAATTGTAAAATGGCAGTGAATACACTCCACATCCAATTAATGCTTACTGGATTAAAGGGCTTTCATAATTTTGTCTCAATGGCATTGTTCCATCCCATTCTGAGTCATTTGGACTATCTGGTAAATGTGTTCAATGCATTTCTGGAAAAGGTTTGAGCTGAAGCTACATTTAGTTCTTTCACTGCTGGAGTCTGTCTCCCCTGTTCTTTATTTCCTCTCCTCTTCCCTCTGCTCCTGAAAGGTCTCCTTGAGTTAGTTTTTCCTCTGGTTTGTTGCAGCTTACGTGTTAGCTCATCCCTTTTTTTTTTGTTTTATCCTTCCTTTCAACTGCAGAGGGGTCGTGGTTTGTTTTTCATTTTCATTTTGTAATAGAGGCATTTCAGTCAAGTCTGTGCTTTTGTTCTCTGGCATTTCTGTGTGGCCTTGGCAGTTGCTAGAAATTGAGCCATCGTGCTGCTGCCGGAGCCACGGGGAATGTTCTGCCGAGCACCAGCACCACACGGCCTGCAAATCCCCTAAGATGCTTTCACGGACAAAAGAAGGAAAGCAGAAGCACAGCAAGGAGAGGCTTTTTTCTCATTTATACATCAATATGCATTTGAACTGCCTTGTCTCCAGTCACACAGCACAATGGATTTTGGATTTTTGAGGTTATGAGTTACAACTAGCAAAGAAATAGCAAGTGATGGTAATACACTCACATTTCCAACATTTGTATTTGTGTAATTGTAGAGACTGGGGATGAACAGGAGACAGATTTTATCACCCGTGCAGGTAGGGCACTGAGTTGCTGCATACAAAGGTTATTTGCTCAACCTTAAATGCTATCATTTGTACACACATATAAGCACACAGGAAAAGCATGCTTTCGAGGAGTCTGTATGGACTAATAAGGATGGTTAGCAGTGATCTTAAAGGCTGTTTCAGAATTAAAGACATTCTGAAAAAAGCATAGAACACTATATGTAAGTCTGCATATTTAGTTCTTGAAATGCCATCCTAACACACGGTGGGACACAGATACTAAGACTATGGGCCCTGCAGTCCTCATAGAGAGCAGATGAGGCGTAAAAGCACAGAGAATACAAACTCTAAGGGGGCTGTTTTCTCCCTCTTCTACACTGGAGGTGTCTAGGCAAGGATGTACAGGCTTTTCAGGGCTGCACTGACGCTTGGAAAACAAATACGTGTCACCTGAGTGGGATTTCTGCTGGTGTAGCGTCTGACTTCTGTGCTTTAAATGAGGTAGCAAGCCATAAGGGGTAATCACTGGGTAAGCCTAGATGCAGTAATCCATGGGTTTTACAAAAAGCAGTGAACTTAGGTTAAACCTACAGCTTGCTTTCTCTAAGTTAGCCAGCCCGTGTTAAAAAGACGTTTCTCCAGAGTATGCCAGGCCTTGAGAAAGAAGTAGCTTAGCTCGCTGGCACTGCGATGGGGAAAGAGGAATGTGATGTAAAATAGGAGCTGGAACACGGGAGGACAGAAGGCCTGAAAGCCTAGACCTTAGGTTTGAAGAAGACACTGTTACCTCTTGACATTTGAAGCTGCTGATTTGATAGACAGGTATTTAAGGGAAAAAAAAAAAAGAGATATTTTTGGACACCGATCAAGAAAGGAGAATAAATAAATAAATAAATAAATAAATAAATAAATAAATAATGGGGTTCACAAACAGTGTTTACATATTGCAGAATATATGGTCTCCCAGATTACTTGACCTCTGGTTAAATTTATGTTGGAGTTTTGCAGAAAGCCAGCAGTTATATGATTTAATAAGATCCCCATGGGAGAGGCAGATTAAGATGGTCTAGCACTACACTCTCAAAACCGTAGTATTTGTCATTAGTATGCAGGCATAGAATGGAAACTGGAAAGCAATGGATGTCTTGATTACCATGATAATCTTCTTGTCGGAAAAGCAAGAGTCTTCTGAGGAAAAAGAAGGGTCATAGGCGATTGATACAACCTGCTAGGATTAATTTTGAGATTTTTGAACATTTTGGTGGGAGCTGTGTAATGGACACTAGCATGCTCCATGTTAAATGGAGAAAAAAGCAAGACAACCTCCCCCCACACCCCTATACTTCAAAGCAAAGTGAATTTCCTCCTTCCTTTTAAGGGAATGTACTTTAGGCTGAAAAAGAAGTCATAGGGAGAAATTACAGCTTCCCAGAGTACTGCAGTTATATTGACCAATATTCTTTGACAATTCTAAAACTCTACAACTTTGTTCCCAGGCAAACGAGTTCCTGCAAGATTTGCTGTTGAGATAGTGGGCGATGTCCTGGCTCCTGCAGCCTTGCCCTGCCTGCACTGGAGCCAGGCTGTCACCCAGGGACATTTCAGCCTTCCTGGGGGCAGAGTGAACCCGAGAGGGAGAAGCACTCCCAGGGGTCCTGGGAGCTACCCTGCATGCTCATGACGGCACGAAACTGTCTGCACCAAAAGCAAAAAGTGGGAAGGTGTAGCAATCTAAAGACAACTTTATATTCGATATGGTCATCTGTTAGAATGATGAATGTGGAACTGGTGCTGGGACTATCCTTAGGGTGCCTCAATACAGCAACTAAAGAGGCACTTTGGTGCTATCAGTTTATATAACACTTTCCATGCATCTGATTTAATGCCTCAAATAAGAAAGTGGCAGTAGCTCTTAGAAGACATTAGCAATGTTCATTTATGTTGCTTTTTTTCATTTGAGCAGCACTTAAAGCTAGTTTTAGTGCACTGCTTACATTCTCAGATAACCCTAGGGCCATCAATGTCTACAGATCAAATATGGAAAAATGAGCTACCTTTCCTGTCAACTGATACATAGTAATTTCAAAAGTATTTATCCTTTGTGTGAGCCATAAAAAGTTGAAGTTAAAAGAAGTCAAGCAGTGCCAAAGGCCTCACTGAAGAAACAGAGGACTCTGTTATTCAGTGTGACACTGATCCCGATGAAAGAATTTGAACAGCCCAGCTGTGCAGCACTTGGTCTGTGCAGGGTGGGGAATAGCTGGTTGTATCGCTTTTGTACAACAGACGTGTGACACTTGGTGGGCTGAGATTGACTCATTAAGGGTATGAGGATGACACTTTAAAAAAAGAAAGTAATCAAAAGAGAAGTTAGTGAGTTCTTAGGCTTTAATCCTTTTTCAAATGTGCTACTTGACTTAACTTCATGGGTGACATTTTCATGTCAGTGCTGTAAAACAGTTCTGTAAAATCCAGGAGTTCGGGACTGAGAAAGGGGTATTTTCAGGTCCTACAGCTTAGCACTGCTGCAGTGACTGAGACACTTGCTGTGTATTAAATCATTGAATAACAAGTTCATGTAACAGCAAGTGAAACCACGCTTAAATATTTCCCTTTTGACTGTAAAACAAATTATTTTTTTTCATATCCCCTTGACTATAGGACTCATGAAGTCTCAAATAAATGACAATGGCTGACATTATATGATTGTTTTACTGTAAAATGTGTTTTTAAAGCTATTGTTGGAAGCTGTGATATGCGCATAATATATTCATGCTGGACCACAGCTTGTAGATTCATGAATACTTCCTAAGAAAACATTTGGTGTCCAAATCTCACCTAATGCTGCCATTGTTTTAACTTCCTTCAAAAGGATTTCAAATACACATTACAAATAAATTATTCTGTCTTAGAAAGAGAATGGGATGGGTATTACTGTTTTGCAACTGGTAGCATACTTTCCAATATATTTGGAAGAATAAGAACAAAACCTGACTGAAAACTTTCCTTTTTCCCACAGTGGGAGAGGAAGAGTACCGTTATCTCACCCAGACATAGAACTGACAGTCTCACTAACCTTAATCTGTCTGGATTCGCTGTTACATTGCTTTACTGCCCATATTTCAGATGTTACGTGGCAGAACAGAGTAGCAAGGGAACGTACACCCTGCCAGCTACAAAGGACAAAAGGCACAAACATGCAGAAGAGAGAAGGCCATGACAAGTGTAGCGAAGAAGATTTTTTTTTGTTTTTCAAATTTCCTTCTTTTCCACCATGAACAGAT
>JANHGO010000001.1:53982521-53996197 GCA_024606505.1 Aquila spilogaster
TTGTTCTAGAAGAAAACAATGTTGATAACACACCATTGTTTATAATTACTGCTAAGCAGTGTTGTTCAGAAACAAGGCTGTTCCAATTTCTCAGCTCACGCTAATGAAGAGCTAGATATAGGAAAAGGCAATGGCAAATAACCAGTTCCAAATTACCCAAAAAAGAGTGATGGTCACAATCCAGTTAAAGAAAGAAAGATTTGCTAACCCATCCCAAGGAACAGGGCTCATTGAATACTCCAAAAGGAGAGATAACTAGGTAGATACCCTTCCCTTAAGGCAGCCAGCCCCTAAATGAGGCTTAGGGAGGGGGTGGAACCTGGTGAATTGCTTTCACCTGTGTTCCCAGGGCTGGTTGCGTCCATCTACCAGGTGCTCAATCATTGGTTCAGGCTGTGACTTAGCAATTCCCATACAAGGGGACAGAATCAGGACAGCCGATTTAAACTGGCCAAAGGGATATCCTATGATGTATGACATCAAGCAGAAGGAGAGTTTTGAAGGGGATGGGAGTTCACTTCACTCTCTTCCGCTGCTCAAGGAGTAAGCTGGGCATTGGCTGGGGGGTGGTGAGCAGTTTATAGAATCGTAGGATGACTTGGGTTGGAAGGGATCCTTAAGATCATCTAGTTCCAAGCCTCTGCTATAGGCAGAGACATCTACCACTAAACCAGGTTGCTCAAAGCCCCATCCAGCCTGGCCTTGAATGCTTCTAGGGAGGGGGCATCCACAATCTCTCTGGGCAACCTGTTCCAGTGTCTCACCACCCTCACAGGGAAGAATTTCCTTCCTATACCTAGTGTAAATCTACTCTCTTCCAGTTTAAATCCATTTCTCCTCATCCTGTCCCTACATGCTCTTATAAAAACCTTGCACTTGACTGTGTTGAACTTGATGATACTGGCATAGACCCACCTCTCAAGCCTGCCCAGGTCCCTCTGGATAGCGTCCCTTCCCTCTAGCGCATCAACTGCACCATTCAGCTTGGTGTCGTCTGCAAACTTGCTGAGGGTGCACTCAATCCCACTGTCCATGTTGCCTACAAAGATGTTAAATAGCACTGGTCCCAGCACTGACCCCCAAGGAATGCCACTCATCACCGGTCTCCACTTGGACACTGAGCCGTTGACCACAACCCTCTGGGTGTGACCATCCAGCCAATCCTGCATCAAATCCATTTTTCTCCAATTTGGCAACCAAGATGTTGTGTGGGATGGTGTCAAACACTTTGCGCAAGTCCAGGTAGATGATGGCGGTTGCTCTTCCTTTATTTACTGATGCTGTAACTCCATCATAAAAGGCCACCAAGTTTGTCAGGCACAATTTGCCCTTGGTGAAGCCATGTTGGTTACCACCAATCACCTCATCTTGATTTTCCATGTGCATTAGTAGGGCCTTCAGGAGGAGCTGCTCCACGATCTTGCCAGGCGCAGAGGTGAGACTGAGTGGCCTGTAGTTCCCAGGATCTTCTTTTCCCTTCTTGAAAATGGGGCTTATGTTTCCCCTTTTCCAGTCAGTGGAAGCTTCACTAGACAGCCATGACCTTTCAAATACAATGGATAGTGTCTTGGCAACTTCATTCACCAGTTTCCTCAGAACCTGTGAAGGATCTTGTCAGGTCCCATGGACTCATGCACCTTCAGGTTCTTTAGATGGTCTTGAACCTGATCTTCACTTACAGCAGGCATATCTTCCTTCTCCCAGTTCTTACCTTTGCTTTCTGTAGCTTGGGCGGTGTGGCTAGAGCCCTTGCCAGTGAAGACTGAGGCAAAGAAGTCACTGGGCACCTCAGCTTTCTCTACATCCCTTGTGACCAGGTCTCCAGTCTCCTCCTGGAGAGGGCCCACATCTCCCCTGGCCTTCCTTTTATCACTGCTATACCTGTAGAATTTCTTCTTGTTCTTTATGTCTGGCTGGATTTAATTCTGTGTTTTAGCTTTCCTAACCTGATCCCTGGTTGCTCAGAAAACTTCTTTGTAGATCTCCCAGGTAACTCATTCTTGCTTCCACTCCCTATAAGCTTTCTTTTTGCACCTTGCACATAACTTGTTATATACATTCATATATAAATATATATTGTCCTATTACCCATTTCCTTTTCTCTATTTGAGTAAATAGTTTTATCTCAGCCCACGAGTTCTACTTTTTTTCCCCCCAGTTCTCTCCTCCATCTCACTGGGAAGAGGAGGGGGGGGGGCGCAAGCAAATGACTATGCGGTGCTGAACCACCTGCCAGGTTAAACCACAACACTTGACCTCACACTAAATGGATGTTGGAGTTTTGCAGAAAGTCAGGAATTACATGATTTCATCTGCTCTCCATGAGAGAGGCAGATTAAGATGGTCTGGCTTTTTAGATTGAAGAATACAGTAGTTCCTGCAAGATTTGCTCTTGAGAGTATGGGTGGTGCCTGCCCTGCAGCCCCACTGTCATCCTGGGTCACCTCAGCCTTGCTGGAGCCAGGGGTGGGGTGTCAAGAGATGGGGTGTCAATCCCAGCAGCATGAGCATCCACTCTGTGTGCTCACCATGCCCTAACCAGGTGCATCAAAAACAAAAATGGGGAAGCAGAGCAATCTAAAGGCAGCTTTATGTTCAGTGTGGTCATCTTAAAATGATGAAGGTGGAGATGTTGCTGTGACTATTCTCATGGTGCCCTGTACAACACAGCAATATGAGAGGAACCTTGATGTTACCAGCTCATGTAAACACTTTCCCTATATCTGACTCAATGCTGAAAATAAGAAATTATCTCCAGCTCTTGGGAGACATTAACAACATCCATTTATGTTGCTTTTTTTTTGGTCTGAGCAGCACTTAAAGATGATTTTAGTCCATGCTTACATTCTCAGATAACCCTAGGGCCATCAATGTCTACAGATCAAATAAGGAGAAATGAGCCACTTTTCCTGCCAACAGACACACAGCAATTTTAAATGGATCTATCTTTTGTGTGAGCCATAAAAAGGAAAAGTTGAAGTTGAAAGAAGTCAGGCACTGCCAAAGACATCCCTGAAGAAACAGGGGACTCTGCTGTGCTGCATGACAGTGATCCTGATGGAAAAACTGCAAGAAGCACAGCTGTGTGGCACTTGTTCTGTGTGAGATGGGGAATAGCTGGTTATAGTACTTTTGTACAATGCCCACGTGACACTTGGTGGGCTGATATTGACTTATTAAGGCTATGAAGGTGAGACATTAAAATCAAAAATAATCAAAAGAGATTAGTGCATTCTTACATTTTAATCCCGTTTCAGATATGCTACTTGATTTAACTTCATGTGTGACATTTCCATGCCAGTGCTGTAAAACAATTCTATAAAATCCACAAGGTCTGGACTGAAAAATGAATATTTTGAGGTCCTATAGCTCAGAACTGCTGCAGTGACTGAATGACTTGCTTTGTATTAAATCATTGATTAAGAAGTTTATGCAACAACGAATGAAACCAACCTTAAATATTTCCCTTTTGACTCAGTAAAACAAATCAATCATTTTCATATCTCCCTGACAGTAGGATTTGTGAAGTCTAAAACAAATTACAATGGCTGACAGTATATGATTGATTTACTGTAAAATGTGTTCTCAAAGATACTGTTGGAAGCTGTGCAATACACAAACAGTGGCTTGCAGATTTAGGAGTACTTCCTAAGAAAACACTCAATGTCCAAATCTCACCTAATGCAGCTATTGCTTTTAACTTCCTTCAGCAGGATTTCCAATGCACATTACAAACAAATTATTGCACCTCTGAAAGAGAATGGGATGGTTATTACTGTTTTTCAGCTGGTAGCACACTTTCAATATATTTTTAAGGAAAAGAAAAAATCTAATTGAAAATCTGCCTTTTTTTTTCCCATGGCGGGAGAGAAAACAGTACAATAATCTCATCCAAGGAACTGACAGTCTCACCAACCTTAATCTGTCTGGATTCATCGTTGCATTGCTTAGCTGCACATATTTCAGACGTTAGAAGGCAGAACAAAATATAAATGAGAGATACACCCTGCCAGCTGAAAAGGACAAAAGGCACAAACAAGAACAAGAGATAAGGTCATGTTGAGGGTAGTGGAGACAACTAGTTCTTTGTTTCTCAGATTTACTTCTTCTCTATCATGAATAGATGTTGTCGAGAGATTTAGGAATCAGATTTTAAGTAAGAGTGTTTGCAGAAAGAGAGGAGTTATGCAGAGGTTGTTTACGAGATGTCTGCTTTTACACCACATAGCTTCTACTAGCTGTGCATCAAAATACCAGAGCCAAAGACTGCTTGAGCACCTCTTTGTTTATTCTTCCTCAGACTGATATAAAGTCCCTCCAAGTGCAAGCAGAGAGAGTACTAAATGGCAGTCAGCCTTGGCATAGACTTCTGGTGTGTTTAGTCAGCAAGGTTTCTAGAGCTGCTTGATTCTTACAAAATAGTAACACACAGTCTGTGTTCCTCTCTTTGTTTCTAATTATGACAGCCATTGACCTTCAAGTTTGTTCAAGTTCTTTGCAAGCGCCAACAAATTAATTAAAACTTCACAGGAATGTGATAGTCTCAGGAAAAAATAGAGTGCTAGGTCTGAAACTTTTCTTGCTATGTCAGAAAAACTGTATTTTAGAGGAAACAAAGTCTTTGGTCTTCATTTCCTTCCTAAGAACTCAGTAAGTACTTTTAAGATAGAGATTAGTTACCACCGCTATGATGTACAATTTACTTTCAATAAGTTATGCTTTTATGCAAGGAATGCATCGATAATGATGTGAGCAGAATTAATATCTGAATCCTAATCTCTTCTACTTAGACCCTCTCACTGAGTTAAGGATTGTTTGGCTGCCATAGAAGCTATAGATCTCATGATCATAGTCCTTGAAGAATGCACATATATATATATATATATATATATGTGGAAGACCATGAAAAAAGACATAGAAGTAATCAAACGACTCTGATCAAGCCTGGCTTCTACCAACAAATCTGTTACCTCCTGATGTGAATTTATCCCACAAAGTGTGGGCAGCAGCATTAAAGATATAAGATACATTAACAATGAAGGATTTCATTATTGCCAATGAGTAACATCTAGTAAGACACACATAAATTGAAGATCCTTTGAACTTCCCTAACTGGCAGCTTGCAGAGAAGAATTAAGGGCTGCTACTACCATAAAAAATTCTTTTTAAAATTTGGCAATGACGAAGTTAGCTTTTCGATAAAGAAAGCAGGAAATCTGGAGGACAATAAAGGTACCTATGCTTAGCAATCCCCTGGATGGACTGTAATCCACTGGGGATATACTGAAAGGATCTTACCAAAAGTTTTGGTCAAAAACTGCATTCGTCAGTTTATCTGAGAACCCTAAGAGCATCTCCAGCAAAATGAGAGGGGTCCAGAACTCAGCACAGATATGTTTACTTTTTTAAATAGCAGCAAAATACACTTAAAGAGTAAAGCATTTCTTATAAATCTTAATGAATCAAGAGGAAAAAGCTGTATGTGTGTCACCTTCAAGATGCAGCGAATCAGCCACAGCTCCTAGGAGTAAAAAGCCACTGAGACTTCCAGTACAGCTATGGAAGTCACTTCCTGTCCCTGCACTCTTTGTGTTTTCATTTCACCTACACAAAACAAACTGCCAAGACAGGGTTTGTCATGGCTCTGCTCTTCAGAGAAGTCTGTAGGCAGAACTTCTTCGAGCATGGTTGGAGAGTTCCAGCAGGCTGTTTGCCCCTGCTCAATTGATGCTCAGATGCTAACTTCCGTTTTTTCTCCTTTCCCTTCCCTTGTCCCCCAAAGACACATTCCATTTGTCACCTACCAGCAAGTGGAACCTACAAAATGCAGACCACAAGTTCAGCAAAATTAGTCTTTTAAAAAGAAAATTAACAAGGCTCCACTTTTCATATTTACATATATGAACAAAACAGACCAAGCATAACTGCACCTGCACAGTGACCCTGGTGAAACTGTAAGGATAGGAGGAGGTATATAAGCAGATATGCAAAAATAAAGTGTTGACTTCAGATGTTCTTTTTGCTAAATAGACCCTCAGCATCTAAAATCAACTTGTGACATGCAATAACGAGCGCTACATATTCTTTTCCATGTTCTTGTCCTCAATAGGCATGTATAAATTGTAATGAATTATAAAATGGGCAGCAACAGTCCTAAGACATGACAGTTTCTCATTTTAATGGCTAATTCAGGGATGAATTCCCTTAATAACACTACTTATCAAAGGTGCCAAATATAATTTCATACTTTTAATTTCCTGTGATATAAAATGTTAGGTTCATTTGAATTTCTTCTAATTTGTATTCCTTACCTCCCCCCAGGCAGCAGGTGGAGGCTCCACAGGTGGGTAATATTTGGGGACATCCCAAGCCACTGCAGCCATGAACCACTTGAAATCTTTACATTTCAGGTGCTTTCGAAGTTCCTTCTGGGCAGAGATGTCACCAGTTGAGAGATGTCTGTACTCAGGCCGTCGCTGGTAGATGTACTCTGCGAACTCATCCATCCATGTCTCTGCCACACGCTTCAGGTTCTGTGCAGCAGAAAAAAAACACAAACATTATTTTCCTTCATGCATTGACTGAAATGGTATCTCTGATGGGGAGAATTAAACAAACAAAAAAATCAATAGCCCATACAACTTGTAAGCTTAACAGGTCTAGTTTTTCATTCTTAACATATAGAAAAATACCGGTAAACGTATGCTACCTTTATTAAAGTGTAGAGCAACCTCTACAGAGCATTAAATATCCTGTTTTCCTGCTGACTCTGTAAAATAAAGTCTTTTGTCTGATGAACATCTATTCTTTATGCATCTCCACACAGGCTTTGATTACTGCTGGATGTTAAACAGAGATTTTCTTTCAGCTGCTCAAATTTGTACCTGTGCCTTTTCCTGTTAGCTGGGAACCTACTAATTAGCACAAATAGTTTGAGCTATTCCTTCTGATGCATCTCACTTCGCATCTGAAAGGTATCTAAACATAAGCCATCATATGGCCTCTTTCCTAGTTTTTGCACTTCTGAGCCTTCTCCAGTCTTGGCTAACTTCTCTTCATCAAGTCACATCCCCTGTTGCCTCCTCAATTCTTTTCAGGGAGATTTTAGAAAACTCTCCAGAAAGGGAGGTCTAGTTGCCCTGTCCTCTTTCTCAAAATTACATCTCACAATTCATGCCCACATTTTGGGCATGAATTCCATGCACGGGGACAAGCAGTCATGACCTTATTGTGCTCCATCTCCTGTTTGGTTTTGACTAGCTTTGGACTGGAAGCTTTGCTGTATGAGTGTACCAGTAAATCTGTGAAAGCACAGCCCATAATCCTGGCGTGGAGCTGAGCTGAGGCAAAGCAACTTGTGGGACAGGCAGAGCATCTTATGGCTTTCTGCACTCCACTCATCCTATAGACATATCAAGGCTATTTTTTTATGAATCCCAGTTCTGGCTTATGTACCACAAAGTTTATTTTTGTTGGCACTTTACAGGAAAGAAAATTACCAATTTTCTTGTGTATGAATTTGCTCAAAGTAATTAAACTAGCTCACTGAAATTATAAAATAAAAAAGACTTATAAGGAAAAATATCCCAGGCAGATAAGACTGAAAGAAGTACATTTTATTATTGTTTAGCATCATGGAGTCTAAATAGCTGTGTGGTCGGGATGGGGATTTTCTCTATTTCTGTATGTTATTTTTTTACATGAATTCATATGCAGATGTTGAAGAGAAGTACAGATTTAGTCTATTCTGCATTTCTACAGCTGCCCAATAACCTCTTATCCCACTAATAAAGCAGCATCTCACTGGATGACATTGACACACTGAAGTATTCTTATTGCTTTGTTTGTAAAAACAAGATCATCAAGTTTTGTAATATTCTTTTTATAGAACACTAACAGCAAAATGCTGAGATTTGCTCTGTAATAAGCTGGAGGACAATATACATCTGATTATCAGCAACATAAGGTAATGCTTGTTCTCAGAACACTGTCTGCATGTAAGTTAGCCTGATTCTTGCTTTGATTTGCTCTTGAGATTCGTTTGAAAGATCCTGTCTTGAATTTTATTAATCTGCACAAACTAGAAGTCTCTGAACTAATAAGACTGATCTGAATATAAAGACAGCAAGATACAGAATGAACTTTTAGCTGAAATGGCAAGATAAGTTTCTAGGTGTTTTGTCTCTGTGAAGAAAATACATTAAAACCTGCAGGGGTAAAGCAAGCACAATTAAAGAAGTTTAAGAAATCACATCACTTCTATCCCTACAGAGAAATGGCTTATGCTTCACATAAGATTTCCTTTTGTAATTTCATAAAAACCTAAATTTCTTTACTTTACAAGACATTTGAATTCAAGAGTACAGGAACCAGATAGGACAAAGAAAGCCAGAATAAACTCAAGAACAACATCTAAACGACAATCCCATGCTTTTGGCAGAAAACATATAACACACATTTACCAAGTAAAGCTACTACGTGATGAGACTCTGTAGATGAGGCCAAAATATGCTTAAGTATATTAAACCCAAAAGCTAAAATCTGGAAAACATGTGTGATCCTTCTAGCACATTTTCCACTTGTATATGCTGCACACTTCATTTACTATAATGCAAACGAAGTTTAAGATTGTTCTAGAAAATACCATGCTATTGTTTTGGTAATCTCTTTATCTAATAGTGTCATTTCCATATTAAAAACCATACAGTAAAAGTACAATAAAAACATTTCTTAGGAAAGAAAAATTCGAAGTAACTCCAGCAGAGACTTAGCCCATTGGTATTATAGTAGACTGCTGGAGTTTTCTCCAGTTATTTGGCTAATCTAAAAGAACAGCATTCTTCTCTAGATGATTGTAACTGAATGAGAAAGGAGCCCGACAGAAATGCGACAGATTATTATACTTGCTCATTAGCTCAAAATTCCCTTTCACTCATCAAAATCTCTTTGTTTTCCATCAAGCCCTTAACTGGTGTAATTTCTTCTTTCTTTCTTTTTTATTTTTATTTTCCAGTGATGGTAGGAACTTACTAAAGTTGAAGAAAGTACAGTTCTGTACACCACTCCCCGAGTATCAGGTAAGCTGCTTTATCCATATATCATAGAATATCCTGAGTTAGAAAGTACCCACAGGGATCATGGAGTCCAACCCCTGGTTCCACACAGGACTACCCAAAATTCAAACCCAAAACTGAGAGTGATGACCAAATGCCCCTTGAGCTCCAGCAGCTCTGGGCCATGCCCACTGCACTCTGGTGCAGAACCTTTTCCTAAGCTTCAGCCTGAACTTTCCCTGATGCAGCTTCATGTCACTCATCCAGGTCATGTTGCTGCACACAGCGTTGGAGGTGAGGCTACACCAGCACACAGCAGAGCAGAACAATCCCTTCTTTTACCTGGCTGGCAGTGCTGGGCCCAGTGCACTCCACGGTGCAGTCAGCTCTTTTGGTTTCCAGGGCACACTGCTGACTTCAAATTGCCTTTAACTGGAACCCCTAGATGCCCTTCTGTGGGGGTTGCTCTCATGCCTTTTGTCACCCAGTCTGTACATATATCCAGGGCAGCCCCATCCCAGGTGCAGAATTTAGCACTCGCTCTTATTAAACTTCATGTTGTTTGTGATTGCCTAACCCTCTAATATGTCAAGATCTCCCTCCAAGGCCTCTCTACCCTTGGGGGAGTCAACAAACACCTTCTTCTATTTTAGTGTTATATGCAAGCTTACTTAGTATACGCCTTTGAGTCCTGCAGCCAGGTCACTGATGAAAATGTTAAAGAAAACTGGCCTTAAAATGGAGCTTTTCAGATCCCCACCACTGAGTGGCCACCAGCCTGATGTAACTCCATCTACTATAAATAACCCTTTGAGCCTGACCCATCAGCCAATTGTTCACCCATTGTGTTCTGTATTTGTCCAGCTGTATGCTGGACATTTTGTCCAGAAGGATATTGTGAAACAGTGCCAAAAGCTTTGCTGAAATTCAAAAATATTGTATCAGCTGCTTCCCTTGGTCATTTTGGTGGGTAACCGTGCCATAAAAGGAAAAAAATTCATAAGCAGGACTTGAACCCATGTTGACTGATTAATGACTGTATTGTGCTTTTCAGTAACCCCCAGAGTAATTTTCTCCATAATTTTATCAAGCACTGAAGTGAGACTGTCAGGATCCAAATCTACTTAAAACTTTATTCCTTAGTTCTTCCAAAACCTACACTTCCATCCTATGCTAAAAATTTTCCACACCTTGGAAGATTCTACAATGAAACTATACATTCTTAGCATCTTTATACATTACCATAGTTAGCTGAACCTGTATGAGGCAGCCCTTCGAATTTCAGTAGGAACCCTTTTAAAAATATAAATTCTTGATTTGCTAGCTCTAAACCTCTGGACTATTTATGAACATGACTGTAAGGAGTCCTCCCTCTTGGAGTAGTGGAAAGCTCCTTCTGAAGTTGGTAGTTACAAGAAAGCATTATGTATCCAAACACTATAAATGGGTTTGTTGCCTTCAGTTAACATGAAATTCTTATCCTTATTATCACTACAGAAGCTCAGCAATCACAGCATTTCACTTTAACAGAAACATGTACAGACCAGTAACAAAATCTTCAAATAACAGTTAACCCCCATATTTGGATTGAATGAAGTCAGATAGATCAAATTCTGCAAGCTAGCCCAGAGCAACCTTACACAATCAAAGGCGAACATCATTCACATTACTACTTACAGTATACTAACTTAGCATGTCCTTGGAGATGAATGAGCTCTGCTGAGTTGAATATTGCAGTTCTGTGGCTGTCTGATATTGTGAGAAGTTGCTGTACAAGAAGAACCTCCTAGGAACATAACTTCTCTGCAAGTATGTCAATGAGATTCTAGTTTCCTACTGACCTTACCACCAACAGAAAGGAAAAAGGCTTGCAACTGAAATGTGAGAGAGGCCATCTTACTTTAAGGCTTAACTGTCAAGTGACATACTCGCAAGGAAGTGATTTCAAGTCCTTTATAAGTCTCTCCTAGAACTGACTTTCCCACTATCTGCGAGAGTCTGACATTGTGGAGGAAGGAGGATTGTGTCACGTCCTCCTTGCTTGAGCCTTGAATGAGGCTAGATACATTCTGGAGCATGTATGCATATTTAACTCCATAAATGAAAATGAACATCTACCAGATCTTGACACAGTGTGAATATAAAACAGGCACCAAGCAGTTTGTCACTGTAAGGACTTTACAATGTATGAGAGTTAAGAGCCTATGAGATCAGGTGGCATTTTGTGGATGCCTTACAGCACTCCAGCCTCACAATAAAGTTAATCTACAAAGAAATTACAACAAACAAAAGTTGGTTTGCATCTCTCAATTTCTAACTCTGTTAATCTTTGCATAATCTTCTACAGAAAGGAAGTTTTTTTAAATGCCAGTTTCTAAAATGCCTTTTCAGATATCTTTATCAATAAGAATAATCAGTTTGGGGATCTCTCATGATGTGGTAGATCACATTTACTTAGATTCTTTTACCTCAGTCTGAACACCATATCTAAATGCATTCTGAGAGGAGAAATGAAATATGTTTCTACAGCTGAAAAACTGTTACAGCTTGGCAAACTACTACTCATTGCAAGGTTACATATGCCCAGCCTGGTTGAGAGCTTTAATAGAAGAGGGAAAGAACAAAAAGAAAAAAATAATAGGAGTTATTAAATGAAGATCAGTTCAATATTAAATAGTTATGTGAACTGACACACAATGTAAGGAAGTCACAGGAATTGCAGATGGACATTTGAGGAGTTTCTCAGGACCTATCCATGACAGACCAGTGATGACTTGTTCTCTCCATGATAAAAAATAAAGCCCAAAGATAGTTGAGAAGTATATTTCTATGTGTAGGATTGTGACAGTGCCACCTAGAAGCTGAGCGATGCATGCAAAGGTCGTATCAGTCACAGCAAGACTCATTCATCAGCTGCCATCAGATGTCCATACATGCATTTTTGAAGTAATTAAATTTTGTGGTGCTGCTACAACTTTGCTCTTTGCCAAATCCTTTACTATTGGGCTTATATTCTGACAAGTTTCCCTTGATTTTTTACATAACTCACACATTTAAAGCTGGAACTTTTCTTTCAGCAATGTTCTACAACAAGACACTGAGTTACAATGTCACTGATATCCAGACTTCAATAAAAGAGTTGAAACTACTTGACTGGAGAAAGAGACAAATATTTCATGGATTGTTTCGTCCTTTTCACATTCCTCAGTGAGTAGGAAAGACACATCTCTCTGATCAAATGACAGTCCCTTCTTTTTAAGGATGTAAGATTGTCCACCTTTTTCAAGAGACATGTTATTACTGAAACTCGGTGAGAAGAAATTGGGCTCTGGTTAGGAGGCTGGAAAACTGGACTCAGGGAGAGACACAGCAAAGGACAGATTCATAAATCTGAGCAAGGTTAAACTAGATTGGTCCCTGAGAAGAGGGAGGTAATTCCATACTTCATAATAAAAATGTTACCTAGTGCCATACTATTGCACATTGCAAACCTGCAGAACTCCATCCCACACTTACATCTTTTCCAATTCACGTTTCTGATGCAGCAGTTAAGCTACCATTAAAATGTAATAGCTGTTTTCAGTTTCTCCAGATGTTCTTAAGTATGTTTTTGTTATCCAGTGGTACTAAAGCAGCACAACAGTTCTCTTATTTGTTTCACTTCACCTACATAACTATTTTCTTCTGATTTTGTGCCTATCTCACTCTTGGCATAAAACCAACCCTGACCCGAATCCACAGACTTTGCTTTTGTCAATATTAAACTACCACAGGAACAGGTGCACCCTGCAATGAATTCCTGTTGTCCTACATTTAACCTGGCCATTTTCCAGGAAGCTGGATGTCACCAGCAGACACACACACATCTGGCATTGTTTTATGTGTCACAACAGCCTTTCCTCTCATCAGCTAGGACATCAAAAATCACTTTCAATTACATCAATCAAACATGAGTCACTGTAGCATGCCTAGAGTCTTCAGCTATGAGATGCAAGAGGGGATAGAACTAAAAATAATGCGACAATCTCTGCCACAACCAACATATTAATCTATTTCTTCCTAATAACATTAACATGTGGTTATTTTCTCTCTACCCACTTCATTTTCCTATACTAAATGTTCTTTATTGTTTGTTTTGTTAAGTACAGTGTCGTTGCTGCTTCAGGACGGGTGTCTTTTTTACTTCTGGAAGCAGCTGCATTTCATTTAGCTAGAAGTAATGTAATATACAGTTACAGTTTGTTTTACATAAAAAGTATTCAAAAAGCACACTGGGATCCAGCCAGCCAAGAGAACTATACTTTATGTTCTTCTGGCAAATGGGTAATATAACGTAATGATAAATCACTGTGGAGAAGGAGAAAAGTATGACTGGAGGAGCCTATTCAAGTATGGATTAATATGACAGAGGCAGCAGCGTACAAATCCTCACAGTGCTCACAAGGAGAAAAACAGTACCCTAAACCTGAACGTCATGCAAATGGCCCCTCCTTCAGTAACAGCACACAATCATTCTTCTTTTCTGTATTTTTCCACAGTGGTACACTGCTAGATCAATATCCAGAAAGAGAAATACGGACAGA
The DNA here is from genome assembly GCA_024606505.1 of Aquila spilogaster. Classification (NCBI taxonomy): domain Eukaryota; kingdom Metazoa; phylum Chordata; class Aves; order Accipitriformes; family Accipitridae; genus Aquila; species Aquila spilogaster. The sequence continues at coordinate 53,996,158 of JANHGO010000001.1, forward strand.
TTTTATTTTTGTCCATCGAGTTTTCAAAGAGAGGGGGCAG
>JANHGO010000001.1:53996297-54006524 GCA_024606505.1 Aquila spilogaster
GAGAAGGCCATGACAAGTGTAGCGAAGAAGATTTTTTTTTGTTTTTCAAATTTCCTTCTTTTCCACCATGAACAGATTTTGTCAAGAAATGTGAGAGTCAGATTTTAAATAAATGTTTGCAGAAAAAGAGGAGTTGTGCAGAGGCTGTTTATGAGATGGCTGCTTTCACACCACACGCTTTTACTAGCTAGATATCAAAATACTGGAGCCAAAAATTGTCTGAGTACTTCATTGTTTATTCTTTCTCAGGCTGGCATAGGCAAGCAGATGTAAAGTCTTTCCAAGTGGAAGCAGAGAGGGTACTAAATGACAGTCAGTCTTGGCACAGACTTTTGGTGTGTATAATCAGCAAGGTTTCTAGAGCTCCTTGATTCTTACAAAGCAATAACACACAGTCTGTTTTTCTCTTCAAGCTTCTAATTATGACAGCCATTGACCTTCAAGTTTGTTCAAGTTCCTTGGAAGTGCCAACAAATTAATTAAAACTTCACAGGAATGTGACAGTCTCAGGAAAAAATAGAGTAGTAGGGCTGAAACTTCTCTTCTTGTTATTTTAGAGAAAGTACATTTTAGGGGAAAAAGAAAGCCTTTGGTCTTCACTTCCTTCCTAAGAACTCAATAAGTGCTTTTAAGGTACAGATTTGATACCACTGCTATGATCTTTGATTTACTTTTTAAAAGTCTTGCTTTTATGCAAAGAGTATATTAATATTGCTGTGAAAAGAATGAATACCTGAATCACAGTCTCTTCCACTTAGACCCTCTGATTGAGTTAAGGATTGCTCAGGTGTACAGAGAAATTACACATCTCATGATCACAGTCCTCCAAGGATGCACATGTATATGTGGAAGATGGTGAAGGAAGATCACAGTAGCAGTCACAGCACCCGATCCAGCCTGACTTCTACTGATAAACTCCTTACCTCGTGGTATACATTAATCCCATAAAGTGTGGGCAGCAGTATCAAAGATAGAAGAAACTTTAACAAAGGAATTAATTATTGCCAAGAAGTAGCAAACAGTAAGACACACATAAATTGAAGTTCCTTTGAACATCTGTAACTGGTAGCTTACAAAGAATAATTAAGGACTTCTACTACCACAGAAAGTTATTTTTAAATTTTTGCAATGAGGTAATTTGCATTTTTAAAAATAAATTCTGGAGAATAGTAGAGGGACCTATGTTTAGAAATCCCCTGCATGGTCCAGCCTTGACCACTGGGGATATGCAGAGGTGTGAGGGGTCTTACCAAATGTTTTAGTCAAAGTTTCAACTTCATCCTTTGGTTTCAAATATAAAAGGTAATTGTCTGAGAGCCCCAAGAAAATCTCCAGCAAATTAGAGAAGGCCAGAACTCACAGTACAGATATTCCTACGGTTTTTAAAAAAGTAGCACAATACACTGAAAGAGCAAAGCCTTCTTTATAAATCTTAATGAATTGAGAGGAAAAAGCCCTCTGCATACCACCTTTCCATGGAGTGAATCCACTGTGGTTCCTAGGAGTAAAAGGCCACTGCAATTTTTCAGCGCAGCTACGGAAGTAATTTCCCGTCCCTGCACTCTTTGTGTTTTCATTTCTTCTACACAAAACACACTGTCAAAGCAAGGTGTGCTACGGCTCTGCTCTTCAGAGAGGTCTGAATGCAGGTCTGAATCTTTGATCACGGGTGGAGAGTTCCAGCAGGCTGTTTGCTTGCCCCTGCTCTGGAGTGATACGTGGATATTGGCTTCTGTCTTGGTGGTCTCTCCCTCCCTTTCTGCCCCAAAAGAGAAATTGCATTTGTCTGCTACTGGTACTCGGTCATGACAGCACCTACAGAATGCAGATCACAAGCTAAGCAAAACCAGTCTTTCTAGAAGAAAAATATCCAAGCTTTGCTTGTCACATTTGCACGTGCGAGCAGAACAGAGCAAACCTAACTCCACCTACACACAATTGTCCTTGTAAGAACAGGAGGAGGTATATAAGTGGATATGCAAAAAAAGTGTTGCCCTCAGACCTCCTTTTTGCTAAGGTGATTCTCAGCATCTAAAATCATCTTGTGACATGCAATAATGAGTGCTACACAGTCTTTTTCACATTCTTCTCCTCATTGTGCATGCGTCTTATGGCCTGTACACACAAAATTGTAATGAATTATAAAAAGGACAGCGATTGTTCTAAGACATGATGGTTTCTCATTTTAATGGCTAGTCCAGGGTTTGTTCCAATCAGTGTGAACTCCCTTAATAACACTATTTATCATAGGAGCTGAATCTAATTTCATAATTTTAATTTCCTGCAATGTAAAATGTTAGACTCATTTAAATTTGATCTAATTTGTGTATTCCTCACCTCTCCCCAGGCAGCAGGTGGAGGCTCCACAGGAGGATAATATTTGGGGACATCCCAAGCCACTGCAGCCATGAACCACTTGAAATCTTTACATTTAAGGTGCTTGCGAAGTTCCTTCTGGGCAGAGATATCACCAGTTGAGAGATGTCTGTACTCAGGCCGTCGCTGGTAAATGTACTCTGCAAACTCATCCATCCATGTCTCTGCCACACGCTTCAGGTTCTGTGCAGCAGAAAAAAAACAATCATTAATTTCTTCATGCTTTGAGTGAATGATATTTCTAATGGGGAGAATTAAACAAAAAAAATCAGTAGTCCACACAACTTTTAAGCTTAGCTGGTCTGATTTCTCAGTCTTAAAACATGGAAAAATACCAATAAACGTATGCTATCTTCATTACAGCGTTGAGCAAACACTACAGAGTATTAAGTACCCTGCTTTCCTGCTGATACAGTCATCTGTCTGTTGAACATCTTATTTTCCTTCATATTCTTTATGCATCTCCACATGGGTTTTTGATTAATGATGGATGTTGAAGAGAAATTTTCTTTCAGCTGCTCACATTGGTACCTATGTGTTTTTCCTGTTAGTTCAGAACCTGCTGATGTGCAGGAATGGTTCAAACTATTCCTTTGCCTTTGAAAGGCATATGAATTTTCAGCTGTCATCATACTGCGTAGTCACCTAGCGATTCCTACCTAAATTTTAGGGCCAGGTCTTACATGCGCATGTATGGGGGCAAACAGTCATGAGCTTCCTCTGCCCCATCTCACAGGTGGTTTTGTACTACCTTTGGACTGAAAGCTTTGCTGTGTTGGTGTGCTAGCCAGTCTGTGCAAAAGCATAGCACATAACCTTGAAGTAGAGCTGATCTGAAGCAAAGCAGCTCATGGGATAGGTATGGCAACTTGTGGCTTTCTGCACTCATCCTATAGACATATCTAAGACTATTTCTGTTCCGTGAAACCCAGTTCTGGCTTATGTCCCACAAAGTTTATTTTTGTTGGCATTTTACAGGAAACAGAATTACCTATTTTGTTGCATAAGAATTTATTCAAATTATAATTAATTAAATTAGCTGACTCAAATTATAAAATAAAAAAAAAGACTTGTAAGGAAAAATCCTGAATAGGTGAGACTGAAGAGATATATTTTATTGTTATTTAATGTCATGGAGTCTAAATAGGCCCGGGGCAAATTTTTCTGTATTTTTGTTTGTTTTTAAAATTCCTCCTGCAACTCAATCCACACAGCTTTATATGCAGATGTTGTAGTGGAGTACAGGCTTAGTCTATTCTGCATTTCCACAGCTGCCCAATAACCTCTTATCCCACCAACAAAGCAACATCTCACTGGATAACACTAAGACACTAGGGCATTCTTATTGCTTTGCTTGTAAAAACAAGATCATCAAGTTTTGTAATATTCTTTTTATAGTACGCTAACTGCAAAATTCTGAGATTCGCTCTGTAATAAGCTGGAGGACAATATACATCTGATTATCATCAACATAAGGTAATGTTTCTTCTCAGAACATTCTCTGCATATAAGTAAGCCTGATTCGTACTCTGATTTGCTTTCAAGATTCATTTCAAAATTCCTTTCTTGAATTTTATTAATCCACACAAACTAAATGTCTCTGAACTAATAAGGCTTATCTGAATACAAAGACAGCAAGATATAGAACAAAGGAAGTACTTTTAGCTGACACTGCAAGATAAGTTTCTATGTGCTTTCTTTCCGTGAAGCAAATACGTTAAAACCTGCAGGGATAAAGCAAGTAAAATGAAAGGAGTATAAGAATTCACAACACATATCCCTATTAAAAAAAGGCTCGTGCCCCACATAAGGTTGAATTTTGCTGTAATTTCATGAAAACCTGAATTACTTAACAAGAAATTAGAATTCAAGAATACAGGAACTGGGTAAGACAAAGAAAACCAGAACAAATTCAAGAACAACATCTAAATGACAATCCCACCTTTCTGGCAGAAACCCTGTAACACAGCAATCTCCTGACAAGTAAAAATACTATGTCATGAGACTTTGTAGATAAGGCCAAAATATGATTAAGCTCATTAAACTAAGAAGCCAAAATCATGGAAATAGGTGTGATCTTTCTAGCATATCTTCCCCTGTAATGCTGTACACCTCATTTACTACAATACAAATGCAGTTTAAGACTGTTCTAGAAAATATATTATTATTTGCAATCACTTTATCTGACAGTGCTATTTTCATATTTAAAAACCATGCTGTAAAAAGAACCATACAGTAAAAGTACAGTAAAAAAATTCTCTTAGGAAAGAAAAATTCAAAGTAACTCCAGCAGTGACTTATCCCATCAATATCAAGAGTAGGCTCTGCTGGAGTTTTCTCTTTAGTTATTTGGCTGCACTAAAAGAACTGCATTCTGCTTTAGATGGTTATAACTGAATAAAAGAGGAGTCCCACAGAAATCTTGATATTATACCTGGTCACTGGCTCGAACTTCTCATTCACCAGTCAAAAAGTCCTTTGTTTTCCAAGTGTGTGTGCGTAAACCCACCAAAACATTGCATTAGAAAAAAAATAATTCAGTCCTTCCCACCATTCCCCAAGTATCAGGTAAGACACTTTAGACAAATCTATTTAAAACTTTGTTCCCCAGTTCTTCCAAGACCATTTTCTCCATCATATGCTAAAAATCTTCCCAAACCTTGCCAGATCCTGTAATGAACCTATATGTTATCCTTAGCATGTTTATACATTGCTGTCATAAGCTGAACCCTTATGAGGCAGCCCTTTGAATTTCAATAGGTTCCCTTTTAAAAATACAAACTCTTGATTTGCTAGCTCCATATCTCCAGACTGTTTATGAACATGACTGCAAGGAACTCTCCGTCCTGGAGTAGCGGGAAGCTCGCTCTGAAGTTGCCAGTTACTAGGAAGCAAGCACTCAGCATCCAAACACTCGTTTTAAAGAGGTTTGTTGCCTTCAATTAGCATGGGTTTCTTATCCTTATTATCATGATGCAAGCTCAGTAATCACCACACTTCCTTTTAACATAAACATGTACAGACTAGTAGTAAAACTTGAAATTGCAGTTAATCCCCATACTTGAACTGAATGCAGTCAGGAAGAGCTGCTGTCCTGAAAGCTCTCTGGTGCAACCTTGCACAGTAAAGGCAAACACCATTTACATTCCTATTTAGAACATGCATGTTCCTGGAGCAAAAATACAGGCTGTCCAAGACGAGATGAGTGAGCTCTCCTAAGCTGAAGATGCCTGTTCTGTGGCTGTCTAACAGCATGAAAAGTTGCCCTGTGCGAAGAACCTCCTAGGAACATAACTCTTCTCTGCAAATTATGTCCCTGAGCTGCTGGTCTTTCACTCACCTAATCACAACAGAAAGGTAGAGGAGCATAACCAAAATGAGAGCACTCCTCTCTGAACACTTTAAGGCCTACCGATCAAGTGACTTACTGTAAGGTAAGGATGTGATTTCAAATCCTTTACGAGTCTCCCAGAGTTGCCCTTCCCACGATCTGGGTGAATGTCTGACATGGTGGAGAAAGGAGGACAGTCACTTCCCCCTTGCCTGAGCCTTAGGTCAGGCTAGACACAATCTGAGGATGTCAACATATTACGCCCACAAGTGGGCATGGTTATGAATAGCTACCAAATCTTGACAGAGTCTAGCTGTAATTCAGGTGCTAAGCGGTTCTTCACCGTGTGTGTGTGTGTGTGTGTGCGTGCGCTGCAGAATTTAGAGGTCAAAGGAGTTTAAGAGCCTACCAGATTAGGTGGCATTTTGTGAATGTCTTATAGCATCATTTAAGCACTCCAGTCTCACGGTGAAGATAATCTACAAAGAATTTAGAACAAAGTAAGAGTTATATTGCAATCTGCTTGATTTCTGTCTCTGTTACTCTCTGCATAATCTTCTAAAGAAAACTCCTTCAAATGCCAGTTCCTCAAATGGCATCAAATATCTTTATCAATAAGAAGAATCAGTTTTGGGATATCTTTGTGGTAGATCACACTTGCTTGGATTCAATCTGAACACCTCATCTAAATGCATACGGAAAGGAAAAACGAAACATGTTTCTACAGCGGAAAACTGATGTAGCTTAGTTTGGTTGTCAGATTCATTGCAAGGTTACAGATGTCCAGTTTGGTTACCCTGGTCTTTGAATAGAAAAAAAGGAAAAATAAAAATTAAATAGGAGCAATTAAATGAAGATCAACTCAATCAGTTACATGAATTGACACACAATGTAAAGGAAGTCACAGGGACTCTTGATGGACATCTGAGAAGTTTCTTAGGACCCATCCATGACAGACCAATGATCATTTGTTCTCTCTTGTCATTTTCAGTGAAAAATTTCTGTACATGAATAAATAAGGCCCAATGATATTTCAGTAGATACATATTTCTATATGTAAGGTTGTGACAGCTGTCACCCAGAAGCTGAGATGCATACAAAAGTGATGGCAACCACACTAAGACTGACGCATCAGCTGCCATCAGTTGCCTATGTATGCATTCTTGATATAATTATGTTCTGTGCCACTGTTACAGTTTTACTTTCTGGTAAATCCTTTACCATCAGGCTTACATTTAGACAAGTTTTCTTTAAGTTTGTATGAACTCAGACATTTAAGACTGTGACTTTGTTTTGTATTTTCACTCAGCAATAGTCTACAAGACAGTAAGTTACAATGTCACTGATACCCGGACTTCAATAAAAGAGTTTAAATCAACTTGACTGGAGAAAGAGAGAGATAAATGAGGACTTCTCCACTTGAAAAAAAGAAATTTTTCATGGATCATTTTGTCCCTTTCACTTTCTTCAGTGAGTAGGGAAGATATATCTCTCTGATCAAATGACTGTCCCTTCTTTTTAAGCGTGTAAGATCATCCATCATTTTCAAGAGACGTGATATTACTCAAATAAATGCAGTGAGAAGAAAGTAGACGCTGGCCGTGAGAATGGAAAAGTGGAGTGAGGCAGAGACATGTCAAAGGACAGATTCGTAAATATTCCCTCTAAGCAAGGTTTAACTAGATTGGTCCCTAACATGAGAGGTGTAGTTCCACATTTTGTAACTATGGCTGGTGTGCTGGCTTGCAATGACAGCACTGGTAAGAGAGCTACCTAGCTGTAGCCTGTTTGCTGTTGCGAGCCTGCACAAATCCATCCTCTAGTTGCATCTTTTCCAACTGACATTCCAGATGCAGCAGTTAAACTAATATAAAAATGTAATTCCTGTTTTCAGTTTCTCCAGATGTGCTAAAGTAGGTTTTTGTTATCCGGTGGCACTAAAGCAGCACAATGGTTTTATTATTTGTTTCATTTCACCTGCATAACCTGTTTTTTCCGCTTTTGTGCCTGTCTCACTGTTTGCATGAGACCAACCCTGACCCCAATCCACAGACTTTACTTTTGTCAATATTAAACTACTACAGGAACATTTGGGCCCTGTAATGAGTTCCTGTTGTCCTGCATTTAATCTGAACATTTTCCAGGAAGCTGGATGTCACCAGCTGGTGTAGGCTTATTTGTCGTGATAGTAATACCTCTCACCAGCCTGAACATCAAAAATCACTTTCCATTACACCAATCAAATATGAATCACCACAGCACATCTGAGGCCTGACTGTATTTCAGTTGTGAAATATAAGAGAGGATATAATTGTTTATTTGATAAAAATAACCTAACAGTCTCTGCAACAACTGACATATTAATCTCTTTTCCTTCCTAGTAAAATTCCAGTGGGGTTATTTTCACTCCACCTACATCATCTTTCTAATATAAATGTTTTTTATTGTTTGTTTTGTGAAGTACAGGGTTGTTGCTACTTCAGAATGGGTGCCCTGTTTACTTCTGGAAGCAGCTGTATTTCATTTGGCTGGAAATAACATAATATACAGTTTGTTTTATGTAAATTGTATTTAAAAAGTGCATTGGGATCCAGCCAGCCAAGACAACTTCATGTTCCTCTGGAATACGGGTAGCATAAAGTCACAATAAATCATCACGGAGGAGGAGAACAAAGTATGACTAGAGCAGCCCATCCAACAAATACAGATTAATATGACAGAGGCAGCAGGGTACAAAACTCCAGAGCACTCGCAAGGATTTAAATGGTACCCTCAATTTCATGCAAAGGTCCTTCCATCAGTGTCGGAACAAAATCATTTCTCATTTCTGTGTATTTCTACAGTGAAAGCACAAGATAACATTTCCTGGACACTAATTACAGCTTTCTGACGTTCAGGTCTCAATATCTAAGCTGCCCACATCAGTTAAGTCTAAATGGGGGTTTTCATCCCTTTGCCCTTCTTGCCTAACTCCCTTTTAACTTAGGCAGTGCTAGTGTTTGTCAATCTTTCCCCCTCTTGGGTATCTTATTTTGGTCCTTTACACTTAACTGTGTTTAAAACTTAACTGGGTTTCATTCCAGCAATGGTTTGTATTTGTGTAAAACAACCCCAACCGAATACAGAGATGTCTGCAGGCATAAAAGAAATGCTTCTCCATGGAAGACAGTATGCTAACTAGGTGACAGAGCCAGTGGTGTATATAAATAAATCTTGTGAGAGTTAGCACAGCTGGCAGAGAAGCAAGAGACTATTTATTCTCAGCCTGTAGTCTGCAAATACCTAGAACTAAAATTCCACAGATGTCATCTGAAAACAGCCAGGATTTCATTCTCTCTGTAAAGGTTTGCATCTCCACCGCAAAAAATTCTAAGACGTACACATTGGAAAAAAGTGGAAAAAAAAAAGCCCCCAAACCAGCCCACTGACTAAAGGCTACATCTCTGCTCGCTGGCTTGCTTGAGGCCAGCCTGCGGGGCTCGGAGGGCAGGGATGGGCATGGTCCCGGTGAGGATGCTGCCTGCCCCCAGCTCTGCAGCTGCAGGTCTCTGCAGGCTGGCCGCAGGGGAGCTGCGGGAAGCAGTGGCAGTGGAACAACATCTCCACAGATTTGTTGGCTACCGCCATGCTCGCTTTACAGACCCATACTCTGCGGGCACGTACAGACCATAGCCCACCTCTGCAGCTAAGCCTGAAGAGAGTTCAGGGGTTTGATTCCAAATACATTTCTTTAGTCAAGTAACTTGGGCTCCAGCGCTAGCCTATTGAACGAATCCTGGAAAGTAGCTACCACCACTTTGATGTTGTTATCATCCAGAAACATCTAGTTCTCCATCTTCTTTGTATTCCTTTTGGATAGCTAAGCTGCCTGTCCTGTTGCGTTATTATCTTAAAAGCAAAACTTCTATTCGGATTGGAGAAAATATAAAATATTAGCATTTAAAAAAATTACTTTGACTTTCTTGTATTCAGGGATTAGAAGATTTTAATTTGAAGATTTTCTTTGGTAAGCACTCTCTTTGAGATCTCGGTTCAAATAACTTTAATGATGAATTTATAAAACTGTTAAATGAAAAAAGTTAGAATGGAAACTTAAAAGCTGTATTGTATAAACATCATCATTATATATTATAGCTGTGCTGTTGCAAGACGGTGATTCTTGCTTGATTCCTAAGTAATTTGCTTATTCTAAGCTGATGTTTCAGCTGCTTACTGTGACTGCTGAATCATAACTGACTTTGTGCTACAGTCTGTTTTCCTACAGAGGTGATTGCAAAAGTGCCAGCAGTGCTCCCTTAACAGCATGCAACATCTATCGGTTTGCACTCTAGTCACGAGAAAACATAGCCATTACCTAACTGATTCTCCTTGGTTCTTTAACTTGCCTGGAAACTGAAAAGAAAATGTTCATGGGCTGCTTTAAGAAAATCCCAAACATTATCCCAGACGGTTTGTGTGAAATGGCTCAGTTACAGTAAGAACTACATGAACTTTTACCCTGAACTCAAACCAAGATCTTT
>JANHGO010000001.1:54016693-54043022 GCA_024606505.1 Aquila spilogaster
CAGTCAGAATTTCATTCTCTTTAACAATGTTTGTATCTCCACCCCCACAAAAAAAAAAAAAAAAAAAAAAAGTTAAATCTACACTTTGAAAAAAGGGAAGAGGTGGCTGGAAACAGCCAGCCATCACTAAAGGGCACATCCCTGCTCACTTTAGGCCAGACTGCAAGGCTTGGTGGGCAGCAAGCTCTGCGTGCACACATGCTGCATTGCCAGGACGCTTCCTGCCCCAAGCTCTGCGCCTGCACGTCTCTTAAGGCTGTTTTTGTAGGGCAGCTATGGGGAGAGAGAGAGTACAGCACAGCATCCTCTTGGCCACTGGAGAGATAGCAGTTTCAGAAGGGTATAAATACAAACTTTATTTTCTGTTGCCTGATTCTCAGCAGGAAGCAGAACAACACTGTAACATCTTTTTGCTACTGTGATGCTCACTTTGTGGATTCGTACTTGGTAGCCTACAGCCCACCTTTGCTGAGAAGCCCAGAATTGAGTTCAGTAGTTTGTTTCCAGACACATTTCTTAGCTACATAACCTGGCTCCCAGTGCCAGGCTGTTGAACAAACACTAGAAAGTAGTCACCATCACTGCGATGATACTGTCATCCAGGAGCACCCAAGTTCTCTGTCTCCTTTGCATTCCTTTCAGCTAGCTAACAGTTAAACTGCCTGTCTTATCTTTTTTTTTTTTTTAATCTTAAAAGCAAAACTTCTATTCAGATCGAAAAAATATATACATGAAATCAGCATTTAAAAAATTATTGTGATTTTCTTGTGTTCAAGGATTAGAAGATATTACAGTTTTTCTTTGGTAAGTGCTCCATTTGAGATCTTGGCTTAACTAATTTTAATGATGAATTTATAAATCTGTTAAATAAAAAAAATTAGAAAGGAAACTGAAAAGTTTTATTGTACAGACATCATCATTATCATATATGACAACTGTGCTGTTGCAGGAAGGCAATTCTTGCTTGATTCTGCAATGATTAGCTCATTCTAAGTTAATGTTTCAAGCTGCTTACTGTGACTTCTGGATTTTAACTGAATTTATGCAATAGCCTTTTATGCTAAGGAGGTGACCATAAAAGTGCCAGCACTGCCCCTGAGCAGCATGCCCCATCTATTGGTTTGCTACTCCAGTCACAAGAAAACACAGCCCTGTGAGCTCCCTTTACCTAACTGTTTCTCCTCTGTTCTTTAACTTGTCTGGAAACAAAAGAAAATGTTGAAGGGCTGCTTTAAGAAAAGCCCAAACATTATCTGCAGCTGGAAAAAAAATTAAAATAAATGATCATAATATTAAAGGAAGCTCTGCCAAAAATGCAAACGTAGTCACAGCACCAGATGGTCTAGCTACATTTCTTTATTTAAATAAACTATCTTTTCAAAGCCACAGAAAAAGGCTGAGAGAATGGTTCAGGTGGGAATCTGAACCCACCTTTAGCAGCTGAATTCCTGAAACAAACTCTTGCAAGTCCCAATTCAGCGACACTGTGTAATGAGGCAAATGTCATCGGGCTTGTGTCTGCTGGGTCAGAGGATCACTGTGCTCTGGGATCCCACGTCCTGGAGTGCAGGGAGGAATTCAGGTTAAGATTAGGATTCACCATGCTGCTGGGTTAGCATCCAAACGTGAACTTCAGTGGGAATGCCCTTCCCTTCAGGAAGGCCTAATGCTCTAATGTTCTGAGTTAAGGCTAAAATGCTGTGTAAAATACCTGTAAATGAAAAAAAATTCCGTGGATATATTTTGTAATTCCGAGTTCATCTCTGTATATCCTATTGAAAGTGATCGCTTATTGACAATTTTCTTATAGCTCTGACAGCATCGTGAATAGAAAAAATACCCCCACCCCAATAGGAAGCAAAATAAAATAAATAGTTTTCTCGGATATGTCTAAAAGAAATTGCTAATTGCATTTTAAGATCTAACTTCATAGGTAACTCTGCAAAAGAAAATGGCTTAACTGAAATTCTTAAAAAAAAACCAACCAAACACAAACAGCAAGACCGAAGAATATCACAAAGCAACTAAAGCAATCCAGTCATTTCAGAAGTTCTTAATAGGACAACATCTTTTGTAGGGTTTTAAGATTTGAGGCCTTGTTTGCTATACTTTGCCTAAAACAAACAAGACAAAAGTAGCTATTAGTCACTGCAATCTTGTGCAGAGGGTGACTGAAAAAATGAACAAATAATTAGGCGCTACTTCCACACTATAATGAGGAATCACTGCTGTCATCTGCATGGCCGTTAATCTCATTTTATGTGCAATTACCTGTAAATTGGGCCACTGGCAAGCAGTGACATCCTGAGACATCTCCAGAAAAAAGAGTCAGCTTTGTTATCTGCATTTGTTTGCAACCGTCTGTTTTATAAATCTACTACGCATGTTTACATTTTGCTTTACTTTCATTCTGTACAACCAGTTTAACAGACATAGGTGGATGTTTTTCAATACATGAGGTATGTCTAGGCCTGTCAGGTCTTGAATGACAGAAAAGAAGGAAAAAAATATGATAATAAGGACACAGAAAATTGATGTAATGACACCTATTGTGTGTGGTACATTAATGGTTATTTACTGATGGGGAAGGCAGAAAACAGTTTTTGACAAGTCCCTCATTTTATAAATCAAGTTATCCTCATGACAGATCATAGCTCTTCAAAAATATATCTAAACTGGTCAGGTATTACATATCTAGCTGAAACTGTATGTTGAAACTGGCTGCTAAAAGATGTAGGCAAGTGAAACTCTAAGAGAAGGGAAGGTAAAATGTTGATCTTACGCTGCATAGGTTATGGGCAAACATAGGCTGAAACAGCTTGAAAAGAGATCCATGGCATGATCTGAGTTCGCCTAGAAGATTCATCTCCGTAACTCGTCCTTATGCCCCTTGTGCTGGTGTTGAGGGACAGGCTGAGGAAATCCATGCTTCTTTAATGCAGTATCTGCACAACAGAAAGCTCTCCCTTGTCTAATCAAGAGGCTACTGCAATCATTTACACAATCCCAGTTGGGCTTCCTACAGCTTATTCCCCTGCGAACTACACCTCCAGCATCCTGCTTTACATAGCAGAAGATAGAAAAGGATTTAGCAAAAAGTTTTATGGAAATAACATAGCACTGAAAATATTGCAGGGATAATACTTTTGGATATTCTTTAGTATGTTATCCCATCCTATCTCTGAACTGAAGGGAAGTTTCAGATAAAATATTTTTGACAGGTAGACTATAATGTTTGGAGAACATCATGGTATTTGGAGAATAAGGTAAAGATTACTGAAAAATCTAGGCAACTTCGCATAGCATTATTTTGGTTAACAGCTCTGTTTGGGGCAGTTTATTCAAAACCACAAATAGTCTTTCAAAGGGATTGATACACAAAAGATGAGTACATACTTGCTTTTTCTTTTCTGGTTTGGATGACAGAAAGAGAATATTTTTAGGCTTAAAAGTATACACAATGTTACGGTTCAGGGTCCTTTCTTCCTTGGCTAGTTATGAAGATAGCCCCAAACACTAAAATGTACAGAAGATCTTGTACTGTTGGCAATCTTTTAACAGTCATATTTTGATTTAGGATATTGTACCAGAAAAAATTGAAGTACCTGGAAATTCAAATTTTCTTTCAACGTTAAACATGTGCCAGAAATTTACCTAAGCATCATCATGTTTCGAATTCTAACAACACAAACGAAACTACCTATTTCTTGAATGGGAAGGTTAAGATCCATCCTATCAGCATGCTACATCTTTTCTCAAAAGACATAAGACAGAGTACAGGTAGACATTTAATTTCATATCAGGGATTTTGGGGTGTCAGTATTTCACAAATGGTTTATTAGAATCATGCGAAAATATACATATGATATAAAAATATAAATACATTACACGTGTATATATATACACACATATACATATGAATAGAAAAAAAGGGAGACTGCAGGCTGTGGCTACCTATTGGCTGCAAGTATTCACAGTGCCACCGTGAAAGGTAGTGTTGAACTATATGAGATGCTAGTAAGTCCAAACAGAAAGGACTGAATTTGACTCCTACAGGTAATGCACAAGACAGCCTATTCTCTTATGAGATACTTTGTTCTGTAATAGGGGAAAACAAAGAATGAGGCTTGGATTTCTTATTTCAAATTAGGTGTGATTTCACCAGGGGACACTATGGACAAAACAGTTTATTTCAACCAATGTAGAAATCTGAATGAGGAATGAGAATACACGCAGTTACATTAGGGGAAGATTTGGATCTCCCAACTTAATTAATGCCCTTGTCACTAACACTACCACAGCCACTAATCCCGTTACCGTGCCTCGCTATTTATATGGATATTCTTTTCAGGCAATTTTTTTTTCTCTCTTTGCAGCTGTCAGGCAGAGAGTACAGAAGGCCTCATTCCTGTCTCCAGAGTTATCACAGCAAGCCTTGTTCCATGTTGCCGAAACTAAGAATATCTCCCCTTTAAAAGAAATTTATTCTTTTATTCACACCACATTTTCATTATTAAGAAAAAAAGGACTCATAAAATATTATCCTATGGCAATATACAGACTTTAATATTAATGCCATCTTATTAAAAAAAAAATCCTCTAAAATAGAAAAGATCAAACTTAAGCATGAATAAATACTAGTATCTGCCTGGAAGCTACATCTGTGCCCTTTGTCTCCCATCTTTTGACATCCCGTGAACATCTCCAGAAAGTTACAGAACATTTTCTCTTGAGCAAAAAGCCCCTCATGGATATGGATGGTAGCCTTTGAGAAATATCTAGAGGTCTGCTCATTTCTCACTCACATGGCTCCAAGCTGGCGGTATGCCATAACCAGGTTTTATACAATAATTAGACAGTCTCTCAAATCATTGTTGCTCAGCTCTTTTCCCTCAGAAAATATTCCTTATGCAAGATTCTGCCTGTTCTGCTGACTGATAAGAAAAAGTGCATTCAAATTGGTCCTGCTATGACTGACAACACTGCACTATTCAAGAAGCATAAGCCTTAGGTTATTCTTAGGTTCCTTTGAATTGGTATGAAACACACTTCCGTGCTGAAATGTCCAACCTTATAATTTTAAGCTTTCATTTTACTCTTTGCAATTTTATCTCTGCAAGGCAGCCTAACTGCAGCAATTGCACATCTCATTTCAGAAAAATAAAGCAACATTCATTTCACATTTTAATGGCTTACTGTTAGGTGTGGAAAATAGTTCATAGGAAATGAAGAAACCGATTATAAATGAAAATGAAAAACAGCAAAACCCAATTACTCACGCGTGCTAGGCTGGTTCCAGACGGAACTTTATAAGGGACATACTTCCTGTAGATATGCCCAACTCTAGAGCATGGAACATCAAACATGCCACCTCCACACATCCACACCTGGAAAGGAGACAGAAAGCATAATAAAGAATGATTCCTGAAGACACGTGGAGCAAAACATGGCACTTTAATTGATGGGATATGTGAAAACGACACATTATTCTGCACTGACTCTTCTCGTACTCATAGTGGTGGCCTTCTGTGCATGTCCAAAGCTAGGATTAGATAATAAGGCTCTTTGATACCTGGAATCTCACAAAAGCAGAGTATGTTTGAAATAAAAATATAAAACATATTTAACATATCTACCAATGTCCTCCTGCAACTGTTCAAAACATACAGCACCAAAATTTCAAAAGAAGGCCGTGTGAGTTCAAACAAGCCATCAATCAGAAGAAAAAAAAACATCAAAATACCCATCTTTTGTATTGAACAGTGAACATAAAGCTTCATACTTAAGGTGTACTCCAATTTATAAGGAAAAATAAACAAAGTCAATTTACTTCTGACCAAATTAATGCAGAAAGAGAAAGAAGAGCATGCCACTTCTTTTTGTTATGTATACATTTAACACTGAAATAAATAGAGTCATCTGGAGGATACGTCTGATGCTTCAGGTTAGAGAAAACAAAACTTCATCAAAAATGATGGGAGCTGCAAGACCTTCACAGGACTAAAACTCAAGCTGTGTGCTGAGGGGCAGCAAGCAAGGAACTCTTCACAACACTTCACCTAGCGTGACTAGGTTTTACCAAGTATCTGTGAGAGCTAGGTTGTGTGTCATGTCAGAGGAACGATGGAAATCATGTGATAACATCACTTCCTATGCTGAACCACTCAACTACGAAGATGGCTATTAGATGACTTACGTAGCATACTGACTACATCTATAACTTTCTGATTTTAAATAAGTAGATCATAAAGCAATTTGACTTTGCAAATCAGGGAAATAGAAAACAATAACAAAAAACAGTTCTATAAAGCACCCAAATGGAACATTTTTCAGCAGTCTAAAACCAATCAGGTATCAAAAGTTTAAAATTCACAGTGAAAACACTGATATTATTAAAAATATTCCCCACTCTTGGCAAAATTTACTGTTCTTGCTCTCTGCAAATACAGTAAGAGAATGGCTGTTATTCAACGTAAGGGACACCTGTGGTTTCAGATGCCAACCTTAGACTGAAAACAAAAATTCCCCAGCCCCTTCTCACCCTTTTTAAAATAAAATCACACACAAACTACGACAGAAAGGGCTTGTCCTTTAAGTATCTGTTTATGTAGGTGCACACACAGATGTGTTGTGAAACATTTCCATTCATTGGGGTGAGAATTTAGGTCCAAGCATTACATATGATTTTATCTGTATTTGAAGCGTTCTGGAGTGAAATGAAGCAAATTTGTGACTGAGGCTAAAGCACAATAGAACAGATGACTGAATATTTTACCAATGATTTACATGCATTAAGGAATTCATCTAGAAGTTGACATGCTCCCAATTAAAACAACAGTAACCAGATCCCTACCTAAAGCTATCAGAAAATATGATATGATTACGAATACTTGATGTTCTCTATGAGGCCTGCAGAGAACAATGTGCATCTCTGTACTTTTTAACCTTACATTTTGCATTCTGCCTCTCCTGCCTAGCAGCTATCTGGCTGTAGGTTCTGGCTTACTGAAATCACAGGAAAAATAAATGATTAATTTCATTCACTTAAAACAACAGTGAAAAGGGACAGGAGTTTGGCCTCTTTCACTGTGCTTGCCTGCACTACATCTGTGCGGTCCTGGCTGTGTGGTCGTGAGTTTGTGATGAAATTTTAGTAATCTGAACATGCAGATACTAAGCACTATGCTATGGGATAACTTGGTGCTTGAGTGTGCCTGAAAGCAATTGCTGAAGGTAGCAAGTGGGAATTCAGCCCCTGAGACTGACTGTGCTACTCCTGCTGTGAATGGAGAAAGCAGGGGTTTTAGCATGAGGGCTTGAGATGCAAAGCAATTTAGGAAGCTACTTCCTATGGGCCATTTGGGTATTGGCCCTTGTAGTCTGTTAGCTGGTAGCCCTGATATCCAGCTGAGACTTGGCAATTGTTTGAGGCTCTGTAGCAGACTGCTGGACAAGTATGCTAAGTATGCTAGTGGGAGGGAGCAAGGAAGGCTTGAAACTGGCAGAGGTGGGGGAGGATCCTGTGCTTGGCTTTGCCCTGCAGGTCCAGAGACCCCCTTGCGCAGTTGGGTACAGCTGAGAGCTGCTCAGGAGCTTAACAGCTCCCAGCAGTCTGTTTTTCTAGGGCAAGGGGCGCCGTGTTGCTGCCTCTGGTGCATGGCAGCATGTCAGACAGGCAGGCATGTTGTGCAGATTGGCAGCACAGGGTTATACAGGCAGCTGTACTGGGCATCACTCTGCCAAATGGAAACATGTATGTTGATGGAATTAAGTATGAGCCCAGTCCTTCTGTTGGGCTGGAAATGGAGACCCTGCATCTGTGCCAAAATAACTCATTACAGCCCAGAGCAGCCTTGCTACGCCATGTTGACATGATCTTTTTTTCTTGAAAGTATTTTGTAAAACATGCCTCTTAAAGAAAACATTGAAATCCTCAAATCTTCACCTGTCTAATCCCATGTCACCTACTTCAGAATGCCCATAAACATACTAGAAGTCATAAAAATGATAATGTTAAAATCAGGTGAGTAATGCCAATTATTTAAAAACACATTATTCACCTTTCTGTCAATACTTCATTTGTACATTGTTTCCTTTGGGACCTTTTGGTGGAAATCTTGTGTCTGTCTTGAAATAACCCAATGCACTGATGAAAGTGCAGGCATATACTGACTATTCATTGCTGTTTTTTTTTTAAAATAAAAACATTATTTTGAAGGCTAGACAAGACATTGAAGACATTAAACAAGGTTTCTAAGTCAATGAAGAGAAGACAGCACAGAAGTTTGACTCAGAGGGAGGTCAGCTGAAGAACAAATGTAAAAAAGTAAATCAAGGAAGTAGTATAAAAGTAGTATCTATACATATACACACCTGTAGGCCAATATTAATTTAACTCTGCCAACGAGAGCTGAGGTAGACATATTCTGCACTGGATATCAGTAAAAAAAAAAAAGAGAAAACTAAAAAAAAAAAAAGAAGAAAAAGATTCAGAAAAAAACCCTGTCAGGTATGCTGAGGCAATAACAAGTGGGAGGAAATAACAGTTTGTGTTAGGTTTATATTTGATAGACATAAAACTCGAAAATGCTGTGCTGCACCTGAGGTGCACTGTGTAGGGTAATTGAAATGAATCTTGGGCTGCCTTGAAGGACGTTTAGCAGCTGTTCCTGTTTATCTTTCAGCTTCAGAATGGTTTTAAAGGCTTTTTTTATATTTTCCTGGGAAGATCAATTCTGGCAACCTTGTCTTTAAAATGTGCATTTTTATGTCACCTGCACTGAATACAGGAAACTGGAGAACGGCTTCTGTGTTAAATATTGCAGTTCTTCAGTGTACCATGAAAGGAATTCAGGTGGCGTGGGACATTTGGCAAAATGATATCACAACACTGATGCCTCTGTTTATCTAAGAAGCAAGCAATGAAACTCTCAAGATTGCTAATGCCTCCTCCTTACAAAAGCAATGAATCTGCTCCACATCTGAGGTATAAAAAACAAAGATGAAACCAAAACAATGCAATTTCAGTTTGGAAAGATCAAAAGAAGAGTAGTTTATGTGTCAGCTATATACTACATCACAATCTGTCTTTATATAGCTCTTTCCCAGAGAATGTTGCAAAACGCTTTATGAGGATGGTTGAAAGCAAGAGGCAAGAATTAATGCAAAGCTTTAAAAGAGACTGTTGTAGTTATGGGGCTTAGGTCCTGACTGCAGTTTAGGTATTGCCGTGACATTTTTCTGGTTCCGCTATACAGCTTTTGTAGGACTTTGGGTGAATCACCTGCTTTTCATATTACTTCATCCTTACAATGAACATTGCTTGCTCTCTCCCTCTTTGCCTTATCTATCTAGCTTGAGAGACTATCTGTAAAATGTAAATACAGTGCACAAGAGAATGAGATTCCAATCCATATGCTATGCCGTAATCATAATTACTGCAGTAAGAGACTCGTGATAATTGGAGCAGTGGAGGATGTATTGCTGGGAACAGGAACGTAAACATATAGCAAATTAAGTAAAAGATTGAGGAGGGACTGAATGGGTTTTGGATCAGGCTTCAAAACTAATTGAGAAATATACTGTTGCTGCTGAGAATCAGTAACAAGACAGACAATGGCAAGAGACACTGAAATTATAGGAAAAAAACTCACAAAACAGTAAACTGGTGGAAGACGAATATAAAGCATGTCATGCAAAGCTGTCAGCTTGGTGCCCTAAGCACTGAGCAAGAAACAGAGACTGAAAACAGGAGAAACATACTACCACAGGGAGGCTGAAAAAGGTGTAGAAAATAAGAATAAAAAAACATTATGAGATGTTGCAGACATTCTTCCTGAAATATAAGCCAAGAGGTGAGATTTGGCAGCAGTAGAAAAGGAGAAGGAAGAATACTTTATTGTGAACTTTTCAATGTAACAAGAATGTCCAGTTAAATACAAGAAAAGACTGAAAAATGGGAACAATGGCTTCAAATGTGTGGCCAGCAAGGTCAGAAACAGCAAAACCGTTTACTTGCAGTGCAGTGGAATTTCATGTCGGTGATAATAAAACAGTACTGTGTACACTGGAAACTGATGACCGTGGATATTTCAACAGCAGTCACCAGCACCTCTCAAATACTGAGTCTATATTGGTTATAACTGCATTGACAAATGGTAATGCTGCCCTACTCCCTGCCTCCCCCCAAGACTGTCAGCAGCAGAGGGAATTAACAGCGATGATGATAAGAAAGAGATTAATGAACTTGGAGGTGTGTGTCGAAAAACAGGGATGAATAGAATCTGGAAGATACGTCAGCATGCATCTTAGATATAGGCAACTAGCTTCAAAGAGGCAAGGGTATCAGCATGAGCATTTCTGTTAAGGTATGATTCACGTCTATGCCTATGGAATGTCCAGTATAAAGGGATCTTCAGCAAACACAGGAAATGAATATCTTTCACCACTCTATATATTTTGGAAATTACTACATAAACTGTGTCGTTCTAGCAGATTTAAATTTAGAATTTCCTAAATAGTGACTTCCCTGGTTAATGAGAAAGGAAACTATTCATCAGGTCAGTTCCAGTGCTTCGACAGTTTTCTGAAGTTAAGCACACCCTGAACAGTATCATCAGCAAGACACCATACATCTTTTTAATTAAAAAATTGATCCTGAGGTTATGCTGCCAAAAAAAATTTAAAATACTGCACATTATTTCTTTTGCAGAAATTAATCTAAGAAACTTCTTAATGAAGGGGTCATATTTTGAGACGCAGGTTGTGACTGCTTCACCATCCGTGGATTTGTGTGTGAGTGCTCTGATTTGGAAAACAGCAGTCAATCAATGCAGCACCCAGTTCTACAATTGCTGCTGTCCTCTGCAGCAATGTTACTAGGCAAGAATAAGAGAGAAATATGTTGGTTTTCCTAATTCAGGAAATAAAGGTCAAGCAAATTTAATGAGCAGCCTTTTTGTCAAGCGAAACAAAACAGAAAGCTTGTCCTTCTCTGCTCTTACCAACTCAGCACCTAGAACAGAAGTTTGGTTGAAGTTTGAGGAAGTTTCCTTTCATGCTACTTCACAGTCCCAAATACCATAGAAACATTATAAGTCCTCCTGTATTTTGGAGAAACTCACTGAACTGTTGTGCTGCAAATTTAGTTTCAGTGTAGATTCACTCTCTGTAGAATTTTTTGTCCTTCTAGAAAAACTCTCACTCCCCTGAACACACAAAAGCAGATTTTCCCTCACATCACTCACCTTCTGTCCATGCATAGCGAGATAATGCAACTTCCCCCACAGGAAAAAGACTTTTGGTTAGGATTCTGCTCTGCATCGAAACCTAGTGCCTGTTACCCCAGGTCATATCTAATGAAACGGCCAGTGAGAAATATCAAAACAGACACTGTCCCTCCAAGAGGGAGAACCCTTCCCAAATATGTTTCAACCTCTTCGTGTCATGAACTGCAGCCTGACTCCCCACTCAACCACTTGTCCTGTTATAATTTTACTATCGAGTTTTTTTAATCAGTCTTCAGTCTCTACCTTAGCATCTTGAACTCATAAAGCCATATGGCTTGCTGTCATTAGCAAGTGCCTGATGACTCTTGCACCAGCCTTTAATTCACAGAGCAGAGCAGCTGATATTAAGATCACAATTAAGAAGCTGACGAAGCCTTAAATCAGAGGACTTGAGGCTATTTAATTGAGGACTATTTAACTGAGTCCTGAAACTAGCACAGAACTAGCCATCAAGCGTTCCTGAAAGATCCAATTTCTCCAGCCGTCTAAGCCCACACTCTGCACTCACAGCTATCCACCTGCCTTGTAGTCAACACTCATGCCATTTGGGTTGTAGGGATGACTGTGGATAACCATGAAAAAAATGTGTTTTTACAAAATACTTAAGACCTAATTGAATTGAATAAATAACTGAGAACTGGTGTTTAGACATATTCTTGAGAGAATTATTTGCCAAACAAAATAGTATTAACACTAGATACAGCATGGATGCAAAGCATACATGATACAACACTTCCACAAACCATAGCTTTGGTCGTCCTAAGGAATTCTAAGATGCAGTTTCCTAGTCACTCAAGTAAGGTCTCCCACATGTTGGTCTTTTGCTTTCTCCACTGACTTTATGAATGACAGAGAGATAGCAAGTCCATCAATCTCACAAGTTTGTCAACAGAATCAGTAAATTAAACTGAATAATTTCTTGTCACTTTAAAATGTTTCTAAATTACTGAATCTGTAACTCTTTATGTAGAAACTGTTGAACCAGCAACATTTCCCTAGCTGATACTGGTGATTCTGATATAACAAAGAAGTCTCTCTCCTGTCCCCTTGATTCCTTCCATTTTCTGTCATTTCAAACAAAACAAGTCTTTTTTTCGAAAACTTGTTTATGTTAAGTTCTTCCAATAAGAAACTGGTTCTATTAGGCAATAATTTTCCTTCTTCTTCTTTTAATACTAATAAAAAGGACGGGGACCCTAAGGTTAGTGTGTACTAATGAGATGATTCAAAAGATATGACTGAAATGAGACCCAGTGTGACACAGCTGCCTACAAAAAAAAATCTATTGCTTCAGCAAAACATACTGGGGTAATCTAGTATCTCATGGCTGTTACCATGGTTTCTATATAAAGACTGGACTGCATTACAATTATATTCTTTGTGATGACAAATAAAAGGAATATATGAAATAGGATAATAAAATCTTAGGTGACCTGTCAGAAACTCTTGTTACAGCTGCAAGTGACTACTTACATTTGGCTTTGAAATGACTTATATGGATAGAATGTAAATTGATATATTCTAAACATGATTTCTACCTACTGGGTTTCCCTTGCCTTCCAATTTTATTTTGCTGTGGTGTAAAAATGATTTAGAGGAAGAGGAGAGTAGTTCAGTTAATATAAACCATTTTTCTAGTTTTGATAACTCTCATAATAAAGACAGTCTGCCAGTCCAGTGTAGGATCACGCTGTATGTTTCATTCAATAGAATGGCCATAGCTCTATTGTTTTAATCACTGCTGAAATTCAGATGGAGCAATATGTACGATATTAGTCACGGCTGACAAACTAAATTTATTTACTGAGCTTACTGAGTAGGAGTTTGGAAGTAGGATGGAAAGATCCTGAAGCTAAATATGAATTCTGATTACAAATCCAAGCTTTATCCACACATTTGACTCAATTCATTTATATAATGAAATTCAATCAGCTAACTGAAAACCTTTACAAAAGATAAAGTTCTTAATTTTGGGTAAACTGGAACAAAATAAAATGAATTTTCAAAATGATAGATTTAGTCCTCATTAAACTAATGGAAATACCTATCTGACGTGTAGAAAGTAACAAGACTTTCAACTCAGCATGTAAAAGCCAAATAATTGGTTTGAATACACATGTCCACATAGAGGATATAAGATTGCTG
Organism: Aquila spilogaster; assembly: GCA_024606505.1. NCBI lineage: Eukaryota > Metazoa > Chordata > Aves > Accipitriformes > Accipitridae > Aquila > Aquila spilogaster. The sequence continues at coordinate 54,030,127 of JANHGO010000001.1, forward strand.
GCTGTACATAACCTGAGCATTTTAAAACTCTCTGCCATTACAATTTGATCATTTTCATTATCCAAATGCAATTAAAAAAATCAACTGATTTTGAAAACCCTGTCTGCCGATAACAGCTCATAAGAACTCGGCTGTTCTAGTGATTGTGTTGAAAAGGGTTTTCCTTCCTATGACTTTCTTCTTCCCTTTCCATGAGCTGACCCTACAGGGACCTACCCTCAACATGATGGAGTTCAGTAGGTGCAACATCTGATGGAAGGTAAGTATAGAAGACTTGATACAAGGGATAAAGTAAAGCTTCATGATGGTGGTAAGCTACCAGATACTTGGAGAAAACTGCACTCAGTGATTTTTGTATAGTTTTTGGAGCATACGTTTATGGCACAGTTCTGTTTGAAATCTGGGGAAATTCCTAAAGAAAAAGAACTGTACTAAATTATTTGTAGTTAAAACACAAAATTGAGTATTAGTGAACTTATCAGGATCACAAAGCATATCAGAAATGAAAATCCAGAGGCATAAAACCTAAAAAGTAAAGAAGTATTACATAAGGTGACTTGATGACTTACCTTAAAGGAGATTTCATACTGCTCTCCTCCCCATATTTCTAATCCTGGATCGTAGCCTCCCAGCTCCCAAAACCACTTCCGGTTAACGGCAAATAAACCTCCAGCCATCACAGGAGACCTGAAGAGTGAGTGAAACAAATTGTGAATGACTGGAATCATGCTGTGCTTGAAATATGGAAAAGACTGGCAATGTACATAGAAAAACAATAATGAAGATATTAGGATTGTGTGTGTGCATGTGAACGCAGGTGCATTCATGGTTACCTTTACTGCAAGTAACATTTACCTTTAGTGACCCCTACTGAGAAACAGGCAATGTGATAAGAACATAGACGTAGGGCATGGTAGACAGTCTTCCAAATACTCCCCTTCTTAAAACAAATTCTGTTCATTACTAAACAAGCCCATCTAACAGTGAAAGAAAGGGACTTTGCAAATGTGTTCAATGAAGTCCTTGAACAGAATGTGAAACAACTCACGTTTGAATGTGAGCAAAACTCCACAATTCATTTCAGTCTCACAGGTGCAGGATAGAAAAATGTGAAAGTAGATAGCTACAGAGCTACTGCTGGGAGTTAAACATCTGCTTTTCCACAGGAGCATCTGAAACTCCTTTGCCTCACAGTGGTAATTTACCACCATTCCATGAATAAACATGTGGAACTCACTTCAATTACTTTAACTCCTCCTTTTCCACAGACAGTATCGAAAACAAGTGAGATGCTAAAAGTTAGTGTTAGCAGATATTCATGAAAGGTGCATTTAAAATTTATAAGCATCATTTTTTTCACTATGAAGACGATGTTTCTAATGAAGGAAATACAGTGACAGCTCTTGGGACTTTTATGCTTTTATTCTCTGATTCCTTGAACAGGGATACAAAGAGATCTACACTGAATAGGAAAGAGGCAACAGACAGAAGAAAGTTCAATCCAACTGTTCCACCAATTTTGGTCAACACTTGTCTTGGAAGTTTTAGAGCAAGGGAATGAAAGGAACACACTTGTACTGATGGGTGGTCAGCAAGTGGAAAGCTTATGGTGGAACTTCCTAATCAGAGAATAGACGTGAAACCGGATACTATGTTACGCATAGCACTACAGCCCCTGAGGGATAATTATCTCACCTGGAGACATTTTTTTTCTAAATTATTATTGCTGGTTTGTTAGCGGCAGTGGAAGCAGATAGTACAATCCCTAAAGAACTGACTGGTAAATAAAAATTGCATTATTTGCCATTGATTTAGGATAGTAAGATAGGGCAGGTAAGTATTTCAGTAAGTTTTATGTTTATTAACGGGTTATCAAGTTAATGGAATAATGTTCTGTCATATTTTCTCTGTCTTATCACTTCTTATAATTCTATCTTTAATCCAAGCCAAAAGAGTAGACAGCTGGGCAGCTTCTGCCACTATTGGCATGACAGAGAATCTCCACAAGCATGAATGTCATAAAATGATCCTCTCATCTGCATTCATAGTGATAAAAAACATTACAGATATTCCACCTTTCACTTCCAATATGCAATCTAAAACATACATATATACACATATATATATATGTAAAACTCTTATCTTACATCTTTTATTGAACTATTCATTCTTATGACTGGGGAGTTCCGTTTTTAAGAGATTAATTGTATTTTCCTTTAGAGATTATGTTTCCAAAAGCACATAGTAGCTTTGTGAAACAAAGCTGAAACATTCTAACTGGCAAGGCCGTGCTCTGTTACATAGACAGTATGTTAATACATTTCACTTTTATTGACATTGCATATTTCAAATATTGACTGTTCTTTTCACATATGAATAAATTCAATTGACTTTTTATAAGAAACCTTCCCCTGGGGATTCTGACTACTTCGATACATTTACCATTCCTACCAACACACATCTGATTATGAAGTAGCCTTTGTGACTTCAGGTTCTAAATAATCAAAACAAAATGTCCTTCTATAAAGATGGACTTGCATGGTAAATACTAAAACCTTAATCTTTATGGGCAGAAGAAATGAATTCCCAGAAATCACTGGGGAAATGCAGGTTTTCTCTAATTCTCTTACTTTTATTAACTTCCATGAGCATTTCTCTAGACACAGTGAATGGCTTAAGGAAATGGCAATCCCCTCAGGTGAATCAGATAAAAGACAAAAAACAACCAGAGACTTCAAATAGCAAGACAATTGGCAGATACTTACAAATGATACTTTAAAACTAATCTATAGATTTTCCAAGGGTAATACTGAATAAAGGAACCCCTTGTTATTTAGGTGACGGTTCATGAAAATTCTGAACCTTCATTACAGTTAGCAAAACTACTGAACAAGTGACTGGAACAGCAGCAAACTCATATTTCTTTCATTCACCTAAAAAAAATAGTAAAAAAAATCACATTGTGTTGCTCTATTCATTCTTGTTCACAGTATGTTCTGACATTTGTTGATTTGCAGGAAAAGTGATGGAGAGGACAAAACAGGATGGGTTTCTGGTTTACAGTGGAGATGGATGAGCAATAAGCTGTGTGGACCTGACCACTTGGCACAGGATATGTATTCTGCTCTGTGACACAAGCAGCTACTGCCAAACAGGGCTTAAATTGTCTCCAAAATAGGAAGACAGGAATCCAGTCCAGCAATCTTGACTGATATGGAAAGTCCTTATGTAGTCAATAGGATTACTCACACAGATGATAACTGCACTGAGCCTGAAAGAGAAGAACTACTGTCTTGTTTAATGGCTTTTATATATGAGTAGAAATGTCAAGTACAAAGCTATGCTTATAGAAGACATTTTTCATGAAACATCCTACTCAGCCACTTAAATAATCAGACTTGAGCTACTATAGCATAATATTATGTGAGTAATTATACTGGAAAGCTCTAAAAGAATTCTAGTCAAAGACTTCAAAGGACAAGAACTCCCAAAACATCAGAAAAGCTGGAAAGCCTAAGGTTGCTAAACTTTCAAATAGTTATAAAAACCTTCCACGTGAGATGTACTCACAAACTCACTGGAACAACAACAGTAGTCAGCTGATCCAAAAATGGCCCAGGATACCTCTTTTGTCTCAGCACCGATGAGTGTAATCAGACAAAAATGCAGCTTGATTTTTCATAGCACAAAAAACCCCAAGTTATTTATCACAAAAAGAAGATAAACTGAGAAGTCAGGCAAATACTTATCATGAAAAGATCGCTTACAGATTTAACAAGTTTACTAGAAATAACACTACTGTAGCTTAACTGTAGCCAGTGAAGAATTTTCTGATGTCTCATAATTTACATGCAGAGGAAGAAAAGAGATCATCCATGAATTTTCAAGGTAAGAGGGAGAATGACACTGGCTTAAAAGCAGCAAGAAGTTGCATTAGAAACAAATGTATTATACTGCAAATAAATGAATGAACCGAATGACAAGGCTTGGAATCATTACATTGTAAGAGTGATATATACAGTGAACCTAAAGGATTCAATAATGTAAAAAGGAAGAGGAGCTTTGACAACAAGCCTGAATGCACCTGGAAACCACCTGTGTTAGATGAAGCATGCCAGTAGGTATGCTGACACTCAGACTGGAAGGTGACCAATAAAAGACACATTTTGTGTCAAATCATGTCAGTAGGTGAATGCAGGCTTGTGTCATCCATTATTCAACACAAATAAAGCTTTATACTGTGTACTGATCATTGACCAGTTGAGATGCTACTAGATACTGGGGCACTTAGGAAAGGACTGAGAAAAATTACCTACCTGGAACAGCTGAAGTTTGAAGAGGCATAGTATCGCATCCAGTCTATTACACTACACATCTCTTCATACAGTCCAGACTTTAATTAAAGACTACTGCACTACTGAACAGAAGCACTAGAAATGTGTGTCCATCTCATGCAGGATACATTAGACAAACTCCCCTTCAGTGCCAAGCCAACTGGCATGCAGTCCAAAAACCTGGCTGCATGTCAGCTGATATCAGGCATCAGTGCTAGGTCTTGCTGACCTTGGGGAGCCACAGATGTAACAGAGGAGGACAGATGAGGGAGCCTGTGGGGCTGCTGGCACAGTGACAGTCATAGAAATGAGTGGTGACCTAGGGAGTAGGGCTTTGATCTGGACTTGTGCACTTTTTATAGTGAATGTCAATGTCCTGTTAATCAAGGAGTATGCACCTCCACCCTAATGATACCATAGCACAGCTCCTCAAGGGAGTGAAACGATTCAAATATTTTGTTCCAGAGAGCTGGTGCTCTGCTCTCTGTAGTGATTCCTGACAGTGCACCAAAGCTTCCTCATGCAAACAGCAGAAGCTGATACTATTTCTATATAATAAAAAGGTCTAATACAACTGAAAAATAAAATCTTATATATGTGTGAAGTAAGAGACAGAGATATGGACACTAATGAGAAATGAAGTGGATGTGTAAAAATGAAGAAAATGAGTTGATCAAAATCCTAAGAAGTGGTTAACAGAGGTTAATAAAACAAATGACAAAGTATGAACTTAAAGGCTGCTTCAAATGACAAACTGAAAGTATTTCTATATTGTGAATAGAAAAACATGATGTAATTGAGATGAATGCAACTAAGACTGATATCGCTGAATTTTTCAAGAAATAAATTAAAAGAGGAATCTTTTATATACTTGACTGTTTAAACAAGTACATTAAAATGATTTTTAAATGATTTTAAAATATACTGAATTTTTTACATTGAATATTTCCGTACATCACTGTTTCCTTGTATCTTATTGACATCTATTTTAACAAGATGGTTAAGAAACTTCTCCCATTATTTCATGAATTTGTGCCCCATTTCTAACATGATCACACAGTTTTTGCAAAACACTATCTCCGATGCCCATGGCACATCTTTGAGTGTCTAGGAACAGTATCTTAAAATATGTGGCAGACCAATTGTTTATAGAAGGAGTATGTCTTTCAATTGACTTGCTCCCCAAAAATACCGCCCGCACCTCAGCGGTTCATTCATTGTAAATTCAAAGCTGTCATCACAGTACACTGCAAACTACCAGCTGTTCTTGTGATGTATGTAACTCTGAAGTCCTGAATATTTATGGTAAGATATGACAACAATTTTCACAGAGCAAACTGAGAGTAGCATTTGTATTGCTGTATTCCACTATGCAGAGACTGTTGTATAATCCCATTGTCACTGTTAAGTAGATGGAGTATTATGATAATTTTCCTTCCCCTATACCTTCCAAATCTATCATAAGAGGATATATTTAACACAAGTGCACACTTTTACCATCTTACTTACAATGAATACCTGTGTATATGTACATATGTTTCATACTTATCTACTCCCTGACACGTAGTAAACTACTTAATAATTCATAATTCATAGGTGTCCTTTAAGGGGCACAGAACTAAAATTTCACCCATGTTCACTTCTTTGCCAAATGTTCTCCTGATTTTTTTTTTCTAAAACCATTTCTGAAGTATTCAGCCTAAAAGAGCACTCATAGGTTAGCACAAAATGACTAACTTGGTAGTGGTGAATATCCTGTTTTTTAAGCAGTTCTATTCCAATTCGGTCTTTCTCTTAAATGTTGACAACAAAATAATTCCCTTTTTCATAGTAGAGCAGCTTTCAGATTTAGTAGCTCCACTATATTTTAACTTCAAGTAACATCTTTCCTAGGCAACTCAAACTTGTGCAAGCCAATGTATCAGAGCAGCAGCTATGAAGAACAGCATCTACTAGTGGTAGTAGCCGGTGCAGGCAGGTTGTGACAAAGTCTTGTAAGCTTTCCCTGACGGTTTGCCAATTCTTAGCCCAGAAGGCTAAGGCTAAATGTGAGCCAGCCACGTGCCTTTGCTGCTAGGAGGACTAATATGGTGAAGTATCATCAGCAGGTCAACAGAGGTGATCCTTCTGCTCTATTCAGCATTGGTGAGGCCACACATGGAGTACTGCATCCCATTCTGGGCCCCCCAGTACAAGAGAGACCTGAACATACTGGAAAGAGTCCAACGGAGGGCCACCACATGATCAAAGGTCTGGAGCATCTCTCCTCTGAGAGATGTGTATCAATGTCTATAAGGACCTGAAGAGAGGATGCAGAGAAGATGGAGCCAGGCTCTTGTCAGTGGTATCCAGTTCTGGAAAAAGGTAATGGGCACAACTGGAACAGAGGAGGTTCTGTCTAAACATCAGGAAGCACTTCTGTGCTGTGGGGGTGATGTAGCACTCATGTTGCTCATGATGTTACTCAGAGAGATTGTAGTCTCCTCCTTGGAGATCTTCCAAAGCCACATGGACGTAGGCCTGGACCAACTGCTCTGGTGGCCCTACTAGAGCACAAGTTGGAGCAGAGTGACCCAGAGGTCTTGCTAAACTCAACTATTCTGTGATTCTAGGAAGGAACTATATTATACAGGATGAAGATCAAGGCTAATTTATTTCAACTTGTACTTTTGTAGCCTACATCCCCACATAACCAACAGTCTGTACAAAAAAAAAAGTGCAACAAAGCCTCTTTCTGAAGCCAAATGCTGCAAATTTCCTATGACTGAGAGTTGAAAAAATTGATTAAAATTTGCATTCTCATGTAGTGACCTTTCTTGGAGATTATAAAAGTGCTACACAATCATCAAATGGTTTCATTACATGTAACTTTTGTAAGTGACGTTACAGTCACTTCATTCACTTTAAGCTTAAAGCTATAAATGATGTTTTGATATTTAAGCAAATATTTTTACAAGTAAGAAAAAAAAGGCACTAGACTTAGTTTTTATATAACCTATCACCTAAAGTTGCATTCAAATGTATAACATAGCTGAAATATGTAACAGTCAATTTGTATTACTTAAAATTAACTCACCAGATCCTGTCCAACTGCATTGCATTTTTCAGGTAGTCATTTTGAGGGAGGTTTATATTGAGACAAAGCTCCAGTCTTCTCCAATAAACAGTTAAAAAGTAAGCTGTAGAAATTCAGCCACAAAGAAAGTTCTAAAAGTCCATGAAGCTCTGTTTATAAAAACTTGCAATGTGATTTAATCACATGGCTCCTTTGAATATTTTGCATATTTTACTTAGTATATTGCTAAACTTCATTGACAAATCATATTGTTAAAGAGTGATGAACCTTTATACGAGTAATGATGCTGAGGTCCATTTAGCCTTCCCTCCCGTGTCTAGAAAATTAATGAAGCTGTGGAAGAGCTGGGACAGTTCAGTAGAGATGGAAGACTCAGAAAAGAAGACTTCCCTCTCTCTCATAATGACCTCTCATAATTCAAAGGCTACAAAAATTATCATGCTGAAACATGAAAATGAAAGGTTCTGGAAATGTTCTGCAGGCAAAAGTGTTGAGAAGGATAAAACTGAAAAGCAAAAGAACAGCTGGAATATTATACTTCAAGTTGCACTAAAGAAATGAGTCCAATGCACAGACGCTCTTACAACACTCCGGGAAGGAGGGCTGAGAGCAGCACTCCTGCTGAGCCATGTTCATGTCATGAGGGGACAGCGATCTTGGACACATGCAGTTCAACTGCAGCAAAAACCATTAAATGTAAACATAAATATACACCAGAGGCAAAATATTATCAACTGTCCCTAAAATATGGACTTACATTAGCCCTCCTGGCTTTTTGTAAAGTTCAGTTTTGAAGCATGTCTAAAAACAAATATATATACATATATACATACATTTTAAAGGATATATTTTTTATCGACTTGTCAGTTTAAAAAGCCAGTACATTACATTCTGCATTTAAAGTTAATTCAATGTCAAAATTCAAACAGATAAGTAATGTTTTGCACAGCCAAACAAATTTGCAAGTGTAGGATGTCACTCTGGTGAAGCTTCTGGTTCTTGTGAAAATCCATTTATTTTGATTACAAAGGCCTGTGCCATTCAGCTGAAGGCACAATGAATCTCCTACTATCATCTGTTTTCCCTCTACGTTATTATAAAAGATGCGGCTGGTATTTTAAGGCCAATGCCACTACTCCAAACTGGGTGTACATCTTGGTTTTAAACAGGAAAAATCTGTACAAGCTAACAAGGATATCTATGTCTAAGGAAGGGAATACTCAGGTAAACTGACATCTCATTTGAGATGAAACTTCTGTTTTCAAATAAAGAACAAGGCCAGCAGCATATCTGTAGGTCATCTCTCCTGGTTGCACAGCAACTCCATCACTCCCTCCCAAACATTAGCAATAACAACAGTTCATTAAATTCCATCACCACCTTCAAGGATGTTCTTTCAGAATATATGGGGGCAGTAGCTCAACAGAATTACTATCCAATTACAAAGCTATCTTCTTCTCTTTAGATGTAGAGGTATAAGCCAAAGAACTATCTTCCTTTACCAGGGCTTACTTTTGCTTTATTTATTTACATAACACAGTACAGCATCATAAGCAAAGTTCAGGGGAAATTTTTAACTTTATTAAAAATGATTCCTCTTTAAAATATATCCACTGGCCCAAATATAGGTTCTCTGATATATATTTTTTTAATTTCCAAAATAGCCCTTTAATTCAGACCTTGTCTTCTCATGTCTTCCCTACAGACATTCCTAGCTAAATAATGACAACAAATCTCACTGGTTAGCAGTCTGCTGTTAAACATCAGAGGTGATTTGATTAAGCTTTTCTGTTTACGGTATCCCTGTGGCTCCAATTTCTATAACTCTAAAAAAATTCTGTTTCTATTCCAGATTAAAGAAAAGTTAAAGACACCGCAGCTCAGAAAGCTAGCTTGGCACACAATGAGTAAAAGTGACTTCACAGCCAGAGATTAAAACCTGTTCTTTTTGCACTTCTTCCACCTTCCAGCACAACCTGACAAGCAGACCAGAACAGCTGGGCAATGCAGGGTGCTAGCAGCACCGCTCTGTAGGCAGGACCAGCAGGGCTGTGTCTATCTGGCCTATGGCATCTCCTGTGCCATCAGTACTACAGCTGCTTTGGACTTTTTATGGTCAGCAAGTGAGAAAAAGAGGTCATTCTATTGACAATGATAGATGCCACTGTATAGCACTGCAAGCATATTCACAACACTTGGAAAACTTTGAAAAAGACAAAAAAGGCAGTCAAACTGTCCTAAATTCCAAACAAAAAAGAAGTCTTTTTAACTGGCTTTTCTCCAGTAATCCAGGCTGAAGTTTTGATGGTGAATGCTTCAGGTGGGCATGTAAGGAGTTACTAAATCACTGCAAGGAAATGGCAACAAGGGTTTCAGTGGGTTTCCTTTTTTTCGATTGCCCCACTGTTCCTATGCCAGATCACAATGAACAATTAGCGGAGGCCATTTCCAGAACATTTCTGAGTTGTAAAGGTTTTAAATAAGTGGAAGCATAGTTCCAATAACCCGCTCCCAACTAAAAATCTTTGTCACTGATTCCCACACAGACGGAACCAGCTGTTCTCCAGAGTCCCACAGACTGTATGTGTTGATCCTGACACAAGCAGACGGAGCCCTCATACTTTGCTAAGAGGATGAGATACACAGTTATGATTTGGCCTGTGATCCGCCATGGAACAGGGGATGTGGCTGAATATTATTGCTTTGATCAGCCCTTCAGAAGTACTGTCAGCAAGTGCCCTGCTCTACCCTTGCACATGCACACTGCTTCAAACTCAGGCAGGGAATGGGAAGAAAAGGTAGCTGTAATACTTCATTTACATCCTTGGTGGTTAACGCAGGAGCCTGAAACAGTGTTACAAAGGAAGAAGGAACCCCTGCAGCTTCATGCTGCCATTGCTCCGAAAAGCAGGCCACCGGTTTGCCACTGGTCAACATCTGCAAGAACATTATCATTACGCTAAGAGAAAGCATCAAAAACAACAACCAAAATCAGATGCCTGAAGAGGCAAGTATGCAGCCAAAGATATGTTGGGATCCTGGATATGGATTCCAAAATGCATCCTTGCTAATTATTGAAGATCCATAATTTGCTGTGTTTCACTTCTAGGGAGGGCAATGGGGAGGCACGTTAACCATAACAAAGTTGGATTTTCTCCTGTCTGCATCAGAAGCACAATGTTTTCTTGTAAAATCCATGAAACAGTGACAGTAGTTTTTCAGAAATTGAACTGACAGAAAAACACTGGAAACCACTTCACAGCAAAGGATGAAGGAACTGAAAGCTGATGAGGTTGAGCACTTCATTGTCCCACGACAGCATATGCTTTTAATTTGATGATGTTGTAAAGATGGGCAGGCAAGGCTGCGGAATCCTAGGGAAATGAACCATCCTGTGTTATCATCATAATAAATCACATTCAAAAAAAAATTCTCTAATTTATAATAAAAATAAAATGAAAGTCTTGTCTAGGGATAGCTCTCCACATTTGCATAAGCTCATTCACTCTATACTAAGTGCATGGAAATGTGCCTAGCAGCAAAGAGACAGAGAGAATACCTACAAGGGATCTAAGGGAGATTAATATTTTTGAGGTTTTCAACTGTTAGGAATCGCAGAAGACATCCAATAGCTTATTTTATTTCCTCACAAAGAGTGATCTCTAGTGTTCTGCTCTCAGGATTTGGATATGAACTGGTTGTTTTCAAAAGTAATGTCAGAGTACAGACAGTTTTCATTAACTGCTAGTAAAATATTCTGATGACGAGAGATGTTGATTGCTGTTGTAAATGTTCACTTCTGTTAGAAACTCTTTCAGCTATGTGAACATTTTGATATACAGCTGAGAGGAAAATAGTCTGTCCCACTCGAAATATCACATTTTTCTTTTCTTACAAATATGAATAAATATATGTGCATCACAAGTACACTTATTACCCTATTTACTGATAAATGGTCACATCTAGAGGTGAGTAACTAGAAATCTCTATTACTGAATATATGATTCGGCTTCCAAATGATGCCTTGTATACTTGCAGCTGGCTCTTTGGATGGTTTAAGTGTTTGCACAACATACTGCCAGTGAAACTGCACTGTTGTGCATGAACTCTAACCCTGAAGGCAGACAATTAATGTTCCACAGAGCTGTGATGATTTGCACAGGCTCTGGTGCAAACAATTCTTACCAAAGCACATTAGTCTTGGGGCTGGAAACGGGAATTCCAGTGTACATACAGAGAACAGCACCTCTGAAAGTAATACCTCCTAGTTTATTCTGTTGGTCCACAACATCAGAGGCAGATGTTGGTGGTATGGCAGTAGAGGTTGAACCTTCCCACCAATATCCCATGATGTGTTGTTGCTGTGTGACAGATGACAGCAGAGGGGCACTCTGACTGAATGGTGTCTAACATGGAAGTGTGTATGAAGCAAAGATGTGTTACTGAATTCCCCCACGTGGAAAAAATGGCACCCACTGACATTCACTGATGCTTGCTGAACTTTTATGAAGACCAAACAACAGATGTGAGCACAGTGAGGCAGTGGGTGGTGCATTTCAGCACTGGTGACAGCGAATGAAAGACAAGCCACGTTGCAGATGGCCATGCAGACTTTTACACATGCAGCTCTTGTTCACTGCTGGTGAAAATGTATAGCTAATAGTAGTTACCATGATGAAAGAGTGTTTTGTAGGTGAGAATTTGCTTTATCAAGCAGTGTTACTGTGTTTTTATCTGTTGTTGTTTCCCTGGGAATAAATAGGAGGCATTACATTTGGAACGACAAACATATAGGGATAAAATAAGTTATATGTTTACTTTAAGAAACATCTGTACAGTTGGAAAAAGTTGTGGCAATCAGTCATTCTGACTCATTGCCAAAAATCTTCATGTGCAAGCCCTACCATTGCAGACTTAAATTAGGAAAAAACACAAGAGCCATAACAAATCCTGAACTGGCAGCCGGATAAGCTGGACAGCAATGACTCTTGCAACTGACCTGCAAGGGCTTTACTGTCAAGACTTCACAGAAAAAGAAAACAGAAAAACAGAAAAAGCAAATCCTTAATAACGAAGAAATCATATTAATCTATTGTTACCTATGGCAGTTACCAGCACCAGGAAAGCTGTAGTTTCATCTGATCTCCTCCATCACAGTCACACACTGAGACAGACAATTGTCTCTGTGTTGTCTGGATGGCTACTGACAGGTAGTCTCACTGGACAGATGATATTCAAAGGATGGAGTTGGTAATACTTTTATTATTTTACAGACTACACAAGGAGTGCTCAGAGCATCTCGTCCAAGTTCTTAGCACTGCATGGAAATACTTCAAACACAGATACAAAGAGGAGTGCTAGTGTTACTTGAAGGCCCTCAGTTCACATTGAGTGGTTTCACCATTCCCCAGTGTCACCGGTTTATGGGCCGATTTGGCCCGGTTCCGTGACTAATGGGGCGAGGGGCCCACGGACCCACGCCCCAA
>JANHGO010000001.1:54043122-54085948 GCA_024606505.1 Aquila spilogaster
CTCTCCAGTCTCTGGGCATCTATTGCTGGCACTGGCATCAAACTGGTAGGAGTGGGATGGATTGAGGTTCCCCTCCCTCAGCAACATTAGTTTAAAGCCCTCTTCACCAGCTTGGCAAGCCTGTGACTGAAGATGCTCTTCCCTTTCTCTGACAGATGGACCCCATCAGCCCCCAGGTTTCTGAAAGCCAGTCCTTAACTACAACAAAATTAGACTTCTCCTTGTCTGCACCAGAGGCACAACAATATTTTCTTGTAAAAACTGTGAAACAGTGAAAGCAGTTTTTCAAAAATGGAACTGACAGAAAAACACTGGAAAGCACTTCACGATGAAGGATGAAGGAGCTGAAAACTGATGAGGTTGAGCACTTCATTGTCCCATGACAGCATCTGCTTTTAATTTGATGTTGTTGTAAAGACGGGCAGGCAGGGCTGTGGAAGCCCAGGGAAATGAACCTTCCTGTTTTATCATCATAGTAAATCACATTAAAAAAAAAATCTCCATTTGATAATAAAAATAAAATGAAAGTCTGGTCTAGGGATAGCTCTCCACATTTGCATAAGCTCATTCACTCTGTACTAACAGTGCATGGAAATGTGCCTTAGCAATAATGAGCTAGAGAGAGAATATCTACATTGTGATCTATGGGAGATTAATATTTTTGAGGTTTTCAACAGCAAGGCTGTCAGGAATTGCAGAAGATACCCAATAGCTTATTTTATTTCCTCAATCTAGTGTTTTGCTTTCAGAATTTGGATGTGAACTGGTTGTTTTAAAAAACAGTGTGTAGACAGCTTTCATTAACTGTTAGTAAAATGTTCTGATGGCAAGAGTTGCTGACTGCTGTTATGAATGCTCATTTCTGTTAGAAACTCTTTCAGCTATGTGAATATTTTGGTATGCAGCTGAGAGGAACATGGTCTATCCCAGTTGAAATATCACATTTTTCTTTTATTCTAAATATAAGTGTAGATTTACCTAAGCATCACAAGTACGGTTATTACACTATTTACTGATAAATGGTCATATCCAGAGGTGAAGCACTAGAAAACTGTATGGCTGAATACACAGTTCTGCTTGCAGCCAATGTCTTGCAAACCTCCAGCTGGGTCTTTAGATGGTTTAAGTGTATGAAGAATACATTGCCAGTGAAATTACGCTGTTGTACGTGAACTCTGGACCTGACCTTGAAGGCAAATAAGGATAATGAATTTGCCAAAGAGTTCTGCTAATTTGTATAGGCCATAGTGGAAACTATTCTGAACAAACCGTACGACTCTCAGAGCTGGAAATGAGAATCCCTATGTAGTGTAGCTGCCCACACACAGAGTACCTCCATCCAGTGAGAAGCCCAACCTCCCTGACCCTAGGAGTTGCACGCTAAAATTTTCATATAGCTGGAAGGTACAAGATATATTTCTGAGAACAGCAAGCAGAAAGGGGACCTCTGAGGGTAATTCAAGAGCAGGAAAATGGCAGTTCCCCAGAAGTAATCCTGCCTCATGAGGGATAGGGCTGGACTGGGTACACAGCTGGCTTTTGGGTGACTCACGGATAGAAGCTGCCTTGCAGGCTTTCTCCCTCCCGGATCCAGAGGCTCACGCAGCGCAGCTACTCTTGTACCAGCATGGTCCCACTGCCTGCCACGTGACAGCGCAAGGATCAGGAGGGGTCACCCTAACCTATACGTATCTATAATGAAAATACTGCAAGAAAAAATTGAGAACTGAAAACAATAACATATAAGCACTGCAACTGCATTAACTCAAATCCCAAGACGCCTGTCTAGACTCGCTTTCAGGAAACACTATTCTTTTGCATTTATCTAGACTAATAGTATATGGATAAAAACGATATGGTTATTTTAAGAAACATCTGAAGAGTTGGAGAAATTGGGGCAATCACCCCTGAATAATTTCCAAAAATTTGCTAGTGAAAGCCTTATCATTTCAGAATTAAATTAGAAAGCACACAAAAGGCATATCAAATCCTGAACTGGCAGGACGGTAAGCTGGACGGTAATAAGGACTCTTGCAACTGACCTATAAAGGCTTTATTGTTAAGAGTTTACAAAAAAACCAAACCACCCCAAACCCACCAAAAACCAACACAAAAAACACAACAGAAAAAGCAAATCCTTAATAACAAATAATCAGAATAATCTCTGTTAGAAATGGCAGCTACCAGCCGCAATGAAACTGTTGTTTCATCTGATCTCCTCCATCACGGTCACATTCACCACCACGAACAAAGGGGCTCTATATTGTCTAGATGGTTAATGACAGACAGTCTCGTTAAATAGATGACATTCATAGGAGGGAATTGGTAATACTGTTATCATTTTACAGACTACACAAAGAGTGCTCAGTGCTTCTGATCTAATAGGTTTCTTAGCTCCTCATGGAAATACTTCAAATGCAGATTCAAAGAGGATCGTCAGTGGCTGCTTTAAGGCCCCAAGTCCACACTCTGAGGTGTTTCCACTTTTCCCCAGCTTCTCAGCCTCAAACGCGAAGGCTGTTCTTGGAAGTGTGAACCGAATCTCAGTAAGAGGTCAAGGTGCTGCTGTAACCCACACTCAGTGTCAGCCTATGGACGGGCTTCATACCTCAAATCATCTGTTTTCCCCAAGGAGTCACACTGCTCCATCTGCCCAGAAACCTCTCACCATGGGACGTCACTTTAGCCCTGCAGGTACTTACATCACCTCTGTTGGACTGCTCAGTAATCTACCCTTAATCTTTGAGATTATCGTCTGTTATTTAGTGGCAACGGCCAAGTTCAGCACGGATTATGCTAACTGAACAAAAGCTGTATGCATCTGAAGCACAGAAGTCTTCTGATGAGAGGACTGCTTGTGTCTACACTGTCACCATAACCTCCTTCCTTTTTGATCTCTCGACCTGAGTCCCCAGCTACCCACACTGACCCCATCCTACCTCGTTCCCCAACTCCCATCTGGGAAACTCCGCCAGGTCCCCTGAAAGGGGGGAGCCCTCAGGGGACGCTTTTCTCTGGCTAGCGTAAGCCAGGGAGCATGGGTCTCACCAGCAGGTTTCACTCCCTCCACTTAGGGCAGTCATTCCTTTACTTTCATAAGTAAAAATATTCCCTGACTACCAGCTAAACAGAAATGGGAATTATGATGCCATAAACAGCAGGATAATAAATCTGAATACTTTGCTAATGAATACATTTTCAAACCACTCCATCTCCAGCTACCAGAGGAAAGCCCATAGAAACTGTAGAGAAGAACAGTAATTAGGTCAGTCTGACATTTGTTGTCCTACGTTTGTGAAAATATTTTCCTGAAAACTTCAGTTATACAACAACACATAACCAAACTTAATACACACAGTAAATTGTTGGCTGTCATTACCAGTAATGAGAGAGGAGAGTTATAGTTGCAAAGCAGCTGCTGTAGCATTCAGCCATATTCTGCTGGCAAGAAAATAAAACTAATGAAAGATTTAAAGGAAGAATGTTATGCACGAGCCTTCTCAGACACGCGATTAAATACAAATTGCAAAACACAAATAAGTACATTATAAAACACAGAACTGCAGGTCAAAAATTGAGATTATTAGCATTGACAGAATCACTTTTATAGCTTTCCTTCTGAAGCTATACACAGGATGCTATTCTTCTAAATGCTATGTTCATAAATAAAGATAAAATGGAACAGAACACTGCAAATATTTTCCCCTCATAACTATACTTTAACAGCAGAACCATGTCTCCGCTGTAATTACAGAAGATGCTATTCCATTAACAACTAATATTAGGAACGAGTGGGAAAGCAAACAAGCTAAAGGGAAAAAATCTGCTTCCAAGTATTGCTAAAAGAAACCCATTCATAACTGAGTCTGCTGTTTAGTGATGAGGCTTAATCTCAGTGGAGGCAGAAAAGCAATTCAGTCACAACTAAGCTGTCTTTTGGGGTCAGGTGAAGTGGATTCCTGACAACATCTTTCAATCACTTGCAGATGCAACTATTCCTGGAGGCCAAAACCTGCTGTAGCTGGAAGATACGATTTCTTGACAAAGAGTAATAGCAAGAAAGAAAGACTGAGTACATTTTCTTAGAAGAAGAATGAGCTTCACAGAGGTCAGCATTTTGTCTTTGTTGCTTCTCTTTTCAGAGCAGGGACAGCAGCTTCAAGCAAATCTGACACAGCATGCTCTGCATTAGCAGTTTTCTTCCTCCATACATCACCCTGTCTGTACCAATACCCTTTAGATACCTTCCCGTTAATCTGGGAGTGGTTCATACACCTGCATTTCCCAAGGAGAAAACTCAGCGTACTCCGACTCCCCATGTAGAAGCAACATACAAAACAACCTTCCTCTCCCTGCATCACAGGGGAGGGATTCACCTTGAGACTTGATTTCACTTCCTACGGGATTTATTAAATCAGAGAGCAATGAAGCAAGAGATGCACCGTCTGTTTGGGGTTCAGTTTTTAAATATGACTGCTGTAGGGGACAGACTCTCATTACTGACTGTACAGGTGCCATCTGAAGTAATGACTAAAGAAAATTAAGAAACAGTGAAAAAAGTCTTCCTATTTTTGCTTTGCTAACTTGAGCAACTCTGAAAGTACACAGTAGATGCCAGCAAAAGATCCATGTATGCATTCCTGGTAGTTCTTCAAGATCAACACATTATTTGCTGTGCACTAATAATAAAGATGGGTGCCAGGCAAAACTCCAAATGAATAATATCAGCCTCCACAAACTCCCATTGCCATGAGCAATGGTGTCCACATGATGAACACCACGCAACCGAGCCAATATTCCTACAATAGATCTTCACATCTCTGTGGAATAATGAAGTTCACTCCACTGTCAAGATACATTCAGAGCACGTGTGTATGTATTTCATTATCAAGACAAAAGCCAACAGCCAAGTATTCAGCAAGAAATATGTATCATATTCTTGACAAATAGTGTAAGTAATAAAAAGCTCCTGTTTCAGAGAAGGGAATATAGTCAAGAACATTTTTCTTCTTGCATGAAAGATTTTGAGTTTAGTTTTCCAGCTACTGAGTTTTATCGAAGAAGCACAGCTAATTTGTACTCTAGGTGGAGATTAATGTAAGATCTTTTAAATATATTTTCTAATAAGAAGTCAGCACGCAATCTACTGCAGTAAGTAGCAAAACATAAAAATAATCCATTTTCAGGAAGTGCATGGCTTGTCTGCTGATGTAAATAATCCTTTGAAATATCAATTCTTGCAAAAAGGTGTTTGTTTAGGAATTGATACATGAGGAGGGCTCTCCTCAGCCACTAAACTGCTCTAGCTGGGCCTGTCTCCTACAGCCTCAGTGCAGTTATACATCCTGCATTCATGCCTGCCTCGTTAGCTGCTGAAAACACCTTATTTTAAGAAACGTTATTTTTAATTTTAAGAATTCAAATACTGACCTATAATACCAAATAAAATGTATGCAGGGCTACTATGCAGGAAGCTACATTTAAAAAAAGTCTTTTGAAATATGATTTCGCACACATCCCTAATGTTAACTCTGAATATATTGTTTGAATTTTTGCTTGAATTACTTTTCAGTACTATATAATCTTAATCTTTAAAATAAAACTTTTTAGAGTCAAACATTTCCTGTTATTGTAAGCCTTGCAGACTGACTTTATTACAAAAGGTTTAATTACTATGCTATATTTCCCTCTTAGGAAACAAACACATAAATGAAGTACTTCAGTGAATGAGGAATGCTCCTCCCTACATCTCAGTTACTAAATTAAGTCCCTTGATTGAGCTGAAGAATTCAACAAATCACTAAGCACTGTTCTTTGTCCATGGAAATGCAGTTTTCATAGCAAAACAATAGCTGCGCACAAGTAAACCATCGCCACTGGAGTTTTATATAGCACTCCTTAAAATATTAAGGGCTGATGAAGCGGATTGTCTTCTTGATCACTTCACACACTGCCTTTGCCTGAAGCAAACTTCAGTAAATAAAGGGGGGACAATGCTACAACTGTTTGAAAACCTTCCCAAATCTCCATGGGAACAACTAATCACTATCCCCTTTTTAATGACCTTTTTCATGTAAGAAGACAGATACGATGTTCTCCCTCTCAGTCCTCTGTTCTAGATGGAACAACTGAAGTTCAGCTGGAGTCTCCAAATGACTATCGCATGGTTCCCAGGTACGGTGATCAAATCTGGACACAGCAATGCACCTGCAACTTCACAAGTATGCAGACTGGAACAGTTACCTGCAACTTCTTATGGATGTTAACACATTGCACAATGAAAATTGAATGTTGCTGTTTACTTATAAGTAATAATATAATAATATAATATATAATCATCCTTTCTCGCCACTGTGCTGACTAAATAGCTATTTGCATTCATGCTTTAAATTTCTCCCCTGCTGTGGCACTCGATGTTTTTCAGTGTCAAATATCATGTTATTTTCTTCTAATTATTTCTTCAATTTGCCAGGACCAACTTGCATTTCGACCCTGTCTTCGCAATGACTTGTAAGCCCCTGCCAATGCCAGCTTGCTTTGTTTTTAAAAATTTACTACCTATTTTTTTTTCAGATAATTAATGAAGATACTGAACAGAACTAGGATGTGGGGTTCTGCAGCGACATTTGCTTCAGGGACCTGCATCAGTATTTGACACAATCTCACAGTTTAACATCAAACCATTCACAGCTACTCTTTGACAGCAATTTCTTCTCAACCTGTTGTGTAGTCATCTGATGAAAATAAAAGATGTATCCACACTCTGTCAGCTTTATGAGAAAGCAACATTGGCAGCACCAAAAGCCTTGGAAGGAAGATGGCATTTACTGCCTCCCTATTCTTCTAAGTAGCCGAGTTCCTAATATTGCTTAACACATCTAATATCTTGCTGCTACCGAAGGGAGAGATGTCACTCCCCACTCACTCCTCTAATCCTCCCCGCTGTAGCTTGCAGGTGTGTGGTCTCCTCCCCACGGAATAGCTTTGTCCTCCTCAAACTGCTTAATTCACTCAAATGCTAGAAAACTAGTTATTTTTTCCTGAGTGTGGGTTTTTTTTTGCCATTTCACTGAGTTTACATGGCTCCTGGAGGTGGGTACTGTAAAGCGCAGGAGGCAACACTAAGCCAGCAGTGTGACAGACTGCCCCACAGCAGGATCATCCTCCCTCCAACCTGGTGGCAGGGAGCTGGTCATGTTCTCCCTGTGCCTCATGGCACCACATCCTCTGTCAAAGGAGGAAATTAAAGTTCTATGACAGGGTCAGTTCCTGACAAGCCCATATTAATAATTTTATTATCTTTTAGATAACTGCAAGTGGGTTATTTAGTATTTTTTTCTAATGTTTGATCCATGCTCAAAGAGAGCCTTATTCACTTCTTTCTGATTAGGTCATTTATAATAGCCTCCAAACGCAGATTAAGTATTCTATAATATCTACAATCATCCTTTTCTTTTCCCTTCTTCCCTCATCCAGAGCCATTCAATAAACCTGACTCTTGCCTGTCCCAAAATTTCATAGCAAGTATACATAATCTTGTGTACCACACAAATCCTCCTCCTCCTCACTCTCTAGATCAGATTTGCAAATCACTGGGGAAATCCCTGCATCTGCTGTTCTTGATAGAGCACTGCTGGGAGCATTCTGAATTTTAGGCTGCTTCTGAGACCCAGAACGGTACGTCCCCACCCTTTCCAGTCATGCTGCACCCAGCAGTATCATTTGCACCAGCAATAATGCCCCAAATCTGCAGGTTTCTGGGTGCTTGAAATCAGAATAGCAGAATCACTCCCGTTTTGGAAGAACCTGGGAAGCCACAGCCAGCACAACCTCTGCCTCAAACAACTTTTCCCTGGCTCACCTCTTCTGCTTGTTGTTGTTATTATCAGAGTGTGTTGACCCTGCCTTCAGGGCAGGAAAGTGCGTCTGCAAGGTGCACTCAGACTGATGACATCCAGTACTTCCCTCGGAGAACACCAGCTGGAGTGTCCCTGGAGCCAACTCTGACATCACTCCTGCAGGTAACTAATATGGACAGATGGCTAATTTGGCTTTAAGCCTGTCCTCCAGGATGTTCTACTCAGTAATCAAGCTTACTTCTGATAATGATAAAACATAACAATTCTAACACAACATTTGGTTTTATACCAGCATTTCTGATTATTCTCATTTTTTTTCCGTAATATTAACATTTGCATTCAGAAATCTCAAAATCAGAGCATTTTCCTTGTTGAAATCAGCTTCTTTTTAGGCCTATAAAATACTTGTGCACATTTTTCTCCGAGTGTCTTTGTCATTCAAAATTACTCCATTAATAATATTTTGAAATTTATCTTCATGGATCAAAAGCTCCATATTCTGAGCTGTACTGGTTGTGACCAGTCAACTGAGTCACCTGGTACGATACTGCTGTCTCTCCTTGCTTCAGTGTAAATATACGGCTGCCCATTTGCTTTCCAATAAGGCCTGTACACAGAAGCTGAAATATAATTTCCATGTGTTTTGAGATAATAAAGCTATGTATGCAACAACTGAAGACAAACTGAAAGGAGCTGTAGCTGACATTAAATATAGGTGGACTTTATTTTTGTGTTATTTTCTTAAAGGTATACACGTGACAGCTAAATGTCCAAAAATATTTTAGGAAATGCTTGATTTTTTTTTTTCAATTTCTGCCAAAAACTGAATTAACTATTTAATTTAAATTAGTTAAATTATAAAGAAAGTTAACAGCTGGAGAAAATGGGGGAAGAAGGCCTAAGATGTGGCAGCAAAATTTGGCCTCAACAGTCCTCTGTGGACACTTCTGTTTGACTTTAACACTTCAGCACCGTAGTGTATTGAGTTCAGTATGAGAGAGTTTATAGACAATTGGATGGCTGACAAATTCTTCATAAATTCAAATGCTGATAGCTACAAAAAGCCTCTGCACTACCAGTGACATCCAGCAATAAGAAAGAGCACAGCCCTTTAAGTCCCATGTTCCAGTGGGAAAGTGCTATTTCCTTCCACAAGACCTCAGGTGTAATAATGATTCAAAATACCAAAATGATCCAAATCCAGAATGTCTAATTATTTTGTCAAGACACGGAGGAGATATTTGTGATAATTACACTGAATTTTGCTCTGTTCCTAGCTTTGCCACATGCCTCTCCAGTAAGTCACTTGTTCTGTACTTCATCTATTAAATTCAATATTAATATCTTTCTATTTCAGTGGGATGCTTCGATAACACATTCACGAAAGCTTGTGATAGAAACAAAAGCTTTTAAGAAAGATCTTTAAAAGCTCCTAGTGAAAGGTCAAAGAAACAAAAAGTAATTTCTTTTCATTAAGTGCTCATGGAATTAACAAAATAATTTTCTCGTTTCATTTCTTAAAAATTTGTTTCAATCCCAAGAAGAAATGTGTCCACTGTCTTTCAGAGACTGTCAAGGGTTCATTTTAGCCAGCGGCCATCTGACACAAATATCTGTGTTCCAAAGGAAAAATCAAAGTGGGTTCACTTGGCACTGACCAAGGGACCACCAGCAAAGCCTATTTCTCCCATATACATCAGTCATGGCAAAGACAGAGGTTATGTATTCTGCATACCTGATAGTACATTTTGCCATAGATTAGAGATGCATGATGGTTGCCAAGAAGAGCAATGCTTTTTAAGCTAAACCAGCCTATTCATATTGAAAGGAAACCAACTGGGAATACTCTGACTTACCATGAGACAAATATTAAAGCACGTAGGTACCTAATCAAAAGCTTACCAAGCTCCCAATCCTGAAATGTCACTCCTCTTTTTTTAGCAAAACATAGCTCCAGCACTAAAAGCAGTAGATCAAACACTAGCTAAGTAGTCTCATTGTTATCTTGGTGAGAACTCAATTAATTTCAATTTCCAAAAAGGGTGAGGCATGGAAAAAGACCAACCAAAACATTTAACACATGGAGAAAGGGACTGTCCTTCCATTTCTCTTAACAGTGAGATGGATGTAGGATAGATCCCATTTCAGCATTAGTTTAGATCTATCTGGTTTTAGATATCTTGAGTGGTTTAACTTTTACTGTTTTATACAATAGGAGTTTTTTTTATTAACTTGACTGAGACCAGGATATCTTTTCCAGAGTTTCCCAGCCCTGCCTTGCAGGTTCCTGTGAACTATAGTTGGTATTTTAAACTGCTATTCAAGTATTCACAAAGCAATGAATATATAATTGGGACATTTCTTTTTTCCTGTTTTTAACCATTGCTTAGCTAATTATGCTCCAGAGACACTATCTGACTTAGCAGCAGCAATGCTGAATAATTCAAAAATATGGAATATCAAATGTGCAGAAAGGAAAGCTGTCATGAAAATCCCCAGGGGTCTGTTTTAGCTAACAAATCTGACAGCACATCAGTTACCAGCCCTGCCTCTGGCACTGCGATGAGCTACTACTGCTCCAGCTACTGTCATCATCTACAGATTTTTTGAGTCCCAACAAGAGAATCTCCAAAGCAGCACATTCTTCAGACTGAAATACCTAACTTTGAAAAATGGATTAAGGACACCAAAGTTTACTTTTTTCCATTATTATCATATCTCTGGAAGGATGTGTATAATGTTAACATTACTCTTACAGGGACAAAACCCAGAGACAGACCCAAAAAAGGCTCAGAAAGGCAGAATTCTCCAAAGTAAATATTAACAGACTCTGACCTTATGGCTAACATCAAGTTTATTTAAACAGATAGCAAATATACAAGACATCAGAAGTCTCAAGGAGTATTTTGAATATCAAAATGCTAGTCATCCCTGTCACACTTCCAGCTGGCAAAATTTACTTACTAAAATCTTGCTCACCGGTCATGTATGCTCATCTATGGTTTTCAGAAGTTTCAGAATAATTAACTGCGATAATTCTTCCCTTAAAAATGTATTGTATTTTCCATGCTATTACACATGCAAATCACAAGAGTTCAGAGTCAAAACAGCTTTTTAACTTAGATCTACATGGATTGTTTCGCCCCTAAACAAGTAGTAGTTGAAATGTAGAGATATTAAATATTAGTTATATCAGGAAGGATCAAATAACTCGAACACTCCTCCTCCCAACATACAGGGCCTACCCAAAATACTTTTCACTTCTGCCTCCAACTTTACGAGAACTATTCCCAGTACCATGCCATCACTATCAACGATGTTGCTGCAAATAAGAAAGTAAGCAAAAAAGCACTGTTAATTTCAGGCTTCATTAGAAATGGAAGTGAAAAAACACCAACACTTATTGAACGAAAATGGACTCAAGTATTGGAAAAGCAACACCAAAGTTCGCAGGCAATCTTTCAAATACATCTCATGTTGCTGCTCTCCCATACATCTTGTGCCCATTACCTCATCAGAACCAAGACTGGATCATTTGAACTGTTGCAAGAATAGCTGTTCTAAGTATCTGAGATACGCAAGGTCAGATAGTTCAGGAATGGATGAAACAAGTATCAGATAAGCTTTGGAAAGGGCAAACGCAACTTTAAGATCTATTAGTAGAGATCTTTCCAGCAGATATAGATCAATAGCACTGCTGAGGATTGCATGCAGTATGATGATGCATACAAATCTGGCCTGCTATTTTCAAAAAAGGAGAAATGAAACTAAACTTAGAGCTGTGCCAGAACAATGAGAGGAATTATGGATCCGGTATTTTAAAAGAAGAGGCTAAAGGAGGCCACTGAAGTGAAGACTGAAACAGGATGCGATTTCTCATTAGCAACAGACCAGGAGTTATCTGACAGATCAAGTATTTTTAAACAACCTGGCTGCTTGGGTGTGTTCAATGCATTTCCAGAAAGACCAGCATTTTCAGAGATCTGAGGCATCATCTCTGCTGCTGTCAAGTTGCAGGAAGCCCTCTAGTCCTGCTGGTGTCGTGGCTTTATGGGTTGAACTCCACATCTTTCTGTTTCAATTCTGCTCTCGGGGTATTTCGGATTCTCGATTACATCCAGAATGTCACAACATGCAGAAATTTACAAATTAATTTAATAAAGTTTCATAATTAACTTTTGCTAGTTGAGTCAAATGAAACCATTCAAAAATCAGCTATCTTGAGAACTACAGCTATTGTCTCACTATGTAATTAATATTTCTGCTGGTGCCTATTGTTTACAGATACAGAGCAAAGTGCCTTTCAAGCGCCTTTCAGTCATTTTCCACATTTCTGGAAAATTTCTTTTCCAGCTGGGTAATAGCTGTTTTTCCATTCAGGGCACGCTCCTATTTTGTGTTATTTCTGTAACTATTTGAAGAAATTGCTCAGGGCAAAAAAAAATTTAGAAGAAACCTATTTTATTTATCATCTGAATTCTAGCACTGTTTAACATGAACTTCTGTAGAAAAAGATGCTTAATTCCAAGTGGCTCATATGACTTTTCTGTAGCTGCACCTGATGGGGTATCTGATCTAAACTGAGTCTTTGTAAAACTAAGAGTGTGTGTGTGGGAGAGTTACTATTGCTCAGCCCAGGCGTCAGATTTCTAGTTTCACCGCACGTTGTACTGTATTTATTCTTTATATGACTACTAAGGAGACTCTGTACTTAATATCCTCACAACAGTTAAGATTTTACCAATGTATCTTTAGTAGGAAGCTTTCAGAAGCCAGAAACTTGCTAATTAAGCAGAAATTAAGTAGAAATGCCAGTCAAAGATTTTCAGGTGCAGGTAGAGAGGACGTGACATAAGCTCTCACAGGTGAATGCCCCATCTTAAAGAACAAGAAAGCAAAATCTTTGGAGAAAATTAAGGTATAAAAGAACACCTCATGCTGTAATTTTGTGTCTATTTATTCTGTGTTCCCCCCTCTCCCTGGGGAAATGAGGAAGAAGTTGTAGTGACTGAAAGACAACAGAAGCACGACAGATTCCATCTGAGGCTGAGAGGACATGATATCCTGACTTGTGAGGAAAAGGAGTAGGGGCCAGCTAAGATTCTGAAATATTTTGTAACCATGAAGGGCCAAGGGCTACACCAAAATAAGTTCCAAGATTGCATGTGCCCTTTTCACAGCTGTTATCACACTGGAAAGTCATCACTGTCTATGATCATCAGCTTTTACAAACAGCATTTCTCTTCCTCTACTGTTACCAATGGATGAAATCTATTCTGAAAGAAATTCTCATTATCAGTTCACTTTGACTTTGAACTTCTTGTTACTAAATTTCAGCCTCTTCTCTTTGCTAACCTCCAAACTGCGATTGGGATTTTTTTGTTTGGTTCCCCACCCCCTTTTTTTCTGCTGGACGCCAACACTCATAATCACCCTACAGGTCAGCTGTATGAGTTCTTTGCTACAACAGATTTTCTGTTTCTTTTTTAAAAAATCATTTCCCTAGTGACATCATTTTTGTTATGCTATTAAGCTTTATTGAGTTACATAGGAATAACTTCCTGCAGGTCTACTGTGTACTTGCTCTTGGATGTGCTCCTGCATTCCCACTGAAAGGATCTGTAGGTGGGTTTAAATACTTTTTTTATTCTGATTTAAAAATCTTGTCATATTTTCTATATTAAGACCTAGGCTAATATGCATAGGTCAGCGAGTTTGAAGTCAGTGGCTTCATTATATACGTGGCCAAAGAACTTTGAACAAACTT
Organism: Aquila spilogaster; assembly: GCA_024606505.1. NCBI lineage: Eukaryota > Metazoa > Chordata > Aves > Accipitriformes > Accipitridae > Aquila > Aquila spilogaster. Next base: position 54,056,749 of record JANHGO010000001.1, read on the forward strand.
CCCCTGAAAATCGTGGCTGTAAATTATTTTAATATCATAAGAAAAGCTTTCACAGGCAAAACACTAGGATTTCATTTAAACTAACATTTGAATGGGACTTTGCCCCATCAGCCAGTAGGTGGAGATGTAAGTCCAGTCATTACTGCAGAAAACAGCTATTTGGCAGTCCTTGATACAATTGAAGGTTTGTATAATACAATTTAACCGAGGTTAGATTTCTTAATAAGCATTAGATGAGACAGATGAAATCTGTCTGCAGTTAAGGCCCATCTATCAGCCTTCCTTGCCACAGACATTCTTACCACCTATAGTCAACTGTGCCTGTGGAGCTTAGGAAACTTTCATATTCAACAAACTATTAATAAAAGTAAAAAGGCAAAAACTTAAAGATCAAAAGATGTATTTTCTAATACCTGACCACGTGTTGTCAAGTATTTTAAAAAAACTTGATCAGTATTCTGTTATAACACATTAAAAAAAAAAAAAAAAGCAGTATAAAAAAATGTGTAGTTAGTTATCTCAGTTATCCCAATACCCGCATTTTGGCAAGTTTTGAGTCCTTTCATGCCTACAGAAATTATGAGCATGTTATTACCTTCCAGTAGATATATGAATGTTCTTAAAGTATTACCACTTCCATTGAGACAGTCACAATACTCTGTTTTGGGATTAAAAATTTATGAATCTATTACATTATCAGTATAGGAACTCATACTGGAAATTGGTTGCAATAGCAATAATATCTTGTGATTCACAAAAACGCAATTGTATCTCTTAACATCACTCTGCTATAGAATAATAATAATACCCTATTTAGCAGAAATGGAAATGCAAACAATTACAGTAATAGAAGATAAAGTGTAAAAATTAAGGCAATATAGTTGGACATTTATAGTAATTTTTTTGTCTTGGTTATGCTGCTTGATTTAAGGTCAAATGAGAACACCCCTGAAATAACAGGGCCCATATGATTTAGCTATATCAACTAATTATTTATATTGTAACTACAACTAACAAAAGACTATTCTTCTTCCCTGAATGCTGGTTGAACAAGTCAGGAACAAACAAAGATTGTGCTTTGAAGAGTTTTGCTGTTTAAACTGTCATTCTGTCAAAAAGAATCACTACAAAATGGGCTAGGCATTAAAACCTACTGCAAAGCAGCAAGCTGGGGACTTGAAACATTTCCTGTGGGCCAAGAACTTGGGAAGTTTGCTCTCCTTCAGTGCCTTCTGGGAGTCTCTTCGAAAGCACTACCCTGAGGTCCCCAGACAGCGGTCTGAAAATACTGCTCCAAACGACTTTCTTCCCGCTGTTCACCTTTTCCTCGGGTACTCTGGGAGGTCCTTTGCATGTTTGCAATGCTTTGAAAGGGAAAAATAACGTTACTGTTCTCCCCCTGTGCTCCTGGCTTATCACCATCTCTTCCACTCCTAATTCACTGCATGTCCACGGGTCATTTGTACTCATGGGAAAACAGAGCGGTTATTTGCCCTAGCACAAAAAAGCCAGGGAGGTTCTGCAGAATCAGCTAAACTTTCTGCGGGAGGACCAGGAGAGCGGTGGGAGCGGGGTCTCCTCTCTCCTTGCAGGCACCTCTTTCTCCGTAGGGGGCAAATGGACTTGTGTAATTTAATGCCTACAGCTCCTCTCCGGCACTGAAAATAACACTGACACACCAACCGAACAACAGAAAATATCAGAGGGGTTGATTTTCCAAATAATTCACTTGAAGAGATAGTTGTATGCTGTTTTCCCCCAAAGAAAATAGGTATTTTCAGAAATGAGCAAAGCTGATATATGAATCTCGTTCCCTAATAAAGGATACTGTCTTGGCAGTTTATGGAACATGTCAACTGTGTTGAGCCTCATTCGTTCCTGGTCTCTCAAAAGATATGCATTGCATTTTATAAATAAACTAACACAGCAAAATTTGGAGTGTTTATCATAATTTTCACCTCACAGGTTGCTGGAGACATTTGCCTTTGCCTCTTGACAAAACTTGTCTTCCAGCTAGAATAACGATATTTTGGTTACTTACATGAAAAGAAAACAGATGCCAGTGTGCCTGGGGATAATTCAGAAAGTGATCCTGCATGTCTTATTTCTAAGGTCCTCATCACATCAATACCTATACTGAACTCTCCTAATATTTTAAACAAAATTTGTATTAACTCTCTTTTTCTCACTCAAGTCTTAGATAAAAGATCTGATTCACAGATAACTGTCAGGATTAACAACTACAGAAATATGGAAGAGATATAATGACTGTCAGAGAGATGCAAAAACTGCTGATAGACATACTAAGAAGCAATCACCTATAACCCAACATCAAAATGGAAATTGTCTTGAGACAGTATCTGCAAACATTGCCCTGCATCTGATTCAGTTCAGTGTTGCATTAAAAACCTGCATGGTGCAATCCAGCAACCCTACTCCATGGAGCTTTAAATAGGGCTTTGTGCATAACTGTATCATCTTGGAGCATGTGCCCATGAGGTCCTAGATCTTGGTCTCAGGTCTGGAAAGCGACCTGAAGAGCCAGCTGCCATTGTGCTGTAAATCTGATGCCTTCTAGAGCATGTGGAGGAAGTCTTGTGTACCTTTTTATAAAGGTTTGCTCAGCAGGAAGCAAGGCTTCCAAATCTGACAAATTTTCCAGGGCCACAGAAGTGGTACATGCTGCATTTTTGGCTGAGAAAACAGAGGCACCACTGGATGTATTGTTGGAAAGCCAGAGACTTTGCATATCCTGATTTCTGGCATGGACGAAACAGACATTCTCACAATCAGGATTTAGAAGTGTTTGCCATTTGCATGAACCTCAAATACAGCTCAAATAACATTGCAATAGGATGTAAAAATTGGAGGTTTAATCAGAGTTCAAAAATCCTAGCAAATTGGAGAAGTGAAGTAAACAAAGGCAAAAAAGATAAAATTCAAAATGTTCAGCTACAATGTATCACACTGATCTAGGGATAATGAAGACAGATCACCTTTTTGGGCATGGCACTGCAAACAGATAGGAAGACAAATGCCTTGCCTTCAGCCATGTAAAATCTGAATTACAAGAGGAGGATGATGAACACTTGGCTAGACACCAGTTCTGCAGAAAATGATGTGGAGGTTACACCGCAGCACAAGCCTGGCATGAATCAACAACATCGAGGAACTATAAACAGGAACATAGCCTCCGAGATGAGCAAAGTCACACACCTATTCTACTAGGCAATGATAAGGCTTTGGCTAGTGCAGTATCTGCTCTCAGTATGGAAAAAGTTCAGAGGAGAGCAAAGATAATAATCAGACATCTAGAAAACATGACTTATTAAGAGAGACTGAAAAAATAAGATAATTTACTTGAAAATGAACAGTGAACTGATCTCACATGAGCCCTCAAGTGCTTAAAAGGTCTTCTCCCAGTGTACATGACAAACTATAAAGGGGCTAAATCTGTGGCTAGAAAGTTTCCAATTAGATATTATAAGAATAGTACTAAAATACTGGCTATATGCAAATTTCTTCCCAGCCCCTTCTTTTCATGCTTCCAGCACACACTGCATTGGCAGCTTAATTTTTTCAGACTGGAAGCCAGAAAAATCTGTTCACCTCAGGGCTAAGGGGGTCCTATGCCAAGACAGCTGGACAGTCAAAATTATTCTATATAAACAAAAAATCAGAAGGTATATATCGGCAGGTGAAGATGTTTCCATGCCATGCTTAGTTGATCGCTGCCTCTGAAAAAAGAACCAGGGGCATTGGAGGGGAAAGGAAAAAAAAACATTGTGATACTGTGGAGTATCTGGCAGACCCTAAAGAGTATTAGTAAACTTGAGCCAACGAGCATGTATGGAACTTGCATCAATGTACAGATTTGGAAGTAGTTTGGCACAGAGGGGTCTAACAAAATTAGTTGTTTTAGTCTTTGTTCTTTCTTCTCTTGGAAGCAACTGTAGCACTAGATTGAGGCTTTAGATAGCAATAGGTCATTCTTTAAAAAACCACAACAACAAACAAACAGAAATGGAAGTGGATGTAGAGATCACTTCCAACTTCATGCTGGTAAACACTATAAAATGTAAGAGAAGGGTGTTGGTTTTCTGTTTCTTAGTACCAATAGGTGTCACCAAATTCTGCAGAAAAGTTCTAGAGAAAACAGCTTAAAAATATACAATTAAAAATAGAAATAATTATTTCTTTTTCTTCATGGAAAACTGTTCAGATATGATTTAAAATTCTGAAAGCCAAGTCATCTGTGTATCAATAGCATGTTGATAGTGTTAAATAGCTCACCTGTATGCATCGAGCAACATATCTCTGTCTTCATCTTGGCCACCATCCCAGTCTTTTTTATGTAAAGAAATATTAAATTCATGTCCAGAAAAGACTTAGTTTTCTAATTACTGGTAGTTTTGGTGACCCACTCTATGAATCTGCCCCAGCATATGGGCATATAGACTGTCAAACTCTAAAGTTAATACTTGTGTGAAGTAGCAGGCTAACACAGCCCTAGAAACAGTACATTCAAGATGTTTACATTTTTATGCTAACCATGAAGCTCCAAGTGTGAAAGAAAATTGGAAATATGAGTTTCCACAGACCCAGAAAAAACATAGCTATTTTGGCACTGCAGCATCAAGGCATTATGAACAAAATCAGTTCCCTTTTGTCTTGGGAGGCACAAGCCACTAGGAACATTCAAGTGAGAAGTTGTGTATCAAGCCTGAATCTACCCAATTCAGCTAGTACTGAATTCAGTACTTGACTAATTCCTTGAGTGACTCTTGTGTGGTTATAAAAATTATACCAGCAGCAGCTTTTTATCCTTGATGGTTTTGGTCTTTTTTTTATTCTGACAGGTTACACTCTGTAGAGTTACCTCTTCTGAACTGGCCTTCAGAGCAAATGTACTGGCTGTACAGAACCTCTACACTGAAATCCCACCAAAGGCAGGGGAAAATGATTGAATATGCATATCTTCACTCATAAATGGTGTGTTAGTGTCAGCATTTTTCATCGAAAAAAATCTTGAGATTTTCATGGGGCCATGGGTGGATGGCAGTTTGTAAAAGCTATTGTTATCTCGACTAACAGTCTTCTACAGACAATAGCTTGTTGAAACAATAAATCAGGATCTTAAATTACACAAACTCATACTGGTTGGAGACTGCTTCTCTGTAGAATAATGCCTTTTCATCAAACATTCCTGTAGCACAGTTCAAAACAGTAGATTATACTCGGGCTTTAAAAAAATAGATGATTGTTTCTGGTTGTGAGAGGTTTTATGAATATGTTTATAGGCAGAAATCGGCCATAAAAGACACACACTATAAAGCACTGGGAGCTATAGAACAGAAATCATTGTCCAAAGCACTTTCTAAACTTCAGAAAATGATCACAAAATTGTAAAAGTACTTGTCAGATTTGAAATGCAGTCTTAGCAAAGACTTTCTTTGCACCAGCATGTTGTAAAAAGTATATATAAATACTGAAAGTAAGGAGCTGCAGAAACTATTTCTGAGAGTATGTCAAATTCAAATAAAAGAGCATGCTGACAACAGCTTGCATAATAATAATATGGTTTTAGATATGCAATTAAACAGAAAGTGCCAAGTAATCTTCCAATCTAACACACAACTGGCTATATTAAGGTCATACACTACATCCAAGGTTGAGAGTCTGTGACGCAAGGGAAGAGAAAAATGTACTTATCACCTAATTTCAACCCTTCAGCATGTCCAAAATTTTACCAAAAAGTACATCCATAAACCGTAAGTGGCCCCTGTTACTGTGAGAACTCAATCCTATAACCTTTGCTAGACTCATACCCAAAGCAGGCTTGCGATGGTGGAGTGATTCAATTTCTATTTTATAAATAGGAAGCTGAGTACAGGAACTAAAATGCCTTGTCAGAGGTTACAAAGTTGCTTCTACTTCCTTGGCTAGCCCAGTATTTGCCAAACTATCATTCTGGTCCTTTGCTAGAATTACATGATTCTTCAGCTTTGTCACCCTTCAGGGAGGTCTGGAGATGACAGCTCTACATCAGAAGGCAAACAAGGAACTCTTGGAGAGTAAGGAGCGGTCATATACCAAAAAACTACTAACTTTCCCAGATGGGTGCTAGAAGTCTTGGCATCCAGTAAGTAGCACAACACTTCTCTCATTGGTTAGGATTTCCATCTTGAGTTGCAATTCAACAGCAGTGCTGTTAGGTCTCACCTGCACCTTTCCCTCCCTCTGCATCATAAAGTTACACCACCATAAAACTGCTCCGAGGACCTGTGCAGCCCTTTCCTACCCTAGTGGATCTGTGCCATATTAATCATCTCAATTAGTTTGTGTTTTTTCCAAATAGTTTTTTGAGTTGTATTGTTGATGTTTTCTTGTCATGAATGGACACTGATGCCCGTTTTCAGATTGGGCATGTGATAACATGAATTGATGTAATGTAAGTGCTGCCAGGAAATAAAGAGCAGTCATCCCCAGCAGGCTTGAGCATATCAAACCTCTGCTTTAAACTTCCACAGAGCTTTTAGCCCAGGCAGGCTATTAAATCATACAAACTGACAGGCTGTATATCGCAGTCCATTATAGTAACAATGTTACCCTCTTAGTTTAAGTGGCAATCGCCTGGGTTAGGAAAACTCCTCCAGAGACTAGAGTGCTTGCACCACAGAAAGAAACAGTCACACAAGAGCACGCTCTTAATGTCCCAAACCCGTATGTCCCGTAAGGGCATGCTCCCAAACCTCTGCCATGACAGAGAAACAAACCAGCGAGAGATAATAAGCCAAGGTGAACCTTCCCACAAAGGATGTAAACATCTCTGGTCCTCCCTGCTTATGGACTAGAAGAAAATTTCCCAAGTCATCTCAAATTCTGCTGAATGATCATTGACCCTGGGATCAAGACAGTGAGCACCAACATGACATGATGACAATTTCATGATTGTCTGACAATTTCCTACAACAGATCAGAACACTGATTTGCTCTATGTCATTTACACAACCCCGAATGCATCAGAGGAAAACATCCCCCTTTGGAATATACTGGGGTAGTTGTACATGAATTGCAAGAGAAAAATCACTAGAGCCAACTGTGATGAGCTGCAAGTGTGACAGATAAGTTGAATGCAATATAAAAATTCTCTTGTTTCTGTGGCACATGAGAAAGGGAAATAAACAAGGAGTTCACAGATTTAGTCTCTGGATGGGAAGGCAACATTATTAGGGGTGAAGTCTGATTTCCATACCTCTAAGGATTCAATGTATCCTGAAAACCAGCAACACCGATCTTTCAGAAAAATAGCTAATCTTAAAGGCTAAATGAGATCCACTTATAGAATACTTGTTAGAATTTCCTAAACACTACAATGAGCATAGAGCAATATCAAATAATTCACATAGGAGCTTTGGTTGAAAATACATTTTATATGGCTACAGTTTGGTTCAGTGAAACCTACGGGAAACTTGGTATGGCCAGTGAAAACTACATGTGAACCAAAACGATATATTTTGTAGATGAATGCAACCTGATCCAAATGCAGTTATAAATTTGCCATGTGACTCCCAGGTTGGTGCTAGTACATCATCTGTACCTGAATTTGACACTGGGCAGGCTGGAAGCTTCTGAGAGTGTTATACAGTCCTATAGTCATAGACATCAAACCAAATCTTGGTGTAAAGCTACTTGTAGCCAACAACTGCAGAAGGCCTGAGAATGGGTGTAGGTGTACATCAGGAAAAGCTGAGATTTGGAATGAAGCTCCAAGTTCTGTCACAGTGACGGGTGGAGATGCTGCCTGAGCGGCACCACAGGTGTATGGACAATAAACCATGCTCATGCTCACACCACAAATGGATGAGAATGTCTAGATTCTTCACAAGAGGGATTTTGAACTGAAAGGCTATGTCCAGATAGACTGCATTCAACAGGAGAGTACCTGTCAAACACCGACCATAGTGGAGTACAGCTTAAAAAAAAAAAAAAAGTGGGGAAAAATTAATTCCAGATAGACTAGCTCAGCTGGCATTGGAGCTCAGTAAGTTCCATGCTACTGTCACACCAAGAGCCTACCTGACAACACTTCAGTTTGTTGTGGCAAGAGCAAACACTCTGCTGATGTCTGCTGCAGCAGTATTTTGATCATGTGCAGATGGAAAGCAAACGTATCATTCAGATAATACAATTACTGCTCTTAGGTCTTCTGTAGTTTGATCTGGTTTTATGTACATTATTTCTAGGCTGATGCAACCTTTTCTGCTTAACACACATACTGAGTTGGCATTCTAAGTGAGGGAAAAAACTCATCAGCGCAATTTTTGGATCACATACCCATTATTCACTGGTGTTTTACTAAAAACGCTAGCAATTTTCCAGTTCATTAAGGATCAGCTCAGATCTGATGCTGCTGGCAAGAAATAAAGCTATTAGGATACCAATAGTAAAATATTTAACCTAAATAAAAAAAAAAAAACCTACTGCTTACAAAATAGTAACATAATAATCACTGTGCTAGCTGAAGCCATTTCTAGTTTTAGTGTATATGCACCTAAAGGAAAACTGTTCTGTCTCTTTAATTCTGTAGAAGCTGTCTTGGTCAATGAAGTTACCGATACCTAAATTGGTCTGTAACGTTTACCGTACTCGTTGTAAGCAAGGTATTAAAAGCTCAAGGTGCCAACAGAGAAGGCCCTATGAGAAAAGCAGTATTGACTTTGAATTAAAAAAGAATTCCTCCCCTAAGCAAAATTCATACTGATTATTTAAAGCACTTCTATACCCTCACCATTCTAGGCAGAGGGTACTTTTGAGCAAAGATACTGTCCTAGCTCAGCCAGCCTTCAATCGCTCTGATGTGGATCCTGTGATGGGAAGGAAGACTCACTGATCTGTATAAGAACTGGGAAGCCTTTCCACCCTTCTGGGAGACGACTACTCAGATGACAAGAGATTTATAGGTTGCGTTGTCCTATATGTTGTTTCTTGCGAATCTGTGTGTCTTATGAATGCAGGCAGGGCAAGGTGGGTATCAACTGCTGCCATGCTGATTGTAACAACAGTTCATGCAAAATCACATCTGTTCTGTACTGCACAAAAGTCTCATCTCTTCTAGAAAGTTTCCTATGAGTGTCCCCTCTTCAGGCCTCTTGTCTTCGAGAGATGCATACTACAAACTGAATGTGTGAAATGGCTGATAAGCAACCCTGTAGCTATGCTGGCAATATGGAAGTTTTACGTATACACAAACTTTGAATGCTGAATCAAATTATATGATGTGCTAGGTAACTTTCAGTAAGTGGCAAGAAATTACATCTGCTTAGAGGACCAGGAAGACTTGTGGAAGAGCAATGGAGGCTCTAGGAGCTCCGGAGTGTTATGTGATTGCAATAGCTGCATCTATGTTGTGGAGTGGTCACACTGGCAGCTGATGGAAAGTACTTCATCAGCACTTACACCAATGCAAGATGAAGACTGATGGGCCTAGATGGAGGTAAGTAAAAAGGAACAAGCAGAATAATGAAAATAAGCCCACTGAGTCCTACTTCTCCCTATACAGAGCTGGTCATTCCTTGGATATAAGGGTCAATTTCTGCATTAATCAGATCCATTACTTCAAAATAGCACAGAGTCTAGGCCAGAGACACAGGTTTTCTGTTGCTATTGTTTCCAGGTTTTGTTTTGGGGTGGGGAAAATGCTGAGTTTTTAAACTGCCTAAACCTGCAGCATGGAGTTTCAGCCAGGGCTACCGACGGCATCAGAGCCAGTCCTGCTGCCAGACCTGCTGGGATGCGTGCTGTGCGAGGGACCTGGAGAATTTGCCACATTGAACCACGTCTGTCTGTCTGTCTGTCAGCTCACTGCTGATGCGGATTAATCCTAGCTGATCCTTACATGAGAGAAGGAAGAAGGAAGACAGAAAAAGGAAGATGGAAAAAGGAAGACGGAAAAAGGAAGACAGAAAAAGGAAGACGGAAAAAGGAGGCTCTACCTTTGTGAAAAGTAAAAGATCATTGCTGTGAATGAGCTGATCTATACAACACTGGGATTGGAGGCTAGCTTATAAAAAATTATTTACAAATCAGCTTGACACTGTTCAGGTTTGACAGCCCTGTGTTTAAGTTACAGCAATACATATACAGTAGCAATATCACCAGTCATAAACAAAGCATCTGCTGGCAGAATGTGGGCTTGGCTATTGATGCATGTATTGCATCAATCTCCAGCAAAGAAAACATTACACTTAAGGCTGTTCAGGAAGTGCTCTGTGGAATAAACAGAATAACTGTAGTCACATTCACTCCTTGTCCAATGTCAATACTTTCTCTTAACTACAAGTATGTGCCTGTTTCTTTTATGTACAACCACTGGGCCAGAAAAGATGGGGAAGGTTTGTGTTTCCAGGCGCAGCTTGTGAATTCTGCAACTTGTTGCCCTGATCTTTTTCCTAGTTTTGAGGTTTTATCAACCTGTATAGAAGCAGTTTGTTTCTACTACCTTTCATTAGTACGAAGTGGCCTACATGGAAATTTCTGGGCTTGGATTCTTCTGCTACAGTTACCTTCTTTGCTTGTTCTGCTTCATGTTCCACTCTCCCCTTTATTGCTACTTACTCAAAGGGGTCGCTGGGATCAGCTCTCTGGAGCTCTGGAGGAATCGGTATTCTTTTGTAGTACATTTCCCAGTCAAAAGCTCCTCGCATGGCATCCCCCGCCTGTGCCTCGTAGCCAAAGTGATTGTGGTCAATGACATCGATCATAGGACACACGATGGTTTTGTGGTTTAGTGCAATCTGGTCTGAAAAATGAAAGTAGAAAATAGGAAACTGCATGTCTAGTCAAGCCATCTATCATATTACTGCAAAGTGAATCCCACAGGTTTTCTGATGTTTGAAGATTGCTTGCTTTGTTCCCTATGGCCCCCAAATAATTTCATTTTTCAAATCTGTATCAAACCTTTATCTAAAGTGGACTTAATGCAGTTGGGCAATGATTAGAAGCATTTGCAGTTCTTTAAAGGGAGGCATATCCCTGTGAGATCCACAGGAGTCCAGTCATCTGTATCTCTGTCACTTTGCTACTCTGAGCTGTCCCCAATCTGTCAGTTACAGAACAAGCCAGCAAGCAAAATGTAAAAATACACCTTCAGCTGTGGGGATTGTGTATGGCAAGCTCCCACGAGAGAGATTTGTGGTCCTAAATGTGAATCAGCCCTTGCAACCATTCAGCTACTGTTCCTGTGGCTCTAGTGTCTCTAGCTTTGAGACTAAATGCTACAAATTAAAGGCAAACTCCAACATGAAGAACAAAACAGGGGTTGTGTCCTTTTTTTGTACCGATCTTTGAGATATAAAGAAGACCCCATGGTATTATTCTTACTCACCTGTTTTCTAAAGAAAGGAGTTTCTTTTTGCTCTTTTAAAAAAATTAGATCTGTGAGGCTAAATCAAATTCCTATCTCTAGTATAAGGGCAGGGTAGGCCTGAGTCTGCTTTGGTGAATCCTATTGCTTAATCCCATAGAGCTCCTCATAAAATAAAGGAAAGTAAAGAAGATATTCCAACTGCAAGAACTAGGCAGAAGAATAAATGGTTTGAAATGAGGAAGTACAGGGAAAATTTGTAGCTGCATTGGCATGAAAGGACAGTAAAATACCTATGAACCCTTGAAAAAACAAAATCTCAAAATTCTAAGTATAATAAAGCTTTTTCTCTGAATAGTAGCCTAGATTCTTTACAAAATGTAATATATTGTAGGGCCTATGTGGAAAACTTTTTTTTTAATAAGGATTAGATTTCACTGGTGCTTGATAATACCCTAAAAAAAATCAGAGGGATGAGTGTGGAATGAACACTTAGATAGGAAGGCAGGTAATGCTGGTGTAATGATTAATAATACAGATTCTGCTTCCTTGCTTCTAAAGGATTGAAATGAAGAAAAAAAAGATTATTTTAGCAAAACACCTGTAGTTTTCATATTTATTCTCAGTTGTTGTTTAGAGACTGCCCAAATGGGGGAACAATGCTGACCGACCACTAGTGAGAAATTACTGTGCCTGGAAGTTCAGCAGGTTTTTACATCCTTGTCCTTTAATAGTGAAATAAATTTAAAGCACAGGCTCTCACAAATTTCTAGGAAACTAATCTCAGACATAATGGCTGCATTACTGTTGCTATTGCCAAATATGATTACATTCACTGGTATACTGTGTACTGTTATCTGTAATCATTATGTAAAGTCATTTTTATATAATCTCTTTCCTGTGATGGTCCTGCTAATAGTTATAGGGCTTATAATAATCTGTCTCTGATCCCCCTCTTCTAAACTGATTGGAGGAGAGAAACTAAATGGAATTGATTTGGCTGGAGCAGGTCAAAGGTAGACTCATAATATATTAGCATCCTTCTACTGATCTTTAAAAGCCACTGCCTTTAAATAGACTAAAGGATTGGAAATCTCCAAGTCACATGCAGAGATAGCTGGGGAGAAAATTATTAGAACATGCTCAAACTCAATCCCAGTCTTCATTTCTGCAACTCCACAAGAACTTTGCAAGTAAGATGATGCTTACCTGCCTGTTCTTGTGTGTTTCTGCAGAACTTACTTCTCAGCCCCCAAAACGTTTTAGAGATGATGAGGAATGACAGGAAGATCTTGACTTTTGAAGAAACCAGGGTGTTTGTAGTTGTGCACGCCAAAAGGCAGAGTAATCAAACTTGCAGCCTCAATGTTTCTCTCAGTATGCCTAAAATAATGAATTCTGCATACATACTTCTTAGGCTTAAATGTAGCCTCAATATCAATTTGGGAAACAGAAAAAAGGGCTGTAAGGCTAGCTTACATTTTGCAAGAGTGGTAGTATCATAGCTTTACAGATGTGAACATGCTGCTACCTTTGCCAGCCACTGCTCTTTATCCCACCTGCTCCTAACGCAAGGCACTGAAAGCCACAGCTGAAATGCTTTACAGTTTCTTTTCCATCACCTTTACTCATCATCCTCTCAAATTCCTACTGGTCTGAAAATTTCCATGCATTATTTCAATGCATATATGCTGCAGATAAAGGGAAGAACAGACACATAAGCATCATCCCACATGTAAAAATCTTGTAGATTTGAGGGAACAAGAGGGAACTTTTTAGAGCTTTCTCCCTAGCAATTTTAAGCAATATATACATACATATTTGAATTCAGCACTTTTAGTATCAAGCAGAGTGTGCGTATGTGGCAATAAACAGAAGTTTGCAATACTGCCTAAGTCACTATCTCAAAAATGTAGCTTTTATCTTTATGAGAAAGATGCACCCCTTTAATTTCAAGTGCTTGTTTCAATTTGGCCTGGTTAAAGTAACAATGCCACATTGCAAATACTCTTATTTTCCTACTTAAATATGTGATTACAGATGGTGACAACATTTGAGCGGCTCAGCAAATTATCTCTTGTTATCCGAGTTGTCATAAGTACTTGTACTCTCTGTCTCCCCACTGGCAAGTAATGCATCATACAAACGTTGTGGAGATGAACAGCTATAGCTACCAGGTGTCTTGATAACTTGCTAAGCATGATCTAATAATGATATAGTTTTCAGTCTTGGTCAGGAAAAAAATCTGTTTTGACAAACCTAGTTCCAGTAGCCTATGGCACTACTGATCTATTGTCCACCTCCCCTCTTACTGCTCCCACAGCAACATCAGCAGAAGGAAAGATGTGCCTGCATTTTTCAGCTGGTTTGCCACTCAGTTTCTTACCTGCAATAACCATGACTTCACACTACACTAGACTCTCAACTACAGCAGCTGGAGCCCAAGTCACATCTTTCCTTCTGCTGACTTTATACTACTGAGGAGTGATAACAAACAGCTGTGTGTGCCAACATTTTTACATCACTACAGCTGCCTGCTCTGTGAACATCAGGCAAAACTCTCTGAGATCTCAGAGTGGCTTATCTCAGTTTAGAAACCCATTTAAGCTAAAGAAATAAACTAAATAAAGCTTAAAGAAAATAAAGAAAAGCCATTTTGCACCTGTTTTTAAGAAAGCAAAACAAAGGACTGTAACTGAAAACAACTGCAGCTCAGCTCCTCAAAGCTATTTAGATACCTAACAAGTACTGAAATAACTCAGTCTTCCTTTGGTCTAAAAACTGATAGTCAACTCTGAAAATAGAAGTTAGATACCTAAATAACTTTGAGAACTGTCTTTATGTGATTGCTCTTGGTTTCCTCACCACCTCCCTGTCCTCTAACTTTCAAGGTCTCATTTTGAACAAAACCTGGTTTAGACCAGTGGAAACCGCTGCCCTTCTCAGCAAAGACTGGCAGTCTTCACTCCAGAGCAGGGCTGAATGACTTTTCACTACACATGGAAGATACAATCAGAACTAAAATAGGGCAGCTTCAGAGCAGTAAATACCCAGTATATCCTCTGTTGTGGTTTCCTTGAATGACATTCAGTCACAGGCAGTGCTGAGTGAATCACAAGATAGATCTTTAGATAAACACTTGCAAAAATACATTAACTTTACTCTTATTAGTAGCCAGGTGTCATCTGATTTCAGTATAGTAAATATTTGCCACCTAATGGTTATGAGAAAGTTCTCTCATCCCTTTAGGAAAACAGGGCACAGGGCATCCTTAAATATACTAGCTATGTGTTCATTCTGTATTTGGCCTTTTTCAGGTAATGCTCTACTTTCTCTTTCAAAATAAAGCCTATTGATTCTGCGCTCCAGTATTCCTCAAGATTAATTTCTAGATCCTCTGGCTAGTTAGCTATGCATATTTCTACTCTATGTGGAAAGAAAAAGATTTTATTCCACTTAAGAACTAAGGAGAACTGGGACTTGGTCCCTGATGAAGCTTCTCTCATCTTTCCAGTTTTCTGGCTTGAGGTTGAGGGTTGTGATCATCAGTTCAATACCCAACTGCAACCTAAGTGCAGTTATGAATCCTCTGTGACCATTCTGTTTATTTTTCAGTTTTTATAGGGTGAAACCCAGCTAGATGTACCTTCATTTCAGACAAGAAAGCAAGAAAAGGAACCATTTTTGCAACTTGCAATTTTCCCATGTCTAAGTTAGCAAAATAGAAGGGCCATGTCTCATCTGCAGTAACTTAGCAAAAGATTTCAGAGGATGAGTGACAATCTTCTTGAGATTTTTTTTCATTAGTGGCAATGTATTATGTGCAGTGGGGCAAAATCAGAAAACAGAGGAAAGGTGGCTGTATATGTAGAGTACTCCAGAGTTCTTAATGGCTACTTGTTGGGGCTGCTTGTGGAAGGCTTGTTGAAACTTGTATTTCCCTCTGCTCCTTTATGCCATTTGGGCTTTACTTGAAGATACAAAGGTTATTTTTAAAAATGCTGATGCTGTGATTAAGGGCAAAGTGGTAACAAGGGAAAAGACTGTATGTGTAATTTCATATAGAAGCTAGAAAGGATATAAATTTGGAATTTTGTACATTATCTTGTTACTGATCTGAAGAAAAATTAGTTACTAGTATTTTTTTTTTGTCTCAAGTGACAGTTTATTAGCAGAACAGCATCTCTTCTTGGCTGCAAATGCTTTATCAGCTGATTCTGTGGCCAAACAGTCCCAGCAACAAAATTAAAGAAACAATAACCATTAATTGGTAAACCCCTATCCTGTCATGTACTTACTACATACTCTGTTAATTAATACAAATTTCTTTAATAGTAAACTCAGAAATTTTCTTTTTTTTTTTTTTTTTTTTTTTTTTTGCTAGCAAAAAAGCACTCACTTTGCATAGCACATACGCTTTGCATGTAGTCAGGTGTGTAGAAAAGGGGACATTGTTTCCTGAAGTGAAATCCTAGACTACAACAATTGATTCTTTCCGTTTCTTTGACTAATGGAACTTTGCCAGCTGCAGCTGGAATCCAGCAAAGCAGTCAATAGCAAATCATTCTTTCTCAGCTTCCTATTGTGAATGCAGTTGTTACTGGATTTAACTCTGAGGTCTTGGATACATTTACAGCAAAAGCTGTTTTAATGGAATGTGGAGGACTAGGAAGGAGTACAATACCTGCATAACAAAAGTTTTCAGGTGTATAGTAAGGGCATAGCATAATACTAGATTTAGAAGTGTATTCAGCAGTAGTAATAATAAAATAAATTGTAACTCTAACAGGCCAAAGTGATACTTCAAAATTTTACCAGTTCTTTAGTCACAAGAACCATAAAATGGAGCTGCCCGCATTTCTGAGTTCTCTCTCATACTGACTCTTCAGACACTGCAGCAGAGCTCCAAACACTTCTATACAGTGTATGTCCTACCTATTGAGGGACATGGCTCCGATTGCTTGAGCTACGCTGTACGCTTTCATTTTAATGGCTGATGAACACTCATACACTTACTAAGCAAGGGAGGCAGCCAATTCACGTTGACTTCGCAATGGGAATCCAGAAATGTCAAGACTTCTCCTCTAGCCAGCGAGGCTCCTAGCAGTCTGGTCCGAATGAGCCCTTCTCGTTTCTTGGTACGTACAATCCTCACTTTGGCAAAACGGACCATGTACTCCTCCAGCTTCTCTTTTAAATGTTCTAGAAAGAAGGGCAAAAAAAGCGTCAGTGGTGCCAGGCCTGGAGGAGCCAACAGAAGGACAGGCTGGCATACAACCTGCAAGCAGCTTATCTACTTCCATCTCTTATCACTTCGAGTCCTCCAAAATCTGCCACAAATCCTCCCTGAGACAGCTCAGAAAGTGCAAATGTTCTCTGTTTTATCACACAGAGGAAGACACTGACACTCTGGACCTTTTACTGCAGTTGCTACTGGCAACCTGCCATCCACGATATAATCATGGCCAAAACAACTGCAGGATATTCATCCATCCTCTGGTTCCCGCAGCCCAAGGCCAGATAAACATTCTGGCATGCTGTTTTATAAACAGTGTGCTTTCCAAGTGGGTTTCCTATATCAACTGATTATGAAGAACTATGCAAGGAACAAAATTTTTAAAAAGTAAGTGTTAAACTAGCATGATTAGATTGTTTTTATAATGAGAAGGGAAACAGACATGAAGGAAGATCTTAATAGTTGGATACCAGTGTGAAGCAAACGGACAGCTGACTTCCTAATAAAATTAAGCTGCAAATGTAGAGTAGTTCATAGGTTCTCTTATCTGCATAACCTGGCTTGGTTTGTATCACAAAACAGCATCTTTGGGAAAATTTTTTCTTCTGACTAGAAACACACAGTAAGAATCATAAAAAAAGACCTAACAACAAAAAACACCCTGCAGTTTTGCCTCTTCCTAAATACATTTACAACAGAAATCCTGATCCTTTGTCTTTGATATAACACCTCACCTTGTCAGACTCATTACTTTGGAAAAATCTGGTAATTTCATTTGGCAGGGAAAGAGGGAGAGGAAAGCTTAGTCTCCAATAATTAAAATTGGTGATAAGCCACATTTAGTGATGCTAGGGGTTGCAAGCTAAGTCTCACTGAAATGGGTTTGCCACGTTATGATTTCTTCTTATATCAGTTACTAATTCTTTGGACTTTTATGGTCAGTACAGGCCTCGATCCAGATCTTACATCAATACAGATTGCAAGAAGTTTGCTACGGACTACCCAAAAGGACTACCACTCAGCAGTACCCTGGAGCACATAATGCTGACACATAGATTAAAGGCAACAAGCAAACAAGTCGCAGTGCAGAGAATACAGGATCCTGTGTTAAAACAAAATCAAGCTCTGCTGAAACCAAGCTCCCTGCACATGCTCCTTCTTGTCTCTGCTCCTTTTCTTCCTAGCTGACCAACACACAAGACTTTCCAAATCTACCTGCAGATTGGGAAGGAGTAGAAATACTGATGTGTAGTTGTATGTATTTAGTGGGAGAGTACTGCATGGGATGCTTCTCTGTACTGAGGAATCCTGATGTACGCTGACACAGAAGAGGGAGCAGCCTGAGACCTGGGAACATCAGCCTGCAAGGATTACAGAACAGGTTGGGTTTTTCTGGAGGAGAAACTCAACACTTTGGATACCTGCTGAGTCAAGAGAGTGGTTTGTGTTCATAGTACTACCTGGGAAAAGTATTAGATCAAGTGAGGAAGGCCAAGTCTGAGACAAAAAAAAAAAAAAAAGAATGACATTCAGATAAACATCAAATGTTTTTGTCTTCTAGTCTCTGGTTGATTGTAGAATACATGTTTAAATTCTGAAATAAGAGAAAAAGAGGTATCTCTTTTTTTATCCTGTTTTGGTACTTATGTACTCAATAAAAAACCCAACGCAATCCCCCAACAGTCACAATGACAAGAGATGTACTGTGTCTTTGAATGGTGGTCTTTTTATGATCAACCATATTCACAGGACAAGGGTTGTGTGCCACTCTGACTCATTTAAGGTACCAGCTACAATTCAGTATCATGACTGAACTGAGGTTAAATCAAGTCTTAGATCATTTTGTGCCCACGTGCAAGACTGTCTAAAGTGTATATTTATTGAACTGTTTTCCTGTTTTTATGAGCTCCATTGAGGCTATTCCCTTAGTGCAGGAATATAGAAGAAGGGAAATAGAGCTTAAAAACAAAGATACAGAGACCTTGCAGGTAACATAAGAAAGTCTGTTAGGGCTGTCAGTCTGGATTTTTTTCTATGTTGTAAATTGTATCATCTCATAGCCATGAAAAAATGAAACAGTTTCAAAGTGACAGGATATTACATATTTTCAAAGTAAATCAAACCTAATCTGTTAGGTACCGTAGCTTCTGTTAGTCCTCAGACACAAAATTTCGTGTAGTTCTCTAAGGTCATCGAACCCTTCTCCTCTGACCTCTTCCACCCACAAATCTTAAGTTTGTTTGCACTGTATAATGTATAGAAACCCTGCACCAAGAGCAAGACCACATTGCTGCACATTGTACAATCAACTAATAAAAAGATTGGGGTTACTCAGCCTGAACACAGCTCTCCGACTATGGGAGCAAGCACTTAACACCTTGGCTACAGTGCAAATCCTCCATCCATCTTCACCTGCCTACCCTCAGAGATGGGTTCACTGATGAGACTCCATCTGATCAGAGGATCCTACTATAGCTCTGAATTTGGTACATATCAGATGCGATTGCTTTACTATTCCCTGTGAGCTGGTTCTAGGCAGTTTGCCTCTTTGTACGTGAAGGCAGCTACCAAGGAAGCACCTAAACTCCCTGATGGAGAGAAGCAGGAGCGTTACTTGGACAACCTAAATTGTTCATGGTGTTGGTAGGCTCTCTGTTGCCTGTATTGAAATTCACGGCATACCTGAATTGGACCTTCACTAGTATAGGTGTCACAATGGCTAAGGTAAGGCCCTTGCAATAGACAGTTTGAATATGGTCACCACCGATGTTTAAATGAACTAATACAAACGCACTATTTTCATGCATTCTGATTGTTATCACTTGTCTTGGGCCACATAAATTCAGCAAAATTCAGTCTTGTACAAAGGACTAAATTTCATTCCTTTCGCATCTTGCAGCGAACAAATTCTGAAAGCTGAGTGCCTACCTCTTCAGGAAAACACTTCAGGGAGAGATGATGTAAACTATCATATTACAATACATTCTTTTCTGTTCTTATATCAATTGCTACATAACAAAAGAGCTGAATAATATAATTTGATTGTCATCAGTTGTATTGAAGCTTGAACTCCATGAAATCAATGGTAGTTCATACTATCCTTTCATTGCTTCAGGTTCCTTGCAAACTCAGGAAAAGAGGTCTCTCAAATTTTCAATATTTTAATTTTTTTTAGCGAGAATAATATGTGAAATTCTGTGGAACAAACAAAAGTTCTCTATACCACCTTCCTTCCTCTCTCTCAGATAGCTCTTCGCACATTTCAGACAGCACGTCATCTGATTTGTGAAGAACTGCATTAAAACATCCAGCACATCTTTTGATGCCAGAATCACATATCCCACAATTGCTTTCATCTACTCAATTAGTCCCACGATTGAATAATTTTCTTATTTTCTCCTTGCCGCTCAAAGAACAACTCATAAAAAAGAAGAAGTATACAAACAAAATTGCATGTCTTGTTCACACAGAATTCTAAATGCATCCTCATTTAGACATATCTGGAAGTAATCAGGAAGAAACAAAAGTAATAAGTGTTAATTTTTATAGAGCTCAGTTAGACAAGTAACATAAAAAGATCAGGTCTATGTATGAATCAAAGTATATAGATTACTAGAGATACATAAGGTATCTAGGTTTGTTAAAACAGCTACATGTTAGTAATATCCTAACAATAAGTCATAACATAGTCAAACAGATGCCAGTAACAATACCTACCATATCCTTAGTTTTGAGATTTGGCCAAGAAGGCAGTTTGGGAATTTATTTGGGAAAAATTCTCAATAACTACAAAAACATCATGAAGTATTTAAGTTCAACGACAAACTCCAATATGGTTGTGATAATGAAAATATCTTAAAGTGGAGGAAAAAATCCCTTTTGGATCCATAAGTAATGATTTTTTTAACTTAAATCAATATGAAAGTGCTCCCATATTGTATTTTACCCTGCAATGTCTTGTGGCACTATCTGTTTCAAATCTTACCAATCTCTAAAAGCACAAACAAACACAGAGTAACAGCCAGAGATAGTAGAACAGTAATAGTTTTAAAGAAAACTGTCGTATTTTCTACTATTTGTATAAGTAGTAAAAACATATCTTTCGTGTTGAACAACTCATTAAAGCCACTCCCGCATTACTCAATATACTGGTATTATCATAGGTGACACTCTTAAAAGCAAAACGTCAATTCTGCAGGACCTGTGGTCAGCAGCTGACTTTAAAGGCTAGCTACTTAATAAAAGAGCCCATGTTTGAGCCAGGGGTCATGAAGACATAGATGCTCTGACAAAGACAATACCTGGGAATCTCACAGCTCAAGTGTTGCTTAAAACAGACTAGACAAGACTTTAAAATTCTCTGTATGGGAATAATTTTGATTAACAAATAGTCTAGGTGCTTGCAATTACTAACAAATTTTGATTTTTTTTAACCTTGTCTTTTCCAAAAAAATATCAAAATAAACTGCCCTTTTCCACAGAACTCCATAAATTTCCTTCACAGAACACCAAATGATATTTTATTTCCCATAGTACAACTGCATTTTCTCACAGTTCCCAATTATTGTGTTGCTAATATTATCTCCAGAAGAAACATCTCACACACAAAACCTATATATTACACATATACATTTAGAAGGAAGTAAACTCAAGTGCCCAAGTAAACATGCATCAATCAACGTCAGAGCAAAACTATAATTCTAAAGAAATTCTCTGAAAGAAATTATAATGTGGTGTGTAAAATAGAAAGCAACCTGTAATAAAAAGGCCTTTAAATGTCCAGGGGACAACGCATTCTGCCCATTTATTACCAAAGGAAACTGTTCAAGCAAGCTTGCCCTGACAATAAAACAGGGAGGTAGGATGTTTTCATCTATATGCTGTAATATTTCATACATTTCACTTTCAGAGTTAGGCACAAGAGAGAAGCCAGTATTTAAATTCTACAGTGAGATACAAATGGTGCACTTTGGATATAAAGAAGCCAAAGCCCCTGTAACTAGATATGGGGAGTAAATGTCTAATTTGGAATTTAAAAGAAAATACATCATTCTTTTCTTCACAGTGTTGATCAAATGAACCCATAAATCATACATTTGACACATGCCAGGCACCTGCCAGGGCAAGAGTTGGCACAGGTGATGACAAATAAAGAATAATGCACGGGCAGGAGGTTTAGAGGCTGTCG
The DNA here is from genome assembly GCA_024606505.1 of Aquila spilogaster. Taxonomy (NCBI): domain Eukaryota; kingdom Metazoa; phylum Chordata; class Aves; order Accipitriformes; family Accipitridae; genus Aquila; species Aquila spilogaster. The sequence continues at coordinate 54,078,538 of JANHGO010000001.1, forward strand.
CTGCTCTGACAAGTGATGATAAAGGGAAGCATTATGTCTCTTCTAGTGATAGCCTGTAAACGAATTCTCCATTGCAATTGTTCTGGGCCTTTTCTGTCTTCATTTAAAGTCTGGAGAAGTTTTTCTAAAAGAATAGCAGACGCACAATTGCCTGGTCATAGTAATTAAAGATATACTCAAGCAGAGTTACTTAATTTGGTGCCCAGAAATAAATTGGAAATCAAGGTTCTGCCTTTGTCAGAAAAAAAAATATAAAATCATAGTAGTAAGAAGCAGAACTGCGATTCTTCTCTCCTGGTGGGATGCATGCAGGAAATATTTCATTATCACACTGGTACCCTGGGGCAACATGTGCCATGTGACAAGCAATGTTCCTCCAAGGTTATTGAGAAGGTGTTAAGAGAGGCTTAAAAGATGATGTGAAAGCTAGAGTTAGCCTTCAGGACTTGCTTGACTGCAGCATGGACTGTGAAAGAGGGAGGAAAACACAAAGAAAATAAAGCCTTTTGTTACACCTCTCTTCTGGACAGACAGGCAGGTCCATCTGAAATCTGGGTCTGTAACACAGCTTACTCTCTGCACCTCTGTAGCACCTCCAATTTCTGACCCAAAGTACTGACAACCTATGTTATAGTACCATTGACCTGCAAATTATCAAATAATTAAGAACAGCAACAGAGCCTGCTAAATGCCCTGATAAACAACCTGAACTAAATCTGTTTCTTTTTAACTTTAATTGGCAGAGAAGTATGTAATTTGAGCTGTTCTGCCATTCCCAACATGAGCCATATAAAATAGTTCAAGAAAAATTTACAGTAGTAGAAAACATACGCTGGCCTCTCCTGTTACCTCAGCACAGGCATATGGGAGGAAGCAACGCGGCCAAAACCATAGTGGTCTGTGATCTTAGGTCAGTAAAATAATCTGCAAGTGACTATTTCTGTTGGTGAAAACTAAAGCTGTCAAATGGCTGTTTTGACATGCAACAATAACGAGGCCAGCTTAAGAAGATTTTTCTCAATCTTTTTTTCTCTCCGGCCAGCAGCAGAGAGCTTTGTCCCCAATATGCACAGAAAAACCTGCAAGTACATTTATGCAGCATCCATGGCTCTCATCATGAAAAGGACCTCTATCACTTTATGTCATTTTCTGCAAGACGGGATTATCTTCCCAGGTAAAATTACCAAGTATATCCTCCACGTCTGTCCTGAGGCCCTGAGCATACATTTTTTCTGGAACACCTCAGCTTAATCTTTTGATGACTGAAATGCTTCTGTCTAGTTTAAGTCTTAAGCTTGACAGAAAATACATAAAGGAAATTTAGTGGCCTATGATTATTCAAGTTATTGTTTTCTGCTGCAGTTGACAAAATAGGCCTCTCCAGTGCATTGTCATTATTTTTACTTTCACTGCCTGTATATACACTACCATAAGAGCAAATCAGTCTGAAGGAGAATATAAGGCAAGCCCATGAATGTGGGTACATAATCTTTCTTTCTTCCAGTTTTCCTTCAAGTTTCTTATTTGCAGAAGGTTGTTTGGAAATGCTGGTTGGACACAGCAATGTTGCAAAGGCTGTACCAGGTCAGACACCACTTTTTCTAACCAAGTCGAAGACTCCAAGAAGGACAATTCCCCTTGTTACACCTCTGGGTAAGCTACTCCACTGCCACACTACCCTTCTGGTGAATAACTTTTTCCTAAAGTCCAAACTAAATCTGCCAAGCTGCATCTTGGGGCTGTTGCCTCTTATTGTACCATCTGCCAGTACCAGGAGGAATTTGGTTCTGCCATCTGTGTCATTGACGTTCAAGCCACTGTGGGCAGCTATTAGACCACCGCTTAGCTGCTGCTTTGCCAGACTAAACAAGCCCAGGTTCCTCAGCCTCTTCTCAAAGGTCACATACTTTTGGCCCATGACAGCTCTTGCTAGTCCTCTGCTAAACTGACTCCAGCTTTTGTTGTCCTTCTTGAACTGCAGAGCCCAAAACTTAATGCAGAATTAGAGGTGTATGCAGCACCAACATAATAAAAAGCATAATTTCATTTTATCTGCTCACTCTTATCCTAGTATAGCCCAGTGCAGTTTGCCCTCCTGGTGATTAAAGGCCACCACTGTCTCCTATTCACCTGGGACCTTCGCAGGTCCTTCATGGCACACCAGCTAGCCAGTTCACGTTTTTACTGGTACATCGGGTTATTCGCCTAGGTGCAGAATTTAGCACTCCTTGTTGAATTTCATGAGGTTTATTTTGCCCGATCCTAGAGCTTCTCTGCAATGACACTATACTATCTGATGTATCGACCATTTTCTCCATTTTAGTATCATCCACAGATTTGCTGAGGGTACACTATCTCATGATCCAGGTTATTGGTGAAGATATTGACTAATGTTGTCCCCAGTAATTACCTAAGATATTCTGCCAAACAGACATCAAGCCATTAACTACCCTTTGAGTCCATCGACCCAAGCCATCTAACAGTCTTTTTGTGCAGCACATGCTTCCCCTGTCTGCCAGTGAGAATGTTACAGGGCCTAAAACTTCTTAAAGTCAATGCAGGTTACATCCATCACCCTTCCCTTGACCACCATCATCATAAAAGGCAATCAGACTGTTCAAACATGATTTGCAGTTGATAAATATGTGATGACCATCCTATACTATTTTCTTGTCCTTCATGTATTTGCAGATGGCTAGGCACCACCCAACAAGAAGATGTGCTTCATGATCATTCCAGGCAGTGAGCCGATGTTGGTCTGCAGTTACTGGATCCACTCCTTTCTCTTTCTCAAAGATGTAAGTAGCACCTTTTTCTAGTTGGTCACCCATTCTAGTTGACTGCCATTTCTGATGGTTGCCCAGTCTTTTGGTTATTTTCCATTGTGCCTTTACTTTTCACCTAGAAGAGCGTGATAGTATTCTCTCTTCAGATACCCAGATCCAAAGTCTTCTACTCCTAATTAGTCCTGACTGAGTAATCCTGGAGGAAGGATGGGGAGGTTTTCTGCCAGACAGACTTTAGCATCTGATCCACAGCCATGCCAGACTAAACCACATTCTAGAAGCAGACAGGTATTGTGAAAACTGTTGGATATGGTAAGTCTAACATAGACTGATAAATAAGAGCAAAATTTATAACTGCTTGGTATAATAGCAATTGGCTAACAGCAATCTCATTTGATAACCCATTCTTTCCAAACAGTTTTGCACACCTAAGAATAAGATCACTTGAGAAAAGCTATGTAGTTACTGCTGATCTGGAAGTAGCACTGTTTAGAGAGACATTTGTGCCAATCACTTGGAAACTTGTTCTCCTGGCTGTGATGTTTGGGTTAGCTGGGTTGGGGCAAGCTAAAAAGCAGTCTCTTTTTCTGATATTAATAATGAGCCAAAGTTCTTGGATGATGTACTACAAGGCTATGGAGAGCATCCTGAATGTGCAATAGTTCCGTTCATCACTTGCACATCAATGACTATAAACTTCCAGGTAGCACCTTCATTTCAATGTTAAGTTTCAACTACAGCCTGTTAAAGTTGAAAGACCCTCTGCACTCGACAAATGCACTTTGGCACAGCCTGAAAAAGTCTGCATTACTAAGAGCAGGAGGCTGAACAGAGCAGGTGAATATGTAGTTTAGCTTGATTTCATTCATGATAGACTTAAGATAAACTTCTCCGAACAAATCTGTTTTGTAGTGTATGGGCTTTCATATAGTCATGAAAGGAGTGACTGGGACTGCAGAATCTGTGAGGCTAGCTAGATTTGCTGAGACTTTCTCAGACTATAGGTCCAGTCAATAGAAACATAATAGAGACATGCAGAGATCCTGGCATCTCTTTGTTCCCCTTCCCTGAGCCCATGTAATTGTGACTGTTATCACAGTTGTTCTGTCGCCAGCACAGAAGCACCTAGGCCCTCTTTGTCAACAAGGCGAGTGTTCAGGTAATTGAATACACACAGGAGGTTACTTAGATATAAGGTGCGATGACTTCTGATACACATGCCATGAAAGTATCATTAAACTCTTGAAGTACTTTTCCATTCCAGATTGTGCAAGCAGGGAAAGGAGTGAAACACTTCATTTTTAGGTTGCAGTAATTTAGCACAGTAAGTTAGACCACCCCGTGAGCAGCTAGGGCTGGCTTGCTAGTTTGTTGGCAGTGCTGACACGGCTCCGAATTTTCCCTTTTCATAAGGAAAGAATGAGAGATGTTTATTCATTTTTATGGATTTATTCCAACTACCAGTTGTACAAGGTAGTTGTTGATACCCTCACTGGTGTTGTAGTATGATAACTCATGTCTTTTCCACAGCTGAGAGCAGATGCCTTCATCTGCTATGTTTGCATCAGTCTAGCTCTAAGGAAGGGGCCTCCAGCTCGGAGAAAGGTGGGGCTACCTTTTACCCAAAGACTAAATGATCTCATTATTTATCGTCTGAAAGCCTCCAAAATAACAAATTACCAAAATTGTATTTTACGTATCACAATTAAATCCTTGGAATTAATCAATGCTCAATGTATCCTTACAATTGAGGCAAAAAGAACTTAAGCACTTACTCCTCATTAATTGATCTTACCTGCTTAATACACAAAACTAAACAAATTAAAAAACCCCCTTGTATCCACCTCTGCTTTTTGGCCTGTCTGTTGCAGCCAGGACAACTAAATATATCTCCCCAAAAGAAAAAGATCTTTTTAACCAAAATATTTAAAATAAAGACAGTTACTATTTCTTTGTATTTTCTTTGTATCTAATTTAAAGCAATTATCTTTTACATATATTCAGGCTCTTCACATCCCTTTAACGTCCGTGTTCAGAAAAGGGTTTTGGAACTGCCTGAAGAGAGCCTATGACGCCCTGTTTCATATATGTGCCCATACCTATTTCTGAATGCTTCCCCAATATTAGCTTTGAAAAAAAGAGCGAGGAAATATGTTAATTTTATAGCTCTGTTCCTCTGGTTGTATCCAAATGGTTTGCCAGCTATAATATGTGGAGGAATAATTTTGTTCACCAGAGGAATGACACGTTATAAAATGCAACCACCTCATGCTAGATAGATGAGGAAGTTCATTAAGAATATACAGCGAAGCAGTCTTAAGCGGGAAGTAAAAATTAATTAGCAGGAAATTATTTTTGCTGCAAGGTAAATATAATAATCACCCGAATTGGAATGTGATCAAGAAACTGAACCCAATTAATGATACAGCAGATTAAATGGGAGAGAGCTCTTAGCGCACAAAGAGGAAATGGAAGCTACATTCCTCTCTGCTTGTCCTCTTGCTAACTGTATGGGTTGAGAGCACTAAAAGTACAGTGCCTGAACTTAAGGGTGAAAAGAAACCATACGACTCATGTTGAATGGCACTTTGCAGAATATTTTGCTCCCTGCAATAGCTTCACCACTGCAGCAGCATGGCTTATGGAATAAAGTTCAACCAAACAGGGAAGGATTTGTTCCCAGTACCATCTTGGTAGTCCTGAACCTCATGTGACCCACACAAGCATGCTCAGGGACACACCACCCACTCAGGTGATGAGAAGGAAGGCAGAAGAGGTTGCAAACCCCTTTTTTTATCGACAATTTTTTACAATGAAGACTTTACCCGGATGGACGCACTTACTTTGGCACTTTTGTACACCACTAATTCAATGAATGTAACTGTGGCTACAGCTCAAACAAGAATCTGGGCAACTGGATTAGTTATCAGGGAAACTCTCATAAGTATACAGTAAGATAACAAAGAAATGTATAGCTGCCTTTACAGATCATTCTCTGGACACAATTACATAGTACAGACCTGTCAAAAGGGCGACCTTGCTGCATTAAAATTTGATTCTTTTTAACAGGTCTGTTTACTACACAGGTATTTATACAGTAACTCACCCCCCAGGGAAGCATGTTGTGAGGTTTCTTCCAGGTTGCAAGGCCTATTAGAAGAATGTTATTTTGAAGTGAATCCAGGAAAGTGTAACTTTCCTTGAGATCAATACATTACTCACAAATGCCATCCTCTTGTTTTGAGTCACACTTTTGCATCCTGACAATATTAATTGTCAAAAATTGTAAACAATGACCTGTCAAGCAAGACTTTTTGGGGGAACATATTTCTAACACTGCACACAGTCTTGTAGATTTTGAGACCTGTCTTTACACTGACATTTTCTCTGTTTCGCCTGCAACTATCTTTGACATATTTTTAGTTCTTCCTCCAAAATATATCACTGACTTTCACAGTATGTGCTGTCTTCAGAGAACAGTTTTCTCTCATACTGCTCTTTTTAACCTCTCAAATGCCAAGGACAGACTGTAAGGGAGAACTGGTGAAACACTGCTGCGAGGATGGCACTGACCTTATATTTGCAGAGAACAGTAACATTGGTCCTTGGGAAGGGCGGAAATAGAAGTCATACAGCTGGTGTAATTACTTTTTAAGTAGCATAAAATTCTGGTACAGTTCCCTACACTGAACACTTTTATTTCCCAGAGTAATTCTACTGACATTATAACTCGTTGCAAACCTTAGGCTCTACTCACCTTAAGATATTGGAATATGGCCATCTCCTAATAGAATATTTGAATAACTTTCTGCCTAACTGAAGATGCTACACTTCTGTAGTTCTTGTCCATTCTATGTGCTAACCATCCTGGGTAAATGGTCAGATCCTAAACAGAGCTTGCAATTAGTCCTTTTCCTCAAGAATTCAGTGGTTTTTTTTTCCTAGCGCATGGGTTTGTTCTTGTAAATAAGAGAAGTCCTTGAAATACACTTTGAAACTGAGATTTCAAAATACAAAAGAAAGTTTGGGCAATACCTTATTCTCCTTGAAGTTTGTTATTATATCAGGAACTTGCTTTTGTCTTCCAACTTTTGTATCAACATTTGCCTTTTTAAAAATGCCCTCTCTGACATAGGAATTGGAGTTCTGAGGCACCAAGTCTTTACTATGGAATGAATTTACCTAAGCTCTGCATACTGCAGCAGAATAAAACATGAAGGTACTCAACGAGGTTTCTCTAACCTACTGAAAGAGGCCTTAAATTCCTAGTAGTGCAAATGCTAGAACTATGTATGTAGCCATAAACTTTTAAATATCCTTTTGTCGTGGTTTAACCCCAGCCAGCAACTAAGCACCACACAGCTGCTCATTCACTTTCCCCCCACCCAGTGGGATGGGGGAGAGAATCAGAAGGAAAAAAAGTAAAACTTGTGGGTTGAGATAAGAACAGTAAGGAAGAAAATAATAATGATAATAATAACAATATTAAAATGACAATAATAATAAAAGGATTGGCATATACAAAACAAGTGATGCACAATGCAATTACTCACCACTCGCTGACCGATGCCCAGTTAGTTCCTGAGCAGCGATCCCCCCAGGCCAACTCCCCCCAGTTTATATAC
>JANHGO010000001.1:54086048-54131006 GCA_024606505.1 Aquila spilogaster
CCTAGCAGTCTGGTCCGAATGAGCCCTTCTCGTTTCTTGGTACGTACAATCCTCACTTTGGCAAAACGGACCATGTATTCCTCCAGCTTCTCTTTTAAATGTTCTAGAAAGAAGGGCAAAAAAAGTGTCAGTTGTGCCAAGCCTGGAGGAGCCAGCAGAAGGACAGGTTGGCATACAACCTGCAAGCTTATCCACTTCCATCGCTTGTCTTTTCAAGACCTCCAAAATCTGCCACAAATCCTCTCTGAGATGCTTCAGAAAGTGCAAATGCTCTGTTTTATCACCCAGAGGAAGATGCTGACTCTCTGGACCTTTTACTGCAGTTGCTACTGGCAACCTGCCGTCCGTGATATAATCGCAGCCAAAACAACTGCAGGATATTCATGCATTCTCTGGTTCCCGCAGCCCAAGGCCATATAAATATTCTGGCATATTGTTTTACAAAAAGTGTCCATTCCAAGTGGACTTGCTATTACCAACTAATTATCAAGAAATGCACATAGAAAGCAATTTTTTTTAAAGTAAGCATTAAACTAGCACAATTAGATTGTTTTATTAATGGGAAAGGAACCAGACATGAAGATCTTAATAGTTGGATACCTGCATGAAGTAAATGGACAGCTAATAAAATTAGGCTGCAAATGTACAGCAGTTGATATATTTCTTATCTGCATAATCTGGCTTTGTTTGTACCATAAAAGAGCACTTTTAGGAGCTTTCTCTATTCTGATTAAAAACACACACTAAGAATCATAAAAAACAAAACTAACCACCACCACCACCACCACACAAAGAAACCTAACCTTAAATTTTTGGCTCTTCCTAAGTGCATCTGCAACAGATATATTGATCTTTTGCCTTTGATGCAACACTTCAGCTTCTCAGATTCATTGCTTTGCAAGAATTTGATAACTTCTCTTGGCAAGGAAAGAGGGAGATAAAAGTTTGGTCTCCGATATCAATAACACGGCAAGATGCCACATTTAGTGATGCTAGGGGTTGTAAGCTAAAACTCACTGGTACAAGTTTGCCAGGTTATGATTGCCTCTTGTATCAGCTACTCTATTCTTTGGACTTGTGTGGTCAGTACAGGCTTTGATCCAGACCTTACATCACTACTGATTCCAAGAAGTTTGTTACAGACTACTTGAAAGTACTTTAGCAGTACCCTCAAGTGTGTATAAATGTAGATTTAAAGGAAACTAGGAAACACGACACAGCACAAAAAAAACATAGGATATTGTGTTCAAATAAAATTAAGCTCCACCGAAATACAGCTTCCTGCACATACTCCTTGTCTCTTCCCCTTTACTTCCTAGCTGATCAACATGCAAGACTTTACAAATCTAACTGTAGATCAAGAAGTGGAAATCATTGAATTGTCAGTGCATTGCTAGCAAACCTAAAGCAGCACAGACAAGTTACATGCATTTAGTAGGACAGCACTGCATGGAATGCTTCTCTGAATGGATGTATCTTGTTGCACTCTGACACTGATGTGAGAGAGGCCTGAGATTTGACAACATCAGCTTGCAAGGATTACAGACAGTCTGGGGCTTTGGAAGGGAGAAACTGAATGCTTTGGAGTCCTATGAGTAATGAGAGTGGTTTCCAGGAGAAGTATTACATCAAGCAGTAAACAGAAGTGTGATAAGTCTCCTGGGGACATTGTGAGAAAACTGAGACATGATAAGAGGCAAAGTATGAATCAAAAAATAAGGAATGACATTCAAATAAAAATCAAATGGTTTTGATTCCTATGCTATGGCTGAATGGAGAATTCCCAGATTTTCATTTTGAAAAGAGGCATCCCTTTCTTTTCATCCCAATTTGCTACTTACATACTCAATAAAAGCCAACACAATCCTGCAGTGGTCATGATGACAAGAGTTGTACTGTGTCTTTGAATGATGACCTCTGCCTGCCCAACCACATTCACATGACAAGGGCTGCATGCCACTCGGACTCATTTTAGGTACCAGCTACAATTCAGTATCATGACTAGCCTGAGGTTAAATCAGGTCTTAGATCATTTTGTGCCCATGTGCAGGACTGTCTAAAGCGTGTATTTATCGACCTGTTTTCCTGTTTTTATGAGCTCCACTGAGGCTATTCCCATAGTGCAAGTATACAGAAAAAGGGAAATAGACCTTAAAAACAAAGATACAAAGAGTCCTTGCAGGAAATACAAGAAAAATCTGTTAGGACTGTCAATCTGGATTTTTTTCCTGTGTTGTAAATTGTATCATTTTATGGCCATGAAAAATGAAACAGTTTCAAACTGACATGATATTACATACTTCTAAAGATCAAATCTCACCGTTTAGGTACCACGTCTTCTTTTACTCCTGAGACACTGTGGAAATTTCTATAGTACCTAAGGTCATATAAACCTTCCTCTCTGATCTCTTCCACCCACAAGTCTGAAGTTCCACCCACACTGCAATATCATGCTAAATTAGTTATTTAGCTTTTTATATAAAAACAGTAAAGAGACTAATAATATAAATCTGATTTATAATATGATTTGGTTGAGCTCAGACACAACTGATGACAGACTCCATGAAATCGATGATTGTTCATACTCTTCTTTCTCTGCTTCCTTGCAAAGAAAAGAGGTCTCTCACATTTTTAATATTTATATATACATATATATAGTCAGAATAATAGTCAAAATTCTGACAACAAACACAAACTTCCTTCCTTTCTTTCAAATAGCTCTTCACACATTTCAGACAGAACGCCATTAAAACACACAGCACATCTTCTGAAATCAGATTCACGTGTACCAACATTGTTTTCATCTACTCAGTTCTCATCCACTCATGACCGAATCATTTTTTATATTATCCTTTTCATTCAAAGAAAAACTCATAAATTAACACAAGTATATAAACAAAAATGCACATCTTATTCATGCTGAATTTTAAATATATCCTCATTTAGACCTATGTGAAAGTAATCAGGAAGAAAACAAAACTAGGAGTTAATTTTTATAGAGCCTACACAAGTGACCTTAAAAAAAGGCTCATGTCTATGTACAAATGGAAGTATGACAATTACTAGAAGTAAGACCTCGAAAAGGTATCTAGATTTGATTAAAAAAAAAAAAAATCACACTAATAATATTCTAACAATAAATCATGACACAGTCAAAGATATGCCAATTACAATATCTAATCTATCTTCAGTTTTGAGATTTTGCCAAGAATAAAGTTTGGGAAAGCTATTTTGGAAAAATATGAAGTATTTAAGTTCAATATCCAACTGTAACAAACTTCTGAGAATGAATACATCTTAAAGTAGAGAAAAAAAACATCCCTTTAGACACGTACGTAATGATAAATATATATTTCTAATCTAATATGAAAGTACTCTCACATTGTATTTTCCCTTGCAATGTATTGTGTCACTATCTAGTTCTAATCTTACCAACTTCTGATACCATAAACAAACAGAGAGTAACAGCCAGCGGCAGTAGAAGAGTAGAATCATAGAATCCTTGGAGTTGGAAGGGACCCTTAAAGGTCATTCAGTCCAACTCCCCTGCAGAGAACAGGGACATCACCAGCTCCATCAGGTGCTCAGAGCCCTGTCCAGCCTCACCTTGAATGTCTTGAGGGACAGGGTCTTCCACCACATCACTGGGCAACCTGTGCCAGTGCATCACCACCTTCACTGTAAAAGTCTTTTTCCTTAAATCTGAACTAAACCTCTCCTCTTTCAGTTTGAGACCATTTCCCCTTGTTCTGTCACCAGAGACCCTGCTAAAGAATCTGTCCTTTTCCTTCTTACAGAACCCCTTTAGATACTGAAAGGCTGCTCTCACGTCTCCCTGAAGCCTTCTCTTCTCCAGGGTACACAGCCCCAGCTCTCCCAGTCTCTACTCACAGGGGAGGTGTTCCATCCCTTGGATCAGTTCTGTGGCTCTCCTCTACATGTGCTCCAACAGGTCTATGTTTCTCCTGTACTGAGTACTCCACATCTGGACACAGTACTCCAGGTGAGGTATCACAGCACAGAGCAGAGGGGCAGGATCACCTTCCTCGACCTGCTGATCATGCTTCTTTTGATGCAGCCCAGGATACAGTTGGCTTTCTGGCCAGCACATTGCTGGCTCATGCCCAGCTCACTATCCACCAGTACACTCAGGTCCTTTCTGGTAATCCTTTCATCCTTCAACTTGCACTGACAGTTGGGGTTGCCACGACCCATGTGCAAGACCTTGCACTTGGCTTTGCTGCATCTAATGAGGTTCTCCTGGGCCCACCGCTCAGCCTGTCTAGGTCTCTCTGGATGACATCCTGTCCCTATGGCTTACTGGCCACATCACACAGCTTGGTGTCATCTGTAAACTTGCTGAGGGTGCACTTCTTCTCACTGCTGATGTCACTGATGAAGACATTAAAGAGCATGGGTGTCAGTACTGACCCCTAGTAGTAATTAGTTGTAAAAAAAAGCGCCATTTTATTCTGTTTAGAGAAGTATTAAAAACATATCCTTTATGTTCAGTTATTCACCAAAGTTACACCTGCATTACTCAATTTGGGTGAAACACACAGGTGAAATTATATTTAATGGTCATGGAGTAGTCAGCAGGTGGCTTGAAAGTCAGCTACCTAATAAAAGAGCCAAGGATGCTTCAACAAATACAATACCTGTCAATCTCACAGTTCAAGTATTATTTAAAACAGATTGGAGAAGACTTTATAATTCTCTGTATGGCAATAAATTTGACCATCAAATTATTTTGATAGCATTTATCATAACGCACAAATTTTGATTAAATTCATTTTTACCCCCAGAATAACAAAATAAACAAGGTTGTTTTTTTTTTCTGATCATACATTTCCTTTTTCTCACAGTTCCCAATTACTGTTTTTTTAGTATTATCTCCAAAAGAAGCATCTCCCACACAAAACCTATGCATTGTACATACACACTTAGAAGCAAGTAAACTCAGGTGCCCAAGTAAACATGCATCAGTCAATGTCAGAGCAAAACTATAACTCCAAAGAAATCCTCTGAAAGAAGTTATAACATAGTGTGTGAAATTAAAAGAAGCATGAAATAAAATGGCCTTTAAATCTTCAGAAGACAACGCGTTAAGCACATTTATTACCAAAGGAATCAGTTCAGGAAAGTTTACCATGATAATAAAACAAGGAGGTAGGATGGTTTCATTTATATGCTGTAATATTACATAAATTTCACTTTCAGAGTTAGGCACAAGAGAGAAGCCAATATTTAAATTATACAGTGAGCTATAAATGGCGCACTTTGGATATAAAGAAGCCAAAACTCCTGTCACTAGATGTGGGGAATAAATGTCTAATTTGTAATTTAAAGGAAAATACATCATGCTTTTCTTCACAGTGTTGATCAAATGTACCCATGAATCATATGTTTGACACATGCCAGGCACCTGCCAGGCCATGAGTTGGCACAGGTGGTGACAAATGAAGAATAATGCACAGGCAGGAGGTTTACAGGCTGTCACTGCTATGACAAGTGATGATAAAGGGCAACATTATGTCTCCTCCAGTGACAATCTGTAAACAGATTCTCCATTGTAATTACTTTGTGAGGATCTACTCTGTCTTCATTTAAAGTCTGGAGAAAATTTTCTAAAAGAGTATCAGAGTCAGAATAGCCTGATCAGAGTAATTGAAACTCTACTGAAGCAGAGCACTGAATTACTTAATTTAGTGCCCAAAGATACATCAGAAATTAAAGTTCTGCCTTTGTCTGGAAAAAAAAATCATAGCAATAAAAAGTACAAATGTAATTCTTCTCTCCTGTTGTGCTGTGTACAAGGAACATTTCATCATCACACCAATACCCCTTGGCAACATGTGCTGTGTGACAAGCAATGTTCTGCCAAAGTTATTGAGAAGATGTGAAGAGAGACTTAGAAGATGATATGAAAACTGTAGCTGTTTTTCAGGGCTTGCTTGACTGCAGTAAGGATCATGAAAGAGAAAAGTGAATACAAAGAAAAAAAGCCTTTTGTTAAGTATCGCCTTCTGGACAGTCCAGTAGGTCCAATCAGATCTGTACCCATAACACAGCTAATTCTCCTCACCTTTGTTGTACCTTCCATTTCTGCCCAAAAGTTCAGACAATTTGTAGTATAATTGTAAGATATCAACTAATTATGTTCATAGGATCATAGAATCACAGAATGACTCAAGTTGGAGGGGTCCTTAAAGATCATCTAGTTCCAGCCCCTCTGCTATGGATCAGACTCTTCAGGGTCCCATCCAACTTGACCTTCATTGCAACCAGAGATGGGGCATCCACAACCTCTCAGGTCAACGTTTTCCAGCACCTCAGCATCCTCTGAATAAGAATTTTCTTCCTAACATCTAACCTAAATCTCCCCTCTCTTAGTTTAAAAACATCCCCCCCTTGTCCTATCGCTATCAGACTGCATAAGAAGTCAGTCCTCCCTCTGTTCATAAGCTCCCTTCAAGTACCGGAAGGCTGCAATGAGGACTCCCCAGAGCCTTCTCTCCTTCAGGCTGAACAATCTCAACTCCCTCAACCTTTCTTTCTAAAACAGGTGCTCCAGCCCCCTCATCATCTTCATGGTCTTCCTCTGGACCGCTCCAACAGTTCCACATCATTCTTATACTGAGGGCCCCAGCCTGGGACACAGAACTCCAGGTGGGGCCTCACAAGGGCAGAATAGAGAGGGACAATCACCACCCTCTCCAAGCTGGCCACTCCTCTTTTGATGCAGCCCAGGATGCTGTTGGCCAAGAGCACACTGCTGACTCATGTCTAGCTTTCTGTCCATCAGAACTCCCAAGTCCACTGCAGGACTGCTCTCTAGAAGTTCTCCAAGTCTGTACTCATATCTGGGATTGCAACACCTTACACTAGGCCTTGCTACCTCATTGTGACCTCATTAGATTCTGATGTGCCCACTTTTTGAGCATGTCCAGGTCCCTCTGGATGGTGTACCTCCCTTCTACTGTGTCAACTGCACTACTCAGCTTGGTTTCATCAGCAAACTTGCTGAGGGTGCACTCAATCCCACTGTCTATGTCATTGATCATTATGTTGAAGAGCACCAGTTCCAATACAAACCCCTGGGGGACACCACTTGTGACCAGCCTCTACCTAGACATAGAGCCATTGACAACAACCCTCTGGCTATGACCACCCAGTCAGTTCTTTATCCACTGAAACATCAAGCATTCAAATTCATATCTCTCCAATTTAGAGATAAGGATGTAGTGCAGAAGCATGTCAAATGCACAAGTTCGGGTAGACGACATCAGTTGCCGTTCCTTTGTCCACCTATCACTCCATCACAGAAGGCCACCAGATTGGTCAGGCACAATCTGCCCTTGGTGAAGCCATGCTGGCTGCCTTGGATCACCTCCTCATCTCACATATGCCTTAATAACTCTTTCCAGGAGCATCTGCTTCACGATCTTCCCAGGCACAGATGAGAGGCTCACCAGCCTGTAAGTTCCCCAGGTCTTCCTTTCTCTCTTTCTCAAATACAAACCTGATGTTTCCCTTTTTCCAATCACCAGGGACTTCACCTGACAGCTACAAGTTTTCAAATATGATGGAGAATGTCTTGGTAATCACATCAGCCTGTTCCCTCAGAACACTGGGATGCATGTCAACTGGTCCCATAGACTTGTACACACCCAGCCTCATGAAGTGGTGTCAGACTTGCTCTGCTCTTACACTCAGAGTAATCTGGCTCCCCTGACTACTGCTTAGAGGTTCAGGGACAATCCACTTCATTAAGATCAGCCAAGAGCCTACAGAACTGCTAAATACTCTGATAAACGTTCTTAATTAAATCTATGTCTTTAACTTTTATTAACTGATATTTGAGCTGCTCTGCCATCTCCAACATGAACTGTATAAATGAAATACAAGAGTAACTTACAGTGGTGGAAAATGTATGCTATCCTCTCCTGTTGCTTCAGCATAGGCACTTGGAAGGAAGCCATGTAGTCAGTAACATAGCAATCAGTAATCTTAGGTCAGTAAAATAATCAAGCGATTATTTCTGTTGGTAAAAAGTAAAGCAGCCAAATGGCTGTTCTTACATGCAATGATTATGAGTCCAGTTTAAAAAGTTTTTTCTCAACTTACTCTCTGGCCAGCAGCAGAAAGCTTTGTGCCCAATATGCACAGCAAAACCTGTAAGTACAATTAAGCAACATAGCTCCCACTGTGAAAAGGATCTCTGTCACTGTACGTCCCCCCGAGATGGGAGTATCTTCACAGATAAAACTAGCAGGCATGCCCTCCATTCCTCTCCTGAGGCTCCGAGCACACATTTCTCTTGGAACACCTCCACTTAATCTTTTGATGACCGAAATGCTTCTGTCTAGCTTGACAGAAAATACAGAAAGGAAATTTAGCTATCTATTATTATTTTGTTTTCTGCCTTCCAAAACAGCCTTCTTCAGTACCTTGTCATTCTTTTTAGTTTCACTGACTATGTATATACTAGGATAAACCCAAATCAGCCTAAAGAGTCAATAGGAGGTCAGCATGAGAATTTGGGTGCACCACCTTTCTTCTCAAAGTTTCTCTTTGAGTTTATTCCTTGTGAGAGTTGGCTGGAAATGATGTCTGGGTGCAGAACTGTTGTCAATAGTGTAACAGGTCAGCTGCCACAGTTTTCTAGCCAAGTCTTGAAGACTCCAAGATGGACAATTCCACTGGACACTGGTTACCTCCCTGAGTAAGCAAATCCACTGTCATCTAACCTTCTGGTGAGTAACTTTTTCCCAGTGTTTGAACTGCAACTCCCAGGCTGCACTTTGGGGCTGCTGCCTCTTATTTTACCACCTGCCAGTACTGGAAAGAATTTGGTTCTTCCATCTGGGTAATTCTCATTCAAGTTGTTGTAGGCAACTATTAGATCACCACTTAGCTGTTTTTCTGTCAGACTAAACAAGCCCATACCCCTCAGTACTCCTCTCTTCTCAAAGGTCACATGCTTTTGGCCTGTGATTGTATTGCAAGCCCTCTACTACTGAACTGACCCTAGCTTTTGTTGTGCTACTTGAACTGTAGAGCTCAGAAGCGAATGCAGAATCCCAGATGCACACAGCATCAACAAGGAAGGGATTACAATTTCACCTGATATACTCACTGTAGCTCAGACTTGTTTGCTTCCCTGGTGATCCTCCTCTTGGTCCAATTAACTTGCTATCTGCTACGACCTTTGCAAGTCCTTTGCAGCACGGTTAGCCAGCTCCCAGCACTACTGGAACGTGGATTTATTCACCCAAGTACAAAATTCAGCGCTTCTTGAATCTCATAATATTTATTTTGCTCAGTCCTACAGTCCTTCTGGACAGACACTGTGCTACTTTATGTGTAAACTGCTTTCTCTATTTTAGTATCATCCATAGACTTGGTGCAAGTGCAAGGTCAGTCATAAAGACATTGACCAACTCCATCAAGACATTGATTAACTACTCTTTGAGCTCATCAATTCGACCCATTTAATGGCCTTAACACCTTTTTTTTTTGTGCAGTCCACACTTCCTCTGTCTATGAATGAGATTGTCGCAAGGACAAAAACTCAGTTGAGGCTAGACGTCTTTCCTCTGCTGGGGACCCCAGGCCTGGATGCAGTACTCCAGCTGGGGCCTCACGAGGGCAGAGTAGAAGAGGACAATCACCCCCCTCTCTGTGCTGCCGCCCCTCTTTTGATGAAGCCCAGGATACAGTTGGCACTCCACACGTGGAGATTTCTGCCAGATAGACTTCTCTATCTGATCCATAGCCATATAAAACAAGCTCCAGAGGCAGACAGATCCTGTGAGAACTGTTGGATATGGTAAGTCTGACACAGACTGATAAATGAGAGCAAAATTTAAAACTATTTGATATAACAGCAATTAGCTAATAGCAATGTCATTTGAGCACCAGACGTCTTTTCTGCAGCTGACAAGAGACTCCCTCATTTGCTGTGTTTGCATCAGTACAGCTCAGAGAAGTTTAGGAATATCTTATCCAGAGACTAAATGGTGTAGTGACTACTTATGGCCTGAAAGCCTCCACAACAACAAAACTACCAAACATCCTATTTTACACATCAAAGTTAAACACCTCTAGGAATTAATCAGCACCCAATGTATTACAGAATTAAAATAGAGGCAACAAGAACACAAGTACTTATTCTACCACACAATAAACTGGCTTTTGGTTGTCCTTTGCAGAAAGGAAAATTAAATATATTCCCCCAAAAGGAAAAGCTCTTTTTAACTAAAATACTTAGAATAAAGAGATTTGCTATTTCTTCATGTTTGCTTTGTATCTAATTTTAAAGCAATTATCTTTTATATATTAAGGCTTTTCACATCCCTTTAGTGTCCATCTTCAGAAAAGGCTTTTGGAGATGCCTGAAGAAAGCCTACTTCATGGTTGTTTATACATTTGCCTGCACCTGTTTCTGAATGCTTCCTCAATCTGGTGTGTCCTATATTAAAAAAAATAGGAAAAAAAAGTGAGGAAATACATTATCTTTTCAGCTCTTTTCCTGTGCTTGTATCTAAATTCTTTGTCACCTATAATATATGGAGGAATGACACATTATATAATGCAACTGCCTTATCCTGGATGAGGAAAGTTGGCTAAGAATGTATGACAAAGCAGTATTAAATGGGAAGTCAAAGTAAATTATCAGGAAGTTATTTTTGCTGCAATGTAAATGAAAAAATCACTTGAAAGTGAGCAAGAAACAGAACCCAATTAATGACTGAATCGGAGATGGTACACAAAGAAGAACTGAAAGACACATTTCTCTCTACGTGTCCTCCTGCTAACTGTATGGGTTATGAATACGCTGCCTGAAATCAGGGGTGGAAAGAAACCACATAACTCTGTCACAGACTGCCACACTGAATGCCACTTTGCAGAACACTTCACTCCCTGGGAGAGCTTCACTGATGCCAGCAGCATGGCTCATGGAATGAGGTTCAACCCAACCAGTAGGAAGTTGCTCCCAGCAGAGCCTTGGTAGGCCTAAACCCAAGATGGCATGCATGAGCATGCTGACAGACACACTTCTCTCTCCAGTGAGGAGGGAGATCACAGAAGAGGCTGAAAAAGCTTTACCTTGTTTGCAACTTCCTTCCCTTTCGTTTCTTTCCCTTTCCCTTCCTTTCCAGACTACCACGGATAGCTGCACTTGCAATGGTGCTTTCTTACATATCTAGTGCAACAAATGTAATTTGGCCTACAGCTCATGCAAGATTCTAGGCAACCTGAGTATAGGGTAAGGAAACAAAGGAATGTATGGCTGCCTTTTCAGATCATTCTCTGGACACAATGAGGTAGTATAAAACTGTCAAAAAGGTGACCTTGTTGCATTAAAATTCGCTTCTTTTTACCAAGTCTGTTTACGATGCAGATATTTATATAGAGTAACTTGTCCCTGAGGAAAGCATGTTGTGAAGTTTCTTCCACGTTGCAAGGCCAATTAGAAGAAGGGTATTTTGAAGTGAATCCAGGAAAGTGTAATTTTCTTTGAGATCGATAAATTACTCAGAAAAGCAAGCCTCTTATTTTCAGAGTTACACTACTGCATCCTGGCACCATTAATTGTTAATAATTGTAAATGATAACCCGTCAGGCAAAACTTTGATTTAGATCATATTTATAACACTGCAAACAGTCTTGCAGATTTTCAGACCTGTCATTACACTGACATTTTCTGTTTTGCCTGAAACTATCTTTGACATATTTTTAGTTCTTCCTCCAAAATATATAACTGGCTTTAACAGTAGATGCTGTTGTCAGAGAGCTGTTTTCTCTCATACTGCTTCTTAACCTCACAAATGCCAAGGATAGATTACAGCAGAGAACCACTGAAACACTGCTGTGAGGATGGCACTGACCTTATATTTGCAGAGCCCTCAGGAAGGGCAGAAATAGAAGTCACAACTCAGGTAATTACTTTTTAAGTAGCATCAGACTCTGATACAGCCCCCTACACTGAGCACTTTCATTTCCCAGAGTAATTCTACTGACATTATTGTAACTCATTGTGAGACTTAGGCTCTGCTAACCTAGGAAATGGCCATATTCTAATATCTTTATATTTCTCTAATTCTTGTCCACTCAGTGTACTAATCACCCAGGGTCAAACCTTCAGGTCCTATCTCAGTTTGCAACTACTCCTTTTCCTCAAGAATTCAGCATGTGCTTTTTCCTAGCACATAGTTTTGTTCTCGCAAATAAGAAATGAAATATGCTTTGAAATTGAGATTTCAAAATACAAAACAGAGTTTGAGCAATACTTTACTATTCTTGAAGTTTAATATTATATCAAAAAATTGCCCTTGTACTCTGTCTTCATATCAACATTTGTCTTTTAGAAAATGCCCTCTTTGGCATAGGAACTGGAGGTCCAAGGCACCAAGTTTTACTATGAAGTGATGAACCAACATAAGGTTTGCATGGTTCAGCAGGGCACAAGATGACAACACTCAAGATTTCCTTGTTGTACAGAAACAGATATTAAATTCATAGTGTTTCTAATGCTAGAAATAAATTTGTAGCCATTAACTTTTTAACTACCCTTTGTATTTCCTTATTTGCCACAACACAGCATCTAACATAAGCAGACATATCTTCATGGCTGGAATGCAGGTCATTACAGGCTTTACTAAGTCATTCCTCTTATTTGTTGATGCAAGCATTCAGCTACTTCTCTGGATTACTGCATTCCATCATCCAAACACTTTCTTGGTTGTTACTTCAAGAATTTTCTCTTTCTGAGCTTTGTCTAGTGGGGAAATACGTTCCTTCTTCTGATACTTTGATACTTCTAAGTCTTTATGGAGCTAGAACAGTAGTTCTCAGTGTTTCATTCATTTATTTTCAAATGTTAGCTGCGTTCTTATTATAACCCTTGAGGTCATTACTATGACATGAAGCACAGGGAAAGAAGAAGTTAATACTGCTGAGGACATTTTCGGAAAGCTGCACTCTGTGGGAATTCTCTGATGCTTCATTGGCAAAGAAAAGCAATCTGCTTGAGTTTCTGACATTAAGTCAGGCAGTCTTCTGTTTCAGAAAAATGATTAATAATGCTTGCAACAATTTCTTTCAAAAATTAGGTGTGTAGCCTTCTATTGAATGAACTAGATTGCAGTTTGGGTTACATATTTTGAAGTATGAGAATTACCAAAACAGAAAGCATTCTCTGTTCATGAACTAATCTGCTACGATGATGCTCCTCTAAATAATGAGGCAAACATTAAAGCATAATTAGGCATCTCCTAACATCAGGATGAGCTATTAATCAAACAATAACACCATGTGTTGTTTTTTTTTTTTTATGGGTAGATGATTGGCTTTTCACTATTTTAAATCAGAAAATAGCAAATAAATGAGCTGTTGCATAAATCAGGCTTTAGAAAAGGAGACAGCAAGTTCTCTTTTATCTTTTTTTTTCTCCCATTGTTTTACATATTGAATCAAACTTGTCTTTTCCTGCCTCTCAGCTGTCACAGTGGTGTGAATTTAAGAAACAGAAGGATATGCTGAACACTAAATGGAATGGCTAAGATTCAACGTTTAAATAAATAAATGAAAGAAACATCTAATGTTACTATTAGCAGCCTTCACATGATGACAATGGGATTAGGCTCAGACTGCTCACATGTTCTTACACAACTTATTTTGAGTACCCCTCCAGCAACTTCCCTCCTCCATCCTGCTGTCTGCTTTGTAACGTCAAAAGACAGAGGATGTGACATAGTACATCATCTGTTAGCTTTCATTATATGTGTCACAAAGTTTTACACTGATACAGCCATCTCTGGATAGGAGGAATGATGAAGGCAGAGACTGTTTGCTCTAAATCACTTTGGAAAGCTGAACCTTAGGAGTGAGGGCTCATTCCTCCTCTGGACAGATGGACACATGAGTCTGGATTCAAACACAATAGTTTGCCGGATCTGATCTCTACTCACAAAAACACAGCCTCCTCCTAGCAAATTCTGCACATCCTTCTTAAGTAAAGGGTTAATGGTTTAGCAGCTATCAACTGATCTTTTTTAATTCTTAACTATGATTATCTGCCACAGTTTCCTCCCAAAATTAGGTGCATAGCCTTATAGCAAAAGAACCAGACATATTTCATTGCCACTATAATGTCTTCTAGCCCTTGGAAAGTGTTTCAGTATTTCAAAACTGGACTGGTTCTATCTTCTTTATCAATTTTACTGATCCTTAGAGATGGACAAAATGCTTTAACTCTGAACACAATTTTTGTACCTTTATTATTGTTAGAACTACAACATATGTAGTTTTAATGTAAGAGTTCAACATAAAAGGATTAAATGTATTTCAAACCTTCTGAATATAGGAAAAACATCATTGTCCAAAACTGCATTTAAAAGTACAATAGAAATACGTGAATTGAAGAAATAAATGAACCTAAAAACAAAAGATGATCTCATTCTCATTTTAAAACACCTTTAACTTAAAAGCTGTCAGTGACCGAAGAAACCCCACTGGTCCTGACCACAACTATATGTCCACATACATCTTCCCCTCATTGTGTGTTCTCTGAACTGAAACTAAGCCGTGGTAGTGCCTACAGGTTGAAGAACATGTCTGGCTTAGTTTCAAAGCTACCCAAGAACAAGAGCTTTGAATTTTTTTTCCAGTTACATTTTTGTGTCCGTATTTTCTTGGAAGCAGCTGAAAGAAAATAAGAGCAATAGAAAAATAACACTTGAGTAAATGAGTTAGTATGGGCAATGCTGAATGTAGGAAGACTGAAAAAAATTACCCAAACCAATCACCACACACAAAATAGTAAAGAGTACATAAATAAAAAGGTAAAATACAAGTTGCTGCAATGCTCCAAAGTGAATACGACTCTTGTTCTATCCAGTCCTCCAGACTATCATTCTTCTGAAGAAAATTTAGACTACACTTAGCAGTACATCTCTTCATCTGGTTCACTTTGTGGCTTGGATTGAAAGGGAGGACACATAACTCATGGACAAATAAGATACAAGAGAGTCCATTTTTCCCCAAGAACATACAGAAATGTTCAAAAGAAGGAAACAATACTCCACCTCTCTTGCTTCCAATACACACTTCAACTTTTCCCAAAGGAAGTTCTCTCAATGATAAGAGAATCCCTTAACAGG
The DNA here is from genome assembly GCA_024606505.1 of Aquila spilogaster. Lineage (NCBI taxonomy): Eukaryota > Metazoa > Chordata > Aves > Accipitriformes > Accipitridae > Aquila > Aquila spilogaster. The sequence continues at coordinate 54,101,216 of JANHGO010000001.1, forward strand.
AACTTCCCTCAATACAAAGGCAATGTGCCCCATTTGTTAAGCTTTACACAAATGTGAATTTCGTTTTCAAAGGAAATAAAGATTTAACTGCTCATTTATATTGCAGTTCTCTAGTCCGCTCAGTTTGGCATTACCAAGTGCTAACAATAGGCCCCAGTCTTGATTAAAAAAAAAATAATGAAATACTTCGAGACATAGGACATCTCATGCTCTTTCTTAAACATACTGTGGCTTGATGTGCCATATCTAAAAATAAGTAAGCAATAGACTGCAACTTGCTGAAAGATCTGATGGTTATTGTCTGGCTTTCCTAGCTCTAAAATCACAGTTACCAGAGGTAAATTGGTGTTTCTCCTATGTTTCTGAGCTTTAGCAATATTATTTGAACTGTTTTACATTCCATTTTGCTTAGTTCTGTATCAGTTGTGCTGTTCTCCCCTAAGAAAGAAATCATACCACCTGCAGAGGAGTCGTGATGAGACTCTTGGAGGGTGAGTGCAACACCAGGGAAAAAACTAAATAACAGGATGCTGGTTTACCACTGTTTTAATTGCATTGTTAATGACCATGTGGAATAATAAGATACTCCGTGTAAGTGCAAATACTGTTTTAATTGCACTACATTAACTGCTTGTGGTATTTTGATTAGGCAATTAAAACACTGGGTTTACAATAAAATTCTTACTCTTGCCTCAACATACAAAGGTGTTCTCTGGCTTTTGGTAACTAAATTGTATGTGCAGCAATAGGTTCACATTATGATTTTGGAAGGATTGAGAAAAATCAGAAAAACTTCAGTTTCCTTTGAACACGTCTCAGTGACTTTTCTTAATCTCTAGTTCCAAATACCCCAACTGTGTGTTTTCCTTTAACAACTTCTCCAGCACAACTCAACGGGATATTTTGAAAGCAACAAAGTCAGGAAGGCAGTGTTTCATCTATTCGTCAATGTCAATATTGTTTTTACTTTTAAGAACCTTTGCAGGCTCAGAACACCAGAGCTATCTGTTTCACCAGACAATGGCTTACCATGGGACTGAGGGGTTGTTAGTGAAATGATACAGTATCTGCCATAAGCCTGAGGCAGCTCTACGTACACGAGGAACAGCTTTATGTATTGAGTGAGTTTATGAAAATGCACTTCGCTTTAAACTTAGATCTTCTGAAAAGGACTTTCATATAAGACAGGTAATTTGTGAACTATACTGGGAAAACTTCAGTATGCACAGAGGAACAAAAGGCAGAATCTAAAATGCCAGCTAAGTATTTGGCTTGTCAGAGCAGCACAAGCCTCACTAACCTCCAGCAGGCACAACATCTCTGAGAGCTGTTCAGGCACCGCAGGACACTAACCCAGTTGCTATCCCATTTTCTTTCTTCCAGGCCTCATTTCAGGGAAGCAGGAAGAGCTCTGATGGTACTGCCAAGAGAAGCTTTGAGAACAGCTAGCAAGGCAGGGAAATTTGGGATGACAATAAGCCACAGATGTATTCTATGGCAGCAGAAGATAGCACAAGGTATTTAAGACAATGTCAACTAATGATCATCCCAAACACTTGATCTGTGTATATGCACATGAGGATGGGAAACGACAACAGATGAGAACTTCCCTCCCTATGAAGCTCCTGTCTCACTCCAGCGACTGGTTAGACAAAAAAAGGGAACAAATTACTGCCTCTGTAAGGTGACTAAAGCCAAGAACAAATATTTCTGCTCTAACTTTGGGCTATTTATTTTAAGAGGTCTTCTAAACTAGCCATCTATAGGAACCAATAACGGCAAATGGATGCATGAGGAGCCTTATTCTAACTCACTTTACTGAAACTGTTTGCTGTGAACCAAACCTTGAGATCCACCCACAGACGTGAAGTGGCTTATCCAAAATTATTTGCCACCAATTTATCCATCCACATGGTGAGAAACTACAAAACTGAATTCACCAAAGTAACCTGGAAAACAGTAGTAAAGAGGAAACTGACACACAAAAACAGTCAAACCCTTCAAGATGTTAAATACTCTGAAAAATAAATTATATTCACTGAGAAATAATTCACAATTAATAATGCAAAACATTAATTAATAAAATTCACAATTAATAAAACAGATGTTAATACAAGCAAGACTTGACAAAATAGGAGTCAATTTAACACCATGACTGAGCTTTCTTAAGTACTATTTGTGCTACGCTTCAGTGTTCTTACCAAATTAATTGTCAGGCTGCAGGAGCTTTCTTTCTTTCAATGAAGTCTGTTTTGTTTGTCTGTTCCTCCAAAGCAATAACTGTGCTTTAAACAAAGCTGTTTAGAATTACTGTAATTGTGACTCTACTGCTTGAGATTCATCTCATTTCACTCTTCCATCGGTTCACACCCTTTCCCTCCATATTTTTTTTTTCATTCTCCTCCTGGACATATTGCAAAATAAGATCATGTAGAACTTTTAAAGTCAGTCACTTAAGTATGTTCCTATATTTTCATGTGCTCTAGAATCACAGTTACATGAAAATAAAACAGCAGGGTGGGCACTGTTTTTGCTAAAAAGAAAGATATTAGTTATTATTTTTCATTATTAAAGTCTATAGTTAACCTCCTTTTTACGCTTTAGCGTAAGGAAGATGATTGCCTAAGTAAAAATGGAGAATGGTTACCATTGGTAACTTTGTGAAGCATTCTGCACCAGAATTACTTCATGCAGTTCATGTTGTGTGAGACATGTGAAAGTGCCTAAACTAAAAAGACTTGGCAGGACCACATTTTTTGATGTATTTTATAATACTCCCACATGTACTTAAAAAAAAAAAAAAAAAGCTTTCATCCATGTTCTGAATTTTTCTGAAAGCAAGACCATGATGAATATATATGCCTTTAAATACGCCTTAAAAGAAATGGTTACCTTACACTGCATTTCTCCTGAAAATCTTCAGCAAATATACCAAAGCAGAAATAGCTGTACACAGTCATTCCATTCTTGCTGTCATTTCTCTCAGATTTTTCTGCCATCTGTCATGAAAACTGTAGGCAAAGAACAACTCGTTTCTTTATTTTCCTTCTGTCTTTCATCTCTGTTTCAAACTATGAACCATTTGAACCATCAAAACACATGGATCCAGACTTTGCTGACTTTTTTTAAATTTTTCCTAAATCACTGTATTCTGTATTTCCTCATTTCACATCATCTACATAACTTGCCTTCTACCTGACCGCTGCGTTTCCTCCTTTATTTGTTATATCAGCACCCCCTCCTGAATCCGAGCTGCCCACTAGATAAGGCAGAGCTGCAAACTCCAGTTGATGTGACCACAGATCAAGGCTCAAAGGAAAGTATGGAACAATACATCCCATGGCAGCTATTAAATCACTGTCTTGGAGAACTGAAAATTTCTCCCCAAGTGTAATCTAAATCCTATAAATGTTCTTACTAAAACCAAACTGCAAAGGTTGCCTTCAAAAAGACCCTACGGAAAGATCCATGTTCTTTTTCCTTTGTACTATTCATCCCTGTAAGGACAATTTATGAATATATGCTTTAGCAACGATTCCTCGCATTAACAACTTCAGACAACTATGAATTGCACACTTGGGAGAAAGATTTTTCTACATAATCGGAAACTTTCACGGTTCAGCCACATGGTGCAAAGCATTAGGAAAAAATATGCCATTTATTTCATCTCTATAGATCACTTTGTTTCCTTATCTGAAATGAGAAGAATTAATGGCAGCCAGTCTGGTGCTTTCAGAAAAGTTTCCTTGCTTACATTTGCAAGTTCTCGTTAAAAGATCTGGTTAAAGTAAGAGAAAATCCTTTAACAAGCTATCAGCACACCAGCTAAGCTCATCACTCAATAATGGCAGAGTATTAAAGGTTTTCAAACATTAAATGCTCTTTGTTAAAAATAGGAGTATTTAAATACTTTAAAAAATATCATTAATAACAAAAAAAAAAAGCTTAGCAGGTGAACACTTCAAATATTCTCATCTCTTTCTTTAGCAAATTTATTCACCAAAGCCACCTGAAAAAAAAGGAATTGGACATAATTAGTGAGCAATACATACCACTCTACAATGACTTAAAAGTAGTGCACCAGTACTTATAGGCACTGTAACTCAGATAAGGAGGAGATATGCGAGCAAAAAAACAGAATTTCAAGTATTGCTACTCATTAACCTGATTGGATTACTACATTATCAATGATCCATGCTTTATGACTGTCTTTCCTTGTGAATAAAATGTTTTAGTCACCAGCAGATCCTACAACTCTCATGTCCTTTCCACACTCCATCTGCCTTGCCATGGGCAGTTTTGACTGATGAGTGGCACCTCAGTGGGGTGGGCAGACTGCACTGCACCATGAGTGTTAAAGATCAGCCACACAGACACACAAGTGGTAGAAGATATGCCCACAGAGAGTACAGTTTAGTTTATTTTCAATGGCTGAAATGTCAGAAAAACAAACAAACCAATCACCCAACAAATCACTTTCAATTGTGCAGTAACAACACTGTACAGGAAATAGAGGCTAAGCAAATATAAACTAACAAAGTCAGAAAGAAATGAGGCTTGACCAAAGACTTCAGGTAGATACAGACAATGAGGAAGCATCATTGGTACATGCTTCAGCACTTCCAAAAAAGACTTAGTAATTTTTCAAGTAACTTTGCAAATGTTACTCAGTAAGGTAGTTTTCAGAAGTTTTCACAAGATGCCCATCATTAGAAGTGATTATTACAATTCCACGACATTCAGAATTTATCATCAAAACTAAACTACATGCATTAATACCATAACTATTACCAGTCTGATTTTACACAGTGACAGTGTTTCCCTGGAACAGTTTACAAGTTACTAGAATACAACATATTTTGCTGGTGTTTATTCAGTGGTAAAAACAGGGGGCAAAAGATGGAAAGGGAACAGAAATATTTTCCTTTTCAGCTGGAAACATTCAGTAGTGTTCTGAGACACAGATCAAAACTGGCACAAAGCTACATTTCATGTGCTACTGAAGGGACATTTATAGTCTCTGCTGTTTACAGTGCAGAAATATGTATTTTACTTCAGCTTTAACCCATACCACTGATAAACTAAAATTAAACATACACACTGAAGAAGCTCTATAGTGCTACATTAGTGTACTGTAAGCAAAGATGGCTTAATAATGAACTGCAAGCTTAACAATACAATCCAGCACTTTCAACTTAAAACTCCTGCTGGTATACCTAAGGTAGTACACAAAGCAATCTAAGCAGCAAAACCTCTTTTAGCTGTTAGGCATGATTAGATTAGTAAAAAGCCTTAGGCTTTTCCAGTCAACCTAACCTTTGTTAAATAACTAGCAGGATGCAGAAGCATCTGAGGCTCACCGATATTTGAGTTGCTGTAAGTAGGACTGTTGCCTATAGTTATGCTCTACTGCATCCTCTGTTCGATTTTGAGACACCCTGCTGCTGGGCCCTTTGCAGTAGACACCAGAGCCCAGTAGGGTCATGTCTGCCCAAAGGTGAAAGGGCACTGCCTGTTTGCCAAGGCTGAACCTAAGATCAGAACTGTTTCCTTTTCTAGGGTGTATAACTGTTGTGCAGAATAAAACAATCAGTTTTTTTTTTCTCTTTTTTATCTTTTTTTTTTTTTTTTTTAAATCTCTGAACTTTGGCCCATGAAGGTTTCCAAATATCCGTATGAATTAGCATGAATTTTTTAACCTTCATTCTACTGGAAGAATGACTAAAGAAAGTATCAATCCAGGTCTGAACTGGTTTAAGCTTAATGAATTTAGGGTCACTGTTTTGAAGATTGATTCCCCAAATTACTGATGTGCACTGAAGAAAACTTTTTTGCCTATTTAATTATTTGGGGCACAATCTTCATTATCATGTTATGCCTTCCACTTTAAAAAAATAACTTCCCAAAGAAAGATCAGAATAAGAGAAATATGCAGTAATGCTTGGCACTCTGAATACGCATAATAAGATGCATTATAAATGTTAACTGAGGTTTTTCCTATTAGAAATTCAATCATGATGTCAGTAGTTAAACACTGATACAGCGTGCACTCACTTTTCCGTGTGGTGAGCTCAAAGACTGATTTATCTACACATTTGATAGTGCAAAATTTTCTTTGCTATCTGTGGCAGTTTATTTGGGATTCGAAGCTTATTACAGCATAACAATGCAGCAACTACAGAGACTTACTATCTTCCCCTGACCCCATCTCCAAATTAAATTCAGCTCCACAGAGAAACATTTCCCTTTTCAAAGATTCAGAATTAGACTAGCTTATGCACAGAATGAGTGGAGTGGCATTGGTACCTTCAGCCATGGTATGGGTCTGGAAACAGGATTCAGAGGATTTAGACCTTAGAGGAAAGATCTATGATACTTGAACTGATATGTAGGAAAAACAAATGATGACAACGAGGAATACATATGATATTAATAAAAACTGTGTAAGGATTTATAGTTATGATAAACACCTCAACAATAGTAGTAAGATATAGAAACCGCTTCAGGGAATTTTATATTTATCCTAGCAACAATCCTTTGCATTAAAAGGCAAGATGATGAAAGTACATAGTTTTGAAAATCTGAAAGATTTCCTCAGCATCTTGTTTACATGTAGTATAAACCAAATACACAATGCTATGAACTAGAGTCTGATAACACAAAAAAATCTGGTGTCTTTTTCCCTTTAATTCAAACTTTTATACTTTATGACATCACCATATTCCCATTCTGTATGGTAGATCTCTTCACATTAGTAGCTACGTGTTCAACTGTTTGCTACTGTGTTACAAATGATGTCCAGTTACACCTAACAATGACTTACCAGGGATAGATAAAATATTCATCTCTGAGAAAGATGGGTTATACAACACACTTTCTAGGAACATTTTCAGAGATGTCCTCAAAATATTTTTACTCAAGTTAGCTGAGGAATTTCATACCCTCCTGCTCGGGAAAGTGTTAAAGGAATTGGGTGGTGGGAATTTGAGCCAGATATTGATTGGACATCATGAAAAATCAACCCTGAGAAGCTCCTTCAGTATGTCTATACAATTATTGGTAATTTAAAATACATAGTGTACACAAAATGTCAGGAACTATTAATGCTACTCTGAAAGAGCAGAGATCCAGTTTAATTTCTAGTAGATGAGAACTCCTGAAAAGCTGAAAGCAAGTTTTACCAACTTCCTACTAGCCATTCTTTCATGCCATTATGGCTGAAGTCTAGAGATAGAAGACACAGGATAAAATCAGACAGGAGAAAGAAAAAGAAAATGATTAAAGCAGTTGTTGATAACAGTTACTTCATTCTCTTAATGTAAATTCTTTTGAATGGTAGACAAGTAATTTAGCTATCTCACGCTACTCGTGGCATGAGACTCTCTGATGCTTCAAGAAAATAAAGTGTGCATCAGAATTAACCACTGTCAGTGTTATGTAGCTGTCAGTCTGAGAGCAACAGGGGAACCCAGGGCTTGCAGTTCAGGCCAAATCTTTCATTACAGTGGGTAATCTAACTGATACAGCTTTTTTTTTTTTCAATTAGATCAGCAGGTCTAATGGAAGACATTTCCTGACCTATGAATGTAGCTTCCCCAGAAATTAATACCCACTTTCAAAATCTCTGTCTTTGAGGAAGGGCAACAGCTCCACAGTGGAATGGCAATTTAGGACAGTAAATAAAAAGCCTTCTCTCCTTATGGAAGTGAGTGGGGTCAACTCAGGCTAGCAGCCTGTAACTTAAAGTGATACATGTCCAAGATTTTAGCAACACAGACTTGCAAAAAGGAAAATAAATAAATAAATTAAAAAGCATCAGTAGTTTCAGAGGATTCAAAACACAATTTTTTAATTTCTATGGTAACATAATCCTCAAGTGATCTACAGAATACAATTAATGACTCCTATATCAAAGCAATGCAATGCTTTTGTTAAGCTTTGGAAAAAAATTGAAAAATAATGAAGAAAAAAAGAAATTCTATGCTGAATCACAACAGCTCAAACAGTTACAGATAGGAAAGACTGTACGTTCTTATGAATCTGTGAAAAAAATTAAACTGCAGGAAAAAATGCAAGCAGCTAGTACAATTATTTTAAATGAAATAATCTTTTGCTACCAACATTAGCAACAAATGTTTTATCTTTGAGGAGTGAACTAGGTTAAAATAAATAGAAACAAATATAGAGCAAGAAAAAAAAGGTGTAGACAGACTGGTGACTCAAGGTTATGGACAGTGATCTGCTATGGATATTGGGGAGTATAATTCTACAGGCAAAGCAAATACAATTACATTTTAAGCATGCTTGTAACTTTTTCAGCTGTTTAAAGGTAACTGTTGGGTAAAGCAGTGTTTTTTTCTGCAATGCTAATGTCAGCGCCACTGGCTCTGTCCTTTAATTAAGGAAGAACCAGAGGGAATGACTGGCTGGCATGTTCTTTACGCCTTTACAATGAAACTTACGTTATTCCTTCATAGCAGCATAAACTACAAACATTACCAGACCGGCAGCTACCTTTATCATTCACACAGACATTGACTTTCCTTCTTCCACATCTCTGAAGCAGCAGATCTTTGCTTTCTCTGTACTTAACAGTTTTTATCAGCGTTTGCACTGTTACTCCACCTCCCAGCTAATTAGAAATTAGAAATTCAGCATCTTCAGAAAAAATAAATTCAATATCTTGCTACACAAACCATATTTGACATGTGAACATCTACGTGCTTTTTATAAGCTACTGAAATCACCACTTAAATCCAGTCATCGCAGCATATTTCAAAGTAACAAGACAAAACACTAGGAAATAGCATAATTTAAAAGAAAAAAAACATGAAGTTTGCCTCAAAGCTTATAGTAATTGGATCTCTATCAGACACACTTAAAATGCAAATATATTTGAAAACCAAATAAAAAGGTGACTTTGGAGATTTACTTTGCTTAAAATTTACCCATGTGTGTCACTGTGAATTTTAATCCTCCAGAAATGGACCAGTCATTGAAAACACAAAGTTCCAGCACTTTAGTCCAATGACCATAATGCTTTACAATTCCAGATTTTTCTATAGAACTGTGGTATAATGAAAATTCCATCACAACTGAATTCCTGAGAAGACAGGAAGCCCTGGAATAATGCTGATAGTGCCTTCTCTAGAAAAATAAATGGTGAAGAAGTGAACTGTCCTTTTCCCAAGCAGCAACAGTTTCTTTATAATTATTATTAGCAAACAGTAAACACCTTAAATCTTTTATGCCTGCCACTAACAAGCTGTGTTCCTCAGAAGCACTACAGAAATGTTTGGCCTTTTAATGAAAGACAGTTGATCAACATTACCTATAGTTTGTTATCATAATTAGTACAGAATGTATTGGAAGACAATAGCCTACTCTTTGTTCAGTTTCTTACGGAATTCTTTAGTCATGAATTATTAAAGATTTATTATAAATAACAGGGAAAACTAATAATATTGTCTTGAAAAATACCACAAATAGTTCCACGTCAAAAGTGAATTAAAAAAAATAATGCAGATTTTTAGTGTACTTCAACACAAGTTTTATCAGTTAGCAGCATTCAGAAAAGGTGAATGTACAGCTCAGAATGCCAATTATTTTTTAGAAGTATATATTGTTAGAATATATAGGGTTACATCATCATTCCTTTTGAGACTCAATTCCGCTACTAACAGTATTTCTACTCTTTGCTCAGCCTCACTAATAACTGGAATAAGATACTGTTGTGGTTTAACCTGGCAGGTGTCTCAGCAACACACAGTCTTTCACTCACTTCCCTTCCTCCCAGTGGTGTGGGGGAGAGAGTCGGGGATAATAGTTATGACTATACATATATATGACTATATATATATGTACATATATACACATATATATGTATATATATATACATATATAACAAATGATTTACAAGTGATTGCTCACCACCTGCTAGCCTCCAAGCAGCGGAAGAGAGTGAGATTAACCCCCAGCCCCTCCAAATCTCCTTCCACATGATGCCATATAGTACAGAATACCCCTTTGGCCACTGTAAGTCAGTTGTCCTACTTCTGCTCCCTCCCAGCTCCTTGGGGCTTTCACTGCAAATGGCCTTGGCTCTGTACAACACTGCTTAGCAGCAGCTATAAACATCAGTGTGTTATCACCATTGTTTTCCTCCTAGAACCAGAATATTGCTTCATACCAGACACTCTGAAAAAAAAAAAAAACACAACTCAATTTCAGCTGAAACTAAGACATTTTACTGAAATTACTTGACAATATCTACACTAACCTACATTGGGATGATTTACAACAAATGATTTGTACGTTTAGTAAACAAAGTCAGAACTGCAAACACTGATAGTGACCTTGAGGCTGCTCACTGATAATGAAAAAACTCACGAATAACACTTACTTTGCAGTATTTCAATTAACACATTCATTCAAGATTATTATTTTAAAGAATTCCAAGCAGTCACTATAAATTCTACTTAATTCTAGTGTAGAAAATTGTCCAAAACTCTAAAATCTCAGACTCACTAAAGTCAACAGCCAAGAAAAGAACAAAGATTTCAGTCTCTGTATTTACAGTTCAGACTTCTTACATGAACTTGCAGTCATAAGGTATACCAGCTCTTAAGGGCTGAAGGGTTAAAAGCTTTATGGTCCTCATGGTCATCCCAATGGATGAAGTCAACATTACAGTTCAAAGACTGATTTTGCTTCTTCAGGCCAAATTTGTAGAAAAATGCAAGCAAACTCATGCAAAATCAGAGCATAGTAGTCCAATCCAAGAGAGATTCTGCCTCTTATCCATGCAACTGTTTTTATTAAATGGAATGTATTACTGGCAGCTCTACTATGCCGCTGAAGTACTGTACTAGACTCTTCTTGGTGAACCTGCTGCTGAGATTCAACAGTACATTTCTGAGTGTCTCACTGGGTCTACATTAACAAACCAATCCCATTACAAAACAAGAAATAGAATTCAGTGATCTCTTGCTAGAAACTCCATTGCTTACTCTGTACAAATCAAACGACACATCAAGGTGTTCTCAGGGTATGATGTGTAAACGAGTTATCTTTGTGGTACAGAAAGCTAAGTGCATAAACACTTGCTATACTGTGTTCTGCATTCCCATTTCCATCACTCACACCAATTAGATAGTATTTTGCCTAGCCTAACAAAATACCTATAACAATTCCCTGTAACAGCCTTACAGGGAAGAAAAAACATTCCATACGTATATATAAAACAATTTTGCCCTCAAACAAATTGCCACCTTGGGATTTTAACGAATGAATATATAAGTAGCTTTTCAAGTCAAGAGACATTTCCATTTGCTGATTTATTGCAGATTCAAAACCTAAACAGTGAGTTGTCAAAACTGAGCAGCAACATTAATCATTATCAGTAAATATGCAGAATGCATATCTGACTGAAATTACCTTTTTTTTTTTTTTTTTTTACACAACCTTTGCGTAATATTTTTGTTACTAAGCAACAAAATGTACAAAATCCCTCTATTATCCACAACCCTTGCATTATTGCCAGGGCAGCCTTGGAGTATGCTTAATACAACTTTATTATCTCAATTGCTCCACTTGCTGAGCATGTGGAGCAGCAGATTAGGGATAATTAGACAAGGAATGAATTAAACTACAGTGCAGTCACATCCTGAGAAACAAATGAAGTATTGATTTTGATGATTCTTCTAACAGCCATTTAATATGCGTAGCTACTAAACATTTGAATTGATATGACTTCAGCCTCAATACATTGTTAAATGTATTCAGGGTTCTGGCTGAGAAAACAATGTTCAGCCTTTCTGACACTCCATGCCATTCACGGTTATTATACACAATTAAACAAAGTGAAAAAAAATGTGAAGGTTGGAAGAAAGATTGCTGGAACACCTTTAAATTTTCATTTTTTGAGGTAGGATGGAAGGGAGAAAATGGTAAGGGAGTAAGGAGATAAGGTGTCTTTCCAACATATATGAGGGCTGCTCTGGAAGTAATGGCTCCTATTTTATGTCAACCCACTACATCAGAGGCGGATATTGGTGGTATGGCAGTAGAGGTTGAACCTTCCCACTAACACTCCATTACATGTTGTTGTTGTGTGACAAACAGCAGCAGAGGGGCAGTCTGACAAAGTAGAATCTGACATGGAAGTGCATATGAGGCAAAGGTGTGTCACTGAATTCCTCCATGTGGAAAAAAATTGCACTCACTGACATTCATTGATGCTTGCTGAATGTTTCTGGAGACCAAATAGTGAATGTGAGCACAGTGAAGTGGTGGGTGGTGCATTTCAGTAGTGGTGACAGAAATGTGAAAGACAAGCCACATTCCAGATAGTCATATAGATTTTAAAAGCTCAGCATGTAGGCTCTTGCTCATTGCTGGCAAAAATGCATAGATAATGGTGGTGACTATGTTGAAAGAGTGTTTTGTAGCCGAGAATTTGCTCTACCAAACAGTGCTATTGTGCTCTTTGTATCCGTTGTCATTTCTGTGGAAACAAATAGGAGGCATTATTTTCAGAGTAGCTTACATACATTCATTCCTGAAATGCAAATGTTCTCAAGATGTTTTGTAGCATAAATCACACATGCATGACAATACTGGGAAATAACTTGAGGTGAAAGCTAGGTAAAATCTAAGATATCCCTGTCAGAGTATCATATAACGTGATTAATGATTTATGCTCAAAAAGCTGTACATAAAATAGTAGTGTGAAAAAGGTTAATAATTGATTTCTTCTTTTTTTTTTTAATATAAGATGAAATATTGCCTTCAGTTGTGCTATTGCAAATACAAGCAACTGAAACTAGTGAAGTTAGCCTGGATATGTGTCAGTGTGAATGTCACTTTTTGTTCATAAACTGCAGAGGTATTGCTTCTCAGGATTAAAAACCTATGTTCTCTGAAGTAGCTCCAGAAATGTTTCATAGCACATTACTCAATCACCATTGAAAACAGAGGAGAAAGAGAAGACTACTATGCTTAAGTGGGATTACAGAGAATATTCTTTGTCATAATTGCAAGAACTCAAATATGACCAAGATATTAAGGCTAACATTCATAGTTTCTGATGATATACTTATATACAGTTCAGCTTTTGATACACTGTACTCTTAGTGTAAATCTAGATCAACCACAGTGACTGCAAGTCCCGGGGTCAAATAAATTCCTTGGATTCAAGTCAGAAGGTAATGCAGCATAAATGAGATCATACCTCATTCTCCTGAGTGGTCTAGACCTCACTGTTCATCCAAAAGACTCGAGGGCAAAGACAAGAAAAATAATGTACTAAAAATCAATAATAGTGCAACTAGTACATCCTCATTCCAGTAGATAGGCTCCAACACCCACTGCTGGAGTCAATCTGGAAGGCTAAAAAATACAATAGTGTTTTGAGCTGAGGATGGCTCACAAGGTGCATGCATCTACATGGGAGATTTTACATGCATTTGTCAGGCCACTCACCAAACAGCCCCAACAGTATCCACCTCCAAATTATGTATGATTACTGTCTTACTGAATCATGCTCGTTTGGATTGAACACCACAACTGCAAGAGCCGATTGGCCTTTCAGTCTCGAGGTCAGCCTGAAACACTAGTATCAAGCACACACCTCAAACAACTGCATAGTATAGGAACACTAGAAGCACTCAGCAATTTAACATTTTGATGAGCTTACACAACTCCATATGAGGCCTGGCCTCAACTGCCTAACTGCCAAAACAGAGATGTTAGCACACTGCCTTAGTGGTACTTTGTGGCCTCTCATCAGGTACTAACTTCTAATACAAGAAGCTGCTCAGTGTACCTTATGAGTGGGGCTTTAGTTCATGTGAAAGTCATAAACCAAAGGTGGCAGAGGCCCTAGGAAACGTTTCTGATGCTCCAAGCACCTCAGATTTACTAAGTCTGTTCTGCATCTTTACTAAACCCATTCTGCAACAGGTGTATTAATGGTGATATGTCAACATGCCAACATGTGCTCCTCCTACCAGTGGTTCCCGAGAATGAGCGAACCAAATGCACTGCTTTGGCTTGCGAATGCAGAGCTAGCAGCTGTGAGATGGACTGACTTATCTGACACTGGCAAACAAAAAATGAGAAGTGGTAGAAAAAAACAGAGCTGGGATTTGACAGGCTAGGGAATGAGCAGCTTGAGAATGAGATTCTTTTACCCTGAGTGATGGGATATCTGCCACAGGTTACTTGTGTTGATTTGAAGATGATGTTTAAAATTATGAGGTTCTTCACATCTCTGATTGGATTGCACTTTTCAGAAGCAGGGCAGTGCGAGGTAAGACTGAACACAGCCACTGTGTCCTATAGTGGAGAGCTGGACTCAGCTTTACATGGGGTATCAGCAATTTCCAGTGAGGAGCAGGCCAATAGGGCAGCTGCAGCAGGTACCTACACAGCAGCCTATGCTGGCCTTCCTCTGGTAGCCCTCAGACCAATCCTGGTGTGTATACAGGGAGCTGTGTGGAGGGAGAAAGAGCCTGACAGCATATTTTTTGCTGGTTGGGGAAAAGAACAGATTTCTTTTTTTCATTAAATGATTTGGTATTTTTTATCAAGGACAACTTCACCAGTGTGGATCATCATAGTCTGGCCTAACAGTGTCAGCAGTAATTAAGATAGGAACCTTCTAAACTTTCCTGCACTGATCCAGTAAAAAGAATGACGAGGAAGATAATACAGTTTTGAGATGCTAGACAGACAGGGAGCACTGAGTCTTCCTTGCAATGCTTCCCCTGGGAGATGCTTGACACAGTGGTGCACGCAAGGCTGCAGCTTACAAACCAGGGGAGTGCAGTTATGAACAGAAACACAAACCCATCAGCAATTCAGTATCTGATATCTATCTGATAATTGAGATGGAAATCTAAGAACCAAGAGCAGGGCTTCAGAAAAAAATTCTTTTGAAAACCGCTGTCCTAGAAAGCTCAGCTACTCTCTGGACATTGGAAATGAGGTAGGCCTTGCTGTTCCTGATTTCCAGCACAGCAGATATAATCTTCATCACCATCAGCTACATGCTTCAGACTAACACCTTGCATAGCATGAGGTCTTCCTATAAACCAATATACAGATATAAACTGTTGGAAACCACAGACAACAACTTAATTTTTCCTAGAAATGAATGTCTTTTCCAACGCTTCAGCATAATAAATCTAATCCAGTTAGCTTTCAGAGCTGTAAGCCATGCTTGGCTATAAGTTACATTTATATAGCATTTGAAAAATTCAGCAGACTTATGCCAAAAGTCTTTTCAAAGGGAGAAATATTGGTTTATATCCATTTTGATGTTGTAAATTTATCATTTTTGAAAAAGAAATGGGAAGCATTTTAATACATTACTCTTAATATAGAAATTTGAATTTTGGAATGATTTAGCAGCATAGAAGTAATTCTTAAAAAGTACTTACTGAGGAAAAAAATAATTTTGATGGCATGGGCCAAGGCATTGTTTGAAAATGATAGACTGAGCTGGAGGATTAGAAATTTATATCCATTGCTGTCAGATTAAAAGATACTGAATATACAGATGCTTCTTGAATATTACTATGAACAATATAAACATAGTTTTTCAAATGATCTACTACAGCTTTTCAAAACACACACACAGAAAACCTTCAGAATAGACCTATAGCACCAAATATTAAAATGAGAACCAGAAAAACCCCCATGAAAAATGTGTCTCTAACAAGGACCACAGTCCTAGGAATCCACTTCAACATGTAATCGCCCCAGGAGTCAGTAATATATCTTTCTAGGCTCCATGAAGTTGCATGTGTGAGTGTATGTGCACGAGTATGCACCTAGATATGTCCAGGTATACTGAAATACCTCGTATGCCTGAAACATGGTAGATATTTCACATTTTGCTGCCAATATTACACAAAATATCCACTGGATAAAGTATTTAAACAGTCTATGCAATAAAAGCTTCTACTTCTGAGGGAAACTGCTACTCGGTGATAATTCACTTTCCCTTCCTCTGGAAAGTATATATTTGTATTTTAAAATAAGATGTCTGTCAGTTTTCAACATAGTTTCCTGTGCCCCAGTGTAACACGCATAAAGAAACATACAGTCTAACACGCATAAAGAAACATACAGTCCTGTTAACTGAAGAGGGAATTGAACCTGCATCCCATATATCTTGGAAAATATTCTTGATCACTAAGCTATATATGAAAATATGATATTATCTCTTTTTTACTGCCATATTTACCATACTTTAAAAGAGACCTAAGGTGTCCCTATTATTCAGAAGAAAAGTATGTAACTCCGGGAGATAGATTAGAGAAGTTCTTGCCACAGGCATGCAAAAATGTACTTGTACCCTGTGAGAGATAATGAAGGGACGCTACACAAATCCCTGAAACCAAATCTTCCTACCACAGGCAATGGGCAGTATGCTGCTGCTTTTGAATTTCAGTTAACAGCAGCAATCCCTAACTGTGCATACATTCATACACATTTGTCATTAAGTACCTCGATCCAGGCAGAGGAAGCACTCCCTAAGTAACTAAAGCTGGCAGTCCTTGCTTCTTCACTCCTCTTCTAAGGCTTTATCACCAGGTAGGATAATTTGACTACTTAGTACCTTTGAAAAGCAACTGCCATCCAAGAAAAATAGGTCATACACACAAATAAGAATATTTTTACATTTTCATCTTTGTTTGCACTCCAGAAAATACAATACGGTGTAGTCCTGAGTCTAAGCAACTCATAACAACTCGATTTTGAGAAACAGTTCTGCTGACTTGGACTGAAAAACAGTCCAACTCTTTGTATCTGCCTTGGCTTTTCAAGACTACCACAGCTGAAATCATCCGCTATGTGACCAAATGAGAAGTTACTCTTAGACTGCAAAGACATTTTCTCTAAATTAGGGCATCAATTAGATTATGTTGACACAAGAAATACCAGTACAACACAGAAAACTCCAGTTATTCTAGCAGCCAGTAGCTGTCATTGCTCAGCAAAGGTCCATGCTCCACACCAGTAATTAGAAGACCATCATGGAGTTTTCAACACTTTCAATTGTAAATAAATAAACAGTTAACTCACACAATGTATCTCATGGTCCTTCTCCTTCTTCCCCCCCCTCCTGTTTTACTGCTCACTCTTTAGCCGCCCTCTAAAATTCTGACTTTTCTGTAGCAACACTCTCCACGCTTTTATCAAAACTGCAAAACAGAAGCTCTTTGAAGCCTACTGAGCAGCAGGGCTCAGGACCTCGGCATAAAGAGGAGAAGCAATGAGTCAGCTCAGTGTTTGTGAAATGCTTCGTTGCACTTGACATTCACTTAGATTCACCCATTTCATTTGTAATAGAGTGCCCCACAGACAAGGAAGTATTTTGTGTCCTTGATAGAACACTAGCAGTTCGCAACCAAAAGAAGTAACAAAATGATAGACAGTTACACATTATTGTCAAACACATTTACTGGACATAGTTTCATTAAAATAGTCTTGCTGATTCTTATCTTCCCCTGCACAACATACAAACACAAAACCACCTTGGAGTTCCTATTAAAGGGACTGGTTATGCAAATTCCTACAAAAAAAAAATAACTGCCTGGACACCATGAATTGAAGTCTACCAAGGGTAAGCAAAGAAATCCAAATCTCATAAGAAGTTACCTGCTTTGGCTTACAGTACATCTCAAATCTCAAAAGAAATTTCAATGAAGTTCACTAACGGCTTCATATGACACATATGAAGATGATAAATACTTGACAACTTCCAAGTCTACATTTTTCATTTTACACTTTCATCGTAACCTCGACAACTCATATCCTTAGGGTATGAAAGAATACAATGAGAAAATAATCTAAGATAAAGCTTCTCATAACTCCAAGAACAATAAACTCCTGTTTTCAGACTACAATGTAGCACTACCAAAGCTCAGTAATAGGCAGGTATTCAATTTCAGATAGAGATTTTTGAAGCCCCTAACTCTAATGCCACTTCAGTAGAATATAAATATTTGCTTATTCTCCCTTTAGTAATCTGAGATCTTAGGGTAAAGGACACTGGATGAGTTAGGTGATGGCACAATGCAATGCAGAAATGCTAATTATTTCATCAAGTTAATAGTCCCAACACCATACATTTCTACATTATCAGCTGTTCAGTTGATATTCAAGGTTGTATTTGAACAGTTCTTGCATCAGGGACAATACAAGGGACAATACAAGATATTCTAATTTAAATGATTGTCAGGTTTTATTTACCATGAACTTCGTACACCATTTCAGTTTCTGAAGAGCTGCTTGGTTTAACTATGCCTTTGGCACTGTAATCTGGGAGCACTGTCAGGGAAAACTGATACATCAAATGCTAAATTTATGCAGCTTTGACTTCACTGAGCTATGCCCTGTTCATTTCTGTCTGGTAAACACTTCATTGTGCACCACATTAAAGGAACAAGAAGTCTCTACTGTGCTTTCTAATTGAAAGTGCCATAGTTTGTTAAGAAATAAAAATAAAAGTGGAAATAATGACCTAGAGAGTCTTTCCATGCTCCTTCCCATTCAAATGTAGACATAGGAACCATAACTGAGAGTCTGGGAGATAAAATGTGGATGAAAATTTTTCCACCTGACTCTGACAATCTGACCCTGAAGTATTTTTCATTAACATACAAAACTGTCATTTCATACCTAGAGTTTGTTGCCTATTTCAGGAAAGAAAAGCCCCCATGTAGAACCGCATTTGAGTCTAATAAGCAAATGTAATTCTTAAACACAACTTGGCCAACTTTAAAAGGAGTATACTGATTTTCTAGTTTGCTGAAAAAAGAGATAAAACTGCTAGAGAAAACAAGCAAGAAGTTTCATCCAGCTGTAACAAAATGTTACATACTTTATTTTTTCAAAAGCCTTGTTCATTTATCTGGAGTTGCAAATCAACTACTGTTCTGAAACTAAAAATGTTTCAGTTAGAAGACACCTCAGCAACAACAGAAGAGCTATTTATGGGATCTTTTGTCAAAATAATTAGACACTGAAAAAAAGCCTGAAAATTCTATTTTACAGCTCTAACAAGCTTAGATCAATGGCTCATCTGCTCCTGTGTCCTGCTGTCTTTAATATAGACCCCTGAAAACAAAGTGTAAGCCTAATACACAGGAAAAATGTTACTAAGAGGAAATTTTATCCCTAATCTTGGGTCAATTTTACTAATCTTACTTGTTAGTAGCCTTAAGAAGCATATATGTAATTTATCTCATCTTCAATAAGGACTTTTTTTTCAACCCATATTTACTGAAATTATAAATTATTTTCAATCTTATTTTGTATTCTACTAAGTTTACTGTTTTGGCCTAACGCTTATTATTTTCATGACTTCTGTATAAAATATATTCCATCTTACCTATTCTATCATCTTCTATAATTTTCTAGACTAAGTTCAAATGTCCAGATCTTCTGTAATTTCTCCTCTCACATAATGTGAACAAACTTAATATGATAATGGTTAGAGCTGAGAAAGGCATTGAGATGTACCAGCATTATGAGTGGTCAGTACGGGGTGGAATCCTGACTGCCTTCTCTGTCCACTACATCCACCCAGCATTTGCACAAACAACCATGAATTTAGAAGTTCTGAATGGATTAAGTTAATTTAGACAGGACAAAGTGACTCAAATTGTTTCTACAGCTATTGTGTAATTTTATCATCTAATTATCAAGGTAGTACAGACTCAGGAACGCAATTTTGTGCATGAGACGGCAACTGCGGCCAGTGGCAAGGGGCATGTTAAATCCCATCTTAGTCATTAACCACCTCTTGGGTGAAACTGAAGAGGAATGAGAGAGGCACCAGCTGCAGCTAGTTCACACGTACAGGCACACCTTAAAACACTACTCTTTACACCCTCTTTTGGCCAAGTTTATGAACCCACAGTTCATCCACTGGCAATCATAGGAGTCATCAAAGGAAGGAAAGAGTTTGAAACTGTCTGCTTGTCCTCCAAAGAATTTTGAGACCAATTCCCACGCCAGCTGCTGTCTGGGACTAGGGTATTACTCACTATGGGTACCCGAGTGTTTTCAGGAACAGTATCAAAGACTTAACTTTCTTCTAATGTTCTCTACATCCATTTAATGACTGTAATAACATAAATACATACATAAGCCAGAAACACTGATAATTTACTCTTCAGCTTTCTTCCAGTACATCAGTATATATCACGCTCAGATTGCAATACTCGAGTGCCCAAGAAATAGAAAACATTTTACATTCTGTGGATTTCTGTGGAAGTTTCATATGCCACAAGTCTTGCATTACAAAAACAATTTCTGTCCCTTTCAAAAAGTGATGACCCATATCACATTGTTGTTAACATGACCTACAAAAAGAGATATGCTGACATTAAGATTTAGATACAGAGGACAGCCTACTGTGATACTGTTGAAGGTTGAACTTGACATGTTACAAGATATTTATCTATATATAACTATATTAGAAACGTCTTGCTGCAATAGGTGTATCACCTTTAGCATGAGTGTCAGTTCATCTTTTAATTAAATGCACTGAACACATAATTACTTAAATATGAATGTTTTTATAAACTTTATAATATCATATTACTTCATAGTTGTGGAGTATATTGCAGGCAGACCTAATTACTACAAAATTAAATTTGCATTTTGCCTTAGATTTTTTATTTCAGCTTTTGTTAAGAGTATACATTTAATTTAGATATTGAAAAAACAGTACTGTCCTTTTGGTCATGGATAAGAAATGCTGTGTTTCTGAAACATGCAGTTTTGGCACTGAGAAAGCATACAGCACTTTAGGCTGACCAGTTTTTAACCTCAGACTATAATTTTCAAAACTGAAGACAAAAGTAAAGCAAACAATATATCAGCAACTAGATAGAAAGCATGAAAACCTTCCACAGCAATAATTAGTTGAAACTAATTGTCATACTCACATACATAATTCTTAAAACAGAAATGACCTAAGAAAAAGTAGTTAAGGTACAAACTGTACAACACTGGGTGGCAAGAGGGAGTGGGGATAGGACTGACATGCCAGGGGAGTCACAGGGAGAATCTAGGTTTGCAGCATTATTGAAAAATATGAGAACTAGCAACATGACACATTACATTGTCTCAAACGTTACTGCAGAAGACTTTCTGCTTTGCTTCTACCAGTGCTTTGCAACTATGTCTTTTTATAACACTCATTTCCATGAACTTTCTGTTTTCTAATCAGACTTTGTTTCAAATAGTGGCATCTAAGTAGAAATAAGGTGCTAAAACTTAGTCTGAAAGTCACTATCCAATGATCCTCCCACCCTTAAAACCATAAAAAAACATTAAATTGCTTCTCAGATGTCACTTGGTAGTATCATCAGGTATTTGGAAATCTACCATGCTGCTCTAGGTAGACCAGCTGAAGCAAATGTGGACTGACAGCAGTTTGGATTTTGTTCTTTTTGTTAGTACAAATTACAAATGTAATGCCAACTTAACGCAGCAACTTTCTCCTAGCGTGCACAATGGTGGAAGCTTCTCTCAAGTCAAAGCAAAAATTTAATGCACTGAGCTCTAGAAAAGGTCTAGAAGTCTGACCCAGAAAAAGCTTCCAAAGACTTGATTGTTAAATGAATTGAGAATGGGAAATATATTGAGTGCATGCAATGCAATGAGACATACAGGTTATTACTTGAACCCTTTTTTTTTCCCCCCTTCCCCTCTCCTCATGCCTTCTTTGGTTTGTTTGTTCTATCAATTGTACAGCTGTGTTTCCATACTTTCTTGAGGATAGGTTCAAATACAAATAAGGAATCTTCAGAGTAATTCACCACTGAAAGTCCTTCCATCTGTCAATAAGCTGGATTTATCATTCAGAACTTCAACATGGTTAGATGAAAACTGAGAGATCTTGTAAATCATCACATATCAGAGGAGAAATGAGCTATACCTCTGTCTGGGAAGGAATTATAGTGAGACAGGAGATTTTCCTTTGGCAATATTTAAAAATACATCATTGTCCTCAAAATTTAATGTTTCACATCCATATTTTCCCAGGTTAATTCTTCCTGGAAAAGGTTTGATAATTCCACAGATGCTAAAAGTTGAAAATCAACTTCCCAAAACATATTAGCTTGAGATAGCAGAGTGCGCTTTCTCCTTGCAAATACTGAGATTCAGCACCTAATATCTGCAAGCCCTTCTACAGTTCGCTACATCACAAAGAAAGGGATGTGAGGGCATTCAAATGGAATAATTTATCACTCATAGATACTTCTCGGTTGTTTAAGTATAGAAGTGGAGGCTGCCAGACTGCTGTCAGCTCTGCCCCAGTGAGGGAAAATGAAGCACTGGGGAGAGCCAGTACCAATCATAAGAACACATCAACCAGCATGTCTGACTGCTACCATACTGTTTGTTTGCCTCAGAACAGCGTGGTAAGGAAGTAACAGAAAGACCTGGAATTATCTAGAGTTTATTATTCTCTTAAATATTATATTAAGTCTATTAGTTATTTCTCCTAACGCATTACAAATGCTCTGTTTTGCAAGCAGTGCCATCCAGCTAGAAAACAGACACAAGTCATTCTGAAGTAGAACAGCATGCTTTAGAAGAACTGTCTGTTGAACTATATATCTATATGTCTCATACACTGCTGGATCTTAATTTCCATCCTTTCCACATATACATTTTGACTCAGAACATGAGCAATATCATAGCACCAAGTGCACCAGATAAGCCAGATCTGTGGCAAAGTGAGGGACGTAGCCTGGGTCATATAGAATGATAGTATCATCAAGGTTGGAAAAGACCTACAGATCATCCAGTCCAACCATCCACCTATCACCAATAGTTCTCTCTAAACCGTGTTCCTCAACACAACATCTAAACGTTCCCTGAACACCTCCAGGGTTGGTGATTCCACCACCTCCCTGGGCAGCCCATTCCAGCGCCTGACCACTCTTTCAGAAAAGGAGTATTTCCTAACATCCAGTCTGAATCTCCCCTGGCGCAACTTAAGGCCATTCCCTCTAGCCCTAACACCAGTTACATGAGAGAAGAGGCTGACCCCCAGCTCACTACAACCTCCCTTCAGATAGTTATAGAGAGCAATAAGGTCTCCCCTGAACCTCCTCTTCTCCAGACTGAACAATCCCAGCTCCCTCAGCTGCTCCTCATAAGGCCTGTGCTCCATGGCGTTATGCACTGGGATATGCAGCCTGCATCACTTCAAGTCTCAACTTCCAGTGTCGCCATGCTCTTCTTCATACAGTCTGTACTGTCTGTGCCTAAAACTTAGCAAATCAAGCAAGTAAATTCCGGTGTGATGAATACATATAAAACTATTTGTAACAGCTCTGTAGAAAGATGAAGGGCACCTGTTTGTTCAAGATCTGTATTCTATCTTTGTAGTTTTTTTTTTTTTCCAAATGACATTGATGAGAGGAAGCACTGACACACAGCTTGACACACAGCAAGGATAATTAATTTTACAATGGGAACCTTTTTGCAACAACACATACAAACTTTTGATATAAAGATATTTACAAATTAGTTCTTAGAGTTCCCAATTGCAATTAAGGAGAGAAACTTTAGATTTTGTTTATATTACACAACAAAACTACTAAAATTATGCTGAAATATAAATCTTAGAAAACAGCCTTCACACATCTGAAACTTCCTAGCCTAGCTCTTGACTGCCTCCTGTAGGTGACCAGTGGACAACTTCTCACACACCGCTGATGTTGTTCATGCCTGGATATTCCCCCAAAAATTCTGCAGAGATTTACAGATTTAAGGTTTAAAGCTGCTTATCTTCACAGAAGGCTGAATAAAAGATTTCACAATTTCATTAATTTGATCTGACTGAAAGCAAAAAGCAAAGCTTTCTAAGTCAATGGAGGAGAACCAGCTACAGTTGTTTCCAGGTTGCAGTAGAACACCACAGCCAGCAAGCAGTGACTCAGCTGCTGTATGCTCTTTTCGTGTGCTAAGCAGGACAGAATAAACTCCTTGGTCTATCATCTCTTAATTCTTTCCAGCTTTAGCAGACCTCTCATTTCTGCATCCAGTCATTGAGTCCCAGCACAGGACCTAACCACAGCACAGAAGTCCTCATTGGCATCCTGCTACCACAGCCTGCACCAAAATGCTCCACATCCAACTGACTGAAAGCATCAGGTGCAGGAAAAAAAAATCCACACACACACACGACAACAACAGCAAGATATTCACTGCCTGAGCTTAGAGTGCCATTTCGTAATTCACTCTGCATATAAATATCAAAAGGCATTAAAACTAGTGTCTTTTAATGCCAGATCCTTACAGCTTATCTTTTTATTTTTTTTCTTTTCTTTTTTTTTTTTTTTTCAGATATGTGCTAAAGACTTCCATTAGATAAAGTTCCTGGTTTGAGTGCACTTACAGCTCTATTTCTGGGTATGAAAATACACAGTCACCATTGTTATAGAGAAAATTGTGAATTTCAATATTTATGAGGTTGCGAATAAGCAACTGAATTTGCTGTCCTCACATGCTTCCACGCAGCCTAAGGAAAGCAATGAAATCTGATAGTCTGTAGTATCTGGCAGCTCCTGAGCCAAAGAAAAAAGCATTATCTTCCTTACCCCAGACTGTAAAGCAGTTTATACAGTCTGGAGAAGGAGCCATAGAAATAGGAACTCACCAAGTCTATCAAAGGAGTGACTGAACCATACTGTGCCTACCACAGACTGAACACACAACATGGAACTTATCAGTTTTCAGTG
Organism: Aquila spilogaster; assembly: GCA_024606505.1. Classification (NCBI taxonomy): domain Eukaryota; kingdom Metazoa; phylum Chordata; class Aves; order Accipitriformes; family Accipitridae; genus Aquila; species Aquila spilogaster. The sequence continues at coordinate 54,125,998 of JANHGO010000001.1, forward strand.
TGAAGACAGCCTGAGCAAAAGGAACAAATGGCTCAGGAGTTTGTTTGCTTTTTGCCACGTTAAAACCTGCAGTGGGGTTATTTTCTTCTCATTATATATGGCACCTTTTGCTCATTTTTAACATGAGAAATTCATGAGGTGTTTCTTTGATGACAAACAATTCCACGATAATACAGAAATATAGTTAAGGTGGAACCAAAACTGATTAATAAAAGAGATTTTCAATTATATGGACAAACAGAATTGTACCTTTATCCCGTTCAGGGTCCTCTGCTTAGTTTTAACTTTTCCAGACTCAGTGGTCTACACATGGTTCCCAATACCAGAGATCAGAAGAGTAACGATACCTGCCTATTTCCCTCATTTTTAACATACTCCTTACATAGACTAAAATCACGCCTCAGAAAGTTAATGCAATGAAAACTTAAAACATCAAATTGTTGTCTTTTCAGGGAAGGATGACAAACTTGGTTTATGTGAAAGCATTTAACTAACAAAACTCAAATTTCAGAGCCAGATAATTGACTTTACTTCCCACTTCACCTTTCAAAGCAGAACATTTTGTTTAAATTAAAGGAGGTAAAATGAGTTGCAAATGAAATGTACCATTTACTAAAGTGCATCTCATTTTGCATACTTTCTTTCCCTCATCCATTGAAAACTCCAATTACCAGTTATTAACATTTAAAACAGAAAGAGGAATCATATGTGGGTTTGCCACAATCTGTCATACATCTGCCCTTGTTTTCTCCATTGAGAAAATCAGCAAATCAGTAAAATTTCCATGTAACAGGAAGTTGAAAAGTGCTGAAACATACAGGATTATGGGATTAGAATTCAAAAGGATCTGGTCAAGATAGAGAGACAACTGACAAAAAGAGATTTCATTTGATAAAGAGAAGCCTTCAACATTCAGAGACAAATAATAAGTTGTACAAATGCTGGAAGGGAAACAATTTCCTTAATCTAGTAGTTCCTCAAAACCATTCACTGATTTATGGTAGATCAGAAGCTGAATATAAGTCAGTAAGGTGAAGTTATTATGAAAAAGGCAATCATTATACTGAGGAAAAATGAGAGTAATCAAGAGTCTTCAAAACAGCGAAGAGAAATCTTTAATCTGCCTTCTTCACTGACACAATTTGAGGTGAGATATGCCGTTTTCAGTACCATTCATTATGACCAATTATATTCCACCACTAAAGCACAGACTATGACTAGCTTACCTCCTACTGAGGTTTGCCCTGTTTTTGCCTCAGGTTTAGTTGCCACCAGATTATTCTCCCACACCACAGGCAACTAGAATGGAAAGAAAGCCCCACTGAACTGCATATGAGAGGCAAATGAAAATTAAGACCAGATCCACATCCCCCTTGACTTCGAAACTGAAAGCATGATCTTAGGTAGAACTCCAGGCACTCAAAAATGTCTGTTGGCGACCGATGTGTGTAAAGGAGCTTAGCCAGCAGGTAGGCACAGCCAGGTAGCTTATGAAATAGTGTGACAGAGCTCACAAACAGAATCTTTACCAGTAAAATCTCACTGTCGAGGTTTGCCTTTCGTCCAGCTGGTAATTGGTGTCACCCACACTATTAACTTCTCTGAACCTCCAAAATAACCAAATCAAATCCCAAATTGCATAATAAGAGTAATTCTGGTGCCCATAAAAACCTAGGAATAGTTTTGAAAGGTTGGTGGGCCCAGCCTGAAAGCTGTCCATGGGTCCTTCTGAAAAATTAGCATTCTTTGCCATCTTCATGACTGAGTTCAAGTATTCATACACATTCCTTGCACTGTTTATCATACAGCTACGCCCCTGGCCACAAATACTTCAGACATCATCACTTTTCAAGACAAATGAAAATATCCATTTACAACCACAGATTTTTTTGCCATTCTTTTCAAGGAGGTTGGGTTTTCCACACTGCTTACTAGAAAATCAACTCCATGATTTGTACAAGGTAAAATCCATTTTCCCATATGTTAAATTCATATTACATATAATCAAACTTAGAATTAGTAATTGGAAAACACAGTTGGCTGCACACAAACCTGTAAAATTATTTGACTTCTTTCTTGATCTTCCAAATATATGAAAACATTAAGAAAAGTAAAGTACAATTCATTATATTTCCTTTCTTTTGCAAAACACTAACATGCCAGGATGAGACTAGTCACAGCTTCTTCAGCTATGAGATAGAGGAACACAATCAGATTTATATTTTTCCTGTTAGAGGGGAGTGTAATTACTTTTCCAAGACGTACGTGCAAAAACAGACAGAGAAGCAAGATTAGTTTTCATTCTCTATAAAAAGACAATGCTGCTCAAATTCTATACAAAATGGTATAGAAAAACCAATGTATCTTAATATAGTCTGAAAGCAGAGACAACAGCTATTATGCATCTTTATAACTCCCATTTCAGCCCACAGAAATACAGAATATTGAAAAGAGTTTTCATAACACCAGACATTGTGTAGATATTACAATGTTCAATACTAATGCCTTGCTGTACCATATTTGTGTCCTCTGCAGTGTTCAGAGGAAGACGAAGTGGAAGTGGCTGAGCTTACATCCAGTCTCCTCATACAGTGCACCAGCTCAGAGAACTAGCCTCCTGTCAGATAGGTCATATTAACCCCTCTCAGTTTAGTCAAATCTACAGGATGAGCAACACACTACAGCTGTCTTAATCACAACAGTTCTCAAACTCCAGGACACCCATTCATCTTGCTACATCTTAGCAGACAGGAGTGGGACAGTGAAGTTAAAAGACAACTCTTCGCATTGGGATAGCTGCGAAAAAAGACTCAGCACTAGTGAGGTTTATGTTGGAATACTTTAGAAACAAAGGCAGACATCCATTCTATTCTGATTTAATAGGTGTACAAGAAAGTGCATATTAACGTAAGTAATCCAAAACTCAATGAATTGATGAAGAAACATGGGTTAACTGAAATCAACATTAAATGTTCATCTAATTAAATATCTTCTGTGTTGTTTGTCTCTTACCACAAGAGATTTACTGTAGTGGTTAGGTTTTATTTCTAGTGAATGGGCCATTATTCACTGGGGTTTTTAAAGGTATGGCACACTATCAGCTCAGCAACACAGTTACAAAATGAACTGCATGAAAGAAACCCTAGTTGTCCTGAATTATAGCTACATTGCAGTATCCCCAGACGTGGAAACGCCCAGGCAAAGACAGCAACTCCGGAAAAAGTGTTATTTAAAAAATAAAACATGAGGAATAGGAAGAAGTCAGACTGTCTACACAGGATTGGAAGAACTTTTCCTGGTACAATCAGGATACAAATCACTGATACAATAGAACAGAAATATATATTTCATTATTTATCAAGTATGTAAATCTTAAGCTGGACTAACAATGTTGCTTCTGGAACTGTTGCAGTTCCAAAAACATCAGCAGGGAGGACCACCACAGGTCCTCTTTGACCTTAGAAGAAAGAGCATTAGTCTTGACAGAGAACAGCTTAGGCAATGCTATTCTTTCAGGTGAGTTAAAAGTTTGCTTCTTTTGATGTCATTGTAAGCTTTCCTTATACCTTCAGCAAAAACCAGTCATGTATGATTAAAGCAGGCTGCAACTCTGTATGTATTCAGGGTCCCTGGGTTCCATTAAAGGTGTATCATGAACATTTTATGTCGCTTGATCCTAAGGATGCAATTTGCCCACCCTTTCAGTCTCCCACTTGATCTTGTCCTCATTCTGGCATAAACATTTGTGCAGTTATGTTGTAAATGTGACTAGGAAAACCCAAGTCAAAGCTATTTTGTTTATTTATTTATTTTCAGGCATTTTACTTTTATAGGCATTGTTACTCCTAACAGCATTGCTGCAGGTTAGGGGAGTTTATGATTTTTTAGATGGGTAAAGTGAATGATGTACAGACAACCAGAAACACGCCAAAATTAGGCAAGAAATCTGTTTGAGCCAAGAATTACACTAAGATGTCCAAACATCCTCTCCCTTAGCACAGTCAATTGTAATTAATTCAGTTAGCTGTTCATGCAATTATTTACAGAACTTACAAGTTCTTCTGCTCAAGGAGTACTGTATTTTATTAATTAAATTGTACCAAGCAATTTCTAAAAGCACACATTCATATTAATACTTGCAAACAAAAAAATAATTGCTTTACTCTGTCTTAATAATTAACAATGAAAGGTTTTTTTTTTTTTCCTCTCTGTGCTCAGGTCAGCTTTTCTCTTTAAAGTATTTAGTCAGGTCAGAGTGGTAATGCATAACTAGATTGATCTGGGTTTGATATTTTAAATTCCACGCAATATGCCTACTACTTGGAATTTAAAATATCAAACCCAGATGATATGCCTACCCACCAGTGGTAATAAATTGGCAGTAGACAGTAAGCAGATACGTGATACTTATCATTAATAAGTCCAGAAAACACTTGTACATTTCTAAAGCATTTGAAAACACTTTGTCATACTTCAATCAGTTTTGCCTTCCTCATATAACCAATTGATTTCTTGAGAACCTAGCATTAAAAGCGTCCCAAGAGAAAAACAAACAAAAAAAACCCAAAAGAATCTGTACCATGAGAATCAAATCCCAGTATTTAATGGCTGGTATTGCGTATTCTGTGATTTTTTTCTCTGCCTGGTACCTTAAGGGTAGAGTATTGTTGTGACAGGACTCTTTTCTCACAGAAAAAAAAAATCTTCTCAGGGTGCCCTCATCGCTCTGCAGTCATATATCCAATGCTTGGTTCCTTTTTGAAAGTAGAAATTGCAGTGAAGGTCTAATAACTTTTTACCCAAACAATTCACATGCGTGATTGCATTGTGTTCATACAAAACCATTAGTTTTCATATGCAGGGCAGAAACTCTGAATCTTTACATTGTTGTTATAAAGCCTGGAAAGCTTGTTGTTGAAGCCTTCCACAGACTCACCCATGTCCAGGTTATGTGGTGGACTTCCATTCAGCAAAGTACGATATCAAAATAAAAGCCTACCTAAGTGGTC
>JANHGO010000001.1:54140237-54176553 GCA_024606505.1 Aquila spilogaster
ATTTTAATAAAATTTTTAATACTTCAAGTAGCTTCGCCTTCCACAAAAAATAAATTGAATTATTGGGAACCTACAATTAAAAGTTTCCCGAGTAAAAAAAAAAAAAAAAAAAAAGAAAAAAGAATCTGTAACATGAGAATCAAATCCCAGTATTTAATGTATGACATTGAATTTTCTGTGATTTTTTTTTCTCTGCCTGGTGCCTGAGGGGTACAGTCCTGTCATTACAGGACTCATCTCCCACAGAAAAAAAAAAATCTTGTCAGAGTGCCCTCACCACTCTGCAGCCTTACATCCAATACATGGCTCCTTTTTGACAGAAGAAATTGCAGTTAAGATCTAATAACTTTTTTCCCAAACAACTTACATGCATGATCGCACGTGTTCATACAAAAGCATTACTTTTTAAGCAGAGCAGCAGCTCTGAATCTTCACATGATTGTTATAAAGCCTGGAAAGCTTGTTGTTGAAGCCTTCCACAGACTCACTCATGTCCAGGTTATGTGTTGGACTTCCATTCAGCAAAGTATGATATCAAAATAAGTGTCTACCTAAGTGGTCATTCAAATTACTTTCAGTTAATGGTAAGCTCAAAGAAGTGCATTTGGAGTGCTGGTTACAGTTTCCACTCCGGTATTTGTCTGTGTTCTCTGTGCATCTGTTCCATTTAATAAATGTCCTTGAGTCTTTAATTAATTATTTAATCATAAATTCACTTTTACACACTTCCATTGTTTAATTTCAAGTGCACTGGATCATGCGCTAATTTTAGTTTTGAATGAATCTGCTGGATTAAAGCTGACTAAACTAACTTCTTGGTCACAACACACACATTGCCACTAAAACATTATTTAAAAAGGAAAATAGTTTAACATACTTCTTACAAACTACTGAAGAAATGCTATTTATCCAAAGAGACTGAAAATACGCTGTGCTCTGGTTATCCAAAGGAGGTTCCTCATTTTCTTTATAGTATGAGGTCAAGAAACAATGTCTGACAATTCACTGCCATTCATTCTGTAAAAACTGAGTGAAAAGCTGTCACAGGATAAAAATCACTTTGCTTATGCATCACACTGATTTTGCAAAGGTGTAAAGGATTAAACAACTCCCAGAAACATGCAGACTTGAGCCTGCTCCCTCCATTGTGGTTGTTTCCATACTGGGTTCAGTGCGTCCATTTCAGAATGGAAAGTCTTCTTCCCCAGCCAAAGAAAAAAAGGGAACAAAGTCCCCACAGAAGATTAAAAAATATGTGAAAATAAACAAACAGGCAAAGTTAATTCTAGAATAGCTTTTCCACCAAATATGCAGAGTTAACAACAGCATTTCAACTTCCTCCTTGAATCATTTGAATTTCACACCACAATTTCACTAAATTTCACTAAAATTATTTAGACAAAATGTCCAAACCAAAATGTCTCATTTTAAGCACGATGCTCAATTCCTTCCAGAACAGGAAGCTTCAATATTTTATCTAATATATATTAATTAATAATAATAGTAATTAAGTAATCCGATGCAATACTTCTAACAATTGCTAATGTTTCAAAAGGATCTGCTACACTTCTTCCACCTGAGGCCAAAGGAGAGAATAAAGCTCTGATCTGTGATGATACTGAGCAGTGGAGATGTGTGGCATTTACAGACAAAACTGTCAAGGGTCATATAGCTGGAATTTTGATACAACTACAAAACTGCTTACATACATCATTTTTTTCCACACTGTTTTGCAGTAAAAAAAAAAATATCCGGAAGTATTAGTTTTTGTATCTTTTGTTCTTCATGGTTTGCTGATTCTCGTATATAACTTTTTAGCAATTATTAAAATAGAGCTAGGCCTGAAATTATACTTGGCGTCGTGCTTCACTGCTTATTGGGATACTTTAGAAAAGCACTTTCTAACTGGGCAAAAGCTGCTCTTGCAACTATGGAGATACATTTCACCGTTTCAACCACATTACTACAGAGCACACCCAAAGCCAATAATCTTCCCCTGATGTTTCCAGCTGGGAGTATCACATGCAGCCATGACTCTGTTTCCATATTATCTCATAAAAAACTAGCACACATCCCAGTAGGTAATGAACACGCTATCCCCTGAGCAATATCCAAAAGTATGTCAAATTTCTGTAAAACTTTGATAAGCGTGAAACAAATATGGTTTAAATGTGAATACGGCTAGCAAAAATAGTCCCCAAACGGGGATGAAGTGATGCAGGATGTGAGAAATATCTGCAGGTACAACCCCCCCCCCCTCCCCAAGCACTCAATTTTCTGGCAATACCATGGTCCATCCACCATTGCTGCAAACTGTTGATCAAGCCCTCTTCATGAAAACTACCCCCTCCCAAAATGACTTTTTTTTGAGTTGGTTGTTGGCACTACAGAAATGATGTGCACTACTTTTCACTTGGAAGAAATGCAGAAGGTGGAAGGGAATTAAAATGGCCCTGCCTAACATTGGTTACCTACCTCACTCTTCCAAAAATTGTTAGAAATTGATTTAAAGATGAAAGGGAGCTCTTAACCAGATCCTAACCTTTATCTTACACCAAATTTTAGGCTTAAGTGCTCTCAAGTCCTAGAAAACTTTCTAGGCTAAGGAAAAGAAGTAAAAAACGGGTTCAGTTCTCAAGTCTGTCTGATTGGAAGCAGATCCTGACTACAGATAATGTTCATTACCACACTCTTTTCCCATTTATCTCAGATCAGGTGCACAGCAGGTGCTATTCTCAAGTCAAACAATGAAGAAAATGTACAACTCTGGAAAATTTGCCTTTTGTCGTTCCCACAGTTTCCTAGGACACACAGTTTCTACCTTGCAATCCCACAGAGTTCCCAGGAGCTGTTCTGTTCCACCCAACCCCGATTCCACTCTGTTTGCTCCCATTTATCCTTCCCTCCAACTAAAACTGTTACTGATGCTTAGAAACCACCTTCAAAAGCATACACATTTCAGGGACCTCACCCTGTAAGCTACATGTTCATACTCGACTACCACAGTTAACTAAGTGCATTCCCTCATACCCTCATTTCTTCAACAGCTTTCCAGTCCCCTTCTGCCCTGTGACAATGGACCATCTTAGAGACCCTTCTTCACTTCTCCTCTTCCATTTCTCTAATACATCAATAAACTCAGTATATCTTTCAATCAATGAAAAAATATGGTCACAGTTATTACAAAATGTATTGTAAAGAGAATCACCATGGTTAAGTTGATCACTGCTAGAATAACTGATTTAAAACATATACAATGTTGATTAAAAACAAACAAACAACAGAACAACAGAAAAACTCATGAATGACACAGTACACCTTTAGATGTTGTCACTATGTACTTAACTGGTGAAAAAAACTAAGAAACTTGAGGAGGGAATGGGTATTAGACCTTTCCCCTCCAACAACTTCCCCCAGAGAACAACAGTTTTGTCATGGCAAACATTGCTATAAGAGCAGCTGGAAGTTTTGATCTCATTTATTGTTTTACACTGATTTCTCATTTGTGTAGAAAAGATTCTCTAATATTTTTAGTGTAGCGGTAGGCAGCACTTCAGTGACTTACAAGAAATACTAAGAGTTTTTTTGGTCACATTCCAAACAGGATATATATTTGTAAACAACAAGTAATTTTTCTGATATTATGAGACATTACTAACTCAATCTATGCCTCTAACCACTGTGCTTCATGCCACTGCACAACTTTTTAACTCTTACAAAACATAATGCTATGGAATCTTGTTGAGCCTTTACAAACCACCCTACTCTAACATTGCATTCAAAACAGTTGTTTGGGACTCTCAAGGCATTTTGAGGCTGTCTTCTATATTATAGTTTAATGGTACTGCTAAGCTGATTCATACATTTTTAACCTCAACATTTCATTAGTGCCACTCTGTTTGCCAGTTGGCGGTGTACCAGCTTCAATTACGGCAGCTCCATGCAGGTCAGCGCTATGCATTTTAAATCCTGCTGCTACACTGCTGCCTTTGAGAGAGTCACCTCCTGGCACCTGCTTGCAGGCTGCATGCACAGACTTGAGGAACGGGCAGCAAACAAGCTCCAAGAGCAGCCTCTCTGATTTATTCAGCATTTTTGTCCACAGTGGAGAAGGGCAAGAAGCCCTTTCATGGTACACTGGTGAATAAGAGCTTCCAAAGATAGTTTTTAGGAGTGCTAACTATGAATGGAATGAAAAAAACACTTTACTAGATGAGAACACTGTTTGTAGGTAGGTTTACAGCTTGTAAATGGCACACACACAGGAATTCAAAAAAGCTTTAATAAACTGTAAAACTTTCACTGATGTAAAGCCAACAATCTCTGACACTGGTATCAGGTTATGTTGCTTTGAACTGTATTTCCTGTCCTTCATGTTGCATACATACCCATCCCCTTACTTTTATTTTTATAACAATAAGACACATAGGATTTCATTCTTTTTTTTTTTTTAATACTGGGGAGTCATTTGTCTTATGGCTGATCTGGTGCCCTATGCTGACACAAGTTAAGGTGAAGTATAGACCAGTGGAAAGGAGGCAGGCCCTTTTCAGGTAGCAGCAGGTTTGCCAAAAGCTGTACCTGAGAGACTGGCTGGATGGAGAGCTGTACAGGTGCTATAGCCAAAGGAAATGATTGGAAAGAAATGAACACTGGGTGTAGGAGCTGCAAGTTTCACAAGCTCTCAATGTGTCACATACTATTTTTACAGCCTATTTCAGCTTTGCAGTTCCTCCTTTTTACAGAGAGTTTTGCCTTAATTAAAATGCATCTTGCTCTTGCAACTTTTAAATCTGTCCTCAGAGCATAACTGCTTGTGATTTCATTGAATGCTCTTGTGATTTTTTTACTTCTGCATTTTAATTTTTATAACATATTTAATTTAATACTATTTTTCATGGTTTAGAAAAAGATTAAAGTCAATTCACATCACAGTACTACTTTGTTACTCATCTAGCTCACTTTTATGTGTAGGGATGGGAAAGTAATCTAACTACATTATCCAGTCCCACTGAGCAATAAAAAAATGTGTGTTTTTTTTCCTTTCTCTTGCCTTTTCTTTTAGTTAAGGGCTTCCAGTAAGCAAATCTGGACTGCAGGACAAACCCCGTTTGACATTAGTTACAGGAAATGTAAATTTTTGATAATGTTATAATAAATAACAGGGCTTTGTTTATGCTGGGAGAAATTCTTGAAAATAGACAGTTCATAAAATGAGCTACTGACATTTTTGTGATACCCAAATCCAAAAATCTTTTTGTTGTAAGGGAAAAAAAAATTGAACTCAGGAGATGATAATAATACTTAAGATATGGGCCAATTATTCATTTATAGGAAAAAAAAAGGCTAAAAGTTGTGATAATTACAAGATGACTTCATCTTGGGCAGCAAGTTCTACGCTTACACTCACTCAATACATTTAACTTCATAATATAGAGGTGAAGGGAGGTGAGCAGATTAGGCAACAGTATGACACGGAAGAAATCAGACAGCACTGATTCCAATATACTATGCAAAAATCTTTTTTTTGCTGTGAAAATGTGAAGCATAGCCAAGAAATTAAAGGAAGAGCAAACTGCTGGGAGAGAAGATGACCTCGTTTCTGTATTGAAGTCTTTCCATGAATCTTGGGAGAGAGGAAAAAGAAAAAAAAGCAGAGAACCTTGCTCAAATCATATTACCAAAAGGAACTATTAGCTCATGTAAAGATTTCTATTACATTTCAAGAGAAAACTACATATATCATTTTAATTTTCCACATTAGAAGTTCAGCTTTTACCATTACAGATAACAGACAGCCCAGATGTGTGTGACGTGGCTTATCTTTCCTCATTCCAGATTTCACTTTCCCCTGTTTGCTCCTCTAGAGTAGCACAGACTGAGCTTCCTCCTGACTCATTAGTGCTTTGATCTGATTAATCTCACAGGCAAAATCTGAGAACTTTAATTTTCTGGTAAAAGAGTAAAACAGGCACCATCTTCTAATCTTTCATCCTCTTGATGATAGATCTTCATTTAGGGTATTCTCTAAGTCAAATCTTTTATATGGAAAAGAGGAAAGCTCTCCCACCATTTTTTGCCTAAAAATAGCAAATTGAAGAACATGTTTTACTTTTAGAATTGATAAGGATAATTTTGCCCTAAATTACAGACTGCAAAACACACACAGATAGGAAAGCGACTTGCTTGACATCAGACAGGAGCCACATAGACATCCAGAAGAAAAATTTTCTCAAGAGTCCTTTGGATTGTAGATTTTCATTACTTTCTCATCATCAAACAACAGTATCTGTAAGAAGATGCCAATTCACAGAACTCCCTCCAGAAACTAAGGAAAAAGGCTTGAAAATAGCTGTGACAGCAAAGCAAATGAAGCTCTGGTGTACCATGCTGAGGACAAGCAATTGATTGCAAAATGTTTTGCCAGGACAGAAAAGACAGAATGAAAGAAAACTTTAGTAGAATTATATATTTATCACTACAATAGACAGGAAAGCCTGCACACTTTGTGTGAATTCTAACAATTACAAAATTAAAAGAAACATTGAGAAGTTGTACTGAGGGACATGGTTTACTAGGAAATATTGGTGATAAGTGAACAGTTGGACTGAATGACCTTAGATGATCCAACTTTCATGATTCTATAACTCAGTGCTCTGCATTCAGTGAACTAAATGATGTGTATGTTAAAAATAGTCCAAGAAGAACGAGAAGCAGAGCAGATTCTACTTGCAGATTATATAATGTCAGTAAGTAATATGCATGTGCCTACACCTAGTCCAGAAACACTACTGAAAAGCCATTGTGTTTTTACAAAAAATATAGTTTATAGAATCATAGAACCACGATCCAGATTAAAAATACAGATTGAAATATAATCAAAGCTCAAAGTGTCCTCAAGAAGCAGTCAGTCCATTCTTCTTTGAGGATGAGAGCCATAGCTTCATTTTTATTCCAGAGACACACGTGTACTTACAAATATTCAGTGATGGTAATGTCACCACTGACAGATCATTAAGAGTCCTGGTTGATGTCAGTGGATAAAACAATTAGCTCTTGTTTCAGGGGAAAAAAAAAAAAGGATGTTGTCATTAAATACCACCCGCTCAAGTCAATGGGCTGGAAGGCATCAATGGGCTGGGAGGCAAACCTCGGAGTACATTTGGGAACTAGTTCAAATGGCTTACTGGAGATAATGAATGCACTACAACTTTGAGCGTAAAGAATGCAAGTTGTCATGAAACTTGGACCATATTCTTATGAGTAAGATAGCTGTAACTGAGTCAGAATGAAGATTCATTGCCCTGAATATCCTACTGCTATCAGACAGACACAAACTTTTAAGACAACACAAAAACTACAATGTAGTTTAATGATTTTTGGAAGAGATGCTTTTACAGACTTTTTTTTTTTTTAAAGAAAAATAAATCACAGATTGATTCTTCACACTGGCTTTCTGCCAGACTAGTTTCAATTGAGAGTTCATCAAGAAGGAAAAAGTGGAATCATCTGCCTTTTGTGACAAAACTCTTTCACACAGGAACAGGCACAGACCGCAACAGCAAAATAGTTGTTGCCTGTTCTTCTTTATATTGGTTGCTAGGCCAAATTTCCCTTTGATGTGGTCACTGAGTTAGCAATTGCTCTCCACATGCCTGGCATCTCTGCATCCTGCACCATAAAATTCAGGCACAGCAATCCAGTCACGTAGGACCTTGGGCTCTATAGATAAAATTGAGCTCTGAGACTGGCAGTGGCAGGTGAGGCAGGCTTGTAGGATCTTCTACAAACACCACAGGGAAGAGTACACATGGCCAGCTTAAACCGCTGAGCAGTACTGTGGGTAGGAGGTAATAAAAGAACAATTATCAGCAAGGGTCCAGAAAACTAGCAAGGACTATGAAACATAGCAGCAAAACAAAAATGGATGAGAAGAAACTGAAGATATTTTCAAAGATTATCTGGGAGAAACTACTGTCAAGAGACAAAAACCATGTTTGGCTTGTTCCACATTTTTTTTTCTTCTGAATGTCTTTAAATCTTTATCTTTGCAGGTAAGATCTGCTCTTCTGAACTAAATCATCTGGTGTGGCTGAGGGATCCTGTCATCATAGAAACAGTGGACCAAAATGTCTGTGGGGAACCACACTGCCTTAAGCAATACTGGGCAAGTTCAGGGAAAAAAAACATGAAATGTCATGCTTTCTAACCGCTTTTGTAAAATAACCTACAGACACTTCACAAATACTGACTCCTAAGAAGGAAGAACATTTACAATTAATCACAGAGAAGATGCCAAAGTATGATGGCAAATGTGTATGTTGCTTTCAGGCAGCTTCTATCGATCTTACGGGGATATTTAATGTCCATTATGACTGTAACAGCAAGACCTTCCACCCTTGCACAGACTTCTCCCCTTCAGCCTTTGCTGAAGATAATATATACAGTTTCTGATTTATCAAGTATTTAACTCCTCTTACTATGTACTAGATGGAAATTAAAAAAATAACAAGAGTATCACACCGATGTCTTAAAATGTGATTTTTTTCCCACTGAGCCGTTGTTATTACTTCTATGAAAGATTTCATCAAATGCTACAGAAGAGTTTAAGGGCAAAATAGGAAGATTGATTGGTAAACAAGAACCATCAGCTATGGGCTCATTATTCTTTATGCTCCAACCCTGAATTGGCCTTTAGAAGACAAATTTCTTCTATACTCTGTAGTTTCTGCCCCATGATTAATTATCAGCTGCCACATGCAAAATCCACCATGATGGATCACCTGCCTGCATCAGCATAACTACTAACCACAGTCACTGACAGTCCTTGTTTCTGGAGCCACCAACCTCAGTAGGATTGAGAGGTAAATGAAATTATCTTGTAAGACAAGGTAAAGAAATGCAGTTAGTAAAAGGAAGACATATCAAAGCAGTTAGTATAGTCTCTTAGCTATAGGGACCTACAGAGAGCTGACAGCAATGTCAATAATCCAATAGAAACCATTTAGAAAATGCAGCCTCTTTTCCAGATCACAAAATTCGCAGGACATTTTATTAGTTGTTGATATACCAAATACTTTCGAAAGAGTTTCACTATATAGTCTAGTATCTAACACTTAGAACTTAAGTGCGCTGCTGAACTGTTTCTAAAATGCAACACTACAGTTCTCATCTTGGGCAGTGTGAGCCATGGTTATAATCACAAAAACAAGTGAAAGCTTTGAAACTTGCAGACCATGACTTTCATTCTTAAGAAGATTAAAAAGAATTGGATTGTGACCAGCCAAAAAATTGTAAAACTTCTGAATATTACTTCATATTTAGGCTAAAGTTGTATTAGATTTTAAAACCAAAGTCAGTGTGTCAGTAGAAAGACTTCTACTGATGGGACTAGACAGTGCCTCATTGTTTAATCCTTACTCTCAGTAGCCTACAGCAAATTCAACCACTCTAAATGGGATACTCATAATTCCCACCTGCAAAAGCTGCTCTCACACTTGTGGCTGTCCTCCTTAGTTGTATCAGGGGGCATCCTCAAGTAATTTGAGGATACTGTGTTGTCTTCTGAGGCTACCTCTTCCTTTACACTGTTTTCCTATGTCAAAGGGAAGTAGGTAGAGGCAATAGGCATCTGAAGAAGTAAATCAGTCATTTGTTCAGAAAATGAATCTGAGACAAGAATGGGAGTACCAACAGTTCTATTAGATGCCTACTTTCTTTGGCAGAAGGAAGCATGGACACCCAGCTCTACTGATCAGCTAGTCTCAGAAAACAAAGGTATGTCTTTTTTTTTCTCCTAATGAATTGGTCACCAAAAACAACATCTTATTCTCCTGTCATTCTGATGTGAAATTTTAGAAAAAGAGATACAACTTTTCAGTAGAGCTCCTAATTAAGGTGAAATGAGAACTATGGGGATAGAGAAGAAAAATCCTTCTGCATGGAAAGCTGTGCATGCGTGTTCTATTTTACATGATGACAGATCACATTAAACAGATTGGTTGCATGCCACTGAATCACACCTTGAAACTTAGCTGCATGAGAGTAACAGGCTAAAATGAGACAGGTGTTAAGGAAACAAAAATAGGATGCCTTCAGGTGGTTTTCTGGTCCACTTAGATCAAGTTGCACTTGGTTACAGAGTAGACTTGTCCTTCAACAACTTAACTTTTCTCACAGCTTGGTCAATCAGGGATAACACCTAAACACATCCCATGCTTAGAATATTACAAGCAGTATCTGGAAGCGATAATGTTGTCTCACACTTTTTCACTAATGATGCAGATGCAAAATGACAGAATAAGATTATGCATACAGGAGTGTGAATCACCTCCTTTACAGAATTTTAGTGTAATCTAATCAACCTGGTTACAAATAAATTCAAGAGGGCTTTTTTTTTTTCCCCTCCACTATTCTGTTACTTCTGTAACTAAGGGTGTTTTTTCATTTTTGTAAAGTATTTGACAGTACTATCTGATAAGGATGTGAATCAGCATGGTAAAGCACGAAGATGCTGGCAGTTTGCAACTGTTCATAACTGCTCTAAATATTAAATCACAAAAGCACATATCTAATTCAATTTTCATCAGATAACACTAGGAAATTTTAATAAGAAACCCCCAAATTTATCAGTACCTACTCAATAGGCATGTCCTCAGCCATAATGGAAAAAAAAAGTAATTACTGTAAAGACTAATTACAGTAAAGATGATCATATTGCATCGCATAACTCATAATTCAAGGGATCAACAGCCTAAGCTTAGAACCTGTAAAAACACTAATGTGACATGTCAGTGACCAGCCCATAGAAAATATCTCAAACTTTAGGCAAAGTTTATACACAAAATCTTAGACTATGAAAACAAGAAAAATCTCTCATCTCAAATATCACAGGTTTATTAAATCTTAGAAAAGTTTAGGCATCACATGCTCCGCTATTTATGGGACTATATTCAACAGGGTAAGGAAATACATATTCCCTAATGTCACTATGTTCTTTTCATGGAACTTATTTCTGAGAGGAAGCATTGCAGCTTTCACACACATACAATGCACATTTTATGACAGTAATAAGTTGTGTAAGCTTTAAGGCAGATGGCTATACTCTGACAGATATGCACCAGTATTTCTGTGAAACAAGAAATCTGTGGAATAAAGTCTCTAAATTTAAACATAGTTCACCCCACAAGAAACAGTAAATCTCAGTAATTAAATATAAGCCTTTCTTTTCCACTTAGAAATTTCTCTGTGCTATTAATTATCTCTGTTAAAATTTCTTTTGTCTAATTAATTTCACAGTGTTTTACTGTGGAGATCTGTGATTTTTGGAGGAAGACTATGCTTATTAAGCTCTATTCAACACTATTCAACATCCTCAAGGGGAAGAGAGTCCTTCTGGATCTGATGACAATGCAACAGCCTCCAGCAGAAGGGCCTTTTATCTGCTCCAACCCTTGAACGTACCCTGCAGCTACTCCAATGCCTGCAGCAGGTCCTGCAGTCGTTCTGACTTTTTTTTGAGAGACCATGTGGTTACTCTAACCCTTCTGAAGGGCCCTGCAAGTGCCATAACCCTCACAACCAGCCCTATGGTCACTCCAATCCCTGTGACAAGACCCACACTCTAAGCAGAGATCCAACCACTGGCAGTATCAGCTGCCCCACACACAAGAAAAAAAAAAGTCTACAGATATCAGAACATTTAGCAAAGAGAAGAGGTTATAAGTATGGAGAAGAAGGTGAAGATAGAGCAGGACCACCACAAAGGTGGGAGGAGGAGAAAGAGACAGGAGTCATCAGACTCCTAATGTTGAGTGAGCTCAGAAGCAAAATTGCGCCTTCACTCACTTTTAGTGTAATATTTCATTTTTCTGTCAACTACTGCCAATTTTCTAAATTAAAGCTCTGGAATAATCTCTTTCAAGCCAGGAATTACATAGATGTAATTCTCTATAGCCCTTACCTGGAATACCCTGACTTCAACGTGAAAAGTACTTGGATTCAGCACTGATTCTGTTTTGAAGTACAATTTTAAAGCCAAGGCCCAGAAGCCCTGTCCTCATTCAGGCTCGAAGCAGGAGACATACAACGTATTAGCAGAATGTTTGTTATCTGTCATGAGAAAGAGCACCTCTGCTTGCACACACCCAGCAACACCTTCTCATGTAATTCCAGACAAAAGCTGATTTAGGAACCAGGCTCCTTGTGAGCCCAGGCCAGACTAATCTCAGAAATAAATGCCTTCTCAATCATACCTACTAACAACAGTTGTAGTTGTGCACTAAAGGAAGCATTGCAGGGCTTAGAATAGATCTTTGCTACCATCTCAAAGTATTAACTTTTTATGGTTAATTCTACTTTTTTTTTTTTTTAAAAAAAACTTATTACATTAAGTACATTTGCTCAGAACATCAGAACGGTAAAGCCCACAATCCTTTACATTTTCAGCATACCTAGAAATGAAATCCTGTGGCTTCGTTAGTGTGCCCAAGAGTCGCACAGCGTGAAATTCCTCAATTCAGTTCAACTAATTACTGGATTGTTATTAGATAAAGTCATTTGATTAATACATTAAAACTATGAGATATTTCTGAAGTGTACAGGAAATTAATGCTCTGTTCCCTGTCAAGCTTGCTCATTTGAGATTCTCTCCAAAGTCAATCTACAGATAATAAATAAATAAGTCTTTGCAGAAGTGCTGGATTGTTATGAGAGAGAATGCATGAGAATGTACGTTGATATCACTATGGATACAAGTGTTTATATTCTATTTTTTAAATCACATGGAGCAACATAAAGTCTGTTTAGACAGTATATCTAAGAGGTTTCAATTTGTTAGAGAGAGAGAGAGAGAGAGAGAGCGAGCACGAACAACGTGGTGTTTTGTTTTTTTTTTCCTCATCGCTCTGGCACTACAACTAGTCATTATAAATCCTAATGAAATAACAGCTTGTTCCCCTGGATACAGATCCTTTCTCAGCTCTTCCATTAGCTCCTCTGACCATACAATTATCATTTCTCACAGCAAAAGGAGCAACAGAAATCCAAGAGACAATGGGTTCCAGGTTCCTTTGCTGTTGCTGTTGTAAGAGAAGCAGGTCAGCAAACAGAAGGATAAAATAAATTCTGCTACAGTAAAGCAATTGGAAGAAGTATTTGCTGCTATGGATCCTGAGATTTTTCTGCCAGGAAAACAATGGTTTAAGATATTTGGAGTCTCTAGGCACCAGAGAAAAAGTAATGTGCAAAATAATTTCCTTTTAAATAAAGGATAAGGGAAAATGCACACACATCAAACTTATCAATGCTTTTTATTTCTGACTGTCCCACTTCTTCCTAATTTTCAAGAAAGATTTGATGCAGTGAAGTCAGAAACAAAAACTGTGACAACCTTAAAGGGGTTTACCTTGTTACAAGGAGAGGAATGAAGTACCCATGGTGAACCAGATACTGATAGTTTACAACAAACTTCTTTGAATTTTCTGGTTCTCAGTATGGTGCAGAAGAACAAGCAGTAGGTCTCCTGAGTGTGAGCATACAAAACCCTTCTTTCTACAACCACAGAACAATAGATATTCTAGAGATACACCACATTTAAAAACCAGTAAAACAATAATAAAAAAAAATTATGAAACTATTGACCAACAGAAACACCACTTCAAATATTTTATATGCACCTAAAAAGATGAAACTTTTTAATATACAACATGTGATACTGCTATTTCAAACAGGTGCTTTCTGGAAAAGAGAGACAGTGTAGATGGAAAACTTGCCAGAAATTCACTACTTTCTTTTTATGAGGTATCTTAAAGAGCACAACTTCTCTGAAACATGAGTAAGGTAGGTATAAAAACATGGAATGTACATTTTAATATTCAACAACTCTATTATAATTTTGTAAGTAAAAGATGAAACGTAAAAAGAATCATTAGGTAACAAGGCCAAATGAGTATGTTTGCTTCCAGTTTATTTTTAAACAGATTTTCATTCATATTTCATTAGTCTAACTTGGATGGGAGTCACAAAAGCAGTTACTCCATACTTTCCTTAAAAAAACATAAATAAATAAATGTGTGTGTTTTATAATTCATAAAAATCTCCCTGTAATTACAGGATGGGAATTCAGGGAAACAAAATAAACAGCACTGTCATATTTTAAGCTTTTTTAAAGACTTCAAACATGATGCACATTCCAGACAATGTTTCCTTTTCTTAAAGCATTAGATTGCCATAATCATTGTGCAACAACTAAAAATGTGATAAAGAAAAATTCTGCCGTTTGCATGAGGTTGATGATAGATGCGGGGTTAACAGGAGTGATGTGCTTCACAATTAGGTATCATGAAGAGGTGTTAGAGTAATATTCCATCTGTGACTTGATCTTCACCTGTTACTGAAGTGTAAAGAATGTAAGAACTTGAGGCAGCACACTCCACCTGAGCAGTCAGGGGAGAAGATGCAGTAGCAGAAAGCAAGACCCTAAAACCAGGTCTCCAGTTTTGTTCTGGAGAGGGCACACATCTTCCCTGGCCTTCCTTTTATCACTGCTATACCTGTAGAATTTCTTCCTGTTCCCCTTTACACCCCTGGCTAGATTCAATTCTATCTGTGTTTTAGCTTTCCTAACCTGATCCCTGGCTGCTTGGACAACTTCTTCGTAGTCCTCCCAGACAACCCATTCCTGTTTCCACTCCCTATATACTTTTTGCACATAAGTAAGTCCAGGAGCTCCTTGTTGATCCATGGAGGCCCTCTGGCATTCTTGCCTGCCTTCCTTTATTTCAGGATGCACTGCTTCTGGGCTTGGAGGAGATGGTCCTTGAATACTGACCAGCTTTCTTGGGCCCCTCTTCCCTCCACAGCTTTCTCCCATGTCACCCTGCCAAACAGTTCCCAAAGAGTTCAAAGTCTGCTCTCCTGAAGTGCAGAGTAGCAAGCTTGCTGCACACCCTCTTTGACGCCCTAAGGATCTTGAATTCCATCATTTTGTGGACACTGCAGCCAAGGCTGCCCTTGACCCTTACATTACTCACCAGCCTTTCTTCATTGGTGAGGACAAGATCCAGCATAGCACCTTTTCTCGTAAGTTCCTGTACCACTTGGAAGTTATCATTAACACATTCCAGGAACCTCTTAAATTTCTGGTGCACTGCTATGTTGTCCCTCCAACAGATAACAGGGTGGTTGAAGTCCCCCACGAGGACCATATTTTGTGAACATGAAGCTGCTCCTATCTGCTTATAGAGATTCTCATCCACTCAGTCTTCCAGGTTGTGTGGCCTGTAGCAGACCTGTAGCTGGTGGTTGATGCAGAGGGCAACACCTCCCCCCCCTTCTCCCCTGTCTCTTTCCTAAAGAGTTTATACCTGTCTATTCCTACATTCCAGGTGCGAGAGCCATCTCACTAGGTCTCAGTGATGTCAATGACATCATAGCCCTGTAGGCATGCACATACCTGCAACTCTCCTTTCTTCTTCCCCATGCTTCATGCATTAGTGTACAGGCATTTGAGCTGGGCTCCCATTGAGGATGATTTACCAATTGAAGTTCCCTTATCCTGCACCTTAGGTTCTGTCATACTGGCCTGTGATCTAAATCCAGGCCCAGGGCATCCATTACCATCATCTGCCTCAAAGTGGAGTGGTTTGAGGATCCCCTCCTCTGGAACTCTAGTTTAAAGCCCTCCTGATTAAATTAGAAAGCTTACTGCCTGCTTTTGGCAGTCTCCCCCTTCTCTGAGAGACGAACCCCATCCTTCCCCAGAAGACCAGACTTCTCAGAACCAAGTAGCCAGAGCTCTACTCATGACACCATTCTTTCAACAATTTATTAAAAATGGAGACTGGGATAGTTGCGGAAAGATAATGCCTCAGTAACAAATTATTATTTTCAGAAAAACTGGTGCAGATCTTCAAGTTACGAGCAATTACATATGCTGACTGAGTAACACTAGCTTAGCAAAGAAGAAAACCCAGTAAGTTTTACTCTACTGGTAGCCCATCAGATACAACAGTCAAAGCTGTGTAAATAAAAATAGCATATGAATAGTAAAACTACCTATGCAAACGAATTCATGCCTGTGGAGGCTACTAAGCAAAAAAAAAAAAAAGACTCGTTATTAATTAGGAGAGCAATACCAACACTCCATATTAAGATCCAACAACTGCAAACCTGCTGCCTTTGTTGGCAGTGTGTTTTAGGACAGCAGTAATTTAGAAGCTGGAAAGTATTTTATAATAAGGAAATTAACTCTTATTGTATCTCCAGGGACTCGTTGCCATCACCAGAGAAGTGAAAGTTACAGACTGGATTTGCAAGGCAGACATTCTTGCTGTATAGATCATAAAACTAATTGTGAATAGCACAGAAATAAATACAATGAAACTCATTGCTTTCATCTCATGGGGAACAAAGTATACAAAAATAGCATCTTTAGGCTATAAAACACGCTTAATTTGCACAAACCAATGGACCCGAGGAAGAAAATAAGAGCAACAGAAAATAAAAAGTCACTGATGAGCAAGCCACAGTGCTGCTCAAGTGTCTATGTAATTTCTGTGTTTCTATGCTTGAAGTGTTCTGCCTGACAAATTCCAGGAGAAGAAAGGAATGAGGAGAAAGGGCAGTAGAAAAACAGAGGGACTACTAATTGTTAAAAAACATTTTCATTTTCACTCAGTGAATACCAAGTTGCCTTCTGTGTGAAATAATAGAAATGCTAAATAAAATTTACGTTATCATCCTTACAAGAAAAAAGGATGACATCATAAAAAATATGTACTTCACTGCCTTGTAAGTTACAAGTATGGTGTCCTTAAGCTTACCAGGTCCTCAGAAAGATCTTCAAAACTTGCTTTACCTTTACATGCGTATCTATTTTAATATAATGCTTTTAAAAGGGTAGTATAAAAAATTATATGTAGGCAAAATAAAGCTCTTACAGGCCATCCCTATGATAAAATACAGAATAATGAATCAAAATCAAGACAGATTGAGCTTACCCTCATTTATAATTCGGACAATCAAAATTCCCTTTGGAACACACAGTTTTTTAATAATTTCAGATCACACTTAACCTCACCCGTTTTGTTTAACTAAGCCTATTAATTAAGTACATCCTAGAGGTTGTTAACGATCTTCCAGAATTCTAATAGAAGCAGAAAGTCAAGGACAACACAAATTGATCCACATCACCAACCTTATTAAGTTTACAACGCTGACAGTATTTCTCTAGTTTACTGAGAACTGCAGCCCATCTAGTTATTTTAAGACTATTGTTTAAGAATTAAAACAATTTGATCTGTTAGTTCCCAAAGGAGCAGATGATATATTTAGTTTCAATAAAATATTATTCTTAAAATATATGTTGTAAGTTCTTCCCGTCAGACAAAAAAGTTAATCGGGAAGTTAAAGCTCTTTGTAAAGATCCCTTAAACACATAACATTCAATTTTCATTCCTCAAATGAAGGATTTTGTGCTCATAGGTTCAACATGTTGAAAAGATAATCTAAAAAGAGCAGGAGGAAACAATGCAAAAGAGTATTTCTGTCTGTTATGGGCCTCACAAAAGAACACAGGTAGATAGACCTGATGCAAGTCTTTTTCAAAGACAAAACTGAAAAAACTACTTTACCTTTTTTTTTTTCCACAGAAAAATCCTGTTTACTAAACCTGAGATCCACTGCTACAAAAGCAACTCATAATTAGGATCATGAACTTGCACCATTTTTTAAATTAGAAAATAAACAAATATATTTTACATCCTTAGAGATATTCTATCAAATTCTTCATAGGAGAATCTACCTAAAGAACCAATCACCAGATAAGAAATTTTAATCTGTATCCAAACGCTCTAAGTGGAATTGGTTGAGTAGCATTGTCTTCTCTCTCTACCTTTAAGAATGCAAATTATTCTTGCTATAGTGGAAAGTTTTATCAATAAAAGACACTGTAATATATCTTACATGTGAACAGAGAGCAGAAAGCCCAGATCAGCCTTCACAGAAGCTTTTTTTCTACTCCTCATCCAAGAGTGCTTCAGTTCAGGCTATCATGTACTCCATCCTTGGCCTGATGAACTGTATTTCTCTGACATGAAATCTGCTATCTTGGATGGCCATAGATGAAAAGTGCAGTTGCTGATGTGCTTGGGCTCTGTAACTGCTGAACTGACAGGGACTTCAAAAACAAGTGGCAGTCCAATAACGCCTCACTTGTTTCTGGTATGTAAGGGCACAAGGATATCTAAATTAGCAGCACTGCTGAAGCAGTACCTACCTTGGGCTAGACTAGAAAGTCTGTGTTAGCTGTTAGGGAATGGACTCTGAGTCTGAGGTAAAATTGTCTATGCTATCAGTAAAATTGAACCTGCAGCAAATCTAGATGGAGTCAAAGTATATGAATAATGAAATCATTATATGTTATGAGAATTAGTATACTATCTCAGTGTCACATAACATGGTAAGTGAAATCTTGCAAACTAAAAATTATCAATTCAAAAATATTTTCCAGTATTAGATATTTAAGTAGTGACATCCCTGTTTCTCAAACAAGACAGCAGAGTTCTTCACTGCATCATACTAATAACTATAATGATACTAAGGCTGTACTAGGTTATTGGCAATTCCTGAAACATTCCTCCAGGGAATACTGAAAGACAATAAGATTAATGAGGGAAATTGACCCATGTATAGCGATAACAAGTATTTTAATTTGTAAGAAAATCATATCAGAAATTGATATAATGCAATTTTTAGAATCAAAGGAAAAGTAATCAAGTTACAATAAAGACAATTGAATAGGAATGAGCACAGAACTAAAATAGTGTCACCCCCAATTAATGTCCCTTGGTAGCAAATCTATTGGTTTTGCTCCAGGAACCCATCAGGATGCATGCAAACAGAGCACTGAGGACATTAATTACATGTGGCAAGATTTATGTAAATAATATTCTCATTTATATTACTGAACAACAAAATTCTATTAGTAATTCAATTTGGAACTTTGATCAAAGCCTGTTACAAAAATCTTCAGCAAATTATGACACATATCTTCAGTAAAAGTTACAGAATACCACAAAACTAACTCAAAGAGTTTGTGCGACCTCAGCATTGCAGGCTGTCTTCCTAACATTTTGTAATAACAACCACTTCATCACTGCATTTGAAAAGAATAACCTCTGTGAATTTTCTCCTGAAGCTGTTTTTAGTTTCACATACATGCATCTTCTGTATCTGTTGATAACAATATATATATATGTTCCTATATCGCTTTATTTTTGTATCATTTTCATGAATAAAGTTTTTTGAAAAATAAATCCGTACGTTGGAAAGGTGACATTCAACTTCTTATCAGTTTGTGTGATGCCTTTCCACTCACACAGGAGGTATTTTTTTATTTCCTACCTGCAGCTGCAGGCTTGTTCTGGGATTCCAACAGCTGGTCAGTGATAAACGGGTGTACTCACTTCCACCTCATCTCCCTGGACGTTTATGAACTGCTTGGTGGTCCTGTCTCAATGAGACTGATACGGTATACTTTTCACTGTGTATATCACGCACCACTGCATTAAACATAATTTATGATTATGGATTCCACAAAAGATATTATTACATCTCATTGCAGGAGTACTACTGAATTTTCCCAAGAAGAAATGAGTCTTGTAACTCCTCGTTTGCCTTCCTGAGGCCTCATTTCAGATTATGTATCATATGGAAGTAAAAGAGGCAGATTTTAAATATAAACAGTCCATTCAGCGTGGCTTAAGATATAAATGTCTGCATTGCTCTCTCACAGAATTTTTGAGTGCGAAACTGAAAAGTAAATTTTAACATCCTCAGTCGATGAAGTTCACTCAACAATATTAGACTGCAAAGAATCTTAACGTAAACACATAGTTAAACAAAACCGAATTTACACTGCCTTTCCTTGTCCGAACGGTTGGTACAGATTTCACTGATTAAAAAGTAATGCCAAAAAAAAAAAAAAAAAAAGAAACAAAAACCAGGCAGCAACATTTGCTGTTCTAAAACTACACACAAAGATATCTATCTTGAAGGATTTTATCACATCTCCTACACACGGTGTTACATAAGGTTAAGAACCAGATTTACTTCACTTGCTATTTTGGTTTCTATTTATCAAAATACGTTTCAAGTTGGATTCATTCCAACAGGACTCCAATTCACAGACATATTTGATAAAGTTAGATGACTAACTAAAATTAAGACACAATCTATATGCTAGAGAGTACAGACTACCATTTTGTGAATTACCCAGCATAAGTTTTTATCTGCACTTTAGGTCACAAAAAGTTTGCCTTTTTAAGTTAAAGCAGACCCTTAGGCCCATAATTTATATGTTTTCAAAAGTCTTTTATTTGCTTGTTTGATTTTCTTCATGCATTCCTATTCAGAAAACATCAGAGCAAATTCCTTAGTGAAAATTTCGCAAAACCTACTTTTGTGTGTATAATATTATGGAAATTAAAGTTCACAAATAAAGTGCATCCACTTGCACAATAGATTTGAATACTTAATCAGATAATAATTATTTAAAAAATAAAATGGTTTGTGTTCCATGCTATATGACTTTAACGGTGGTAGATTTTGAATATTAAGTAATTAACTGCATCCAGCAAAATTCTGTGAATAATTCTACTGATAAAATATACTGGCATAACATTTAAAGCTATTTGATAACTTTCTTAAGTACACCTATACTAATCAGTAAACAAGATGATGATAGAAATAATTTTTAACAGGAAATTGAGAACAGTTGCTACACTACACATATCCATATTATGAATTTTGCACCACTAGTCTTATTTTTCCTGTTTTGCTAATACAGTGTTTTAAAAACTTCAACACCAAATTCTACCACTTAAGCACAACATACTGTACATGCTGTGAATATTGTTTTACCTCTAAAACAGCATAGAAAAATGTATTTTTTAAAATATAATTATCTGTGTACGTCCAAAGCATCTCCTAGATATAAATATACATCCAGACTGATACTGGATTTCTTAATGAATTCTACCAGTGTACGACACAAAGTCCCCCTAAGAAGCTACAGCTTTGCCAAAACAGCAAGTTCAGTGAAGGAAATATATGGAATCCAACACATAAGATGCACATAAAAACAGAGTTATTGCACAACACTGAGTTTTCAGCACACTCATTAAACTGCTCCAAGGGTGAAGTCTATGCATCTCACCCAGAACAATCTATTAAAAGTTGTATTGTCAGTAACAACCTAGTACTGCATCATACTTGAAAAAGTCCAATCACAAGTTTGTTAAAAATTACAAGGGGCAGGATGCTGCCAAAGCTTTCTGCAGTGAGGTGACTGGCTTGATGGGTGATGAGGGGAAAGTAGAGGATGTTATTTACCTCAACTTTAGTAAAGCTTCTGACACTCATAACATCATACAGAAGCTGATAAAGTATAAGCTAGGTAAGTGGACAGTGATGTGGACTGACAGATGGATGAACACCCAAGCACTGAGGGTGGTGATCAATGGCACAAAGTCTAGTTGAAGACAAGTCACTTTGTGATGTATCACAGAGGCCAACAATGGGGCCAGAACTGTTCAACCTCTTTCTCATGACCTGGTTGCTGGGACAGAACCAACCAGGTCTGGTGATGATAGTCCAAGGAGGAATAACCCCATGCACTACTACATAGTGGGGGCTGATGTGCTGGAAAGCAGTTTTGCAGAGAAAGTCTTCTGGAGTCCTGGTGGACAACAAACTGACCAATGAGCCCACAGTCTCATGGTCAGGAAGGCTGATGGCATCCTGTGCTGTGTTATGAGTGCTATCAGCACGCTGAGGTAAAGTGAAGCTGCCCCTCTACTCAGCCCTGGTGAGGCCACATCTGGAGCGCTGGGTCCAGTTCTGGGCTTCCTAGTATATTTGAAGATATATATGTGTAGGGCCACAATGATGTTTAAGAAACTGGAATATCATTCATCTAAGGAGAGATTGAGAGAGCTGGGACTGTTCAGCCTGGAGAAGAGAAGGGTTCTTGGAGGATTTTACCCTTGTCTATAAATATTTGTGATGACAGACAAGAGGCAATGGGCATAAATTAAAACACATGAAATTCAAAGAGGACACAAAAAACACATTCCTACTGTGAGTGTGGACAAACACTAGAAAAGGTTGCCCAGAGAGCCTGTGGAGCGTCTGTCTGTGGAGATGCACTAAACCTGTCTGGTTGTGGTCCTGGGCAATCTAGTCTAGTTGACACTGAGCAGGAAAACTGGACAAGGCGATCTCAGAAGGCCCCTTTTCAACCTAAACATTTGGTAACTCTATTAACAACTTGTTGGAAATAATGAACAAGGGATGAGATCAGTTCTGTGTTAAATGCTTGCTGAAAAAAGGCAGTGTGAAGGGATCCGGTCCATTGGCATTGCAGACCCTTTGCAAATTTAAGCAAATATGTCTTCATGTGGTTGCTCTACAGATTTCTGTGACATGTTACTGACCTTTTGCAATCTGTTTCTGGAAGGAAATGAATTGTGATATCAAGGGCTCATGAAACAATAATAGTATGGCTGTTTCTTGGCTATTTGAATGGTACGCTGTCAACAGCAGGGTTTATGAGTCTGATGAATGTGCATTCATGCAGAATAGCGAAAAGGCCACATTTGCATTGAAATTCAATTTTTAATTGTCCTATTCTTTATTGATGCTTGGTGAATTGGATCTATAAAGAATAATTTTTAAGCAGAATGAAACTTGACAAATAATGTAGCTGTGTAAACAATTTCAGTAATTATGGCAGCAATTATTCTCTGTTCTTTCTCTTGGTAGCTTTAAAAAGAGGAGGAAAAAAAAAGTGAGAAGAGACCAGCTTTAGAAACCCTGTGGAGATCACAGCTTCATGAAAGTCAGAGAAGCCAGATATCAAAATGTGAGACATAAGTTTAGCATAGTAAGATAAATATCGTCCCTACCTTGAAGTTCTAAAAAGAAAAACCTTTCTTACTTAGAGAAATAAATGGACTAAAATTAGTTAAACATGTTGGAAAAATGCCACCCACACAAACTTTAAACAAGAGCATACAAAGTTGTACACTCACAAAATACTGCATGCCACCCAATAATTTATACAACCGTCAGAAATCGTACTGGCATTATTCTTTCTTCAGACTTGTTAGAAAAATCAATAATTGCTTTGGATGATGAGGACAGAAGAGCAGCCAGAGATCAACTCTTCAGATTAGTTTTGCTTTCTTCTGCAGAGGTCTGGTTACATGGTACACCTTTTATTCTGAAATTACTGACATTTTTGGTGCAGGAGAGGAAGTTTGCTCTAGCTGTACTGGCACTGCTGAGAGTAAATTCTCTAAAAAGCACACGTATACTATATACACTATACAAACAAGATCTGGTTATAATTCTTCTTAGACCTAGAACACAACAATCATCCCATATCTAGAGTGTAATAACTGTTTCAACAGAGCTCTACCTGCCAGTTTCTCATTTCCCACTAACTTCCCACTAACTACAAGAGAGGCCAGTGGGAGCGCTGGTACACACTGACTCTGAGCAGCAGGGACCTGAGCATGTCCCTGAGTTTCATCCTAGACGAGAAAGCTTTGATACCATTTAAAAAGATGAAATGGCAACCTTTTGCTTAAGAAATTTGAAGTACCACACAGAAAGCACATGGAAAAACGTAGAAAATAAAATGATGAAATGAATCTTGCAAGAAAAAAAAAAAGCCTGTATAAATCAGAAACAAAAAATAATAGCTTTAACAGATGAACAACAGAAAAAGTATCTTTATGACTACAAAAGAAAATGTTAATACCCTAGAGAGTAAGTTATTGATGAGAAGATACAATACTTTACAAGATTCTTGTCCTCCAGTTTTGTTTTTTGGAAGCTCATACTTAGGAAATGCAGAGAAAAGAGAGAGATTCTACTTCTCCTTTGTTTAAAAAATATTCAGAAAACAGAGAGACAATGGTACACCTTACCTGGCAGATCAAACCTAAATAATTAAATCAAGGCATAAAACAAAAATAAGAAAGTTTTTCCTAGCTGATTTTCCACCACTCATAGTACTGTGGCACAGCCAAAAAAAGATTGCATGCAAGGTACACAACCCTCTATCCTTAGACAGGAGGAACCTTTTGTCCAGGAGGTTGCACTACACTGACAAGCTACGGTAAGTGGGAGTTACATTTACTCTGGTGGGTGACAACACTGGCAAAGTTTTGCCCTTTAATCTATTCTCAAGGCACAGAAAGTAAGCAAACTAAGCAAAAGGACAAGGAAAATACTAGCAGGGTTTGACAGATGCAGCTCTAAAAGCACAGACAGCCACACAAAGTGCCATATAATCACACGTAATACAAAGCTCTGCCATTTACAGATGAGACAAAAAGGCAACAAGGATAGTCAGGATAATAGTGCACCTAGTCTGACTAATCAAGCAATCATCACCAGTAGAGCAAAGACAGATAGCTCCCAAGCATCCTAGCACAGGTTGCATTTTAGAAGAGATTTACAGGATGAGCAGCTACAGACTCAGTGGCAATCTGTCTGCACAGCAGATCCTCACAGAAAGCAATTATTTAGCTCCTAGCAAAACACATCATCAAATCTACTGCTTAGTAAATATGCAACTAACTCACCAAGAACTAAAAGACTCATAATATTTAGTGTCAGGCAGCTGACAAATCTATCGTCTCTGTATCCACTCCGGGGACTCATTTTTTCCTTTCTCTAAAACCTAGAGTAAGACAGCCTTGCTTTCACTGAGGCCCAAGAGCCTCCTCTGGGGAGGTCCTGGGGCAGCCCCTGGACATCAGCCCACAGAACCTGCAGCAAACCCAACAGTTGTCACCTTCACCCACAGCACACAGTCACACCACTCTGCACACGCAGATCACAGAACAGTTTACTTTTATATGTCAATATTATTATTAATTACTTGTCTGGATTAGCAGTGAAGATGCATTTAATTAGGCCATACAAGTATGGACTACCGCGTGAGTAAAATGTAATTAATCTCTTTAAACCTTGGAGAGCTGATGTATAGGGTAGTAAAATAGCAGACAATAAAACTTAATGAAGCATAGTTAAATGCATGAGAATGCTAATATTATCAGAGAATGACAAATAGGTTGTAATATTATGAACATGGGTCTAATTCCTACTATTTTGAATTTTTAATACTGATCAGAAACTTAATCCTAGCTAATCCATCGTAAAATAAATAACTAACTGGATTTTCTTTTAAGGGATAATTTATTCATGCCCACATTTTATTTCTCACAATTTCTTTACATTTGACCTACTAGCCTTGATGTCTTATCCTTCCCCTCCAACTTCTACAACAGACTTTCTGTTGGCTAATTTGAGGATATGATGAACACAATTGTCTTTGCCTCTGATTCTCTCCAAAAAGTGCCTTCTTTAATTGATTACCGGGGAATACCTTGATGATGATGCACCAGTTTGCAAATCAGGACAATACTCCTGATGTGCAGCTCAAAAATAGACTTCTGCCATGATTTCTCTGGCAATCATATATTCACTGTAATTTGCTAATTTGTGCATTCTTAAATGGGCAAAATATTAACAAAAACTAAGTACTACAAACACAGAAAGGCAGACAGAAGCCAACACCTAATATTAAAGACGTTCCTTGATTTTTGAGGTATCTACACCTCATTTATATGAAAGAATCTCAGAAGCAAAGTATTGAGGTAACACTGCATCAAGTACTATTAAAATTAGCTAATTAAAGCTAAAATCAGTAGAGACGATTACTGAGAACAAGAATGTGGTATGTATGTATTTTTGCTGGATAGCTGAATTAAAGGATTAACTAGCAACAGTAAGTGTTGATAGGCTTCTGTTTCTAAAATTGAGGAGGAAACATTTTATACTAGCTTCTGATAGTACTTTTTTAATATGAGAAGAAATTGTAGGAAGGATGACAGATGCAAAATGTTTCTTTAAGGAAGCAGAAAACACAACTTATGAGGAGCAACTGAAGAAATTGGGGCCGGTTAGTCTGGAAAAGGGGGGGTCTAGGAGAGATCTCATCAGGCTCTACAACTACCTGAATGGAGGTTGGTATCTGTAACTTTTCTCAGATGGCAAGCGACATAACACATCAAAATGTACCAGAAAAGGTTTAGATTGGATATCTGGAGGAATTTCTTCACAGAGAGTGTTCAAGCATAGAAATGGGATGCCTAGGGAGTCAGTCAGGGGAATCTCCATCCCTTAAGGTATTTAACAGACTTGTGTACTGTACACTGGACATTGCGGTTTAGTGATGAGACTTGGTTAGTCAGGCTGGTGGTTGGACTTGGTGACCTATCGGTATTTTTCAACCTAGATGATTCAATGATTTGAGAAATCAGCAAGATTCTGTCAAGCACTGTAACCAGATCACAACATTAATTTCCATCCTCAAGAAGTATTATTGCCAACAGGATGGCAATAATAAAACTGTCATTGGAAATAACTAAACTAATTAATGTAGCCACTTCTGATGTGCTATAAGGTTATCACGAGTATCACAATCTGGAGAAGAATGTGACTAGACATGGAACAACTCCAGAAAGCGTCAGAAATATCTGACTAACCCTAAAAACACAAAGTTTAGTGCCTCCCTTAAGTGTCTGATTTCTGTTCTAGAGAATTTACCATGTTAAACAGTGGCAGTAACAACTAAAATTGATACAATACCACCTGTGCACAAAAATAACAAGGAGAACAAGGTTCCTTGCAGAGGTGAACATAAGAAAGAAATTTGTCTTTTGGTTGTCCTATACAATCAGTCTGAAAGCTCTCTAGTAAACAAAAGAAATCTATAGAAAGAGAAAAAATTTAGATAGTAAACAAATTAAGTCTCTGTAACAATTTCTTCAAAAATGAAGTTATTGGAAATATTCTAAAAGCATACAGTTAAACATGGGCTTTGTATCTCATATAATAATTATATATTACATAAATACCTACTTGTATTATATTTTCACTAATTTCAAATAGAATAGCTCACTTTGACCACAGTCCATCAGTACACACACACAAAAAGTCATATCACAGGATAACAATGAATCATAGAAAGGCTTGAGTTGGAGGTGACCCCAAAGATCATCTAGTTCGAACTCCCCTGCCCAGGGCAGGGTTGCCACCCAACAGATCAGGCTGCCAGAAACCCATCAAGCCTGGCCTTGAATGCTTCCAAGGATGTGGCATCCACAACTTCTCTGGGCAGCCTGAGCCAGTGCATTACCACCCTCTGAGTGAAGAATTTCCTCCTAACGTCTAACATAAAGTTCGCCTCTTTCAGTTCAAATCAATTCACCCTTGTCCTATTCACAATCTACCTACATAAGAAGTCAGTCCCCCTCCTGCTTGAAAGTTCCTTTTCAAGCCTGTCCAGATCTCTCTTGATGGCATTCCTTCCTTCTACTATATTGACTACACCACTCAGCTTAGCATCACCAGCAAGCTTACTGAGGGTACACTCAACCCCACAGTCTAAGCTCTTGAAAAAGATGTTGAAGAGCACCGGACCCAAGACAAACCCTGGGGGGACACCACTCACAACCAGCCTGGATGTAAAGTCCTTGACAACAACCCTCTCGCTATGATAATCCAGTTCTTTATCCACTGAACAGTCCACCCTTCAAATCCATACCTCTCCAATTTAGAGATAAGGATATGGTGCAGGACCATGTCAAATGCACAAGTTTGGGTAGATGACATCAGTTACCGTTCCTTTGTCCACCGATGCCGTCACTCCATCACAGAAGGCCACCAGATTGGTCAGGCACAATCTGCCCTTGATGAAGCCACGCTGGCTGCCTTGGATCACCTCCACATCTCGCATATGCCTTAACAACTCTTCCCAGGAGCATCTGCTTCATGATCTTCCCAGGCACAGATGAGAGGCTCACCGGCCTATAAGTTCCCCAGGTCTTCCTTTCTTGAATACGGGACTGCTGTTTCCCTTTTTCCAGTCACCAGGGACTTTACCTGACAGCAATGAGTTTTCAAATAGAATGGAGAGCAGCTTGGCAACCACAGCAGCCAGCTTTGTCAGGACCCTGGGATGCATATTGTCCAGCCCCATAGGCTTGTAAACATTCAGCATCATGAGGTGGTCTCAGACTTGCTCCAATCCTACTCTGGAAGGGATTTAGCTCCCCAGACCCTCACTTGGAAGTTCAGAAACATGACAAAGTTGGGAAGCCCAACTGGCAGTGAAGATTGAGGCCAAGAACAATTAAATATCTCAGCCTTCTCCACATCTGAGGAGGCCAGTTTTCTCTTGTCATTTATTAGAGGGGGTACACTCTCCTTTGCCCATCTCTTGTTATCAATGTACCTAAAGAATTCCTTCTTGTTTTTCACATCCCTTGCCGAGCTTAATTCCATCTGTGCCTCAGCTTTCCTGATCTCATCCCTTCACATCCTGACAGCATCCCTGTATTCCTCTCAGGAGATGGCAAACAGAGCTGCAAATCTTTCCACTTGGAAACAGCAACTTGGGACCACCACTGAAAGTTGATGCATTAGTCTTAAGCATTGAAAAGTAGTTCTGTATTAATGTTATGGATATGATACTATGCTATTAATATGGAAAAGCCTCAATGTAAAAATTCTTTTTAAATCCTTCTGTTCTACACAGCACTTCAGAAGTCAACAGAACTTCAGAGCAGCTTATTGTACTGTCAAAGTTTTAATATGAAGATTATAAAGCTTTTGAAAGAAAAGGCAGAAAAGAATTGTTGTAATGAGGGATTTCTCAGCAACGGGCATAACAAAAGCAGCAATCTTTTTCATAGCTTTGAATGTTAGCTTTTTCATAACTTTGATTATTAGCTTCTTCATAGTTTTGATTTCTATAGTCCACAAGAAACTTAAATCAAGCCACGAAAGCCTAAATGACCCATCATAATAGTTACATTTTTTCAGTTTGGAAGAAGTAGCAATCTTCCAGACAAATTAGTTTTCATTGTCTTCCTTCCTCATAGAACAATGTACTTGGCTTGCTTGCTTGTTTTCAAACTCATTTATTACGGAAACAACTGATTCACATTCTAAAACAGACTTTAAAAAGTACTACACTGTAGAAGTGGAATTTGATACATAAAAGAAACACATGACACAGTGCTAACCAACTTATAGTAAATGCATCTCTTATGTTAGCTAACAATTTTAGTGCCAGGAACTAATCAGAGAAATGGATCTTTACACAAGGCTCAAAGTATGTGCAAAAATGAGTTTCCTGAGACAAGAATGAGGGTGAGTCAACCTGTCACAAATAAAAAGGCCGCAGGAAACAAGAAAAGGGCTGGAGAGACAGCTGGGAGAGTCAGTCCCTGCTTATATCTCCATACAGGTACTCTTCATCCTCAAAACTACCAAGCTGTGTAAGCCTGACACAGTCATATTTTCCTACTTCTTTTTCCCCATCACCTGGAATCTCTGACAGTATGTTGTTCTAAGAACTTTACCTCTGCTTTGAGTTGATTTGACAGTAACTTTATATTGTATCAAATTTTATGAAGCAAATCCTACAGCAGAAGAGAGCAAATCAAATCAGACTGAAATTGCAGGGAAAAGTTAGTGTTTTCCTAACATAACATATATAAGTGGTTACTTATGAGTAGTAACTATGAGAGTAACTGTATATTGTCAACCTAATATAAATAAACTTCCTCCATTGTCAAGATATCATTGGAAATAACGTTGTATTTAAGATAAGCAGAACTGCTTACAAGAACCTCTCCAGTGAGTTTATAACTCTATTATATTAGGGGTGCTAGCTGCCCACATTTTTAAAACACTATTATGATTAATGGGATTAACTCAGAGTAAAAAGATCTAATATTACTGAAGCGAGTGGAAATATCTAGGATCAATAGGAATTTAGTATTACTAATGAACAGGCAATACTGAGTTATTACAACTAAATACAATGCTTTTGCTTGTTTTATGTAATATAATTAAAGAACAGCAAATAAGGTATCTTAAAATGTTTAACTAAAATCTAGTAGTGCTAAATAATTTTTTCCCCTTCACTAAGGCAGTGGAACCCCACCTCCACTCATGGCCATAAAGACCTCTTTATTCTTAGGGCTTTTTTCAGGCAACTGCATACAGCATATAGATGTTCCTATAATAATTAGCTTCCCTAATGAATATTTATTTTTCTTGTATTTTTCATGTTAACATCTTTCTTCGCTCACATGAATATTACGGTATCAAACACATGACAGTTCAATGTGAGCTTCGACACAAGCAAATATTCCCAACTCAATGCAATTTTCACAGTAACAAATTAAGAATCTGCTCTGTGCACACAATAATTACTAGGCAAGTGTTTTTTTTCTTTCAGAGAACATGATCAAGATGTACTGTTCGGATACATCCCTGATTCAATTTTTTCAATCTTTTGAAGATTTGACTGCTATTTTTACAGCAAAAAGATGGCTTTCACAAATCTTTCCAAACTTGCTATTTGATAAATGCTAATACTTCACACAGGAAGAATTAGAATAAATCCTTTTCTCTACTGTATATTATTCTGTTTTCATAAAAACATCTGTTGCTGCCTACTACGAAATGAAGCAGAGGACAACTTCTGAGCAGGCATGTCATTCTGAAAGTTCTTGCACAATGCATAGACTTTAGAGGATTTGGTGTTCCATCATTCTTGTTGCCTCTGGATAACTCAGCAACAGATGTTCCCAGGAAACTGTAATGAAGTACACTCATTTTTCAAAAGATGAGAACATAGTTATTGTATTTGGGGATATTTGTCAAATTCTTACTATGTCACATCTGGAATTTATTGTTCTTAAACATTTTTTCTTTAAACTTTTATTAACCTGAACTAGTTGTT
This sequence comes from Aquila spilogaster, assembly GCA_024606505.1. Lineage (NCBI taxonomy): Eukaryota > Metazoa > Chordata > Aves > Accipitriformes > Accipitridae > Aquila > Aquila spilogaster. The sequence continues at coordinate 54,171,136 of JANHGO010000001.1, forward strand.
AATGACAGCATCTTAAATACTGAAGTGGTGTTGATTCAGGACCATATACCTACATCATACACACTACAAGGTATGTTTCTCCCATCCCTAACAGAAGCTGTATTTTTACACTGTAGCTGAAACTTGTCAAGTACTTCAAAATATTCATTTGCTCCTTCTGATTCAACATTTTACTGGGATTACCAGCAGTAACTGACCTAGAAGGAAGCCTTCAACACTTTCTTCCTTCAGCCAATTTCAAGCTACTTATATGTATCTAAAAATACAAAGTCCAGGTTCAATTATGGCTGGAAGATCATTGGCAGCCCAGATGGTGATGGCTGGTATTAGACCCTTCCTCTCAGCCAAGGCTCAGTATCTGCAATTCCCTTGGGTAAGCAGCTTTGTCTTTGACAGATTTAGGTGGAAAAACAAATAAGGTCAATTTCACAAGAAATTCACACTAAATACTCAGTCATGAAACAATACATTCGCAGAGTCAGAACACTGAGGATCAAGCTGATTTCCCAGTGTCTTTGGTTACTCAATATCACAGCAAAAGACAGAAAGAAAACATCCTGAGCATTTTCACTAGATAACTAGGCTTCACACATTCTTGCACTGAGAAGCACATTCTGCTTCTCCCATTACAGTACAGTCACTGGGGAGAAGAACACAATGATTTATTTGCATTACTTATAAAAAGACTTAAAATAGAAATTATTCAGTGTTGCCTTGTTTGTCTGATTGTAGATTAATTCTTAAGAATTTAAGCCATGCAAATCAAAAGAGGAAAAAACTTTATTTGCAGCATTCAGGGTTGAGTTCCCTTTGATATGTTATTTTGGGGATTTTCATCCTTCCCAGGTAAATATTACTGGCCTGCAGTGTTCCTGAATATTAAAAAGAATAGTCAAGCAAAGTCTATGCTTCTCCAGGTAAATGAGTGCAACCATCTCAAAAAACTAATGGCTTGTACAACATGAATGAAGAAATGAGAGGACATTTTCAACTAACTTGCATAATAATTGAAAAGCACTTCATCGTACTCATTTTACATTCCTTGAAAATTGCCTACACTGCCTAAAGGCCTCACCCCCCATCTGGGAAATACTTAGAATCTTCTTCGTGGGAAGTTTTAATTTCAAAAGATTGAGTCCATGACTCTGGGAAATTCAGATTCTTTATTTCATGGATATCAGGGGCAGGATTTTAAAGCAGAACTATTAGTTCCAAACCCAAATCTAACTAATATATCACTAAGACTAGATATCTAAGCTACAATTAAACTTCATCTCCCCAAATACAATTCCTACTATTGGATTATTTTTGCTTACTTAATGACATAGAAAATTGTGAGAAAAATAACAGAAAGCTGAAGAGCAAACCAGTGAAAAAAGACATCACATACTTCTCATTTAAATATTAATTGTATATTGAGTCAGATTAATTAATGTGCTAAGAAACCTTATAAACACTAATAAAGCACCTGTGTATAATGTATTTGAGTTATGGAAGGCAAAGCGTGTTTCAGTCTAACATACTAGATATTGTTTAAAATGCTGAAATAATACCATGTCAAACTCCCAACATTTCTACTAGGTGAAGAGGGGTAACATCAAAGGCCTTTCCTCTAATTAATTAGCACAGAATACTCAGTAGAAGTGCATATGTATTTACAGGTACATTATTCAACTTTATCCCAACTTTAAACTTCCAATTCTTAAAAGTTAAGTATTTCTGAAAATTTCATAGCCATGACTGCAATGAATAGTGAGAGACACTGATGGAACATTAGCCCACCTATGGTGACAACTCAATACAGTTGCTCAATTGTAGACAAGAAACCTGAAATACAGCCAGGAGGATCAAACAGATCACGTATAACAGTCCCATTTGAAGACCTCGTGAGAGCCTTTGAAACGTTTGGCAGCTAATATCTAAAATTATCTTCTGATAAAGAGGAGAAGAAAGTATACTTTTAAAATCGTGGTTTTATAACCTTTGATTTAATTGGGAGGTGGTAGACATCAGCAGTACAGAAAGGAAAACAGATCTTACTTGGTCTTATTCTCACAGTACGTAAAGAATTCAAGCAGGATACATACTGTAACATAAGAGATGAAGGTAAAGGGAAGAGGTGATGTAATATTGCCTTTTCTCTATCTGACCATATGTATCCAACACAGACAGAAAAAAAACATGAAGAAAAAAAGCCAAAAGTAATGTTCTTCTGTTATTTCCGCTAATACAGATAAGCCAATTCTTGGATGTAACATGTTAACGTACAAGATTGGGAATCATAATTTGGCACTTAATTTTAGAGAGTATATTTGCATAAGAGGACACAATTGATGGATAGACTTTCTCAAGAGAAAAAAATTGTTTAAGTTGAATATTTCCTGCAAGAAACTGAGAAGTATGCCAGGACTGAATTCCTGATCACACTGATTATCAGCTGTATGAGGAGAAGAGCAAGGGGACAGCAGGCTTTTGCTTTTGGTTTAGGGATGAATTAACCATGAGGAACTGTTCAGGATAAGTCAGTTCTCTGCAAATACCGTATGAGTGCTAAGATACAGAATTCTATGAAAAAAAGACTGCTTTTAGGTGATAGCTGAAGCTGTTATCTGTTTAGATAACAGATACCAAAAGAACTGGAAGGTTTAAAAAGTAACACCTTAAAAACAGGGAACTAGGAACAGGAAAAGCAGAGGCAAAAACACAGAATTTACTGAGATTAAATGAAAGCAAATAAGTTCAGCTAAAAATTAGAGTAGTAAGACCTTTAGGGAAAGAAACATGTGGTGTACTTATAAAGATGTTTTTCCTCTTAAAAAAAATAATATATATTGTTAATATAAACACTTATTTCAATCAAAGATTATATGCCAGTGGCCACAGCTAGAAGTTCTAAAGACAGTAAGACCTGCTGAACATGGTAATAATCTACAGATGAAAATATTACATGAGAAATAAAGGTTCATGTCTAAAAATCAGCACATAGAAGGAGATAAAAACACAGCTAACCCCGTATCCAGAAAAGCTTACATTGTAAGAAATCATTAAAAAAACCTGAACTGCTTGTGAATAATTTCAGACAACGTCAAAAGAGCTGTAGACAGTAAGTATGGAAATAAGTATGGAAATGTAATTATTTTTGTTTTCCATATAAAAACATTTATGAACAAGTATTTATTTACATTTTTTTATTTAATTCTTCACAAACTTTCCTTGCTCAATTACTTTCCTTTCAAAACACGCAGAAAAGCATCTAAAGCTGGGAAAAAAAAAGTACTGAAAATAATGACAGAAAAAAGAAGCAGCCCAACTTCCTCCAGATAAAGTATCTGTTGATTGTCTCAAATAATCAGAGAACTTTGTAATATTTCCTCATCTCATGGTTGCCTAACTAAAGAGGTAACACTATATATCAATCTGAACACAATTAATGAAACACAGGAGAATAAGTTCAGAATTTCAAGCAGTTTTCTCTATTTTTATACGTGTGCATATACATATATATATATATACACACACATAAATATATATATGACAGCCTGCAAGGATTGCTTTAAAACTGGTGCAAGCACTTTTACCAGGTCTCTTTGCTGGCATGAAGAATGCATTAGCCACACGTGATTACCATAAGTAGCTTTGCTACGGCAAAGTCAGAATCCTACCTGAAAAATAACCTATAAAGATCCTGCAACTCCTCAAATCTACACAGGGCTGATAACTCTGAGTGCTACTGCTGACATCTGAACATTGTCAAGTTTGGCTTGCACTGCAAGCTGGAAAAGACCTTCTCATACATAATTCCTCAGGGCTAGCAATAATACATTTCTGTTATACTCCAGCTTTCTTTGTCAAAGCAAGCATTCAGAGATTCTCCTCCCTTGTCCTTGAAAAGTATAGCATAAAAACACTCCAAAAGTAAATCATTAGCTCTGGGAAAGCACCAGCTTTGTTGTTGTCTGGTCTTTCTGTGACCAGTTTCCTTCTCTGCACTGAAAAGCCAGTATGCTCAGCTTTGCCTCTTTACAGCTCCTTATGTGCACTTCACAGAGATGAAAGATGCCCTCTTTGACAGGGCCTGAGGGACTGAAAGACCTCGAGGTTCATTAATCTTGTTGACCCTGACTGTCTTATAAGAAGGAGTCAACATACCTAGACTGCTGTAGATGCTATTTAAGTGTTCAGTATGGAAATATTTTTGATTCACTTGGTTTATTTTGTACATTATTTATGTTTACAATGTTCTTTTCTACTATCTATTCCACTCAGTAAGTAAATAAGTGGAAGCTAATACTAAAATAAAACTTCAATATTTCTTGATTCAGCACTGTATAGTTGGAATGACTTTTAGTATCTGAGATGTACTTTAAAATTTTAACTCCATAAAAATTAGCTTTGTAAGGTAATGACCAAAGGAAAAGGCACTTCAAAATGCAGGATTTTTCCAAATGACTGAAACATGGCAGATTACCAGAGTAAAAATTAGCAAACTTAAGACATATATATCAAGGCAGTTTTAGGCACCCAAGAGAAAAGATTTGCTGGTGGAGAACTGTGGGTAAAAGGGAGCACTAAAAATTCTTTTCCCTTTCAAAAGCAAGATCAAAGGAAAGCATTAATCAAATTCTTTTTTCAGTAGTAGCATGATCCAGTGGTAACTAAGTTTAGGGCTTCAGTTAGGCATTTTTATTTAAGGTTAAGGTAACTCATGAACAACAAGAACTCCATACAGTTATTACGAACTCATTTCATTATTTTATTCTTCTTAACATTCTTGTGATATTAGCAAATATATGCTGCTGTTAGTTTCCTAACTAGAATGAAAAATAGAAATGAAAACTTTCCTTCTTTTGCATTTTTAAAGAATTATATACATACTGCCATAGGAAACTGAAAGTTGATTCTCTGCTCAGTGCATCATCACGAGTGTAGGGTAAGTCATGGGCAGGAAACTAAAAATCTGGACCCTTCTACCGGATACTTTGCAAAATGGTATCATAAAAAATCTGCCATGAGCCCAACAAATTGCTATGAAAAAGTGTTCAGGATATATTGAAACAGCTCACTGATTATTTTACATTGAGGAAATTGTAGCAGTAACTACTAATAATGTTTATGAACATTTTCTTGTTATGTTTCCAGTATGTCAACTTTACCCAAATGTAAGCGATCACTACTGACATTTTCCATCTCATGGACTGAATAAACATCTCATTTTTTAATCAGCAGAACAATTTCAGCAAAACATTTCAACAGCTCATGACTAACTTGGAAAAAAACGTTTATTTGTGGGGAAAAAAAAAAACAAACAATGCTCAGCATTTTTGCTTTCAAAAAAAAAAAAGGAAAAAGTCATCTTGAGAATATTTGCTTCACAACAGAGAACTGAAATTTGACAGATGTGGGTGAGGCTTGTGTCAG
>JANHGO010000001.1:54176653-54210235 GCA_024606505.1 Aquila spilogaster
TCTTTTGACTATACGGCATTTGACCTCGTTTGTGTCTTAATCTCGCTCTTGGGATCATATAGAAACCTTCCCCGACATTGGATCAGGACAGTGACAAAAATGAATGCTGGCTTATTCTCCTGAATCTTCATAAACCTTTATTATTGCAGCTAAGTACAATCTGTTCTCCCCGACTACATCCAGTGTGGCTGAGGGATCCTATCATTATGGAAACATTGGACTACAATGTCTGTGGGAACAACGCCACCTTAGCCAGTACTAGGCAAGTTCAGGGAACAAGCCACAAAGAACTTCAGGCTTTCTAATGGTTTTCATACAATAACCTACAGCCAAGATACTGAATCCTTAGAAGGAAGAACATTTTCAATGAATCTGAGCGGAGATGCCTTGACAGAACATCAGTCATCTCCAGATACATTGCCAAAGTGTGATAGCAAATATTCATGTTACTTTCAGGCATCTTCTATTCATCTTATGAGGATACTTTATGTCTGTCATGAGTATAGCAACAAGACCTTTCACCCTTGCACAGACTTCTCCCCCTCACCTGGTGCCAAAACTAATATATCTAGTTTCTAATTTATCTAACTCCTTTTACTATGTACTAGATGGAAACATAAAAAAACCTCCACCCAAGAATATCAAAGCAAAATCTTCAAATGTGCATTTTTTCCACTGAGCTATTATTATCACTTCCATGGATGATTTCATCAAACCCTACAGAAGAGTTTAAAAGGCAAAACAGGAAGATTGATTGGTAGACAAGAGCTACCAGCTATGGGCTCATTATTCTTTATGCTCCAACCCTGAACTGGCCTTTAGAAGACAAATTTCTACTATGCTGTGTAGTTTCTGCACCATGGCCCCATGATTAATTATCAGCCGCCACATACAAAATCCACCATGATGGATTGTCTGCCTGCATCAGCATAATTACTAACCACAGTCATTGACAGTCCTTGTTACTGGAGCAACCAACCAGTAGGACTGAGAGGTGAATGAAAATACTTTGTAAGACAGGGCAAAGAAATGCAATTAGAAAAAGGAAGACCTATCAAAGCAGTCAGCATAGTCCCTTAGCTACAGGGACCTACCAACAGACAGCTGACAGCAGAGTGAGTAATTCACAACAAATCATTTAGGAAATGCAGTGTCTTTAGATGCTGAGTATATAGACTCTATAGTATCCGATACTTAGAATTTGAGTGTGTTGCTTAATTGTTTCTAAAAATCACATCACTGTTTCTGATCCTTGATGGAATGAACCATGGTTATAATCATAAAAAGAGTTGAAAACTTTGAAACTTTTACAGTGACCGTGGTTTTCTTCTTAAGATGACAAAGAAAAATCGGATTCTGAACTACGATAAATTGTAAAACTTCTGAGCATTACTTTATATTTAGGCTGAAGCTTTATTCTTAGAGTTTAAAACTGAAGTCATGTCAACAGAAGGACACCTATTGATGGGGCTAGACACTACCTACTATTTCACCCTTCAGTAGTCTACAGCAAATTCAGTTACACAAAGTGGGATTCCCAGAAGTCTGACATCTAAAGGCTGCCTTCAGACTTGTGTTTGCTCTCTTTACTTGTCTTTAGTGGCCTTCTTGAAGAATTTGAGGAGAATGTTGTCTTCTGAGCCTACCTCTTTCCTTTACATTGCTTCCTATGTCAAAGGAAAGTAGGTAGAGGCAACAGGCATCTCAAGAAGTAAATAATTTGGTTGTTCAGAAAATGTTACTCCTGTTCATGTCCCTTGCGGATTCAATTCTGTTAAAAACAGACACACATGCTGTATGGAAGAAAGAGGCGTAGGCTCTCAGCTCTACTGGTCAGCTATCAGCAGAAAACAAAAGTAGGTATGTTTTTTTCTCCTAATGAATTGGCCCTTCAAAGCATAACCTTTTATTCCCCTGTCCTCCTAGTGTGAATTTTTTTAACAGAAATATAAATATTGAGTGGAGCTCTTAATTAAGGTGAAATAAGAATGGTGGGGGTAGAGAAGAAAAATCCTGCTGCAGGGAAAGCTGTGTATGCATGCTCTTTTGTGATATATGATGATAGACCATGACAAACATAGATTGGCTGTATGCCACTGAGTCCTATGTTGAAACTTAACTGCATGAGAGTGGCAGGCTAAAATGAGACAGCTTTTCAGGGGAAAAAAAAAAAAACCCAAAAAAAGAGAGATGTCTTCGGGTAGTTTTCTTGTAGCATTACGATCAACTTGCACTTGGTTACAACGTGGACCATTCAATGACCCAACTGCTCTCACAACTGGGTCAATTCGGAACAAAACCCGTAAGTATTCCCTGCTTAGAACATCATAAGCAATATCTTCAGTAGCTATAATACATTTTTGTACTTTTTCACTAATAAGTACAGATGCAAAATTACAAAATGAAATTCTGCATACAGAAATTTGTACTGTCTCCTCTAAGGAATTTAGCTGTAATCTAATTAACTGGCTAAAAAATAAATAAAAAGAGGTTTTCTATTGCTGTTGCTATTTTTAAAACTAAAGGTGTTTTATTGAAGAGTTTTCCATTTTTATAAAATATATGACAGCACTGTCTGATATGGGTGGTGAATCAGCATGGTAAGGCATGAAGAGAGTGGCTGCTTGCAATTGCTCAGACTGTTCTGAATATTGCATTGCAAAAAGCATACATCTGATTCATTTTTAAAAAGATTACACTGAGAAATTTTACTCAGAAATACCACCATTTGTTTGTCAGTATCTACTCAACAGGCATGTCCTCAGCCAAGAAAAAAATTGTAATTACTGTACTAACAGTAAGGATGATGATATTAAATTGTAGAACTCATTATCATTAGGGATCAACAGCCAAGGATTAGGACTTGTAAAAACACTGTCACATGACAAGACAATAACCAGCCCATAGAAAACATTCCAAACTGTAGGCAAAGTTAATGCATGAAAACTTAGCCTCTATATGAAAATGAGAAATATATCTGATTATCTCAAATATCACAAGTTTATTAAATATTAGACAGAATTAGGCAATAGATATTTTATTATGTATATATTCCACTAGGTAAGTAAATACATATTCCCTTATTCCACTACAGTGTTTCTATGGAACTTCTTTCTGACAGGAAGCATTGTGCCTTTCATACATGCCAACGAAGCACATTTTAGAACACTAACAGGTTGTGCAAATTTTAAACCAGATGGCTATACTCTGACAGAAACACACCAGTATTTCTGTGAAACAAGAAACCTGTGGAATGAGGTCCCTAAATATCAGTCATGGTTCACCTCACAAGAAACGGTAAACCTCAGTAATTAAATAAGCTTTTCTTTTCTGATTTGAAACTTCTCTGTTATAATACACCTTCGTTAAAATATCTCTTGTGTAAGTAATTTGACATGTGTTCTACTATGGACATCTTTGACTTTTAGAGGAGGACAGAATCATATGTATTTTTTCTATTCCAAGACCACAAGTTGAAGTTCAGTTTCACTGCCATCAGGCATTGGAGGACAAATTCCAGGAAAATATGAAAGCACCTTAAAGGAGGGAGTGGGTTGTACGTATGTTTTAACACATATCTGAGCAGTCCACAAACCTGCTGATTAAGAGAGAGATCCTATAAACATATTCTCCTAAAGACACCCTACCCATAGTCTTCAATCATATTGGAAAAATCCTTCATAAATGTGAGACAAGGAAATGTTACACCACTTATCAGCATTTAATAAGTGAATGCTATTCATTACTGATAATTTCTGCAGAAAGGTACATGGCTTCCAAAATTTATGAAACAGATTTGTGTGTGAACTGTAAGCAATGGGGTAATTATGGATAATTTCTATTAAAAAACCTCCTAGCTATAGGCTGTGGATAAAATCCTGGCAATGTATGGTTTCAGGTATTTGGCATGCCATAGAATGCATTTTCAAGATGTAACAGTACGAGAAATATGGCATACTTCCTTATATATTATTGCTAAAGTATTTCACACTACTCTGGTATATTTGGGAAAGGAAGCAATTTAGGTTTCAAAAAAATATGGACCAAATATTCTTTTCTTTATAAGCTTAGACACATGTCAGAGCAACAAATTCACTATAAATTATTAAATTAAAATGTTAAAATTATTAATATTTCAATTATTGTTACTCGAGTTACTCCTCTAATAACATTTATAACCTATTATGGCCAGAAAATTTAGAAAACAACCATTACTATGAAGGGAGATTTGTCTGATTATGTCAAACTACAGAAGTTTTCAGAGATTAAGAAGAGCTGTAATTATCTGTGGTACGCCCTAGTACAAAACTGTGCTAACTACACAGAAGAACAGAAATACCTACAATTTTCATTCCTACATTTAACAAAGGCATAAAGAGGAAGACTATACGTTTATGCAGATCATCTTTCACTTTCCATTGTTTCATGTCTGTCTTCTTTCTTTTTTACAAAAGGATAAAATTTTGTCTATTTTCTGTGTCTATACGATTCTCTAAAACTCTTAATAAATTTTCATATAACATATAAACCAAAGAATTTTACATATATAATTTCCCATTAATACTGTACGTTAGCAGAGGGGAACTTCCTAATGATATTTCTAGGATAAATGAAAAGGCCAGAAACAACATTCAAAGCTAACTACTTTGTTTGCAAACTGTACCACCTTTCTCTTAAAGACTCTTAGAGTCTAGCACAAAGTCAATAAAAACTTTAAGCAGAAGTGTCAAGTCAGATTTTTTAACAATATATGATCACATCACTGTACACAGCAGAAATGTAAAATGATTTTATCTTAAAAATTACATTCCTACTAAAATTATACCTTAATCCCCTTGAAGTGTAATATTTAATTTTTGTATCAGTTATTGCATATGTTCTAAACTATAACACCTCAATTTTATTTTAAATTACAAGCTGAATGGCTATAATGCTCCACAAGCTTTACCTAAAGTACCATAACTTTCTACATAAAAAAGTACCTGCATCCATATATGTGCTGATTTTGGCTGGGATAGAGTTAATTTTCTTCACAGTAGCTGGTAGGGGACTATGTTTTGGATTTCTGCTGAAAACAGTGTTGATAACACAGGGATGTTTTAGCTATTGCTGAGCAGTGCTTACCCAGAGCCAAGGCCTTTTCTGCTTCTCACACCGCCCCACCAGCAAGGAGGTTGGGGGGGCACAAGAAGTTGGGAGGGGACACAGCTGGGACAGCTGACCCCAACTGACCCAAGGGATGTCCCAGACCATATGACGTCATGCTCAGCATATAAAGCTGGGGGAAGAAGAAGGAAGGGGGGGAAATTCAGTTATGGCATTTGTCTTCCCAAGTCACCGTTAGGCGTGATGGAGCCCTGCTTTGCTGGAGATGGCTGAACACCTGCCTGCCCATGGGAAGTGGTGAATGAATTCCTTGTTTTGCTCTCCTTGTGCACATGGATTTTGCTTTACCTATTAAACTGTCTTTATCTTCAACCTGCAAGTTTTCTCACTTTTACCCTTCTGATTCTCTCCCCCATCCCACTGCGAGGGAGGTGAGTGAGTGGCTGCGTGGGGCTTAGTTGCCAGCTGGGGTTAAACCATGACAATGTACATGCATAAAAGGTCTTAAACCAAATTTTTTAAGGTAATGGCTTGGAAACCACGCCTTTATATTCTGGCTCAGAAAAGAAACATGCAATCCATTAGCTGAATTTCTATTATATGCTATTAAAGAAAGCACCTATCCCTGCAACCACCTGGAAACACTTTTCCACGTAAATCTAGTCAACAGCAAAGTTAGGAACAAAGTGCCTTATGACTGACAGCCCAGACTAAACAAGAGGTTTTAAGGTAGCCAGCAGTTGACGTCAGGGAGAACACTGGAGGAAGCTGCTGGTTCCCAGGCTGGAAGAGCTGCCTGGCGGTTTTATAATTCCCAACTACATTTTTAGCTGTGGAAGCTATTTTAACAAAGGTGATCAAATCTCACATTTCAGCATGTAAAGCGATTACCTAATGGTCAGAAATAATTCATCTCTCAATCATACTAGTAATAGTTGCACATTAAAGGAAAGTATTGTAGGGCTTAGAGTATTTCTTCTCTATCATTTCAAAGCATCTACTTTTTAAATGGTTAAATTGATTTTTTTTTTTTTTTGTCATAGCAGAGAACGTAGATTTGCTCAGAACAGTAAAGCATATGATCCTCTAAATTTTCAGCATACCTGGGAATGAAATCCTGTGGCTTCATTAGCATGTCCAAATTTTTGAACGTATATGCAAGAACTGCACACTATGAAATTCCTCAATGTAGTTCAACTAATTACTGGTTTAGTATTACAGAAAGTTGTCTGATTAATACTCTAAAAATAGAGGCATCAGATCTTTGTGAAGTGCCCAGGAAATCAGTGCTGCTCTGCTCCCCGCCCCCCGCCTCGAGATTTTCTCCAAAGTCAATCTATGGATAAAAAAAAATGAAATAAATGTGTCTGTGCAGAGACACTGGATTATTATGAGAGGAAGAATGCATGGGGATGTTGCTTGATTTTAATATGGATACAGTTGTTTATAGTCTATATTTTAAATCATGTGAAGCAACACAACGCAGTCTATTTGGAAAATATATCTAAAAGGTTGCAACTCCTCAGAGAGCCATCATGAACAACTGGCTGCTGCTCCTTTTTCCCATCAGCCTGGCACTACAACCATTTTTGAATCTTTTTGCCAGTCATTATAAGCTCTAATGAAATTACAGCTTCTTTTCCCCCGATAACATCCTTTTTTCTCTGTTTCATTAGTTACATTAATCCATTAATTTTGCTTATTATCATTTTTCACAGGAAAAAGAACAGCAGAAATCTGAAGGACACTGGGTTCCAAATACCTTTGCTGTTGCTGTTAGTGGAGAAGCAGGTCAGCAAACACAAGGATAAAATAAATACTGCTACAGTAAAACAGCTGGGAAGAAGTTTGTATTTTCTGCCATAGATCCTGAGATGATAATGCTAGCAAAATAATGATTTAAGACATTTGAAGCCTCCAGACAGCAGAGAAAACAAAGTCATCCAAGAAATAATTCCATTCTAAAAAAAAGCATAAGGGAAAACATACATAACATGGAACTTATCAATGCTACTGATTTCTTACTGTTTCATTTCATGCTGCTTTTCCAGAAAGGTTTAGAGCAAAGTCTGAAACAAAAATTGTGAAATAGCTTATAGAGGCTTACGTCACTACAGGGGTAAGTGTGAAAGTGCACATAGGTAAATAGGTATGGATTCTTCAACACAGACTTTGAATTTTATGGTGCTCAATATGGATGTCAAATGAAACGAAACAAAAGGATGGCTGCCCAAGAAAGCTTCTAGGGATACAAGTAGTGTGCGTGGTGGAAAGCAGTTTGCCAGCTAGTATTTCATGTGAAGCACCAAACTGAGGGAAGGCTAAGAAACAGCAAGAACAGGAAAAAGTATAGACAAAGGATGCCATAAAAGATGCTTCTTGTGCTCTTCTGTGTGCAAATCTTGTACCAACTGATTTGCACTGCCACTCTACCATGGATTTTTTTTTTTACAATAAAAAAAATAACAGAAATCTTTCACAAAGAACAACCATCTATGCTTACACGGCCTTTTGATTAAAACTTTTACTTCAAATCTTGTGTATTGAAACCATATTAATCTATTTGTCTTGTGTTTTTCCAGTGTTACCAGATGGTAAGTGTTGTCAATAAATGGAATAAATGAACACAGTGTAGACTTACAGATCTGATTTTTCCACATCTTTTTAAAAACATTTACTCCAGAAACTTTCACAATGTGGAACCAAAACCTGAATAGTGTACGTCAATGGAGGCATTGCCATTTCTGTGAAATATAGGATGTGTGTATAGGAATATCACCTGCAAGCATTTTAAACTTTGACAACACAAAAAGACTATTAAGTCAAACTACACTTGTGAAGCACCATAGCCCCAAGTTCCCATTCTAAGTAATTGCTACTGAGTAAGCTTCCCTGTTCTCTACTTGCTAATTATTTCTATTTCTCTTATTATATCTATTTATATATGTATTAATATATTCTGTTTCAAAGCATAGAAACATTGCACTAGCCCTTACTGAATAGCATCTCCTTATTAGATTAATTTACTTATTTGTCAAAATAATTTTCAATGTTAATCTCATCCTTCCATGTCTTTGCAAGCCCTCCAAACTTGCTGCTGTCTGCAAAAGCACAAGAAGTAGGTTTCCTGAGTGTGAAGGCATGAAATCCATCTTTCTACAAACAAGGAGCAAAACATATTATAAAGAGATATCTTGTATTAAAAAACTGTAAAAACAACCAAAACTTCATAAAAGTATGGCCCAACAGAAATATCACTTCCAGTATTTTATATGCACCATGCAGATGAAACTGTCAAACACCTAATATCATACTGCCATTTCAGATAGGTATATATCAATGCTTTCTGGAAAAGAGACACAGTGTAGACAGAAATCTTCCCTACTTTTTTTTGAAAGATCTTTCTTCTTAAAAAAACCATAACTTGTCTGAAACGAGCTCTGTAGCTCTAGTAACATAGAATATACATTTTAATATTCAATAAACTTCTTACAATATCCTAAGTGAAAGATAAAATGTAAAAGACTCATTAGATAACAAGGGCAAATGAGTATGTTTGCTTCCAATTTATTTTTAAAGAGATCTTAATTCATATTTTATTAGTCTGACTTGGATGGCACTCACAAAAGCAGTTATTCCATATTGTTTCCTTAAAAATACATAAATTTAAAAAAAAGTGGTTTATAATTCATAAAAATCTTCCTGTAATTACAAGATAGGGATTCAGGAAGACAAATTAGAAACACAGCACTGCTGTATTTAAAGTTTGTTTAAACACTTTAAAAGTAGTATCTATTACACACAGCTTCCTTCTTTTTACAACATTAGATTGACATTATTATTATATAGCAACCAAAAATGTGATAAAGAGGACTACTGCAGTTTGCATGGAGTAGATGATAAACGTGTGGTTAACAGAAGCAATGTGCTTCAGAATTAGGAACCATGAAGAGGGATTATGCTAACGCTCTATCTATGACTTGACCTTCACTTGGCAATAAAGTGATAAAAAGAATTTAACAATTGGAGGCAGCACATTCCATTTCAGCAGTAAGGGGAAAAGATGCGGTAGTAGAAACAGCACGAGCAAAACGCTAAACCAAACTTAGCTCTCTCTGGTGTAGCAGATGTTTTTCCTGTGGTTCCTAATTTCCAGGGTTTTAAAGGCTCTCAGCTTTAGCTTGTATACTTGCATGGTCAGTGTTCCAGAACCCCGCATGATAAAAAAATGGCCTTTTTTGTCTATGTATGAAAACATGGAAAGAAAAATCTTCCATGTTAAAACAACTTACATAGAAGTTTAAATAAATATGCACATTCAAATGTAAATGCACAGCCAAAAATACATCCTTTTATATAGGTATAGTTACATATTATAGAAGATAATATACATTTATATTCCACATGTAATTATGTAACATACATGTATACATATACATATATATGTACCTATATATAATTACACATAGAATCTGCAGTAAAACCAATCAATGCTTACACATATGTAACCATAAAAGGAGGGATTCAAGAATTTATTCTTTTTTTTTTTTTTTTTACCCCAAAAGACCTGTTTCTTGCCCCACTGATGCCCTCAGACCAGCACAGCTACACCACTATTAGCTCTGCTTTTAATAAAAGCTATGAAAGCTGCATGCTTTATATATAAGTGGAACAGAAAGGCTTTTAAACTCTGCCTGTCTTCAAACTTTCTTATTCAGGTACCAATCTTCAGAGAAAGTTTCAAAGAACACCTTGGGAATTACAGGCTTCAGTAACAAATTATAAGAAGGTATAACTGAAGGACACCTTGCCTGGATAAATACAGAAAAAGTCAGCATGGCTCCTGCAAGGCTACTGCAAAAGGAAATCCTGCCCTGCCAAAATTTCAGATTGCTTTACACAGAGATAAGGGTGGTCTAGCTGATAGAGTCCACTTGGATTTCCACAAGGTTTTTAAGGAATTTAATAAGCCATAGCATAAGACAAAAAACCCGACACATATAAATATACAGTGACTGAAATATACGGTGTAGAGGGTAAAATTAAATGGTTAGTTCTTACAGGAGATTGCCAGTGAAGTTTTGCCATAGCATGTACTGGGACCTATACCATTCAGTATATTAAAAAATTACTTGGAAAACAAGGGGTAAACCACAGGGTGACATTAGTTTGCTGATGATATGAAGTTTTTTTTAATATAATAAAGTCAATGCTCAATGGTGAAGAATCACAGAAGAACCTGAAAGAGGAGCCTGGGCAATACTTGGGCCTGATGAACCAACACCTGCCTGCTGCAGCAAAAGTCTGAAAACCACTGTTACATTGTATGTTTGAAAAAGATTATTTTCTTCTTAAAAAGCTTGTATAAGAAAGCTGTCATGTCTTCTCCTGTAACATTATCTTCCTGTAAGTAAGTTTAAATGCTCTTTTCACTAAGGTGGCAGTTGGAAACAGCCCTTTTGCTAAACGAATGGGAGATTTTCCTTCATCAGGATTTTGTTCCACGTGATTCTCAATGTATAAAAACAAGAAAAAGCCTAAAAGTGATGGTTGCTTAAGTTTCTAACAATTTCAATACTATGTAAAATGTAATCTGGTAATACAACACTGGGCTGAAAAACAAAGGCCTTCCCATACGCATTAGATTAAGAATTTAGGGCCACTTATATTTAATGCTTTTTTTCACTTAGTGGCACTCAGAATATACATCCTGTCTTTGTAAATCTGACTGTACAATAACCCAATGTCTGAACAGATCAGAGTTTTAAAATGTAACATATGACCATAATATTTGAACAACTCTGGGAAAATTGGTATCAGCTGAATAAAATCCCTACACTAGGCTTTATATGGTTTCTGGCACATCTTCCATTATTGATATGACTGTGTTTAAGAGAGAGTATGTTGTTGTTTTTTTGTCAGAAACAGCAGATGGAGTTGGAAATAGAAGATTTTGTGAAGTCTGTCAATAAAGGAAACAGCTGTGGTAAACATATATTTACACTGAATTTCATTTGTACCTAGTGAAAATTAAACTGATTTGTTTAAAGGGAAACCAAAATAGTTGCAGAAAGATGGTATCTCAGTAACAAGTTCTTACTAAAGAAACTGCTCCAGATCTTTAAGTTATGAGCACGCACATGCTGACCGAGTAATACTGGCTCTGAAAAGATGAAAACCCAGTAAGCTTTACTCTATTGGTAAACCATTTGATGTAACTGTCAAAGTTTTGCAAATAAAAATTGCATAAAAAAAAGGCAAAACTTCCTATTCAAACAAGACAAATTCATACTTGTGGAAGCTAATAAACAAAAAATTACTCGTTATTAATTAGGAGAATGATACCTATGTTCCAGATTAAGATCCAGCTAGTGCAAACCTGCTACCTGTGTTGGCAGCATTTTTTAGGACAGCAGTAATTTAGAAGCCGAAAAAGATGTTATAATAAGGAAATGAAGTCATATTGTATCTCCAGGGACTCACTGCCATCTTCAGAGAAGTGAGAGTTATGGATTGGATTTATAAGACACAGACATTCTTGGTACAGATCATAAAACTAATTGTGAATAGCACAGAAATAAAGACAATGAAACTCATTGTTTTCATCTCATGGGGAACTAAGTAGACAGAAATAGCATCTTTAGGCTATAAAGCATGCTTAATCTGCATAAACCAATGGACCTGAAGAAGAAAATAGGAGCAACAGGAAAAAAAACAAAGCCTGATAAGCAAACTATAGTGTTACTCATGTGTCTATGTGATTTCTGCTTTTCATCATTGCTTAAAATAAATGATCTGCTTGATAAATTTTGGAAGAGCAAGGACTGAAGAGGAAGGGGAATAGAAAAATATGGAGATTACTAATGGTTGAAATATATTTGCATTTTCACTCTTTCTACACCACCATAACATCATCCTCTGTAACGACCAGCCAATAGCTCCATCTCTGGCACAGATAAATACGTGCACATAGATAATGGAATGTGAATTGGCTGAATTGTCTTCTGTATGAAATTGTGCTGATGCAAAATACAGACTACATCATCAACTTCAGAGGAAAAAAAGGACATCACAAAGATGTGCACTTCCCTATCTTATTCTAAGTTAAAGAATTTGTATCATGGTTTTAAATACACTATTTCCTTAGAACTTTAAGTTCTTTAGTCTTTTAAGTTTATTATTGCTTAACATGCATACTAGTAGTACATACTTTAACATACTGCTTCTAAAAAGGGCAGTATAGCATAAAACTTTATTTATAGCTAAAACCAAGCTCTTACACATTATCACTATGATAAAACACAGTTAAATTAATCAGAATCAAAAGAATGAAGGTACTTTCCCTCATTCGTAATTTGGAAAGTGGAAATTCCCTTTGGAATACACATTTTTCATAATTTCAGATCACGCTTGACCTCACCTCTTTTGTTTAACCAAGCCTATTAATCAAATACATCCCAGAGGTGGCTAATGATCTTCCAGAATTCTAATAGAAGCAGAAAGTCAAGGACAGCACGAATTGATCCACATCACCTACCTTATTAAGTTTACAATGCTGACAGTGCTTCCCTAGTTTCACTCGGAATTGCAGCCCATCTGGTTATTTTAAGACTACTGCTTAAGAATTAAAACAATTTGACATACTAACTCCCAAAGGACCAGGTGACAGATTTTTGTCTCAGTACAATATACCCCTTCAAATCTATGTTGTAGGTTCCTTCCTTCACATACAAAGTTAAGGGGCAGCTAAAATTACTTTTATAAACATCCCTGAAACATGCAAGCACCTTCCCATTGAATGACCATTGTTGACTGAACGTTATCTAAACATATTTTTTAGAAATCGTGTATATCAACTTTTCCACATGGTTTTGTTCTCAGTTTTGCCTTCCTTTATTAGATGACAACACAATCAGTTTTCATTCTTCAAATGTATAAGGAGAATTTTGTGCTCGTATGATCAACACGTTGAAAAGATATGCTAAAAAGTGCAGCTGAAAAAAACGCAAACCAGGACACAACAGTGAACAGTATTTCTGTCCTTCATGGGCCTCACAAAATAATGCAGATTTTTCCAAAAAGGCAAAAATTGGAAATAATACTTCCCATGCTGCCTTTACACAGCAATAACAAAATCGGAGCTCCATTGCTACAACAGTTACTCATATAGGGAGGATGGGTTCTACCTTACATTTTGCATATCTCTGATTAAGAGGATCGGAACATTTGTTGGCATAGATGGGCCAAACTGAACCTACCAACTCAGTTCCCAACCAAAACAAACAGTGATGGGAGATGGAAGTTATAGCTTGGGGCACTGCTGCTTAAAGAATATACTGCTATCCCATAGTAAAAACTTGAAGAATGAAGAGGAAACATTGCCTTTCCGTGTCAAGGGATGAATGCCTATGACAACAAAGAGATTAATTAATGAGTTAGAGATTAGCTGTGTTGTTAGTCACCGCACATACTACATTTTTCCCCTGAAGAAGTGTATATCTGAAGAAAGTTAGACAGTATTTGAGGCAGAAATAGGAGGTGATCTGCTATTAGAATGTATACAGGGTATTTTTCTTTTTTTTTTTTTTTTTCCCCCTTTTTTTTTACTGAACAACACATTGGTCATACATACAACACAATTTTATGTTTCAGGAATCTAGGTGTGTATCTGCTGTTAAGAATCGTGTCATGTCTGGTAGAAAGAGGATGCCATGAACATAAAAAAAATGAAGGACTCAATTCAACAGGTGCTGAAAACGCAATGTAGTGAAAGATCCATTGTTATTCATGTTTTAGATGGTAAACAGAAGAATGGAAAGGCAATAAAACAAAAACCCCTAAAATCCTGTGATTTTTCAGAAAAGGAAGAGAAACAGATGACAGAACAGTTAGAGATTTACTGTATGCTTTACTAGTGTGGAAAGAAATGATTAACAGAGCACAGAAACGTACAAAGAGGAGAACATAAAAAAGGAGTGAGTATAATATTGTTTAAAGAAAATTACTTTGAAATGATGTCTTTACTTAAATTGAAGACATGAAAAGTAATATGAAAGAAAACCTCAAGAACACTATGAATACACCAAAGCTTAAAGAAAAGTGAGAGAGGAGCTTTGTTCAGAGCCCCATTAACCAAAAGCTTTTGATGACATGGTTAGAATCGTCTTCCTAGTTCCCCATTGCTCCAGGGAAGGGACTTAATGCCCTAAATATAGCACATACTCCCATATTTGAGATGAAAAAGACTGCTTTGCTAAACGCTTAACAGGATAGTCGCAGTTCTACTCACTGCCCTCCCTCTGCTTAACTCAGAAATGGAACTGGAGCATCAGAGGACGTTCTTACCCATGTTTCAAAAGCTAAACTAAATGTATTAAACCTCTGTCTATAAAATAGTTTTATTCATGACTGCCTCCTGGATTTCAAATAGAAATGCTCACTTCAAAACCACTGGTTTGGTTTCTAAATCCAGAGGACTACATGACAAGAAAGTTTGAAAACTATCGATCAAGCACACAGACGTCACCAGAATTCTGAGTAGTGACAGGCGGTAAACCTGAATTACTCGAGATTTTACTAGAAGAAAAGATAAAATGACAATTCCTCTAATTACATCAGTTCTATAAAGACATCTGAAAACTGTTATGACAGAGAAAAAATTGTTGAAATAATACATAAAATGTTATCAAATAATCTGATATAACTGACTATGATTTGAAGGATCACCATGCTCATCTTGAAGATTACCAGTTTTATTCTCTCCTGTCTATGTGATGGAAGAATGAATACCATTACAGGATTTTTGGAGGGGCAGATTTCTTTGCCACCTGCTCCCACATCTCCAAGAAACCACACTCTGTTTACTTTGACATTCAAAAAATACAGACCTGAAAGAACAGGTCAAGTCTGGCGTTCACATAAGGGCTTTGAATTCCCTCGAAATCAAGTACTTCTTAAAGACAAGTTAAAAATTATATAACAAAAGCTAATTACAAACAGGAGATGGAACCTGCACAGCATCCAAACAGTAGTTCCCCTATCATAAACTTATCCTTTTTATGGGAATGCCATAATCTTCATGCTGCAGTGATATAATTTCTCTTTTTTCCATGATCCCAGAGAATGTATTTTTAGGATATATTTTTACTTTATACATTAGGTATTATTTTTGCCATAGAATTGGCTATTTATTGAAACTTTTTGCTTTATATACTTTCATTTTGTTGCCTTTTGTTCTTCAGTTTTTCCCCACAATGGTCAGCTAATTGGAGTCACCATCCTTCGAGATACTCAAGAGACACCTGACAGTTTTGGGCAACTGACCCTAGTTGCCCCTGCTTGAGCTTGGACAAGATGACCTCTAGAGATCCCTTCCAACCTCCACCATTCTGTGAGTCTGTGATGGCTTTGCAAAGCAACCAGGCTTCAAAGGAAGGTAAGCTGATTCAGACCAGGAACACTTTATGACATGAGCGAAAGCACAGTCAAGTGGGACGACAGGAAGATCTTTAAAAGCACACACCAGCTTCTGACTTAAACAATATTGAAGTGGCACCCATTGCATGGTAAGACTTAGAAACAGGGCCGAGATTTGGTGAGTCAAGGCTCGTATCTTTCTGGAGTGAATTCCTGATGAGTATGGCATTTTGTATAACCCTGTGAACTGTCAAATTCTCCACCTGCATTGAACAGAGATCTTTGTAACCTAAATATAGGAGAAAATTTAGAGAGCCAGGGCAGATAAAACTAAACACTGTGGTCTGAAAACCTAATACTGAATCAAAGCTGGAATTCACTACTCTTCATAACTATGTTCACCATGCTTATAACAGGGCTAGGGTGGCTTGCCTATCTCAGGACACTGTGAAGAAGAACAAAAAGATGACTATATAATGAGCCAAACAGCTCAAAATACACAGAAATATATTTTATCTTCTTAGGGAAAATGACTTAGCTATCAAATTACATACAGGATAATCCACCTATAGAACAATCACTGTGCAGGCAATGTTAATCTGCCCTAAAATGGTCCAAGTGGACCTGGTTGAAAATCATTCTCTGCTCCTTCTGCCTTTATGAAAGCAAGTTATTCTTGTTATGGTGGGAAATCTTTATCAATAAAAGGCACTGTAAAATACCCTCCACATGAACAGAATGTAGAAGGCGTACATCAGTCTCCATAAAAGGCTTTTTCTACAACCATACTCCTCGGCCAAGACTACTTTATCTCTGGCTGTCACAGGCATCGTGCTTGGCCTGGTGAGCTGTGTTTGTCTCACATGGAATCAACTGGTTTGGATGGTCACAGGCAATGCTGCAGTTGCTGATGTGCTTGGGCACCTTAACTGCTGAACTGACAGGGAGAGAGTCTCTGCAAAAAACAGTGGGAGCCCAGAAAGGTGCCATTTGTTTGTGTGGTGTAATGGCACAGGGACATCTAAATTATTAGCGTTGCTGAAGCAGTGGGTACTCTGGGCTGGTCTGTAAAGTTTGTGTTAGCATTTAAGTAACACTCACCGAGCCTGAGGTAAAATCCTACCTACTAAAGATTTTATTAGGCTTAAAGACCTTAAGAGATATTGAGCACTTTGACTAGAAAGTGCTAGATGCGTCTGTCTTTGTTATCACTAAAATGAATAAAAATCAATCCTGCAGCAAACTCGGAGCTGATCATATTAAGGTATAGAAATAATCAAATCCTTAGACATTACGACAATTATCCCTGTCTCAGTACCATGTGACCTGGTAAGTGGAAACTTGCAAACTAAATAAAATTATCCATTAAAAAATACTTTCCACAATTTTAAGTATTGACATCCAGTTCTTCCAACATGATAATACAGTTCTCTCTGTATTACTCAAAGCAAAATTAACTCATATTTAATGATACTAAAGCAGTACTAGGCTATTGGTGATTCCTGAAACATTCCTCGAGGGAACACTGAAATACAGCATGATTAATGATTTAAATTAACCCAAGTATAGCGATAACAAGTATTTTAATTTGTGAGAAAATCATATCAGAAGCTATGCTATGGTAATTTGATATAATGCAATTTTTAGAATTGAATGAAAAAGTAATCAAGTTACAATAAAGACAGTTGAATAGGAATGTGCACAGAGCTAAAGTAGTACCACCTCCCATTAATGTCCCCTGGTAGCAAATCTATTAGTTTTGCAACTGGGATCCAGGAGGATGCAAATGAATAGGGCACTAGGGACATTAATTACATGTGGCAATATTTATATAACTAATATTTTCATCTATATTACTGAACAACAAAGTTCCATTAGCAATTCAATTTGGAATTTTTACCAAAGCCTGTAACAAAAGCCTTAAGCAAATTATGGCATATGTCATCAGTAAAAGTTCATAAAATAGCACGAAACTAACACAAAGAGTTTACATGTCCTCAGCATCACAGGCTGTCTTCATAAAATAATCTGCTGATAATGGCCACCTCATCACCACCAAGTAGCAAACCCAGCCCTTGCTGTATTGCCTGCAGTAGCTATCGATCTCCATGAAACCTAATTGGTTATCTGTGAATTTTCTCCTGATGCTGTTTTTTAACTTTCACATATTTGTATCTTCTGTATCTCTACTGATGAAAAAAAACCTTCTTCCTACACCACTTTACTTGTGTATCCTCACATTGTGGCGTTTGTTTTTGGAGGTGTTAGGGATGTAAAGAGTAAAATCTGTCTGACCTGAATGCTCGGGTGTTCTATTTTGTAATCTTTGCTCATGCAGGTGGAGCAATTATTCACAACAATAATCCCATTCAAATCCACTGGAATCAGTTGCGTAAGTGATAATCAAGAGTACGAAGAGTTTAATAATTATATAACTGGATTTCAATCAATCTTCACTTGGAAAGTTATCCATTGAAAAAATCCACTGCTCCAATAGCTATGTAATAAAGTTACAGATTTTTCTTCCCAGTGGTCTAAATTATATTTCCTGTTGTAATAGGGTGACGTTTTGATGTTCCAAACACATAAAAGAATTCTGGACTCACAAATGCAATTCATCTTGTGAGATTGAATGATCCTTTATCCTCCACCACATTTACTCAGCAGCAGAATTGTATGTTGTTTCTATAGATCCAAACAAAGGGTTTACAAAGCAAAAGAAGAACCAAATAGGAAGCTGATCTAAGGAACTACCATTATAAATGAAAGAACTGTCAAATGTGGATGGAAACTGTACAAGTTTCCTCTAAAAGTAGGGAGATATTTTTTAAATTTTGTTAAGTGTAGAAAAAATTAAATTGACCCATGACTGTATTTAATTCCAAATGCAAATGCATTCTCATTCACTTTGTCCTCCAGCAAAAAACACTATGACACAAGGGAAAAAGGTTGTTTTATTTTAATAGGAAAAATTTAGGGGATACAGTGTTTTCTCCTTCCTTCTCCAGCTTCGGTGTGTGCATAAATATGCTATTCCAAGCCCTAAGGAGAATTTCTCTTTAGTACTCATGATTTGAAAAGAGTATCATCATAGAGAAACACTAACAATAAAGACTGCAAGGCCAACACATTCAGAGTACTGAACACACTCTGCCCTTCCAAAAATCAACTATGCAGCTCACATGCAATAAGTGGAAGTTGTACAGCTCTGGCCTTATTGCTTAGCACCCAGATCTCGTGGGCAAACATGTCACTGTTGGTACACCACTTCAGATGACAGTAGCTCACAACTTTCTGTAAAGATATGATGATGATGATCTCCACTACAGAAATCTATTAAGCAGTATCATTATTGGAATAAGGCTAATACTAATGTAAAAAAGTATTACTAGAAGGATCACACATCATATCTATATATGGCAATCTCAGATGTTTGTTTTTCTAACCAAAACATGCCTACACTTAACTGTATAAAAATAACACAATATAAAAAAAATCTTTTAATGTAACAAACTGCTCTTGATGTCACTTTTTTTTTTGTTTTTAATCACAAAGTTTAACAACAGTTTTAAAAATCCAAATCCAACATTGTATGTAGTGGGCAGGTTTAGCTCCAAGTATGGAAGACCATTTAATCCCATTCTGAATTTGGCTGCTGGCTGGAAAGGAGTCTAAGCTCCTGACCATGAAATCTTTTAAATCACTGCTATGGTATTGTTTTTTAGTATTGAATTCTAAGAGGGCTTTGATCAAGGGAGTTCTTATGCTAGTGAAAAAATCCCAATGTAATTATAAAAACTAATAAATATGAGCAGTCGCTACCAGCCCCTACCCAGTAATGGAGAAAAGATAAGGAGAAAAAGCGAGATCATTTTCATGACTACCATTAATGAGTAAAGTTTTTAAAAAAATAAATCCATACTTTGGAAAGGTGAAAGCACCATTTAATTTCTTATCAGTTCTGCTCTTAACTTGCACAGTATGTATGTCTGACCTAGAGCTGGAGGCTTGTTCTGGAAACTCACTAGCCACTCAGTCACAAACCATTGCACTCATTCTAACCTCTAGTCTCCCTGTACATTAATGGATTGCTTGGTGGTACAGTCTCAACAAGACCGATAGTGTACTTTTTGCTATGTATATCACGCATCAATGCATTAAACATAATTTATGATTTTAGATTTCACATAAATTATTATTACAGCTCATTGTGAGACTAAGACTGAATTTTCCTGAGATGAAAGGAGTCTTGTAACTCATCATTTGCCTTTCAGAGGCCTCATTTTAGGGCATTTACTGTACATAAACAAACATTCAGATTTTAAATATAAGTCCATTTACTGTGGCTTAAAATTTAAACGTCTACGTTTCCCCATTACAGAATCTTTGAGTGTGAAATTGAAAAGTAAATTTTAATATTCTTAGTCAGTGAAGTTCATCCAACAATTTGTTAGATTGCAAAGAATCTTATTTAAAAGCATAGTCCTACAGAATAAACAGAAAACTAAATTTCCATTGCCTGTCCTTGCCTAAATGGTTGGTATAGATTTCATTAATTAAAAAGTAATAAAAGTGTTAAAGAAGAAAATAACAGGTGGCAATATTTGCTGAAACTTTGTCAGATTTCTCTACACAGAAGGATCTATACCCTGAAGGACTGTGTCACATCTCCTATACGTAGGATTGTTGTAAGGTTAAGAACAAGGTTAACTTCACAAATGGAAACACATGAAATTCAATCTGAACATGAAAAACACTATTTTTTACTGTGAATTTGGCCAAACACTGGAACAGATTGCCCAGAGAGGTTGTGGTGTCTCCATCCGTGGAGATACTCAAAACCTGACTGGACACAGTCCTAGCTGACCCTGCTTGAGCAGGAACATTGGATGACGTGATTTCAGGAGGTCCCTTCCAACCTCAACCATTTTGTGATTCTATAATCACAACTTGTCGGTAATAATGGAATTATTTGAATGAAGCACGAGATCAGTTTTGTGTTAAATGCTTGTTCAAACAAGTCGCTCTGCGGGGATCAGGCCCATCAGTGTCGCAGACTATTTGCAAATTTAGGCAAGTATGTTGCGAAGCTGTTTCTGTACAGACTTCTATGACAGGTTGCTGACCTTTTGCAATTTTTTTTCTGGAAGGAAATGAATCTTGATAACAAAAGCTCATGAAACAATAACAGTATGGCTGTTTCTTGGTTATTTCAATGGTATGCTGTCAACAGCAGGGTTTATGAGCCTGATAAATGTGTGTTCATGCAGAATAGGGAAAAGGCCACATTTGCATTGAAATTCAATTTTTAATTGTCCTTATTCTTTATTGATGCTTGGTGAATTGGATCTATAAAGAACCATTTTTAAGCAGAATGAAATTTGACAAATAGCATAGCTGTGTAAACAATTTCAGTGATTATGGCAGCAATTATTCTCTGTTCTATCTCTTGGTAGCTTTAAAAAGGAGAGAAAGAAAGTGACAAGAGACCAGCTTTAGAAACCCTGTGGAGATCACAGCATCATGAAAGTCAGAGAATCCAGATATCAAAACCCTATGCAACATAGGTTTAGCACAATAAGATAAACATTGTCCCTATACTGAGTTTCGAAAAGGAAAACCTTTCTTACTCAGAGAAATCAATAGACTCAACTGAAACACGTAGGAAAAATACCACCCACGCAAAACCAGCACACAAAGTTGTGCAGTCACAAAATATTATACACCACCCTATTATTTATACAACTACTAGAAATCATACTGGCATTATTCTCTCTTCAGGCTCTGTTAGAAAAATCAATCATTGCTCAAGAAGATAATGAGGACACACCGGCAGCCAGAGATTAACTCTTCAGATAAGTTTTGCTGTCTTCTGTAGAGGCCTGGTTACACAGCAGGTCTTTTAATCTGGAATTATTGATATTTTCAGTGCAGAGGGAGAAGATATATACGTTCTAGCTGCACTGGTGCTGTTGAGTGTATGATCTCTAAAAACCACAGGTATACTGCATGCAAATATACAAGAGAGATCAGATTATGATAATATTCCTTTCTGGACCTAAACCTCATTAATCATCCAGTATCCAAAGTGTAATAACTCCATCCCAACAGAGCACTACTTGCCAGTTTCTCATTTCACACTAACTACAAGTGGGGCCACTGGGAGTATCGTCGTACACTGACTACGGAAAGCAGAAAGTCCTGAGCACGTCAGTGAATTCCTCCTCAGAAGAGAAAGCTTTGAAATCAGTTAGAAAGATGACAAAATGGCAACCATTTACTTTAGGAGCTTAAAATACAATGCAGAAGACACGCAGAGAAAAACATAGACAATAAAATAATAAACTGAATCTTGCAAGGAGAAAAGAAGCCTATGAATTCAGAAACAAAAAAAAAATAATAGCTTTAACAGATGAAGAGCAACAGAAAAAAGTATCTTTATGACTACAGAACAAAATGTTAATACACTGGACAATACGTTACTGATGAGAAGCTAAACTAATTTACAAGTTTCTTGGTCCTCTAGCTTTTTGTTTTCCTGAAACTCATACTGAAAGGAATACTTAGGAAATGCAAAGAGAAATATTTTCATTATCTGTCCATTACGAAGTTTCAGAGAGCTGTTAGACACAGAGAACAGTACACCCTACCTAGCAAAGCAAACCTGAATAATTCAATTAATTCTTAAACCAAAGCTAAAGCAGTTTTTCTTACTTTATTTTTCCATTGCTCATAGTCTTGCACAAAATACTGGAAGTTATGTGGCATTGCAAAGAAAGAATGTGTATCAAGGTATGTGGCCCTCTGTCCTTCGGTAGATAAGAGTCAGATTGGAGGACTTCGTCCAAGAGAGCGCACCACGTTTAAAAGTTGTCTTAAGTGAAGCAGATGTTACACCTACTTTTGCGAGTATCGACCCCCCTGTCACAGTTTTGCGCTTCAATCTATTCTCAAGGCACAGAAAAGAGCAAATGTTACACAAAAGAACATGGAATCTACAGGCAGGGTTTGACTGAGACTCAGCTCTAGAAGCATCAGAGTCATCGCCGCACAAAGCACATGTAATACGAAGGTCTGCAGTTTATGGATAAGACAAAAAGGCAACAAGAGGATAATCAGGATGATAGTGCACCTAGTCTGACTAATCAAATGATCAGCATCACCAGTAGAGGAAAGGCAGGTATTTTGCAGGCATCCCAGCACAGGCTGTTATTTTAGAAGAGATTTACAGGATGACCAGCTAAAGAGTCAGAGGTGTTCTGCCTGCACAGCAGATCCTCACAGAAAGTAATTATTTAGCTCCTGGCAGGACACACCATCAAATATACTGCTTTGGAAACATGGAACTAAGTCACCAAGAACTGAAAGACTCCTAATGTTTAGCGTCAGACAGCTGACAACTCAGTTGCCTTTGTATACGCTGGGGACTCAATTTTTCCATTTCTAAAATCGAGAGTGCGGCAGCCTTGCTCTTGCGTTGTGGACCAAGAGCTTCCTCTGAGAGAGGTACCCGTCCCTGCCCCAGTCAATCCGCCAGCCGGAGCTGCCTGTAAAACAGTTGTTACCTCTACCCTCAGCACACAACTACACCCCTTCTGCGTATACAGCTCAGGGAACAGTTTACTTTTATATGTCAATATTATTCTTAATTACCTGTCTGGATTAGCAGTGAAGATGTATTTAATTAGGCCATACAAGTATGGACTACTGCATGACTAAAATATAATTAATCTAAAACCTTGAAGAGCTGATGTATAGGGTAGTCTAATGGTAGAAAATAAAACTTAATGAAGCACAGTTAAGTGTATGAGAATGCTAATATTATCAGAGAATAACAAACAGATTGTAATATTAAGAACATGAGTCTAATTACTATGATTTTGCATTTTTAATACTGATCAGAAATTTAATCATAGCCCTCCCCTTGTAACATAAATAATGGGATATAATTATGTAGCTTTTATTTTAAGGGATGAAGAACTGTGCTCCTTATTCATGCCCACATTTTACTTCTTACCATTTCATTACATTTGACCTGTTTACTATGATGGCTTCTTCCTCCCCTCCAAATCCTACAACATACTGTGAGTCAGTTCATTTAAAGACATGATGAACACAATTGTCTTTTTCTCCAATTCTCTCTGGAACACATGTTATTGTTTGCTGGGGAATACCTTGTTGATGATGTACCAGTTTTCAAATCAAGATAGCATTCCTGATATGTCATTTAAAATATAGATTTCTTTCACAATTCCTCTGGCAATCGGATAAATTCATTGTAAATTGCTAATATGTGCATTCTTAAATGTGCAAAATATTAACACAAACCAACCACTACAAACCCCAAAAGACAAACAGAAGCCCACTTCTGACAGTATTTAAGACTTCCCTTGCCTTTTGAGGTATCTACACCTTGTTTATACCTAAGAATCTCAGCAGCAAAGTACTGAGGTAACATTGCATCAAATAATATTTTTGAAATTAGCTAGTTAAGGCTAAAACCAGTAGAGATGGTTGGTGAGAGCAATAATGTGATATGTATAACTTGGCCATCTAGCAAAACCATAAAGGATTAATTAATCACAATAAGAGTTGATGGGCTTCTCTGTTTAAAGATTAAGGATGGAACACGTTGTACTATCAACAAATATATGAGGAGAAATTGTAGGAAAGATGATGGATGCTAAATATTTGAGATACCATCAAGATTTTGTCAGGTGCTATAACCAGGTCACTGCATTCACTTGTGTCCTTAAAAGCCATTTTTGCCATTTGGATGGTATTCAGTACCTAAAGAACTTCACATAATCACTTTCAACGTGCTATAAGGTATTCAGGAGATTATGATCTGTAGAAGAACACGATTACAGACATTGAACGATTCTAGAAAGGGTCAGAAATATCTGACTAACACCAGAGAAAAACTGCAATGTCTCCCCTAAGTAGATGATTTCCGTTCAAGAGAATTTATCACATGAATGGTACCGGTATTAGTAAAATTGATACAACACTGCCTGTGCCCCAAAATAACAAGATCAAGATTCATTGCAGAGGTGAGTTTGATAGAAAAATTTGTATTTTGCTTGTCTTATAGAAGCAACCGGAGAGCTCTCAATACTAAAAGAATTAAGTCTCTGTGGCAGTGTCCACCAAAACTGAAGTTATCACAGATATCTGGTAAAAGTCTTCTAAAATTGTACAGCATCTCACAGAGTAATACACATTATATGATTACATACTGGTACCATATTGATTATACTTATATAGAATAGGTGGCTTTGACAGTAGTCCATCAGCACAAAAAAACGTCTATTCACATGAAACATGCCTTAGGCAGGAAAAGTCCATGTTAAAGAATATTGACTGCAAACTGCTAGTATGATAACCAAACAGGTCCTAACAAACATTCCCTAGAAAATACAGATGCTGGGTTTTTTTCTTTTACAAATACAACTTCACAGTTAGATTCCTGAAGAAAAGGTGCTGCTAAGCAAGACTCACAACTAGACTGCTTGTTCAAAAAGGAAAAAGGAAAAGGACCTAAGCACATCTGTCTCATATCACATGAAAAGTGGAGACTGCTTAGACATATAGCCATTTCCGTCATTAGCTGATCAATAGCAATCAAGGCCTGAGGGTTCCTACTACTTGTTGAAAACCATAGTGTATGTCTGTAACAGGAAAGAACACTCACTTTCTGACATAAAAGACAGGCTTATAAAAGAACAAGGTTGCCCACACACAGACATACTCCAGGAAGAGGAATATTTAATTTTAAAATTAAGAACTGTGATCCAGGGCACTAAATCAGTGTTTTGCCTGAGAAAGTCTCAGACAACACAAAAGTCCATCAGCCTGAGAAAGCTTCATCTCAGGAGATGACAGCCAGAGCTGAGTAATTTCTTGCCTCTTGCCTCAACTACTAAAGCTGAAAACAGCATGTTTTCAAGACACTAAAGCAAGGCACCTTGGGAGAGTCACTGAAAGTTAGTTCATATATCAGGTATTTGAAATGTTGCACTGTATTAATGTTACAGGTATAATATGCTATTGATATGGAGAAGCCTCAATACGAAATTTCTTTTTAAATCCTTCTGAAGCTGTTACTTCATACATATTGTGCAAGGTCCATCAACCAAAACTAAGCCCTGAATTAAATTTGGCTGCTGCGCAATTCCTAGCATCTGAATGGTACCTGAACAACACAGGAGACACCCTTAGCTCTTCTCCAAGACACTAGCCTGACCAGAGGCTACCTACATGATGGATGCAGCCAGCATAAAGCCAACAGAATTAACACGGTCTGCTAAGGGCAGACTGAGTACTAAGCTTGGCCCTTGGCACTATGCTATCACAAAATGTTGGATAGTGAGCAGTGAATCTGTATAGTGAGTTACATTTGCCCCTCAGCAGTCACCTAGACCTACTCCAATTGGCAACGTGACTGTGTAAGGCTACAACAGGTGTCCTCTTATCCTCCTATGTGATGACAGCTAAAGTAACTGAAAATTGTTCTGAGTGCATTCTCTGAAACTGCTTCTTTATTATGGCAATGAGAGCCAGAACACTTGGTGATTTGCCAGATTCCAGCATCCACACAGAAAAACAGAAGGAATGAAAATAAGTATTTTAATATGCTGCATCTGGCCCAAATCTACACAGTGTTTCAGAGGACAATAGAAACTCCAAGTGGATTCTTGCTACTAAACATCAAAGGTTTGCCATGAAGATTAGAAAGCTTTTGGAAGAAAAGGCAGAAAAGAATTGTTGTAATGATGGTCTTCTCAGCAATAGGGATAGCACAAGTAGCAATCTTTTTCACAGCTTTTATTATTACTTTTTTTATACCTTTAATTTCTATAGTCCACAAGAAACTTTGACTGATCAAGCCACATAATCCTAAATGACTTATCGTAATAGTTATATTCTTTCAGTTTGGAAAAAAATAACAATATTTCAGGTAAATTAGCATTCCCTCTCCCTTCCTCCAACCACAACATACTTTCCTTGCTTGCTTTTTTCCGAACGCATTTCCTACTGAAACAACTGATCTACATTTTAAAACAAATTTTAAAAAGTACTACACTAGTGGACCTCAAATATTAAAAAAAAAAAAAAAAAAAAAAAAAAAAAGAAACAGTGCTAGCCCACTTGTCAGAGGTGCATTTCTTATGCTGGTTTTCAGTTTGAGTGCCAGGGACTAATCTGAAAGCTGGATCCTTATACGAGTCTCACAGTAGCTGCCAAAACTACTTCAAGGCTCCTCAGTTCAATGTGCAAAAATGAATTTTCTGTCAGGGGGATGAGTCCTAGGCCATTTTTCACAAATAAAAAGGCTTCAGGGAACTAGAAGAGGGCTGGAGAGACAGCTTGGACAGTCAGCCTCTGCTCATACTTCCATAACAGATACTCTTTATCCTTGAAACTACCCTGTTGGAGTCAGCCTGACACCATCACATTTTCCCACCTTTTTTTCCCCATCAACTAGTATTTCTGACAGTCTGTTCTAAAGCAATTTTTTTTACTTTTCCTCTGCTTTGAGTAGGTTGTGACTGTAACATCACATTGTATCAAATTTTCTGAAGTAAATACAACCACGAGCAAGCCTTCTTGGAAGTAATAATAATAAAAAATCTATAGATGTGGGACAGAGCAAATCAAATAGGGATTGAAGTTGCAGAAATGGCTCCTCTTTTACTCACACATAATACACAAAATGGCTGCTTATAAACTATGGAAGTAACTGTATACTATCAACCCAATAAATGGACTTCCTACATGTCAAGACACCACAGGGAATAGCACTATATTTAAGGATTGCAAAACCACTTATGGGAATCTCTTCAGTGAATTTATCGGAGTGGTTACTTGCCCACATTCTTGAAATATCCTATTTAGATCAATAGAATTAACTCAAAGACCATAAACAGAGGCCCCATACTACTAAAGCAAGTGGAAATACCTAGGATCAATAGGAGTTTAGTATTACTAATTGACAGATAATATTGAATTACTACAACAAAATACAACACTTTTGCTTATTTATACATAATACTTGGACACAAAGTAATTTTACTAGGTATCTTAAAAGGTATCCATAAAACCCAGTACTGTTAAATCACTTTTTACCTTCTAAGCTCATCAAAGATGTTAACTACTTAATATTCACAGTCTCCTTCTGGGGAAGATAAGTACCATTTTTCCCCACATGGTGAAACAAGCAGCAAAACTGTTTTGTTTGTTTGTTTGTTTTCCCCCAAGACTACTGATGGAACCCTGTATGCAGACCACTAGAGGCTCCCTTAATAATTAGCTCCCCCAACAAGTATTTGTCTCTCTTCCCTCTATTCTCCACATTAACATCTTTATCCTGACACATGAAAATTATGATATCAAATGCATGATGATTTGCTGTGAGCTTAGACATAAGCAAGTATGCCAAACTCAAGGTGATTTTTACAATATGAATTTCCTAAACAGCCCTGCACGTACAATAATTACAAAGCAATGGCCTTTTTTCCTCTGGGGCACATGACCAAAATGCGCCTTTTTGATGCATCTCAGGTATTCAGTTTTTAAATGTAACAGATTTAACTCCTAATTTTAAATAAATAAAAAAAGATTTTCACCAAACTTTTCAAAGTTTGTCAAATGTAAAACTTTTGCATAGGAAGAATTAGAATATATCCTTTTTTTCTTTTGTATATTACTCTACCTCCATAAAAACATCTTTTGCTGCCCATTATGAAATGAAACAGAGGACAACTTTTGAGCAGGCATGACTTTTCAGAGGTTCTTGCACATCTAGACTTTAGAGGATCTTATGTTCTGTGATTCTTGTTCCTTTTGGATAACTTAGCAACATCTGTTCCCAGGGAATTGTAATTAAGCACACTCATATAGGTCTGATGTGAAAAATTGCGAAAATAATTACTATACTCTGGGACATTTGTTCCATTGAGAAATTCCTACTGTGTCACTTCTGGATTTATTACTTTTGAACATTGTCCTAATTTTTAGGTATGTCACTAGATTTGTAATTCTGGCATTTATCTTGTAAGCCAATTTTGTGGTTATTGACAGCATCTTAAATACTATAGCTCCAGTGGTGTTGCATCACGATCATATCTACTTTATAAGCACTACGAGGCATATTTCCTCCCCTCCCCCAGAAACACTGGAATTTCAAGTCAAAGTTCCTCAAAATATTCTCTTGCTCCTTCTGATTCAACATTTACTATGATTATTAGCAGTAACTGACCTTGAAGGAAGCATGTACCACACTCAGTTACATCATATAGATTAGACTGGGCCTGGCAAGTTATTTTCAGCATTTTTTCCCCCTTCAGCTAATTTCTAGCTACTTAAGTGTATCCAAAAATACAGACAAAGTCCAGCTTCAAATACGGTTTGAGGATTATTGGCAGCACAGAGAGTCACTTCTGGTATTAGATCCTTCCTATTAGCCAAGTTTCAATAACAGCAATTCCCTTGATTAAGCAGTGTTGTCTTTGGAAGGTTTAGGTGGAAAAACAAACAAGGGCTATTTCACAGGAAATTCAGACTAAATAACCAGTCATGCAAATGCTTAAATGATTTTGCAGACTCAGAACACTGAGGACCAACCTGACTTCCAGATAACTCTGGTTACTCAACATCTGCACTGTAAACACGAGGAGAGAGGCACAGATATAGGAACAGAGATTTTTGTTTTTTTCATTTCAAGAAAACACTGTGAGCATTTCTACCACGTAAATAAGCTCCACGCATTCTGACGCTGAGAAGTACGCTATGCTATTCCCCATCATAGAAAAACCATTGGCAACAAGAACGCAATGTTTTATTTGTAGTACTCATTGAAGGACTTAATAAAACAGAATTTATCAGTATTACCATGTTTGTCTGATTCCAACTTAATTCTTAGCATTCTTAAGCCCTGCAAATCAAAAGGGGAAAAAAGTTTATTTGCCTTCCTTCCTGTACTCAGGGTTCAGGTTTTTTTAATACATCATTTTGGAAATCTTCATAACTACCAGGAAAATATAGTCCTGCAATGTTTCTGTATTAAAAAAATCATGCAAGGTCTCTGCTTCTCCAGGTAAAAGAGTGTGCCCATCTCAAAAAGCTAGTAGTTTGTATAATAGGAATGAAAACCCACTTGAATATTGAGAGGACATTTCAAATTAACATACAGAATAATTAAAAGTACTTTATTTTACATCCCTTGAAAATCATCCGCACTGTAAAGGCCTGATCCACCATCTGGGAACTACTTGGCATCCTCTTCATTGGAAGCTTTAATTTCAGAAGATTCAGTCTATGGCTCTGGGAAATTCAGATTCTGTATTTCATGAATATTGGGGTAGGATTTGAAAGACAGAGCTATTAATTTCAAAACCAAGGCTAACTAATTAATAACATTCAGACTTGACATGGAGGCTACCGTTAAACATCACCTGCCCAAATACAACTGTGACTATTGCAGCATTTTTTCTTACCTAGTGGCACTGAAAAACACAAGAAAAATAACAGAATACTGAAATACAAACCAGTGAAAAAATCAGCTGCCTACATCTGACTTAAATGTTAATTGTATATTAAGACTGTAATACTTCTTAATGAGTTACATTAGTTGATGTGGTAAGTAGCATTATAAACACTTCTAAAGCACTTGTGTAATGTATTTGAGTTATGTGAGCCAAGGAGTATTTCAGTATTTTAAACAATAACTAATAATAATGTGTCAAACTCACAAAGTTCCTAGAAGGTGAAAAGGGATAAGGTCGAAGATCTTATCCCTCCATCCCTCATTAATTAGCATAGAATACTCAGTAGAAGTGCATATGCACTTACACATGCAGGACTTTAAGTTACACTAATTACTATGAACTGCAGGAGACTTTAGAGTCACCTCTGTAGCTTCACTTCCTTTCAGCAATGAATTTATTAATATTTTAAAGTACTTTGTTTTCATCAAGGGACCATTTATATGAAATAGGAAGCAATATATCATAACATTGAGATATTCTGACTAGTAAAACAAAGTAAAAATAAGTAGTAAAGAAAAAAATTGAACTGGAACCAAAGATGATGTACATTAAATCTTTTGTAGCTGTTAAATTTTCGTAGTATTAAGTATTATAAAATTAGTTTTTAGAATCTGTCTTGCAATGCAACCACCACATTGCCATTAAACATTAAAACTAGTCACTGAAAGGTCCTTTTGGATTATTTGCAAGAGTGGATACTGCATTTGATTCACAATCACAGATTTAAAGGTAGGTACGACTTTACACAATCCTGTAATCTCCCTGCTATATCTACTAGTTAATAAACAGCAATTAAAATCCCGGAAACCTGTAGTTCTTTGTTTCTTCCAATAATGAAGATGAAAAATGAAAACAAAAAATGAAAACATAGAAATAATGAGGGCAAAAAAGTGCTTAATCTTATTTTTCCTGCATGTGTGTTACAGAAGTCATTTAGTATCTATTTTAGAATAAGAAAAAAGAAAAAAAAATTAGTTTCTTTCAAATCTGCTTTCAAGTCTTGTTCATTAAAAAGATTTTCTGTTTTGATACATGATATCGTCTCTTCATAACAATAGATGCCTCTGAAATGATTCGTGGCATTTTTTCATTAGTGAGATGCACTTATAATCAAGGTAGTAAATAATACTAGTCGGATTGCATTTCATAAGAGAACATCTGGGTATTAGCCTGTTTGCAAAATCTTTTCATTTACAGTGCACAAATTACAATGTTAGATTAAATGCCAAACATCACATTCCCAACCTTTAGAATTCTTAACTGTATGCATTTCGGAGAATTTGGTAGTAATAACCAAAATGTATAGATGGTGAGTAACCCACATCGATGAAACAGTCCCCCATCTGTGGTGATAACCGAGTGACTGAGACAAGATCTGAAAACCAACAAGGGGGAGCAAATACATCCCCTATAACAGCAGAACCCTTTAGAGACCCAGCTTCCATTTGAAGTATGATGAGAGGCTTTGAAATATTTGCCAATCAGTAATTTCTAAAAGTACCTTCTGATGAAGAGGAGAAGCCAGAATAATTTTAAACTCATGGGCTTATAGCCTTTCATTTAATTGGAGGTGCTAGACCTCAGGAGCAGTGTGGAAGGGAAAGATCTTACTTTGTCTTATCCTCACAGTATGTAAGGAATTCAAGCAGGGCACATATTGCCAAGCGCAACCTAAGGGATGCAGGTAAAGGAAAGAAGTGATGTAGGACTGTCTTTTCTTCATGTGACCATGTATATTCACCACAGTCAAAAAACTAGAGGGGTAGGAGAGGAGAATTGTAAGTAGTGTTCTCCTGGTATGTTATTTCTCCTAACTCAGCTACATCAATTCTTGGGTGTAAAATGTTAACATGGAAAATTGGGAATTATAGCTTTATTTGTCACTTAAATTTAGGGAATATTTTCACAAAAGGAGAATGTTGAAGGATCAACACTCTTTTTCAAGAGGAAAATTTGAACTTGAATATTCCCTACAAAAAGTTAAAAGCTAACAGAATTGTACCAGTGTTGAATTCCTGATCACATTAATTATCAGCTGCATGAAGGAAGAAGCAAGGGGACAGCAAGTTTTTGCTTTTGGTTTAGGGATAAATCAATTAACCATGTTTTTCTTTCATTAAATTGTGTATAGTTAATTTTGGATTTTGTACATTAATAGACATCTTTTATCTTAATTTTATTTGTGTTAAGAAAGATTTCATGGATATTAAATAACATCAGGGCATTCCAGCACAGTGGAATTTGTAAATCCTGGATACTACAGTGCTTTGCATTCAGCAAAACACTGGTACCTATTTTTGTGGAATACTCAGAAAATATCAAACTGTTAACTCCCCTTAATATGCTTTAGCTGGCAATTATACAGTCTGTGAAGACACATCTTCAAGAGCCAGTGTTAGCCAGGAAAACTTCTTAATACGTGGCAGATTAAAGTAGTACCAAGATAGCTGCTAAAAACTGCTTTAGCTGAATTTAGAGAAATGAAAATTATTCTCCCTGATTGACTTTATTTGTACCTTGCTGCTTTCCCACCAATAACTGATCCCCTTGGTAGAGTTGATAAAGTACCAGAATCATTGTCTTTGGTGCTGTTAGCAATCGTCAGAATTAGCTAATAATGATGTAGCTATTTTTTGGTCTCATATATTGAAGTTACAGAAAAGGTTTAATAACATCCTTTAGAGAATAGCTTTTCTCTTTCAGCACTCCAAGGAGTCTGGGAATCTGGAATAATACATAGCCCCTGTGTATATTACAATGGTCCAACCTTACATACTTGTAAGCTGAAGAGGAATTTACTGAAACAGAACCACAGCTAGAATTAATCCATGTAGCTATATTGAATTAAACAGAACGATACTTAATTGTGTAAAGTGAGAATTTAATCTATGATTTAATGTAGGTCAGGACATCAGTACACAACAGAGAATACTGTTTATGTCTTGCTAGGTCCTGCATGGCAGTACTTCAGCTCACCTTAGAACCTGAAACAATTTTTCTCAACTAGTCTGCAAGATGCAGAATGAGCTCAAAGCCTCAAAGTTGACAGTTGATAAAATAATTTTAAACTAAAAATATTCAACAAAAATTAAGAACTATAGAATTGCTTACCCATATACCAGGTGATGCTATATTGGTGCACAGGTTACTAAATACATGTATTAGTCTGTTTTAAGGTCTGGTACAAAGAAATGAAGAACTGTTCAGGATAAGTCAGTTATCTGCAAATACTAAAGGAGTGCTAAGAGATAATTCTGTAAAGAAAAAGAGTGCTTTTAGCTTGAAGCATAACAGACATCAAAAGAACGTAGAGGTTTAAAAAGCAACACTCTAGACACAGTAGGGAACTAGGAACAGGGAGAGCAAGGAAAGACATACAATTTACTAAGGTTAACTGAAAGCAAGTCTGTTCAGCTAGAAATTACAGAGTAGCAAGACCTTTAGAAAAATAAGTGTGTGGAGTATTTTTAAACGTGTTTTTCCTCTTAAAAGGCCTTGTCTATTGTTAATA
>JANHGO010000001.1:54223878-54247584 GCA_024606505.1 Aquila spilogaster
TAGCACATTCCTGGAATTAGGCTGGAGTATAAAAGAAAACTAATGGTTCTGAGAATTGGCTGCTCCAAAGGGTTCACACTTTCATTACTCACTCTTCGTAATTGGCAGTCCACAGCAGGAGAAGCAGCAAGAAATATGCCAGTTGCATTTAGAGATGGGAGTTATGGCCTTTTCTTTATGATGCTCCATAAAAAAATATGGCAAATTATAACAGCTGTTACGGATGTGCTAAACCTGCCAGAGGTCTGTTTGTGCTAAATGATTTTTTTCTCAATTTTATTGTTCTTCAGCCCTTCAAAGACAAGAGTGTTTGCAACAGGAAAGCACCACTGAAAAAAGAACAATGAAAGGGAAGACAAATGTCACTGAAGACCAAAAGAGATTCAAATATTTCTGAAACTTTCTTTTTATTTCCTATTGAGTACATATAGAGAAGAGACATTTCATAGTTATTTATTTCAACCATCAATGCATTTCTTTAACTGTAACACTTTTTGAATTGTATGCAACACCCACAAAATATGTAAATATAATTAAATGTATATTCCTTTTTTTTTTACCCCCTCTCGATTATTTTGGACATATTTACTACAGTTTTACACAGAAGTAATTATCCTACGAGGAATGTTATCAAATGGCAGCTAGATGAACTGCTTCCAGGTATTATTAGTACTCTATACAGAACATAATTGCCCATGATTACTACAGATTTCTGAAGGTATTTGGTCTGTTTCCCAGTGATGGGAAAGGAAAAAATAAATCAAGAACAGGAAGCATTCTATAGATGCACAAAGCATTACCTATACAGAGATGTGCACGCATATACATACAAATCTTGAAAAGCTGGTCTTGGGAGACTGTTCTAATGACCACTTGTACCAGGTTAACCTGCAGTCTTAAAAACGACCAACTTCCCAAAGCAGCTCAAACATAACATTCCTACGTTACAAAGGCTGTTTATATCTTTGCAGGCAGTTTAAATTGGAGAATAAAAATCAGTCTGTACCTAATTATCCAGTACCCTTACAAATTTTCAATTTTCTGGACAGAATCTAGACTTCATCCTGTTTGTACAAGCAATGAGGAAGCAGTAAAGTCTGCATTCTGGAAAGCTAACAAAGATGGAGATGTCAGTACCACGGTCATGTCTTGAACCATACACTTCTTATAGTGCTGTCGTGATATTTGGTACAGTGGGTGTTACAGAGCAGTTTGGGTACGATATCAGGTAGGCTAGCTTTAATTGATCTCATTGCTAAGTTCTGAATATTGGTGCTTTCCTGACTGTCCTTCTAGCCACTCCTTAAAAAAAAAGTATTGTTTTTATTGTTATAGCTAGTGATTCAACATTTTTAGCATCCCCTACGGGTTCTAAATTAACCATTAACAAGCAGGAACAGTTGCAGGAAAAACGCATTTACAGACTGAAGGCTCTACAAATATGAAACTGAAACTACAAAGGAAGTGATGAAACGCATCTAAAGGGAGAATGGTTTTTCAGCCTAGGCACTAGATTACAATGCTATTCTTTCATATTACTTTGGCTTCTTAAAGATATGCACAAGTGGCAAAATCAGAAGAAAGATTTACAGAAAATTGAAGGTGCAAACTCGAAGAACCCATGTTCTTCCAATTAAGTCACAGTAGCAGGCACTGCCACAGCATACATTCACTGCACAACACTTATGTTATTAAGGTTTGCTACAATCATAAAACTTTAATTGGACTTTAAAATTTCATTAGACTTAAATAAATAGTTGGAAATCCTCTTTGCTTGGATATATTTCTCAAAAAAAAACCCACCTCAATTCTTGAATTAGAACAGCAGGAATACTCTGACTTTTTTTGTTACTAGGCTTTCAAAACAGTATGCAGTCTACAAGTTTGAGTTCACACACTTCGTAATTCGTTGCTGTTTCTTACTTATATTCACATATCCTGCAAAGCTAAGCAAAACCAAATAAATTAAAAGAAAGGGAGGCACAGGGTAATTATAGACTGACTTCTTTGAACAGCTTCAAAACTGTTTAGTAAAGCTAAAATGTTATAACATACTTAACCCTGAAACGAGAAAATGGGTCAGAATTATTTCTCTTTCCAAGAGCAAACTATGACACAAGGTAAAGTGAACACTGTTTTAAAATTGAAAAGATTGAGTCTTTTTTTTTTATTATTACACTGTTGAATTGTTTCAATGAAAGTGGTAATTCTACACAGAAAAATTACTGATTCTCAGAAAACCTTATTATCCTGAGGGTAAATATTTCAATGAAAAAAAACTGAAGTGTTTCCGTATTATTTTTACAGCAGGAGTTATTTTCCTTCTCTTGACTGACAAATGTCACAATTAAATTAATAACTCTGCTGTAGAATCTGTAAATGCCAGTCAAAAATATATTCCATAAGTCAGGCAAGTAAACTCCTGAGGCAAGTAGAGTCTGTTTTAATAATGATTAGCATGTTCTGTACACAGCTACAGCTTGAAATAAAAAATAGCAATAAGTAAATGATAATTGGTCTTAGAATGCAAATTATGTAGAAAAAAGACCAGTTCTTAAACATTTAAGACTAGCATTGTGGGAATTACGTGCTTTTTTAAAGCTTGAAACTGACAATTTTTATTTCCTTACAAATAGTGTCAGATATATTCTTTTAGACAACGTATGGAGAACAAAACCAGAAAAAAATGCTGTTATGATAATTTATACTAAACAATAATAAAGTTACTATCATTTTTTATCTGTTTCTTTCTAGTTTTTCTACTATTATATTACGAGCTTTCAATAAACCATGAGCTTGGCTATCCCTTATATCCAACCCAACTCTACACCCTGGCAATTAATTTTGTTTTTTATTTGCTTGATTTGTTAAGCTTACTCCTCCAATAATATGGTATGCTGTTTTTTTTTTTTTTTTTTTAATATTTTATGTCTTTATAGTATGCCAAACTGTGAGAAAAAAAAAGCCAATACTTATTTCACAGAAGCGAACTGACGTCTCAGACATCACAGAAATGGAAAGGGACCAACTTTTTAAAGATTAACTTAACTGATTCCTAATGTGACAAAGAAATGGAGAAGAAGGCAATGAAAGAAAAAATACAGTACATATGAACTTTTGTTGGTCTTCTAAAAACCGTGCTGATTTTGGATTATATGGATAGTCCAAAATGCTAATTAGGGTTACTTCCATTTTTACTAATGAAAGAGGATTCAGAACTGGTTCTTGATTAAGTTGAGTTAACCTGATTTTTTTTTTCGTGACAAGCCTCCAGATTTCTACTTGAGAACAGCAGAATTCAACCACGAACCATGAAATTTTAAAGTTTCCATAAAGGGTTAATGTGCTGATCATATAACCATTAATCTTCACCATGATACATCAACAACAACAACAGAATACCTGAGTAACCTGATTCAGCTGCAGAGGTTCCTGTTCACTGCAGGGGAGTTGGACTAAATAACCTTTAAGTGTCCCTTCCAACTCAAACAATTTTGTGATTGCACGAAAAATGAAAAACAAAGACAAAGAAAGTTTCCATTAAACTCAACTCCTCCTACTTCCATAAAACAACAGCATCTCTCATTCCGCTCTCATCACAAATTTTCTCCCAGATCAATATTCCACCTATTCAGACTGTACATTTCCAAATGATTTTCCTAGGAAAAATAAAAGTAATGCAATTCCACAGTTACAAAGCCAAGAACACTTCATTGACTCCATAGAGGGCATGTAAGTGCTCTAAGACAAGGTTATGCTCCCAGATTAACATATCTGTCTGAAAACTGGATTTTATTGTATATTGTTCTATTTTTTATTGTTTAGGTTGCTTTAAAAGTTTACATAGAAATAAAATAGGGATATTAACTACAACAAGGAGCACAATAACACTGATAGAGCAAATTCTCAGATACAAAACACTGCTTTTCAGCATAGTCACCACCATTAGCTGCACATTTTTGTCAGCGATGAACAAGAGCTGCATGCCAAGCTCATAAAAATCCACACTAGCGGAGGTGACCCACTTGTATCAACTTCGAGGTTCAGATGTTTAAGGCATTTAAAAAAAAATGAAACATAACAAAACCATCTCCTCTTGATAAATTTTCTTAATGAGTAATACAGGGACATGCTCATTCATCAGGCCAAGGTGAACATGTCAGCTCTGCATATTATGAGGGCTGCTCTGAAAGTAGTGCCTCCAGTGCAGGCTCTTCTTCGTGGTTATTCTGATATCTAAGCAGTACTGTCTTCTGCATGACTACTGACAAATCAGTTTATTTACATCCATGTAGCAGCTATATGTTCTTACAGCTCTGTAGTAAGTTATCAACAGAGCTGGAATTAAAACAACAAAAGCTCAAATTCCAGATTTTGCAGTCTGTGAAAAAGTCTAAGATGCATTATTAAATTTCACATTACAAAATTTCCACAGGGATGATCTTGTAGAGAAGTAAGATTCACACAGGAATCTGAAACGTCACTCAAAATGAAATATGATATTTTTGCTTTGTGATCAGCATTTATTCTAAAAATCTGGTTTATAATGCTCATCTGTTTATTTTGAAGAACATAAACATGCTAGCCTCTAAGTTCTTCACCCAAGTGTGAAAACTATTAACATCCAAGGAAAAAAATGAGAGCAAGGTCACATATGCAGCAAACTAGTACTAGACTGCTCCTCATACAATCGCAGGTCAACCTTTTTGAAACAACACAGGTGCTGTTGCCCCTCACAAGTGTAGAGGCACTGAAAAAAAAGTTATTTCACCTATTGGTTATAGTTATAAACACAGTGCATATACGTAACAGCTACCCAGTACATTGTTTCTTTCTATCCTACAAGGCTAGACCAGAATGTGGTATTTTACTAAAAAAAATTAATTTACAAATGCATTCCTTAACAGTGTAATACTGCATCTAGAGTTCATATCTCTGAAAGGCTAGAATAACAAAACAAAAATGAAAGCTGCGTGCCTGTGGCGCCCTTTTGAATCAGCTGGTACAGCGAGATACAGGCTGACCATTGTCCTGGTACCAACAAAGATTTTCCTCACATCCATAGAGGAGCAATGAAAAGGAAGAAGCAACAGCAAAGAGCCTGAAGGAATTGTACAGAGGGAAGCTCAAAGCTGAAAGCAGCTACTTCCAAGAGAAATGCATGAAAGTATTCCAGGAAAATCCTGCTAGAATTGGGCCAGCCTCACTCATCCACCTGACAAAGTAAGCAAATTCTGCACTGCATATACATCATACAGGGAAGCAGGAAAATACTTGATCCTAGAATATTTCCACAGTTCTACTATGCTGTAGCTCAACCTGCTGGAGCACAGCTGCTATCCTTGGGACCAGAACTAAAATCTGTTGGAAGGCATCAGGCAAGTTGAGTAGTAAATGCCTAAGCTTTACAAGAGAAGCCAGGATCAGATCACAGGAGTCAAACAAAAAAACCAACCTACTACCACAATGTGGTAAACTGTAGAAAAAAAAGAGGCAATACCTCTCCCAATAAAAGTAACCCACAGACTAGCTCTCAAAGAGAGCTCTTTCTTAGTGATCAGTCTACTATAGTACAACACCAAAATTATTGAGGGAAGTACGTAAAGCGTTGAGAATCTCACAACTTAGCACCTTGAAAATGGTTAGGAAGAAGACATTTTTTGACTGAACACCTCCTGGCACAACAGTCAAAAAAAAAAAAAATAAAAGAAAGGCATGTGGTTATTTAAGATGTTTAAACAAAACGCTACATTTTAAAACATTGTAAGACTATGGAGTAGTCATACATATGTTACATATGGCAGCTGAAACACTCATATCTTTAAGCAGCATCTAAAACAGCTTACAGTGATTAAACAAACGTTAGAAA
This sequence comes from Aquila spilogaster, assembly GCA_024606505.1. Classification (NCBI taxonomy): domain Eukaryota; kingdom Metazoa; phylum Chordata; class Aves; order Accipitriformes; family Accipitridae; genus Aquila; species Aquila spilogaster. The sequence goes on from JANHGO010000001.1 coordinate 54,229,748, forward strand.
TATAACTTGCAGCATGTTTTGGAACATAAATAATGCATTTTTCATCAACAAGTTGTTGAATATATTTTTCAAGCAAACCTTCATTTAAAAAACAGCATAGCTGATGATGCTATGAAAGGCAACAACTAAGATGATTCTTGATTCTTTCTTACATCCATTACAAAAAGGCAGAAATACACATATAAATTGTCTGGTTTTATATCTACATATACAAATGCAAACAATCATCTTTACTAAAAAAATTCTCCTAGCATACATAGCAGAAAACAGAATTCACACATGCAATTCATTTGGAAAACAGAAAAGCAAAGAGCAGTCTGTTGTGATTAGCAGTTAGAGATTGCCTTTGGGTTTTAAAATTTTATCATTAGAAATTGCTCAAAAGTACTCCTAAAAGACCCAACCAGTTTAGAGAGAGATTTGAAAAAGTGATCTGTTTGAAATGTGTACAGATGTGTTGAATTAGATGAGAAGTACCAGAGGAAACAAGTTTTTAATATTTCATGGAACTTTAAAAGGAAGCGTCCAGCACTAAAGTTATGAGGAGATGAAAATCAGAGCCTTGACAGCCCCTTATCACTCCAGGCTACTGAGAAAGCCAGTTCTCCAGGGGCTGAGACTGAGAGCATGAAGCAAGCATCTCTCAACTTACTGGAACACATTGAAGTCTGTTTTCCTCTAAAAAATAATTCCTAAAGATGAATGCTGACTGTTTCTACAAACACTTTCCCCAAATGGCTCCAATACAAAAGTTGCTTAATTCACAAACCAAAGCAGCACTTCTCATTTTCAATACCAAAGTCCAGACTCAAAATCTAAAGACATCTCTTTTCCTCCTCCACCATTTCTAGAAGATGTTTTGCTTTTGTAAATTATCTAGGAGTTTTATCAGTTGAGGCAAACAAAAGCATTTAGAAGCAGACAGGGACAAGAGAAGAATCAGATAATTAAATTCGGATAAAAATTATGCTTAACTGATAATTAGATCATCAGGTTTATTTGATGCTAAAAATTGAAGTTGCTAGATGGATGGAAGCAGACTTAAAAACAGGCACAGGCCAAGCTTACATTATCTCTATTCATCTTCACACTGCTGTGCAGACTTACCATTAGCTAGGTCTCACTCAGAAAGAAGACTGTAGCAGAAGGAGCTACTAAGATGTCACCCTAAACTTGGTGTTACTTTATCTCCCTCTCCCAAGAAATTACAAGGGCATAACTGAGGGGCTGTCATACGTAGAAACAAAGGCATTCTAGAAGAACGTGCTGCTTCTTTTCTTTATATGCTTATTTTGGTATATTTGCTTTTTCAAATGTAGTCGGATACAGGCCAACAGCCCCTATTGCAAGAGCTGTAGCTACCTCCTATCAGTGGAAGAATTTGCTCTGGCAGCTTAGGAGGGCTGTGACTGTGATGGGATGAGAAGTACCTATACGCTTCAAGGGATCAAGCATATCTTAGTGCTGGCTGTTTTTACAGACTTCTCATTTTATAGACTTACTGTGTTGAACCCATAGAGCTCTCACCTTGCCACAGAGATATTCTGAAGAAAAGCAGTAAATCTGATGGCAAGCTCTGAGACTGGCTGGGGGACAAAGAAATGTCTCTGGAAGAAATCTCAGACAGAGGCAGCAGTAATCTGCATGCAAGTAATTGCCGGCATGCAAGTGGTCAGAAATAAGTAGTTCACCTCATCCAGGTCTGAAGTATGTCTGCATTTTGCAGAGAAACTGTTAGCAATTGACTGTCAGGTAATCATTCTCATTGTTTCTGTATTCTTTTGTAGCATCAGTAAAAGCAGAAATGCTTTTAAGCTGTGTTATTGCTATGAAGCAGTCCCACTTGTGGGGCTGTATTGCACAGTCATACTGCATGCAGCTGAACATCATATCTCTGCGCTTCCAGCACAGCAGAGATTTAGAGCTTGATCTTCTACATGTTCAGGAAGGTATCAGAAGTTGCAAGAGACTATATTTCAATGCAGACCATGTTTTGATTGAAGAAACTCCAAAACAATACAACATACGCCCACCCCCAACTATCCTCTTCACATTTTTTTTTTTCCTCATACGCGTAAAAGGGTTATTGTAATTGCTTTTGCAATAACTTTGTTGGTTTTTATACTTTCCCTGCATTATCTTAGACGCCTTAGCCTGATCATCATGGTCTCCATAGCTCAGGTGACAACCAGTACAAGAGTTGGAGAGATTGAAGCAATATTTGGAAGACTTCTCTTTTTTTCTACTGATTTTTTTTTAGCACTGCTCCAACACTCCCCATAATTTATTTCCTTGTCTGCTATCCCTGTGCACTCTGAACACTTCATTTTTACTGCTCTGATCAACCAATTTTTTCTTTGCATTTTAAACTCCTACAGTAAACTTCGATGCACAAAGCTTAGCATTAACCACATTGAAGCTTCAAGGTCAGTAACCCTCCCGATACAGTTTTAACAAAGCAGTGCATAACACACCAAATACAGCCAGACAGCAGGCAACCAGGTAAGCTAAATCACTCTGAATACAGTATTTATGAAAGAAAATGGAGGCCAGGGAAAAAACAAACAAACAAAAAACCAAGAAGGGATGGAGGAAGAGATGATGGATAACTTTTCCAAACATTGCCAGAAACAGGCTGCCAGTCAGTCCTGACAGACAGCACTGATGCCCATAAACAACTTCAGACAATTCAAAAAAGGATACAGGATTTGGAGCTGTGACTTCAAAGAGGAAGGACTGTATTTCTGTGAAGTACAATTTGAGCTCTACTGTGTTATTAATCAGGTACAATTTAGCTCAATAGGCAGTCTGGTAACTACTTTTCTTTCCCTTTCCCACACAGGTAGTTCCTCATAAAAATCAAGATAATTTACATAACTTTGAGATACCTAATTTTCTTTGTAGCTGTTGTTTCACTGCATGCAAATAAAAATATAGCACTTTCTTTTCTCTTGGAAGGTGAGCTGCATTTCTTTTTTCCAAAGCTCTAATTATGAAATTAATCAATAACTAATCAATTACTAAAACATACAGCTTCCACATACATCCCGCTCCTTTTCTTCCAGGAATGACATTCTAGTGCTACCTTCTTCCCTATCAACTTTGATGTCATTTAGGTAATTCTAGGTTTACAACCAAACACATAAATGCGTCAGCTTCAGTTACGCTCAAGCTGGTGGCTGATACTTGCCTCATGAAGATTACTACTGTAATAAAAACTTCAAGGGACTGAGTTTCCAGATAAACTTACCTGACAGGGAGCTGCATGCTAGAACAATAGTGCTAGCAAAATCATCAGTCCTTTTATCTATTATTTCTATTTTGCTTTAAAAAAATTAAAATGCTTTCTTGGCCCTTAGTCAATCAGCATTCCACTGGTTGGGTTTTGTTTGTATAGGGGTGAGTGTTAATGTGTGTATATCTTCTTCTGTTCCTCTTGATGGAGTCTTCCAGCTGATGTGTTCTTCAGCTCTAAAGTGCCCACTCAGTGAATTTCCATTGCAATGAATTGCTACAGAAAGATTTTTAGTTACAGTTGAACAAAGACAAATTTCTTCTCAGATCCAAATGCCTCCTCCATTCAGTTATTTCCTTTTAAAATACATTTTGCTGTCAAGTAAACTGAAACAGAAGACAGCGATTAGGAATTTTAAGGGATATCATGAGTCAAAAGAAGATTTTGAATAGCACTGGATATGCCGTTTTGCAATCTGTTTCTAATTGTATGAAGCACAGCAAATAAACCCAGAGCCAGAGACAATGACAGGCGAGATGAAATCCCATTATTGTTTCAGTACTATAATGCTGAACCTGTGTTATAAAATGAATGTTGCACATATTAAAGATCATTTGCACCTCTGCTGTGAAGGCGAATTTAGTATGCCAGTTCTCTGAGCAATTGAATATGTCTTGCAAGCCTTTTTCTAAGGCTTTGAAATAGACGTGTCAACATTAGGAAAAGTAAGATTCTGAAATGGTAAAAAATCACCAGAATTTGTGCATCCAATATACTGTGTTCAGCTACATATGCAAAACTGAAATGTCTTCATTTTAAAATCCAGTGCTGTAATTTCATTTTCAGTTCAGCTCCTAAACTGCTTATTTCCTTCTGATACTGCTCCAGTTGCTCTCAGTGGGAAACCATACAGTTATATATTATTCATCCAACTAAAAACCCTGAGGCAGGACCCCTATGGAGCCTCTTCAGTAACTGGTCTCCAGATGCTGGTGATATGCAGTGCTCTAGAAGTCCTTAAGCATTGTGAGAACACAATTTCATCTGCTTTTGGAGCTGTGTACATTTAAATGAACAACCCAGGTTGCTCACCCACATCTTCACACAGCTTCTATGCTACATAATTATTCAGAAACTAACAAACATTTATGTGGCTAACACAACAGAACAAGAATTTTCAAGCTTATCAAGCTCTGATTTTTCAATCAGAGTCTTATGTAATAAGCGTGACACAGCTGAACAACCCATCCACAGAAACACTGTACATTCTCAGTGAAATTATTGATCCTTTTAATCTTTCCATGTGCAGGAGCAGGAGACTGAGAGCAAAAGCAAGAATCACGCTGTACTGATGAGATGTCCTGACAGGATGCAAGTATGCATAAGATTTGCATTTTCATCCTGAAGTGATAAAGTAAGAATATTTAAATCTTACTTCAGTATGACACCAGCATAGGTGTTTAGGCAAGTCACTGAAGCCAGCTCTTGAAGCAGGGCTAAAATGATTTTGCTCCACACTTGCATGATCAGTCTTCATATTTCCCTAACGCACAGAGCAAACTGAATAGCATGCATTTCAATATCTCCTTTTTCGAGATGTTTCCATGAGCTTCTCATGCATTTATATCCCATGTAAAAGAACACTGCTATCCCAAGTATATTAATTTTTTGGACATCTCAGATGCATGTGTTGTTTAAAAGCTAAACATAACAGTTTAAGGATTAATTTAGATCTGCAAGGAAGGCTGACAAATCAGTCGTCCCCATCTAACGGCACTTCCCGTCTCAACTTGACCTATCTCCAGGGTTCCCTACTGCAGCCCGCACAACATCACCATTCTCTTTTCTAAGTCTCCCTTGATACCTTCTGCTTCCCTCAGCAGTCACATCATTGAGAAATACAAAAGATAGGAGCTCAAGGTTGACAAACTAATTAAGTTCAGTTAACCTAGAACTGTTGTTTGCTATCAAGGTCAGTGAGAAGCAACTGATAGATTTGTACCCTAGGTGCCATGAAAGAAGCACATCAAGGGGCGGGGAAGGAGAACTACATGACCTGAAATCAGGTTATATACATTAGAAATTGTCAGGACTTGCAGTCACAGTTGATGCAGGGGTGTGCATTCTCAAGAACAACTAAAGTGAAAGCTAAAGTGTTTTAACATGCTGCCACATGTTAAAAAGTTGAATAGCTTAGGAGATTAAAGGAGTGAGATAAGACATAATCCATCTGAGTGGAAATCAAATTTTGTCATAAAATGATGAAAAGAAGCTCTGACCAGAGTAACGCCAGAAGTCTGGCACAGGTCTTTGGGATGAGATAGGAAATTTTCCTTCCAGGGACTGATCTCAACACACAACAGCTTTCTCACTGCTGTCATTGAAGTGGTAGAGGCAAAGACATTATGGATGCCAGCTATAAGGAATATCCTCAGGAAAGAAAAAAAGCAGTAACTCAGAGGACATTGTAAAGTCACTGTAACTAAAAAAAGCACAATTTGAAACAAACTTGAAACAAGTTCATGCAGCGATGGTCTCATGGTACTTTTTAATGCAAATTTTTGGGCTTTTAATGAAGATGTTCTCTGAATCTCAGTAGCCAATGGCAAGATGTACAGGAACACATCAGGAGAGTGCACAAGACTGAAGAACCAGCCTGACCCAATGAGTTTCACATTTTAAAATGAAATCACGCTGTTTGCCGCTACTGTTCAACAAGCTACTAAGAAGCACCCTCTCTGCTGCTGCAGCTATCAGTCTGCTCTTCACCTGAGAGAGCCTCAACCTCACCACGCTTACCAAGAATGAAGTTTCTCTTAGAAATGTTACATCTGAGAGAGAAAATAAGGATAGAGGAAGTTGCTTACCTGAATATAGAAAACAAAAAGATAAATAGAAAAGGAACCTCATGTCTCACACATTACTTTATAGAACAGAAAGAATAAATGGCAATAGAAAAGTTCATGATACATACATATTTGCTGCATTAGGAAAATTGAAGAATATATGCTTCTGCACACAGCATATTCCAAAGCAATGTATATGACCTGTTATGCATGCATTTACACATCAACCTGCCAAGTGTACATACTGAAATAACATTATAAGACAGGAAGGCAAAACTAAGCAATTCTTGCAGTCCTAAACATGCATTACAAAGTTTTAAAAATGCTTTCAATTAATTTCACCCATCAAGAACTACTGTATAGACCAAACCATTAAAAAAAACAATTGGAGAGTATTTTTTTGAGCACTAACATGTTTAGATGCAGTTTCAAACACTACAGACACCTAACAAGAAATTGTAGAAATACAAATCTTACACTATGAATATATGTTTGCCTATGACAGGGTATACTACCAGCAGCACCTCAAAAATTTAAGTTACATTAGAAATCAGTAACATCAGCTTGCATCCTTCAATATGTAAGTGATTGTCAAGTAATCTGAACAATATTATACTGCTTTGCAGCTGCTACATTACTGTAATGTCACTTTGTAAGGAATTACAAAGATCTGAGTTTCTTGTAAAGGTATTTGCACTACAGAAACATGTACTTTCTGTGAAACGCATGAGAGATCAAGGGATTTTCTTGCTTTTTCCTACCCCTCCCCTTAGCCTCCACATCTTTTCTAGCAGAACAGTTTACACAAAGTAGAGAAAAAAAATAACCTTTCCTTGAACACTGAAGAATCTCACCTCTTCTCACAAGTTCTCAGATCAACCCAAACATACACCACTCCTCATCCTTAATGTCACTGACCTGGAAGAACCTTTAGGGATGTCTTATACTAAGGTCTGGTAACAAAGTCACTCTACAGTCACTGAAATCTTCAGCCACGTGATAACAATAGTTGCTTTTACAAAGCAAAAAAAAAAAAAAAGGATTTTCTCTCTGTTCAAATTCTTCTTCCAAGAGAACATATACTCTTCTGAAATACCTCTTCAGAAGTCTCCATTTCTAATACTTTTCCAGCTAGTTTGCATTTTTTTTGTCAGTTTATATTTGGAGGTAACATTCAACAACATATAATCCTGTATTATTTTATTATCTTAACCATCTTCAAAACATGTATAGTCACAAGTGAAGACAGCAAAGTGATGAGAATTCAATGCCTCCTTCTGCAAATGATATTTATCCTTTGAGACCTGTCATCATATCTACATACTTCAGTACCTGAAGGGGGCTACAGGAAAGCTGGAGAGGGATTTTTTTAGAAGGGCAGGTAGCAACAGGATGAGGGAAAATGTTTTTAGACTGGAAGACAGTAGATTTACACTAGATACTAGGAGGAAATTCTTCCCTGTTAGGGTGACGAGAGACTGGAACAGGTTGCCCAGTGAGGTTATGAATACCTCCTCCCTGGAAGCATTCAAGGCCAGGCTAGATGGGGCTTTAAGCATCCTGGTCTATGGGGAGGTGTCCCTGCCTATAGCAGGGAGGTTGGAAATAGGTGATCTTAAGGGTCTCTTCCAACCCAAACCATTCTATGATACTAACTCTCTCCCCATAGTAACAGAAGTTAAACTCATTTAAAGATGAGCTTATACTTCACCCCAGAAAACACAATAACATAATTTCTGTCAGCACCTGTATTCCAGAAGTATCGAGGCCCTTCTAAAACCCAAAGCATATACATGTGCATGCCTTTGTATGTGTTTATCATTTGCAAGTCTTCTCTTCCACACAATTTCTGTCACTCTGGACACTCTGATTTAGAGCTTTTATGAAGAGCTAGGTAAAAAAATCCTTCCTAGCAGGAAGGCAAAAAAAGTATGACTGCATCTAAACAGTAATACTGTGACCAAATAACTGACACAAGCAGCACCATGCTCAGAAAAAAAAAAACTATTCAAAGCAATAAGTACGTGTAGCACTCACTATTTGAAACATTTTGATGAATTTCCATTAAGCATCCAATGAGGTATGTACAGCAAAATGAAATGTGTTTTCCCTGCTCACTGTTTTTTGTCTTTTGCACATGAAGATATGGAACACAGCAGTATTATTCACTAAAATTTTAATATTTGTAATGTTCGGTGATGCTTTCAATCTCTTTTATCACACTTTTCCTGCATCCACATAAACAAATTCATGAGACTTAGGTTATGTATGCAGGTTATGTAGCTCTGAACCTTGGTATGTCGTACTTTATGCTCAAGATCAGATTTTAAGTTTAAAATATAAATTTACCATCTGAGTGTTTTTCATAAGTAGGGTGGCATTCTGTGATCATTGTACCGCAAGTCTTAACAATATCCACTATTTGCACTTACTATTACTTTTTCTTATTGGACTACTGGGAAAATGACACCATTATGATATGACTGACACCATCAGCTATGGAAGTGCATTTCTAATGCTTGGAAATTTTAAGAGCAGTTCAGAGAGTTATGGCTCACAGCAGAGAAATTTTAAGAGATTACAGATGCATTTTTGGAGTAAAACATTGCAGGAAAATAATCAAATTCACGACTAAGAAAAATGCACAAACAAAATAATCCTGGGAGAGCTGGGAACAAGAAACAATTACAGTAAAAGGCAACTTCATGGGTTTCTGTTTTACACTAGTTATGTCCAAAGCCCCTGTGAATGAGGCCTATTTCTGAGCACATTAGTTGAGGAAAAGATGAAAACGCAAACAACATCAAAGTGCACAAACTAAATATATTGCATTTTTACATGTAACTGTTATGCAGTTAGTTAAATAACACAAACTTTGATAGATTTTCACATGGATTTCGTATGCATTCAAAAGGCAAGGCAATCTTCTGGTAGTAAAAATATGTCTGGAAAGCAAAAACAAAGTAAACAATAAATGCATTATCTGTTAAGCAACATAGGCTAACGTCTGTAGTTCTTCATATCTTCACATACTTAAAGGACAAAAATGAACCTCAGTTGTTACATTATTTTGCATTCTGAATCAAAACTTTATTTTACAGTCTATGGTTGGTTTGCCTGATGTAAAAGACCCTGCAAGAAATCACTGTAATAGCATTATAGGTTATAGAAAACACATTTGTATAGTTTAATGATATTATTGATCATGGAAGGTAACTACAGTTACACAATATTGATGTCTCTCTCTCTCCCTCCATTGGGGAACATATTTTTGAAGGATGCTAGTAGAATAGCAATGGAATTTAACACTCTCCCTAAACAGTGAGTCAAAGAAAAATAGTAGCAAGATGAAGTACATTATCTATCTTCTGTAGGAATTACTTTTAGAGCTTAAGAGTTCTTACCTTCAACTTTAAGAGGATATTAATATCCTGAGGGTAGCATGACTCAGGGCATCAATATACTGCTTTTGTCCCCCTTTGAGATCTGTTTCATTTAAATCAAAAGCACATTCTGCTTTCCTTTCTACTGTAGACAAAAAGAATTCCTCTGCACTATGACACATACTAGAACATACAATATCATTAGTGACAATTGTATGTTACTTAATAGGAGAAAAAAACAGTACAACATTTTAAAGACCTACCTCAAGTTTGTAAGAGTACTTAATTCCCATTGCTAAAAAGAGTTGAGGGAATAATCTGCTTTGTCTTTCAAAACTACACACATTGAAAAAAAAGTGAGGTAGCACATCAAAGTTGCCTTTGCAAAGATTCAGTGGAGATATTAATGCAATGTAGGATACAAAATTATTACACTTGTATTCACACCATAGAACTTAAAAGCTGTATGAAGTCATTTAAAGACAAAACATTTGAGCTACGTGCTCACCTTCTCTAACCACCAAACATGTTAGCACTTTGCTGCTGGAATGCTGCTCCTGCATCTCAGCTCCTCTGAATGGAGAATTCTCATTTATCATGAAAAATTAAGCCTGGTGCTACCAAGGCAGACAAACCACCTTCCACAAAAATTCTTCATTAGGAAATATGAATTACTCCTGTCCAACAGCAAATGCGTGAATTTGGGTGGAATGAAATATTGTAAAACCAACATAACTGAGTGACTCCAAGCTGTTCTGGCTGAAAAGCCAGAGGGGTGCCTGCCAGTGGTGCCAGCAGCCAGGCTGAATGCCCCAGCTGGACAGGGCTGCCTGCTGGGAACCTGATCATGCTCACATCCCACCGGGCTTTCCTGGAAGGAAAGCTGCTGCAAAGCATGGCCCAAGGAAAGCCTCAATGAGTCAGGCTGGTCTGCCTCTCGTAGCAGCCAGGAGCAGGGAACCAGCAGGGAGCAGGCTAGGTATAGAGATTCCTCTGCAGCAGTGCTTCTCTTGTTAAAAGTTGCATCCAGAACAGCATTTTTATCAGTAATTAATGAATACGGTCTGCATGACTTTACCTGCTTATATTTTTGACACCCACTTACGCAGTGCATTCATGTTGTCTCCAAAGAATGAGTTCCCTATTGTAGTCATATTTGACAGGATAAAGAGCAACATTTTTATTCCTTTTACATCTTCAGACCAGCATTTTCTAAAATATCTTCCCATCGGTATATCAAGACAAGGAGGAAGAACAGTTTCCTCAGCATCTTTCTTTTTTTTGTACACATTTGTGTAGACAGAACTAGTTAGGTAGTTTCAATAGAGAGCACTAAGATGTTCAACATCCCATAGTTATTTAATCTATGCAACCATTTGCTGCACATGCAAGCACTTACTGTCACTCTTTTTTGCCCCATTGTTTCCTTTTTTTTTTCCCCATGAAAAATACTGAATTAGGAAACTACTTCCCCATTTTTTTTTTGACAATACAAAACTACTCTCTTGAGCTTATTGTTTTACTTTAAACAAAAGAATCTAAACAATATACACATGTTATAATGAAGGACATACATAGCTAAGGACATATGACTTCAACTGCCTAATTCATGGTTAAATAATTAGGTTATTTTACAAATTGATGGAGAAAAGTCTGCGTTCAGAGAACAGTTAAAACTATGTAACAAGAAAATAAAGTGCAGAGAAAAGTCAAACTTGGTAAATTTTTTTGTTGTTGCCTTTACATTTATGGAAAGGTGTCAATTATTTCTCTCTCATCTCTCCGAGAAAGCTCCCATCACTGTCATACAGAAGAGGAAATCTCTGAAACTTCGGGTTGAGCATTGTACTTCCCAAAATAGCTAATTTTAAAAATGTCAGTTGTAGGATGACTGTAACAAAAACATTTCCTGTTGTTCAGCTCTTTTTATCCATAAAAAGAAGTTACCTGACAAGAACCAAGTAAGGCATTAACTAGACCTAGGTGCAGAAGCAACTGAAATCAGAAGTGCCCTTCTGAAATGATTCGCCCAAGTCTCCATTTACTGTGCTTTGGTACACCTTGCAGAACAAACTTGTAAAAAGCCATATTAAATCAGTAGATGTTCTACAGAAGCATGTATGATAACCTTTTATTGCTAATGGATGTTCAGGCACCAGGACAACAGTAGAACTTGTCCAAAGTAATTCTCTTTAATAATGTCAGTGCAGATTTTGGCTACTCAGTACCTACTATTTCTCTCTGCAAAGTATCTTCTACCTTGCTGCATACTCATTTCCCTCCTCTGTGTGGTGATCAGTTCAAATATCACCAGAGGCACAGCACTTGAGACACCACTAAGAGGAACATCATGGCCCAGAGATTCCCAAAACAGGGTGATCAAGAAAACAGCAGACTTTAAGCAAGTGTAAAAGTCACTAAAAAAAATACATTAAATGATTCCTTAAAAAACTAACCTGATGTTGTTGGAAAACACTGTGACATGAGGAACATATATTTATATTAATAATTATATTAAGGATAAATTCTTAACTCAAGGTGATCTGAATAAAAGAAGAATATTAATAGAAACAATGAGCTATATATAGTCATTCAAGCAAGGCTAATCCCAGCTTAAGGACAGAAGGCACAAGCCAACTCACAGCACTTGATGAAACTCAACCTAGAGTAACACCATCATTGTGAATACTCATGGAAGAGGAGCATCCCTGAGGAATGGAAAAGACAAACATTGTATCTAATTTAATAAAATGAAAGAATAATTAAGGACACAAGAAGTTACAAACTATGCCTATATTTTTAAAGGATGCACAAGTCCTTTTAAACATATGAACAAAGTGGCCAAGTTTTGGTAAATACAATGCAATACCTAGAACAAATGATGGTTACGTGTTTGCAAGTACATGTGTAAGGAAAGAAAAAAAAAGAATCCATGCCTTAAAGCTGATACACACTAATACCTAAGGATTTGATACCTTTGCAGCACTCACTTGACTAACTTGTTTTCACAGAAGTTAGGACTCAAAAGAGGAAACAAATGTGTGCAGAGTCCACTAGGCACTGAATAGTACTTCATCTTTATTCCTTCATGAAATGGAAAGAGATATGGTGAAGGCTGGGATACTCAAAATACAGGAAGGAAGCAATCTGGACTACCTGGAAAGTAGTAAGAACAACCTACAAAGACTATAAGATCAGAAAAGAGTATTAAAGAAGCAAGAATGGGAGAAAAGACTTGTAAGCAGAAATGGAACCTCTTCCCAAACATGTATAAATACTATGGCAAATCTATTGGAACATGTACAAAAAGTCTTCCACGAGGAAAAAAATGGTGAAGGTACTACAGCAAAGTGCTAAACAAAGTTTGAGGCTCTCCTGCTTTGGTGACTAACTGCATGCAGTATTAATAAAAACTAATATAGAGAGTTGTGGAAGAGAAAAGGGCTAATGCCATTCTCTTTCAGCCTCATATGCACATCAGAAGATGAAGAAAGAACGAGCTTCAGACACTTCAAGTGAAAAATCACATCCCATTACCTAAAATAATGGAATATCACCTCCTAGAGCATTATATGTGCCAAGACAGCAGTCCCAGGAGAAAGGGACTGTTGAGAACAGAGCACCTGCTTCACAGTAGGCCAGCTTTGTCTTAACAGAGCAGCATCTGAAACAAAGACAGGAGAAGGCAGTATGGAAATACAATCTCAGCAGGAGAGCCATGTGTCTGTTTCACTTTAGGAGGACATGCACATTCACTCTGGAGGGAGGCAACACAGGAAAACAGCAGGATGGGCTAGCAGCTGTGACTCGAGAGGCTCATAGGACGATCTTTTGCTTGAGAAAACGCATGGTGCACTCTTGTTTTCTGTAAGGGAAACTGAAAATAGCCTGCCCTTCACAGCCTCTGGGGAAACACAAACTATATGCACTCTGACATGTATGTTTACTTGCAGTTTTCTGTTTAGTTTTGTTGTTCCCCCCCCATACTGCTGAATCTTTAGTTATTCAAGACTTGCTTGCAGCAAAAGGGAAGGAGTAAAAAGCCTCTGGGCCTGAGACAGCTGAATGTGGCAGTATGTGCTACAGCACCCAAAACCTTTAAGCAAAGAAATATTCTTATTTTGCACAGAAAATGTTTCTTATTTTCATCTCTAAGTAACTATCTGTATTTTGAATTACCTTTACATGATTTTGCTTGGTACAAGCACACAAAAATCAATTTCAATTTCTTTCAATTACCTGCTTTTAATTGGAATATTTACGAGTATGTGAGTTTTGTTTTGTTTCCCCCCTCTCCTTTGAAAGCTTCGTTTCAGATCTGACATGGTGTTCCTGCTCACAGAGGGAGGCAGCAAGCTAGCACTGGGCAGGCAGAACACAGGCAAGGTTCTCTCATTCACAGCCTTTAGAAAACAGAACGTATTTCACAAGTATTAACAGTTCACCTTTTCTGAGTACGAGTCTGATTTGCTTCCATCTACTCTCCCTGCAGGTGGCTTTCTTGAGATCTATCCTCTACCACCTCCTTAAAAGATAGCTGCAATGAATATCTTTTTGTGATGATTTCCTTTTTTTTTTTCAAATTAACAGAACTAAATTTAATATTTATATTCAAGAGTTTTTGCCTCTTTCAGTGAGAAAGGAAAGAAAAGGAATTTTAACCCGAGTATAAAATCCCTTCAAAGTTTGTATTTTTCTGTTGAATATCTGTGGGCAAAAAAACTCAAGGCAGTTCACTCAGAGTTAAAGGAGGATCAACCCACATAGTTAAAAAATGCAATTATAACAAAAATGGAAAAAAATTTGCTCACACACCATCAGTAATGAGGTGGAAATCTGTTCTCAGTTGCAATAGAGAGAGTCTGGATAAATATTAAAGATCAAACAATAACAATAGTAATAATAAGAGATAACAATAAATCACAAGAGGCTTCACTTGGTATAAAGGAACTGAAAATTCGAGATAGGTTTGCTCAGTAAATTATACAAAAATGAATCCTTATTTGCAACTTTGTTTAAAAACTCCCATCAAGTTACTGAACATTCAAAAAGTAGCACCTAATGCATAAACAGGGTTTATACAAAATTTTAAAATTAGATTGACTATTGTAAACATTTTGGTCTGTGACTTCATATTTATTAAGCAGAAGAAAAATATGTGAAAAAATGGCACAAAAATTTTCAGGAAAAGAAGATTCACTGTACAGTCTGTTTATAGTGATAAATAAACATTGCTATAGCTCCATTCACTTGCTAGAACTTAGCAACTACATCAGGTAAGGAACTACTTCTAGAAGTATTGAATACATGGACCTGTTAAAGTTCACTCAAATTAAATGAAAAGACTGTATCCACCACCTCTCTATGAAAGCAAAAGTAATGGATGTTTCTGTAAATGGTAAGAGTCCACTTTGTATCTAAAAAACACGTGGAATAAGTATAGACATACATATGCACACAAATGCATATGTGTCAAAACAAAACAGGAACACTCCTCTAACAGGATGCATTCACTGAGAGCTTCTGCTTGCTTTGCACATGAAAATGTAAACTAATCTTTTGCCAAAGGCAGTATATGTGTTTTATGTAAAGATTTTCATAAAAATATGTGAATTCGCAGAGCAATTCACTATCCACAGCTGGAAATAAAATTCACCTTCCACCGTTCTGCTCTGCCGTATCTGAAATGTATCTATTTTCTTCAAATTCTGCACATCAGCAATACTCCCAACAGGAGAAACAGAGGAGAAAACTGCAAGTGGGGAATTTGCAGAAATGTTTCTGTGCTCTTTTCCACACTTCTTTTCTCCTTATTTCCTGCTCTAGATTGCAAGCAATGTAGGTGATACTGCAAAACAGAAAAAAATCCTCTATATTGCTTTTATATCTTTCTCTATCCTTCTAAGCAGCTTCTGTATAACTGCAGAGAGAAGAAATTAAGAAACATTTCTACATTCTATTTCTCCATATCAGCATGCTCAAACTGCAGTGAGTACATCTCAGTTTTACTACAAACATGCACAGTGCTAAATACTTGAGTTTAAGTCGAGTGAAATGGCAGTATATGCAGTGGAAAATTTCTCATTGTCTATGGTTTAAACATAAAAGTGACAGGAACAAAATATCTGAAACTACCAAGAGGTCTCTGCAACAGCTCATTTCCCCATTGAAATTTCATCACTTTAGTCCATTCTTTCTAGCTGCTTACCTGCTGTCACCAAGGCTAGTTTATTCATTACGAACTCAGGGATCTGTGCTGTAGGCTGGACGAAGGAACTCACTTCGATACATCAATTAACCTCACCCTGTAACATGAACATGCTAAAGGACCTGACACAGAAAAAAAGACAGCTGTAGTCTTTGTCTCATGTGACAGGTCTCACATGTCAGATAGCATCTGCCCAGCTGGTCTGATCAGACATCTACCACAATTGCCACATCACACATTACTCTCCCTTTACAAGCACACTATGCAGAATTTAACTAACACTTGCATAGCTGTTCACTAGGAGAAAACTTCAGTGAGGTATCCTATCTTCTGCCTGGCAACATCAATAACATACGTAATTTCATATCTGACACTTACCCAATAGCTTTCACTATCATCTAAACCAGGCTTCTGGGGTGCAAGAGAAATCAAATCTGAAAAGTCAGGGATCTAGCTGTAACCACACTGAACTTTTGTGTTATTTGATTCATGTTCCAGACTCGTCACTCAGACTGATGCAAAGAAGTACTGAACAGATTTATCACAATAAAAAAAGTTTGAGCACCTGAGTGTCTTTCAGGAAGTATACCCAAGCGATCCTGCTTTGGTGCACCCAATGTCTGCCATGGACTGAATAATGAGTGAGGTAACCCAAAGCACTGAGAAACAAGAGATTTAACGGTGACCATTCTTCACACGGCCAAAGAGACTAGGAGTATCATCACCTGGTTCTTTAAGAGCTACAGAACTACAAATGCTATTGATGGCACAAATGCTTTAACAGTATTTGTTTCCTTATTAACTGGAAACCTACTTGGGTTAAAGCCAAAGACCTCACTTAAATTACTTTGATTAATTATGTTAACTACTGTATATTAACTGTATTAATTATTAACCAGATTAGAGGCTAAAAGAACATTTGTACTGCTCAGTTTTTCTGTGGTACCCAGGCAGAATTGTTACCCCAGCAGAAAAACAATGAAATGAATCCCAGCTATTAAGGAAGCAAAAGACAGGAAGCAAGTGAATTCGGAATGGAGATAATAAAAGAACATTTACTGAAAAGAATAATTGACTACGTCAATTCATTCTTTGCTTCACACATTTTCATACCTGCTCAAATGGGCAATGTTTACTGATGTACTCTTTCTGCAGGGAACAATAAGTCACACACACATGCCAGTTAAAGAAAGAAGAACAGCCCACCCATTCAGACAGTTCTAAGAGTTCAGGAAGTCTGATTAGAACATTTCTTTTGGCTGCTTTCACATAAATCATTAAAGTAAGTGTCTTTCACACCTTTTCCCCTCCCCATAAAATCAAGTCTGAGCTGAAAATGTCTATGGCGGGATCATCTGTGCAGCATATCTGTACTAAGAACTGCAAGTCAGCCTTTGCTCAGGACAGTCCATCTACTACTCTCCCAGTGATTTCTCACTGAACAGAAGCTTCAATGGTGAATTGCCTCAGTAAGCCAGGTGAAAACCCCTAGCAAACAAGGTTTTTGCAAGTCTTGGATTATTATGCTAATGAGACAGTATTTCTGACAGCTATAGAAGCATTGCAATGAGTAGGAACAGCATTTCCAGCATTGTTATGCTGAGAAGAATAGAATTCTTGTTTTGGTCACAAGGATGTCTGCATATTGCAAGTGCACCTCACAACAGAGTAATGCTCAGAGTCCAAAACTGACATGCCTGAGCATCAAGTCAGTGAATGCTTTCCATCCTTACTAGGAGAAGCTCAATTTAATAATTTTTGAGAGGAAAAGAAAGGACACATTTCAAGAATCTGACTGCTCACTGTATGATTTTCAGTATCTTGCATACCCCAGTGCAGCGTAGCTGAAGAAATTTAGTGCTTTAAAGAAGAAAGCATGCCTTCCAAGCAAGATAAGGAGGGCTTCACTTAACTAGAAAACTAAGTTTAATCAAAGGTACTGTGTACATCCAACCGATTCTTCACAGTGAGACTCACTGCAATCTTGAAGAATACAATTATGTACATATGCAAATATACACCCATCTGTGTGGACTCCTCCCAAAATAACTGCAACATACTGAAGAAAGGGAGAAAGACTCCATAGTGAAGGAGGGTAAAGGACTGCACTGCAGCTGGGAAAAGGAGTAGATAACGGATAGTTTATGTAGAAGTTAATTGCTAGA
>JANHGO010000001.1:54247684-54291237 GCA_024606505.1 Aquila spilogaster
CAATTTTCTGGATAAAATCCAGACTTACTTCATCCTGTTTGTACAAACAAGTGATAAGGAAGCTGTAAAATTTGCATTTTGGAAAGCAGTAAAAGAAAGAGACTTTCTAGAGTGTTCAGTGCCCCAGTGATGTATGGTCCATACACCTGTCGTGCTGCTGTAGAGAGATTTGGTACCATAAAAGCTACAGAGCTCATGCTGTTTGATACCATGCAGGCTAGCTTTAACTGAGCCCATGGTTACCTTCTGCATCTTGATGCTTTTGCAGCCTTTTAGGAGGCACTCTTAGGACAACCTACAGTATTCTTCATAAAGTATTGTTTCTGTTGGTGTCAACAGTTCAACATTTTTATATCTGCTACAGGTTTAAAATTAACCATTAACAAGTAGTGACAGCTGCAGGAAAAATGCATTTGCAGATCCAGGGTGCTACAAATATCATATTGAAAGTACAAAGGAAATAAGGAACTGCAACTAAAGGGAGAACAGTTTTTTCAGCCTGGGCACTAGATTACAATGCTCTCCTTTCAGATTGCTCGCACTTTCTAAAGATACACAGAACTTGCAAGATCAAAAGAAAGTTTCATGAAGGTTGTAGCTGCGAACTATAAAAGCCCATGTTCTGCCAACTAGTTCAGGATAGCATGCACTGTCACAGCACACATACACAGCACAACACTGTTATATTATTAACATTTTCTACATTCATTAAGCTTTAATTAGACTTTATTTAAACTTTCATTAGACTTTAATAAATAGTTGGAAATCCTGTTTCCATTAATATATCATTCAAAAACCAGATTTCCCAAGTCTTGAAATAGAACAACAGGGCTACTCTTTGATATGTCTTTTTTACAAAGCTTTCAAGGCATTATGCTGTGTACAAGTTTGTGTTCAGGTGCTTCATAATTTATTACTGTTTCTTATTTATATTTGCCTGTTTAGCGAAGCTAAGCAAAAGAACAAAAAAAAAAAAAAAAGAAAAAAAGAAAGGAGATGTAGGGATAATTACAGAATGACTTCTTTGAACCACTTCAAAACTGTTTAGCAAAGCTAAAAAGTTAAAATATATGCAATCCTAAAATCTAAGAATGGGTCAGAATTGTTTTGATTTCCAAGAGTAAACTATGATGCAAGGTTAAGTGAAAGTGGTTTTGAAATCGCTTCTAATCTCTTTTTTTTTTAAATTTTCTATTATTACACTGTTGAAGTGTTTCAATGAAAGCGACAATTCTTCACAGAAGAAATGACTGATTTTCAGAAAACCTTATTTTCTAAAGGGAAAACATTTCAATAAAAAATTATGAAGACTTTCCATATTATTTTCACAGCAGAAATTATTTTCCTTCCCTTGGCAAACAAATGCCAAAATTAAATTAACAACTTTGCCGTAGAATCTGTAAATGCCAGTCAAAAATATGATCTGAAAGACAAACAGAAAACTGTAGAGGCAAGAATTATTCTGTTTTTATAATGATTAACATGTTCTGCATACAACTACAGTATGAACTAAAAAGTAGCAATAAATAAATGACAAATGGTCTCAACATTTAACCTTGGCATTGTGGAAATTATGTGGTTTTTTTTTTTTTTAATTTAAAGTTTCAAGTTCTTGACAGTTTTCACAACTAGTATCAGAAGGACACGTTAAGATCTTATACAGATAATAAGACGGGAAAAAATACTGGTGCAGTAATTTATATTTCAATAATTAGAAAGTGATAATGAAGTTTTATCTAATGTTATTTTCTATTTTTTCTACTACTCCTTTATGGGCTTTTAATACACCATTAGCTCAGCTTCCTTTATGTCCAGTCTAACTCCACTCCCTGGCAGATAATTTTGGTTTGCATTCTTTGAATTTGTTAAGCCTACAACTCCAGCTGTATTGTTTTCTTGAAGTGTTATTCCTTTGCATTAGATCAAAAGGAAAAATTAGACCAAAAGGAAAAATGACCAAAAAAAGTCAATATCTTTATTTCACAGAAGTGAAATAATGTCCCACATTTCATGGAACTGGAAAGGGACCAGACTTTTAAAGACTAACTTGTCTGCGATTCCTGTTGTGACAAAGAAAGGGAGAAGGTGGCAATGAAAGACTGAGAAAACACACTACATATGAACTTCTTTTTACCTTTTAAAGAACAGGTTAATTTTTGAGTACTTGGATAGTCTAAAATTCCATTTTGGATTATTTAATTAACGTCTTTTCACCAAGAAAAGAGAGGCTTAAAACTGGACATTGATTAACTTGGAATAAACCTGCAGTAATTTGAGACAAGTCTCCAGATTTCTATTTGTGAGCAGCAGAATTCAGCCCTGAATCATTAAATTAGAAGTTCTCATGAAGAATTAACATGATGGTCATTTAACAGTAATGATGATACCTCAATAACAGTAAGAAAACCAAAAAATGGGTTTCCATTAAACACAATCCCTTTCACTTTCTTAAAACAACAGTATCTCTTTTCCCATAAATATTCCTCTCCCATTAAATAATTACTCACTGATCTATAATTTTTCTGTTCAGACTATACTTTTAGAAATTAATTTCCTTGGAAAAATAAAGAGTGGAGTAACTCTGCAGTTGTAAACCAGGGAAAATTTCCTTCACTTCAGAGAGGGTATGTAAGTGCTCTAAGGCAGGGTCACCTGCCCAGCTTAACAAATCTGTGTGAAAGTTTTCTAAAGCTGGATTTTATTGTTTCTTATTCTAACTTTATTTTATTTTATTGTAAAAGGAATTTCTAATGTATATAATTTCTCAGTTTCACTTTTATCTTGAATCAATTTGGAGTAGAAGTCCTTTGTGGGTTCAGTTAGTCCAGCATCTTTTGGAGTGATCGATAGCAGGTAATTTTGAAAGCATATGAAATCAGATGAGTTTACGATTATATCCTCCCACACCTCTCTCTATTTCTAAAAGTGTGAACCTCAGAGTGTCCTGAGGTGAAGGGCTTGCCTATGTATTTATGAACCCTCAATGAATTTGCCTTAAATTTTTCCAGTCTCGCAAATCAATATAATCATTCAGCATCCATAACACTTGTAGCAAAGCAATTTCATATCTTTGAGCATTCTGCTGTGCCTTTTTTGAGATAAGACCACTGCACACAGGATTCAACTTGTGGATGGATCAAGGGTACATTAAATGGCATAACTATGTTTCTATTTTCTTTACTCAACTCCTTTCCTAATTTGCATTTTTGGCCACTATTTCAGAGCCAGCCTTTCAGTCAACATTACCTGCTTTTAGGTACACCTCTAAGGTGGTATCCGCAAGTTAAACTACATTGAGAAGGAAAAAAAAACAACCCCAAACCCCAAACTTAAAATCCCTAAACTATAATGTTATAACTCAAAGAACTGAGGAAACATGGTCCTTATGGTAAATAATATGTGAGATGAAGGACTACATCAGAATTTTATACATGTCCTAAAACTCCAGGAACTGTTCACGGAATGAATTTTAGTCAGCATAGCTCCACCTTTCAGTCAGCAAAACATCAGAGGGCATTTTTAAATTGCTATCTATTTTCTGCAGCCAGTTCATTTTTAACAGCTAAGAAATAACCACCGTCTGTCTTTGGAGAAGTCACCAACGTGAGAGATGACAAAGAAGATTCATCAGATCTTTGACTATTGTACAGTGCCAGTTTCTCAGGTAACAATTCTGATTCCCTCCTTCTTCTCTCCCTCCCCTTTGAGAAAGAGCTACGAAACTTTTCAAAGCTTTGTAGAAATTTACTGAGATAATTTACTGTTACTTTCCCTTTAAGAAACCTTGGATTTCTGAAATTGTCAGCAAATTTTATACAACCAACGTAGTTGAAATTATTTCCCTTGATCACTGCTGATACAGCTCGAGGTGCAACATCATTCATACCGCCCAGACATCAGCAATTGTCTCGTCCTTTCATCCTCCAGTGGCTAAGCTACTACGTAGCTTGAGAAAGTATCATAAACCTCCAGCTGATCTCCAGTTTTTCTGTTAATGAAATTTTGCACATCAGCTTCTATGAGCTCTCAGGATTCAGACGCTTAAGGCATTTTCTACAAACCCCCCTGCCTCCTCTTGATAAACTTTCCTCTCTTAACAAGTAATACAGGCACGTACTCATTCATCGGGCTCAGTGCATATATCAGCTCTACAAATTAAAATCAAAACAAAACACAACACCTTTTCATCTTCTAGGTATCACAATCCCTGGCTATTCTGAAGACAAAGCAGTATTCTTCTCTGCATGGCTGCTGACAAAGCAATCTAGTCACTTCCATCAGCATATATTGTTGTGCATTGCGCCTAGTCACCAGAGTTGGAATTAAACCCCCATAATTTCACCTTCCATATTTTAAAGTCAGTGAACAAGTCTACCTCAGATACTCTCACTTTCCATCAACAGACCAGAAATTTCCATAAAGTTGACCTTGTAGATAGGCAAGATTCACACAGAAGAATGAAATTTCACTCAAAAGGAAATGTATTATTTTTGTTTAATGCTCAGCATTTGTTCTAAAGATCCAGTTCATAACACGCTCAACTATTTATTTAGAAGTACCTAACAGACTGGTTGGCCTTTCTCTGGTTGCTCTGAATATAAAAGAAAACTATTAACATCCCACATCAAAAGTATCTCTTGCATATGCTCCATGCAACAAAATCAGAGCACAGTCACTCGTGTTCAGGTACCTGCAGGAAGCAAGCAGCAGGCTGCTATCTCCAGACTGACCTTTCGAAGAGAACACCTTATCAGGTGCTATCGCCTCTCACAAGCTTACAGGGACCGCACTCCTAAAAGTTTTATGAATGAGTACATTTCTATTGAATCAGGTTATTGAAAGGAAGATGGCACAACCTTCTTAATACTTCAGTTATTTAACCTATTGATTATAGTTGTAATCACAGTGCGTACACACACAGCTACCTCATATACTAAGTTTTCTTTCTAGTCTATAGACTTGGACCACACTGTGACACTGGACTAAACAGAACTTAGTCACAAAGGCATCCCTTAACAGAGTAATACTGCATCTAGGGTTCATACCTGTGTAAGGGTACAATAACAAGTAAATAAAAAATGAAAGCTGCAAGTCTGTGACGCCCTTTTGAATCAACTGGTACAGTGAGATATAGCGTGACCATTGCCACCATCAGCAAGAAAGAAGAAAGATTAAATGGAGGAAACAACAGCAAAGAGCAAAGAGCAAAGGAAGAGTATTGAAGGGGGCAGCTCAAAGCTGAAAGTAGTGACTTCCAGTAGAAATGCAGGGGTGTGGGCCCCGGGAAAATCCTGCCAGAGATATCCCAGTCTTGATTACCCATTTAATAAAGTAAGGAATTTCCGCATTGAATATCCACAAAAAGGGAAAAGAGGAGAATACTGTGGATGCTAAAAGATCATACTATATCTCTACTATACTGTAGTTAACACTCCTGGAACCTGGCCACTATCAGTAGGACAAGAGTTGGAATTTGCTGAAAGTTATCAGATGGATGCTGAGTAGTAAATGCCTAAGCTTTGCAACAGAAGCCAGGATCAGCTCACGGTAGTCAAAAAGAACTACTGCCACACTGTGGTAGACTGTAAAAAAAGGTAATGTCTTTATCAAAGTAGCCTGGCAGGATATGTCTGGTCAAAGAGAACTTTTTTTCTTTGTGACCAGTCTGCTTTAGTATAATGCCAAAAATACGGAGAGAACTATGCAATTGCTTGGCACCTCTCAGTTCACCTCCTGAGAAATGGCTGAGCAGTCACAATGCCACGTTCACGTAGCAACGGATGAATCAGACAAAGGAGCTAGTTTGCTGGAAAGATGACGGTTTTTGACTAAACATCTCTTGACAGAACAATCAGCAGGGAAAAAAAAAAGGACTGAGGTTATTTAATAGATATTTAAATAAAATACTATGTTTTGTAAACATTGCAAGAATGTGGAGTACAATCATATACAATCATACATACGCTACATATGGCAGTTGAAACACTTGCTTTTTCTTTAGGATGCTAAACTAGCTTTACAAGGTTAAACAAACCTTAAAAATGTAAAACTGCAGCATATTTTGGAATAGAATTAATTTTTCATTAACAAGTTGCTGAACGTATTTTTCAAGCAACCCTTCATTTAAAGTATAGCATAGCAGATGATGCTAGGAAAAGCACAGATGATTCTTAATTCTACCTTACACCCATTACAAAAAGATGGAAAAAAAAATATATATAAAATTGTGATTTTTATACATATACATACATACATGCAAACACAATTATTTTTACTCAAAAATTCTTCCAGCATGCATAACAGAAAAAGGTAGTAACATATGCAATTTTTTTGGAAAAAAGAAAAAAAGCCATCTATTGTGATTAGTAGTTACAGATTGCCTTTGGGTTTTAAGCTTTTATCGTTAGAGATTGCTCAAAAGTAGTCCTAAAAGACCCAACCAGTTTAGAGAGAGATTTGAAAAAGTGATCTGTTTGAAATGTGTACAGGTGTTGAATTAGATGAGAAAAACCAGAGGAAACATGTCTTTAATATTTCATGAAGCTTTCAAAGGAAGTGTCCAGCACTAAAGTTGTAAGAAGATGAAAATCAAGAGTCTTGACAGCCCTGCTTATCACTACAGGCTACTGAGAAAGCAAGCTCTCCAGAGGCCGAGACCCAGGACATGAAGCAAGCATCTCTCAACTTACTAGAACACACTGAAGTGTGTTTTCCTCCAAAAAAACCCACCTTGTAAAGATGAATTCTTCTGGTATTGATACCTGCTTTCCCCAAATGGGTCCAATACAGAAGTTGCTCAATTTGCAAATCAAGAAGTATTTCTTCTCATTTTCAATGCTATAAAGTCCAGAACTGAAATCAAATTACATTTGTTCTTCTTCTACCACTGCTAGAAAAGGTTTTGCTTTTGTAACTTAACTAACAGTTTTATTAGTTGAGTCAAATACAGCTTTACACAAAAGAAAGTTTATAAGCTACAATTTTCTGCAAAATGCATTTCAATTATGCAGAAACTGAGAGACAACAAAAGAATCATATTAGACAAATTAGGATAAGGATTATGTTTAATTGATAATTAGATTCTCAAGTATATCTGATACCAAAATGAGTGCATGAAGTTGCTAGATGGATAAAAGCCAATTTAAAATTGGCCATATACAAAGCTTACATCTTTTATATTCAGCTGCAGTGTAAAGTCAGTGTAAGCTAGTTCTCACAGATGGAAGGGCATGGAGCAGAAACAGTTACTAGATGACACGCTACACCAGGTACTGTTTTGTCTCCCATCCCCAGGAATTGTAATGGCATAGTAAAAGTGCTGTTATAAGTAGAAACAAAGGCATTCAAAATGAATGTGCTGTTATCTTTTTTCTTTGTACTTTTATTTTGGTGCATGCATTTCCATTCCCACATGTAGCTGAATACAGTCCAACAGTCCTTATTGCAAGAGACGTAACTATATTATACCGAAGAGTGGAAGGATTCATTCCAGCAGCTTAGGAGAGCTGTGCCTCTGTGCCTGGAGGGATCAAGCATGCCTTATTACTGACTATTTTTACAGACTTCTCATTTTATGGACTTACTATGCTGAGCCCACAGAGCTTTGATCTTGCCATGAAGATGCTCAGAAGAAAGGTGGCATATTCAGCTACAAAATCTGTGGCTGACCAATGGATAAGGAAAGGAAACGTCTTAGGTACAATCCTCCCTGAGAGGGAACGGTAAGTCCCTGCGTGCAGGTGGCAGAAACAAGCAGCTCCCCTCCTCCCGGACTGACTTAAGCCAGCACTCTGCACAGAAATTGATAGTGATCAACTCAGGGGGACCGTTTGCATTGTTTCTATATTCTTTTATAGCATCAGTAGAAGCAGAAATGCTTCTAAGCTGCTTTATTGCTTTGTAGCAGCATCACTTGAGATTGCAGGCTCAAAAGTGATGTTATGGAGACAGTGTATACCTGAACCACATACTTCTGTGCTTCCAGGGATTTAGATTCAGCTCACCTGCATGTTCTGGGAGGGTATTAGAAGCTACCAGGAGATCCTGTTTCCACATAAATCAAGTTTTGATTGTTTGATTTTGAAGTCTTCACTTTTCTTAGTTAAAAAAACCAAACACAACCCAACAACAACACATGTGCACACCCCAAATTCCCTCCTCACATTGTTTTTTTTCTCATAGCGATGGCTATCATAATTGACTTTGCAATGACTTTGTTGGTTCTTTCATTTTTCCTGAATCATCTCAGACATCCTGGCCAGTTCATAATGGTTTCTGTAGCTCAGGTGTCAATCAATATTGGACACTCAGGACCTAAAAGCTGAAGAACAGGCAGGGGAAAAAAAAAAATTGGACACTGACCTGTGCTCCTTAGGCTATATTTGTGTGGCAGTACACTCCCCCACTGCCCCCTTGCCCCCTCGGCAGGAAATGAAACTTCTCCAGGCAGGGAGAAGAGGGAAAAATACCCTAAACCCTAGAGGCCGCAGGTTGAAATTTGAACTGGCCAGTCGAGACGTGCCAGGAACACAGAGGTGACCTTCTTGGCCAAAAGGGAATAAATGGCCACAGATCAGATTTGACAAGGGTATAAACGGGGTCCCGCCAGAGGACATGTTGGAATCAGTCCTCCTCGGAGCAGTGGGTCTGCAGTCAGGGACTCCCCCTCGGGTCAGGGCACCACCCGAGGTAACTCCTCGAGGGAGAGAGCCCTCAGCTTTTAGATGAGTGATATGCGCATCATTGAATCATCACTTTTAAATCTCAAGGATTCTTAAGTCGGCTGCGTAGTACTAATTCCCCTTACATCATTGAGCCTGTAGTTCACTAATGTTACCGGAGTTCTAACTAACTTTTCTACTGAAGAATAAACCTGAGGTTTAACACCTGTTGGATTTGATTGTGCGTGCATCCGTAACAATTTGTAATGGGAGCATGAATTTAAAAAGGGAAAGAAATTTTTTTTTTTTTTGAAGTGACACCTGGAAGCCTTCTCTTTTTTCACCAGTTTTCAGTACCCTGCTCCAACACTCACCATAATTTATTTCACTTGCTACTTTGACTATCTCTATGCACTCTGAACCCTTTTTCATTTCTAGTGTTGTGACCAACCAAACCTTTTCAACTCCCACAAAAAACTTGGAGGCATGAAGTTTATCATTAGCCACTTTTAAGC
The DNA here is from genome assembly GCA_024606505.1 of Aquila spilogaster. Lineage (NCBI taxonomy): Eukaryota > Metazoa > Chordata > Aves > Accipitriformes > Accipitridae > Aquila > Aquila spilogaster. The sequence goes on from JANHGO010000001.1 coordinate 54,256,860, forward strand.
TTCAAGGTCAATAACCTTCTTGATGCTGTTTTCACAAAGAAGCAGTGGCACATTGTGCTGACTATGACCAGACAAAGGATGATTAGGTACCACTAACCCACACTAGATACAATATTCATGAATGAAAATGGAGGCTAGAATGAAAAAACAGGGAATGAATGAGAGATGATGAATGACTTTCAAACATCATCAGAAATACGCTACCAGTCCTAGACAGCAATGATGCACACGAACAACTTGAGACAATTCAGATAAGGATACAGGTTTTGGAACAGTCAAAGTCAAGAGACTGTTTTAATCTCATTGAAGTGCAACTTGAGCTCTGCTACATTAGCCAGGTTCAGTTTAGCCTGATACTTAGTCCGGGTAGCTACCTTCCCTTTACTTCATGGCAAGTTCCTCATGCAAAAAAGCAGGATAATTTACATACTTTCAATATAGTTTGATATGTCATCTGGCACAACTACACCCTGATTCTTGTTGTGGCTCTAGCATTCCACTGCATGCCAATAATTATTTAATTAATAGTATAGCACTTTCTATTCTCTTGGAGGGTAAGCTGCATTTGTTTTTCTGAAGCTCTGAATATCAAATTGATCAATGTTATTACAACATATAGCTTCACACACATTCTGATCCTTTTCTCCCAGGAACGTCACTCTACTGCTACCTTTTTACCTTCAATTTTAATTTCATTTGGGAGATTTTGGTGTCATGATCAAACCTGCAGATGCTTCAGCTGCATAATCAGCTCAATAGTTATGCTGAAGTTGGTAGGAATACTTGCCTCAATGAAAATTACTACCACAATTAAAAATTCAAGGGGCTGAGATTCCAGATTTACCCAAAATATCTGGCAGGAAGTTGTAAACTAAAACAAGCATAGCACCAATGACGATGCTGGCTTCTGTTTTGTTTTGTTTTTTTTTTTAATAAAAGCTACATTCTCATTTGTTTTCTTCTGCATAGGTCTCTACAGTGTTCTCCAGCTAATGTAGTCTTCAGCTCTAAAGTGCCTACTCAGTGAATTTCCACTTGCATGTGTATTGCAATGAACCAGTAGAGAAGAATTTCTGTTATAATTAAGCAAAAGACATACATTTCTTCCCAGATCCAAGTATCTCCATTCAAATATTTATATTTCCTTTCCAAATATGTTTTGTTTTCAAGTAAACTGAAACAGAGGACAATGATTAGGAATTTGAAAGGATATAATGAGTTGAAAGAGGGCTTTGAATAGTACTGGATATGCCATTTTACAATCAGTTTCTAGTTGTAAAAAGTGCAGAGCCAGACACAGTGATAGGTGAGAGAAATCTGATTACGGTTTGAGTACTATAATGCTGAACCTGTGTTATAAAATGAATGATGCACATATTAAAGATCATTTCCACCACTTCTTTAAAAGGAAATTTAGTATGCTAGTTCTTGGAGTAATTGAAGAAGACTTAGAGCATTTTGCTAAGGCTTTCAAATAGATGTGTGCCAAAATTAGGAAAAGCAAGATTTCAAAATGATAAAGGCAAAAAAAAAAAAAAAATCTGAATTCATTTAACTAATATACTATGTTTGACTTTGTATGTAAAAGCAAAACTCCTTCATTTTAAATCCTGTGCTGTTATTTCATTTTCAGTTCAAGTCCTAAAAGGCTTATTTCCTTCTGATACTGCTCTAGTTGCTCTCTGTGGGAAACTATAGAGTTTATATATTATTCATCCAACTAAAAACCCTGAGGCAGGACCCCTATGGAGCTTCTTCAGTAATTGGTCTCCAGATGCTGGTGATATGCAGTGCTCTAAAAGTCCTTAAACATCATGAGAACACAATTCCATCTGCTTTTCAAGCTGCGTATGTTTAAAGGAACAACACCGACTGCTTACCCCCATTTTCAGCCAGATCCTACAGCACCTAATTATTCAGGAATTCATATGCATTGAACTACAATTTATGTGGCTAACACAACAGCATAAAAATTTGCAAATGAAATAATCACTGTATTATTTAAAAAATATGTGACATAGCTGAGCAATCTATCCACAAAAGCAGTGTAGATTGGCAGCAAAATTATCGATTGCTTTAATGTTTCCAGAATACGCATAAGCAGGAGGCCGAGAGTGAAAAGCTGAGGACGAATCATTCTGTATTAACATATCCTGACAAAACGCAGATATGTGCAGTGAAAGTTCATTTGGCTTTTGCATTTATACCCTGAAACAGTAAAACAATTACAACATTTAAATCTTATTTCAGTATGAGTCCAACATGGGCATTTATGCAATTCACTGAAACAGGTCTTGAAGCAGAACTAAAATTATTTTGTTCTACACTTGAATAGTCAAACTCTGTATTTCCTTGACCCCCCCAAAAAACTGTAATTAATAAGCGTTTTAATACTTTTTCCAATAAGACCATAATCCAAAATATATTAATTTTCAGGACATCTCACTTGCGAGCATTGTTTAAATGCTAATCATGGAAGTCATTAATGATAAATTAATTTAGAACTGCAAGGGATGCTGACAAATCAATCAGTCATTCATCTAACAGCGCTTTCTCCTTTCTGTCTCATTTTGACCTGTCTCCAGGGCTCCCTGCTACAGCCTGTACAGTATCACTGTTCTTCTCACAAGTCTCACCCAATGCCTTCTGTTTCCCTCAACTGCCATATTGTAGAGAGACTTGAAAGGCAGCAGTTCAAGGCTGACAAACTAATTAAGTTCATTTAGCCTAGAGCTGCTGTTTGCCATCAAGGTCAGTGAGAAGCAACTGACACAACTGGTACCCTGGTGCCATAAAGGAGGCACATCTAGGTGGTGAAAGAAGAACTACCTGACATGAAGTCAGATGCTACACAGTCAGAAGCAGCAAGGACTAGCAATCACGGTTGATACAGAGACATGCCTCCTCAAGAAGGGTGAAAAGAAAAGCTAAAGTAGGTATGTAATGGTACACATTAACAAGATGAATATGCTAGGTAATAAAAAGGAGTAAGATAGATAAAACCCAAGCTACTTGGGTTGAAACCAAATTTTGCAACAAAATGATGAAAGAGGTTCTGACCAGGGTAACATCAGAAGTCAGGTACAGGTCTTCAGGATGAGACAGGAGGTTCTCTTCCAAGGGAGAGACAAAAGGACCAACTGCTGCTTACTGATTGCAAGAGCTAACAGATTTCTCACCACTAGCATTGAGCCAGTAAGAGGCAAAGAAATTTTGGATGTAAAGTTTTGGCCAGCTATAAGAAAAGCTGTCAAGACAGTATCCTTAGAATAATCATGTATGACTAAAAAATAAAATAAAAATTAAGGCAGTAGCTCAGAGAACATATATTATAATGTCACTGTCACTGCCTACAGTAAAGCAACCTTGAAACAAACTCATGTGGCAATGGTCTTGTGGTGCTTACTTATGTGAACTCTTACAGCTATAATGAAGACGTTCTCTGAATCTCAGTAGCCAAGGTCAAATGTACAGGAATAAATCAGTAGAGTGTTCTGGACTGGAGAACCAGCCTAACCTAATTTGGAGTTAATATTAGGACGGTCCGCTCCAAAACAAAAATTCATTTACACAGTCTTTACCATTGGTCATAGATGTACTGCTACTCATTTTAGAATTATTACAGCATGTATCATTTACCTGATAATTTTTAAATAATGCATGGGGAGTTGCAAAGCTCAACAGAGCTCTACCCTTGTATAAGGCTTTTACTCATCACTGGTACGTAAACAATAATAATTCAGCTGTTGTAAACTGGTACCACTTCAGTGAACTGAATGGAACTGTGCCGATATAAAAAGCTGCTATGCTTTTTAAGTTATCACAGCAGCAAGTATTCCATGTAGAGATGGGATGCAGCATTCAGAAGACCATGAAAATGTGGTGCATCTATTGATGAAATAGTCTCAAGAACTGTGTCACAGGAAAATTACAGACGATGGCAAATTTCTATGAAAATAGAAACATCATAGTGACTGCTAATGGGAAAAGGCATTTATGACCCTTGTCAGTAGCATAACATCACCTTTATTTACAATGATAATTAAGTATTTATAACATCCTTTGGAAAGTCTAAGGTAAGGTTAGCTTCATAGATTGTTAAGATCTATTTACCTTTATTGAATTTCACTTTTATAATGAAGTCTGGCTATTAGTTTTTACTGTAAAAAAAGCTACTAAGAAGAAGAACCACCTTCAGTCCAGACCCTCTCACTTACTGCAGCCACTGGCCTGCTCTTCATTGGAGAGAACCTCAACCTCACAGTGCTCACCAAAAAAGGCAGAGGTTTCTCTTAGAAGAGATAGTACATCTGACAGAGGAAATATCGGTAGAATAAAGAAGCTTATCTGAATACAGAAACATGATAACAGATGGAAAAGAAACCTTGTGGTGTTGTTTTAGAAATAGAAATTAATGATAGATGCACACTTGCAGCATTAGGAAAATTGAAGAATACATGTTTATACAGGCAATGTATTCCAAAGCAATGTGTTGTGTATGCATTTACACCTCCCCCCTGCCCAAATGTACATACTGAAATTATATTGTGATAACAGAGGAAAGCTAATATAAGCAATTATTGCAGTCCTAAGCATGCATTACAAAGTCTTAAAAAGCTTCCAAGTAATCCCACCAGCAGGTACTTGAAAATTCTGTATAAACCAAACCATTATAAATAATAATTGGAGAAAAATTTTTTTTGAGCACGAACATATTTATATACAGTTTTAAATATCACAGATACCTAACAAGAAACTGTAGAAATGCAAGGCTTGCAGTTATTAGTATATGCCTGCCTATGACAGGGTTTATGACCAGCAGAGCCTTGAAAAATTCAAGATAATTAGAAATCAGTACAACGACTTTTTTCCTTATTTTTTCCTTAAATACCTAATATGATACAGCTTTACAGCTGTTATATTACACTACTTTCACTGCTTTACAAAGCTTACAGTTTCTCCTAAAGGTATTTACTCTACAGATAGGTGTACTTTCCATGAAATGCAAGTGAGAACATGGAACTGTCTTGCTTTTTCCTATTCCTCCCCCTAGTCTCCATGCCTGTCCTAGCAGAATAGCTTACATATGATAGAGGAGAGGAAACCCACCTTGGAAAGGGTTAAAGAACAGAATCCCCCTTCCTTGAACACCAGAAAATCTAGTTTCTTCTCACAGGTTATCTCAGGTCAACATAGATGTATACCACTCCTCACCCGTAACACCACTGCTCTGGAAGGAACCTTCTGGGCCACACTCCTTGCTGTCACAGGCAGTCTTAAAGTAAGGTGTGGTAACACAGCCTCTATACAGCAACTAAAATCTTCAACCATACGACAACTGATACCTTTTTTCTTCTACTTTGTAAAAACAAGTAAGAATTTTCTCTCTTTATGAATTTCTCTTCCAAGAGAACATACACCCTTCTGAAACTCCTATTGAGAAGTCTTCATTTCAGATATGGAGAGAACAAATGCATTGCTTTTCTAGCTAAGCTGCATATCTTTTTGTCAATTCACATTTGGAGGCAATATTTAGCAAAATACAATCCTATATAGATTTATTACCTTAACCATCTTCAAAATGTGTATAGTCACAAGGCATGACAACAAGGTGATAAGAATTCAGTGCCTCCTCCTCCTCTAAACAGTATTTACCCTTTGACATATCTGTTCTCACATCTACATATTAACTTTGTTTTCTTAGTATGAGAAATTAAATTACTTTAAAGATGCTTAAACTCCATCCAAGAAAAATGAAAATGATACAATTTTTTGCATAGGTATGCAGAAAGACATGTGACCCTTATACACACAAAGCATATATATGTGTGTCTGTGTCCGTGACTGCATTTACCATTTGTAAGAAGTCTCTTCCTTTACACAATTTTTATCACTCTGGAAATCATGATTCAGAGTTTTTACAGTTAGGTAAAGAATCCTCCCCACCAGTATGACGAAAAAACTGACTACATATAAATTATAAATACTGTAATCAAATAATTGAGACAAGCAGCATAATGCTCTGAAACACAATATTTGAAGCAATTACAAATTAATATTTGAAGCACCTGCTGCTTGAAGCATTTTAATGGCATTCCATTAATTATCTGATGAGGTATATATGGCAAATAAAGTATATATTTTTTGCCTGCTGTTTGTCCTTTGTACTTAAAGGTATGCAACACAGCAGTATTATTCATTAAAGTTTTAAGATTCAGAATATTCTTTGATGCATTGGATCTCTCTTATACATACTTTTACTACATCTTCATAACTGAATTTTATGGTCCAAAAAGCTACCCACAACATTACTGAGTTTAAGTTCATGAGGTTATATCAGCAGGTTATATAGCTCTGAACCTGTTTGACACATCAGACCTCACACTCAGGTTAGGATTTTAAGTTTAAAACACAAAGTTATTATTTTAATGTTTCTCATAAATGGGGTGGCATTCTGTGATTGTTGTACTGCAAGACGTAAAAATATTTACTATTTGCACTTATTATTACTCTATGCCATCAGTTCACTGGGAAAATGACACTTTGCTATGAAATGACTTCCACATGGAGCAGCTAGGGAAATGCATTTATAATGCTTGGAAAGTTAAACAGTAGTTCAGAGAGTTATGGCTCACAGCTGAGAGTTTTAAAGAGATTATATTAATTTTCTCAGAGTAAATCACTGTAGTAGAATAATCAAATTTATGACTAAGAGAAATGCATAGGCAAAATAATCCAGGGAGGACTGGGAACATGAAACAATTACAGTAAAAGGCAACTTTATGGATTTCTGGTTTACAGTAGTTGTGTCCCAAACCCCCGTGAATGAGGCCTATTTCTGAACATATTTGTCCAGGGAGAGCTGAAACAAAGCAAACAACATCAAAGTACATGGAATAAATACATTGCATATTGCATTTGTATATGTAGTAGGTTAAATAACATAGTAATCTGGGATAGATTGTCACATGGATTTAGCGTGTATTTGGAAGGCAAGACTAGAGCATTTCTTTCCAGAATTAAAAATATAACTGGAAATCAACACCACAGTAAAATAACAATTGCATTAATCTGCTAAATAGCACGGGCTAACATCTGTAAATCTTCACATCCTTCCCAAGTTACTTGAAAGGATAAAAATTAACCATTAGTTGTTACATTATTTTGAATTCAGAATCAAGAATGTATTCTAGACTTTATGGTTGGTTTGCCTGATGTAAAAGACCCTGCATTAAATCACCGTAATAGCATTATGGGTTATAGCAAGTAAGTTTATATAGTCTGATGATATTATTGATTATGGAAGGTAACTATAGTTATACAATATTGATGTCTTTCTTTCCATTGGGGAAAATATTTATGAAAGATACCAGTGGAATTACAATGGAAGTTAATGGTCTTCCTAAACAGACAATCGAAGAAAAATTGTAGCAAGACTGCACTGACGAAACGCTTTCTCTACCTTCTGTAGGAATTACTTTTAGAACTAAGGAGTTCATTCCTTCAGTGTATTAAGGTGATATTAAGGTCTTGAAGGCAGCATCAACATGCTGCTTTTGTCCCTCTTTGAGGCCTTCGTATTTCATTTAAATCAAAAGCAGACTAGGTTTTTCTTCCTACTGCATATGGAAGAGAGTCATCTGCACTAAATATATACTAGAACATACAGTTTCACCAGTAACAACTGTACATGAATTTAGTGGGGGGAAAAAAAGAAGGCAGCAAAAACATTCTAAAGACCTATTAGGACACATTTGCAGTTTGTAAGAGCATTTTGTTCTTATTGCTGAAAGTTGAAAATATAATCTATTTTGTGTCTATTATGTGTACAACACCATGTACATCGAAGTTGCCTTTGCAAAGATTCAGTGGAGATACAGATGAAATGTAAGCTAGGAAATTATTACCTTAATATCCATACAACAGCATTTAAAAGCAGCCTAGAATAATTTAATGACAAAAATAGATTCACCTACATGCTCAACCTCCCTAAACACCAAATGTATTAGTCAATAATGTGTTGCTAGAGTGTAATCCTTTTATCTCAACTCCTCTGAATTCAGAAGATTAAGTCTGGTGCTACCCAAGCAGACAGATCACCTATACCATAAAAATGGTTCCTGTTAAGGAAATTTGAGTTGCTTCTGTCCCAGAGCAAATGCACAAATTTGGGTAGAAACAGGTGTTACAAAACTGACTTTATAGTTGGGTAGTTCCAAGCTTTTCCGGCTGGAAAGCCTGAGAGGTGCCTGACTGTGGTGCTGAAAGGTCAGGCTTGATGCCTCAGATGGATGTGACCATCTGCCAGGGATCAGATCCAGCTTGCATCCATCCACACTTCACTGAAGGCAAAACTGCTCCAACCCAGGACCAGAGGAAGGCATAGTGCTGCACTGTCCCACTTCTTACACTGCTCAGTAGCAGAAAATCAGAAGGGAACAGCTGGGTATAGAGTGATCCCCCCACAGTAATGCTTCCTTAGCTAGCAATTTGGGGAAATACAGACCAAGCAGTTGCACCTGGAACATCATTTTGCTCAGTAATCAATAAATCTGGTCTGTATGACTTCACCTGACAAAATTCTTGCACACCCAGTTACACATACAGCATCCATAGTATCTTGGAAGAATGAGTTCCATGTTGTAGTTATACTTCATGAGACAAAGAACAATTTTTTTTCCTTTTATCTTCTCAGCCTAGTAATTTCTTAAATACTTCTCCATTGTTACATCAAGACAATGAGAAATAACATCAACATTTTCCTCACCATCTTCTTTTCCCCATACCTGTGTTGATGAGGACTAGTTAGGGAATTTCACTACGATGCACTAAATCTTTCACTAAGATGCTCAGCGTATTTAATCTATGCAACCATGCTTAGCATTTACTGTCATTTTTGTCTACCCTACTATTTAGTCTAAGCTCATGCATAATACTGAAATAGAAAACTACTTTCCCCATGTTCTTTTTGATAATACAAAATTATCCTAGCTAGAGCTTATTGTTTTACTTTAAATAATAGAATAATAAACCAAAAGTATACACATGCTACAATGAAGGAAATTCATAGCTAAAAAACTATCACTTCAACTGCTGAACTCATAGTTAAAAAAAACCAGTCAGGGTAATTTTAATTTACAAACCAATGGATAAAGCAGTCTGTGTTCAATGAAGACCAGTTAAAAACACATTAAAAAAAAAAATCAGAAAAGTATTCATCTTATTACCAATCTTTGCCTGTAAGATTTTTTTGTTGTTGTTGGCTTTAAGTTTAAGAAAAGTTGCAATCATTTCTTTCCCATCTTCTTGCCAACGCTCAAAACAGTATCCCATAATCAAATGGGATTCAGCTGATCAGATTTCAGGGCAATGACAATGAATGACTTTTGGCTCTGGAAATAACTGGTTTTCTGGAGGTCAATAACCAAGAAATGAAACAAAATATTTTGGTTGGCATTCAACATTTTTCAGTTTCTATCCCAAATAAAGTCCACAATGTAAGAAAGGCTTTCTTCAAGCATACAAGGAAGTGTAATGAAAAAGAAACACTTTTTTTCAGAAATCGGCACTGGAATGAAACCCACGAAGAGTAGACCAGAGTTGTTCTTGCTCTCACTCTGCCTTATTGCCACAGGGAGCGCCACAGCCTCAGGAGGGAAGGTAATGGCAGGGCACCAAACCTAGAATAACCTATGATTTGATGATTAGGAAACCCTCCTATTTAAATAAAAGATACAGATTGCATCACTGTCATACAGAGGATGAAATCTCTGAAACTTTGGGTGACCATTCAACTCCCCAAAATAGCAAATTACAAAAACATCACTTGGATGAGGACCGAAACGAAGGCACTGCCTATTGTTCATCTCATTCTCTCTATAAACTAATTCCTTGGCAGCAGCCAAACTGTAAGACATTAACTAGAACTAAATGTAGAAGTAGCCAAAATCAGAAATTACTTCTGAAATGACACAGCCAATAGTCTCCACTTACTGTGCTTTGGTACACTTCATGGAACAGGCTCAGAGAAAGCAAACTGGATTGCTTCACACAATATTAAATCAGAAGATGCTCTCCAGAAGCACATCCAATATCCTTTTATTGCTAATGGATGTTCAAGCAACGGGATGAGAGTAAAACTAGTCCAGAGTGACTCCCTCTAATAATAACAGTGCATATTTTGGTTCCTCAGCACCTACTATTTCCTTCTGCAAAGCATCTTCTGCTGCACTGCATTACTAGCTGCAGGCTCAGATCCCTTGACTATGTGGGGATTCATTCAAATATCACCAGAGGCAAATGCACAGCACTAGAGACAGCATCAAGAGGAACATCATGGCACAGAGTTTTACAAAACAGGGTTACCGAGAAAACCACAGACTAAGCAAGGGTGGAAGTTGCTAGAAAGAAACATTAAAGGCTTTCCTGAAAAACTAACCTGATGCGGCAGAAAGACACTGTGACATAAGGGACATAATGTAACTGCTTTAAAGAGATCTTCTCAAGGAGACTTGAATCAAAAAAGAATATTCATAAGAACAATAAATTATGCATAGCTACTCAACAGGATTAATAATCTTAAGGACAGAAGGCCCAGCCCAGCTGACAGCACTTGATGAAACTCACCCTCGAGTAACCAAGTAAGCATCTGAAGCACTCTCTACACCATCATTGTGAACTTATGGAGGACGAACATCCCAGAGGACTGGAAAAGGGCAAACATGGTATCTGTTTTTATAAAATGGAAGAAAAACTGAGGACCTGACAATTTATAGACTAGTCCAAATAGTTTCAACCCCCAGAAAAACACTAGAGCAAAAGGAAAAAAAAAAAAAAAAGCCAAACCAAAAACAACGATAGAGAAAAACATGAGCACCTATAAAAGAACAAGATGAGAAACCACCATCACAAGTTTGCCAATAGAAAAGTATCAAAAACAATTCAGTTTTGTTCTCAAACAGGTTAACTGCCAACTGGATGAGTAGAAATGCAATGCATCTCGGCTTTTTGCAAGGTTATTTGATATGATGTTCTTGTAATAAGCATTGCCTGATATCCACAAACATTTCAGAACATTAAAGCCTTATGATATACAAGTAACTTCAGTTCTTGTTTTACCTCTATATAAAGGGACACAGATAATTTTTTAAGTCAAAATCAAGCACACAGATTTAGCAACACAAAATTAAGAATACAGGGATTGGGATTCATTCACAATCAAGGAAGACATGGCACTTAGTCTACAGCTGCTCGTGGGAAAAAGCACCGTAGGATTCATAGTTATCAAAGAAAGATTTCGAGACAATCGTGAAGCACAATGTAGGATATCCCAGATCAGACTGACAAATACTGCAATTCTGCAGCAAAGAATTGGCTAGAATAAAGTCTGAATGTGAAAACTAAGAAAACAGCCATGAGCGAGACTTGTGTGAGGGTGGGAAAAAAAGAAGAAACAAAAATACAAAATAAAAACAGAACCACGAGAAAAGCACATTTTGAAAAACTACTCCATTTCGTATGTCAATATTTTTAAAGGATTGCACAGGCCCTTTTAAAAAGATGTACACAATCTAGTTAAGAGGCCATGTTTATGAACTCAGTTTTGGTAAATACACCATGATATCTGGCACAAATGGCAGTTACGTGTTTGCAAGTACATGTAGGAAAACATCAAATAAGCAAACACATGCCTTAAAGCTGACTCACATTGAACCTCATGGATTTGATACTCTTGTAGCAATCACTTTACTAACTTTTGTTTTCAGAAACGTCAGGACTCACAAGAGCAGATGCAAATGCTTGCAAATTCTGCTAGACACTAAAATATATTTCATCTCTCCTTCAGTTTCTCGGAAGAATATAGTTATGGTGAAGGCTGGGATACTAAAAATACAAGAAGGAAAAGGCTTGGATTATCACAGGAGAGGGATGAAGAACCCACAAAGATAAAAAATTCAGAAAAGCATGCAATAGCTTAGAAGCAAGGAGGGGAGAAGAAAACTTGTAAAAGGATTCAGAACCTCCCCCCGAACACACACAAATACTACAGCAAATCTACTAGAACACATATAAAAGGGCTTTTATGAGAAAAATGGTGAAAATACTGCAGTAAGGTATTAAACAAAGCTTGGGGCTCTCTTGCTTTGGTGACTAACCTTGCAAAATTTATACAGAGTATTAGTGAACAATAGTTCAGAGATCAGTTGAAAAGAGAAAAGGGCTAAAGCTGTTCTCTTCCAGCTGTATGCACACATTGGAAGATGAAGCAGTAACGAGCTGCAGGCACTTAAAAGTGAAAACCACAACCCATTAACTGAAATAGGGGAGTGTCACCTCCTGGAGCATTGTACTTGTGAAGATGGGAATCCCGTGGGAAAGGTGCTGTTGAGAACAGAGCACCTGCTTTCGCAGTAGGCAGTGTTTGTCTGAACAGAACATCATCAGAAACAGAGACAATATAGGGCAATATGGAAATAGACTCCCAGTGGGAGACCCATGCGTCTGTTCTGCTTTAGGAAGACACGCACGTTCAATCTGGAGAAGAGGCAACACAGAAAAACAGCAGGACAAGCTGTCAGCTCTGACTGGTGGGTCACAGGAAGATCTGCTCAAGAGAACGTATGGTGCTTTCTCGTCTTCTGTAACAGAAACTGAAAACAGCCTACCCTTGGTGGCCTATGGGAGAATGCAAACTATATGCAATCTGACATGTATGTTTATTTGTGGTTTTCTACTTTTCCCCTCTCTATTGCTGAATTTTTAGATACTCAAGGCTTGCTTTCAGGGAAAGGGAAATAGCAAAAAGCCCCTGGCCTAGGACAGTTCAACATAGCAGCATGCATTAACAGCACCCAAATCCTTTAAGTGAAAGATTAGGAACAAATACATATTCTGATTTTAGAAAGAAAACAGTTTTTATTCTCATCTATAAGTAGCTACGAGTGTTTTTCATTACTGTTTTCTGATTTTGCTTGGTACAAGCAAAGTAACACGCAAATCCGTACTTCAGGGTTTTTTTTTAAACTTTTGTTGCCTTTTTTTTTTGGTAGCTACAAATTTTCTTTTAGTTTCTTTGAAAAGCCTCCTTTCACAGCTGGCATGGGTTTCTAGATTGTTTCAACCTCCTTATCCCAAGAAACAGCAGGTGGGCTCCATTGTCATGGGATTTTCTTGCACAGAATAGCAGTAGTACAGCATTTTACTTATTTTACCAGTTACTTATGGAAAGAAAGCACATGGATAAAAACATTAAAATATGTCACTAAGGATTTTTGTGCAGTAAGTTGTGTTATTAGCAGTGGTGACCTTCCAACCAGAGGTTTTCTGCTGCTGCTTTCTGTTCAGCTGTTTGTGAAACAACTGCCACGGAGAAGCCTGCTGAGGGAGGCAGCAAACAAAACATGGCAGACTCTCTCATTCACACATATTGGAAAACACATTTTTCACATGTATTAACAGTTCACCTTTTCTGAGTGTAAGCCTGATTTGCTTCCATCTACTCTCCCTGCAGGTGGCTTTCTTGGGACTCATCCCTACCATCTCCTTACAAGCACTAAGGCAAAGGTAATGAGGCAAACACAATGAATAGTATATCTTTCTAAGGTGGTTTACTTTTTAAATCAACAAACTAAACTTAGTATTTATACTCAAGAGTTTTTGCCTCTTTCACTGACCTCCCTTTTATTTACTTTTGAAGACATCTCTAATTGCACAACCATGGTAATATCTTAATTAACTTTAGGTTGCTTTCTTGTGCATGTTAGAATTACTTCCGTAAAAGAGGACAGAAAGGAAATTTTAAAACTTGATTGTAAAATCTCTTGAAATATTGTATTTTTCTGTTGAATCCCAGTGGGTAAAAGTCAAGGTAGTTCACTCAGTGTTAATGGAGGATTGGCCCCAATAATTAAAAAATCATGAAAAAATGCAATAACTTTTGCTCAGACACCCTCAGTAACGAGGCTGAATTCTGCTCTCAGTTGTAATAAACTAAATCCAGACAAACATCAATGATGAAATAATACTAATAAAAAAAGGTGACAACACATCACAAGAGGCTTCACTTGGAATAAAGGAACAAAAAAATTCAAGGCAGGCTTGATCAGCAAATTATATCAAAATGGATCTTTATTCCCAGCTGTGCTTTAAAACTTCTGTGGACTTACTGGACATTTAGAAAGTAATACCTAGAGCATAACTGTTTCTATAAAATTCTAAAAAAAAAAAAAAAAATTTAAAATAACAGCTGTAAACATTTTAAGACTGTGATTCTGTATTGGCTAGCCAGAAGAAAGATGCATGGAAAAATGGCAGAAAAATTCTTAGGAAAAGAAGAGAAGCTATTTTATAGCTTATTTATAGCTGATATGTAAGTATTACAGTAGCTCCACTGACTCACTAGAATTAACAAGTATATCAGGTGAGGACCTGCTCCTAGATGTGTTGAATATGTGGACATGTCAGGTCAATGTTCACCCAGAAATTAAATAGTAAAAATCTATCCGCTGTCTTCCTAGAAAAGCAAAAATAAGCGAGAATTCAGTGGTAAGAATTTAGTTCATATTTAAAAAATACTTTAAATAAGCATGGACATACATATGTAAACACATACAAACGCACAGACTTGTCAAAATAAAATGCTGACACTCCTCTCATGGGATACATTCATTGTGTTTCTTATTGCTTTCCATATGGAGATGTATACTGCTTTTGGCAACATATCAGTTTATGCACTGTGTGTAAACATCATTTTCATATAAAGATGTGAATTTGCAGAGGGATGCACTCTTTACAGTTGGAAATAAATTCCACCTTACATCATTCGTTCTCCCTTATCTGACCTGTACCTATTTTCATCAAATTCTGTACATCAGCAGTAGTAGTAAAAAAAGGAGAAAGTCAGAAGTAGGGAAATTGCAGACGTGTTGCTGTGCTCTTTTCCACTACTTTTCTCTCCTTAGTTCCTGTCTTAGACTGCACAGACATACAAGCATGGAGATTTCAGTTCACAAAGACCTGGTTTTCTGCAAGCAACACAAGTGAGACTGCAAAGCAGAAAAAATTTCCTCTACATTATTTTTACATCTTCCTCTATCCTTCCACACAGCTTCTGTATACTTCCAGAGTATCAGAGTTGAATAATTGAACAAGTTAATGCGTGAGAAATTAGAGTCACAATTGCCTCTCACCTCTTACGAATCATTTCTGTGTTCATCCCTTTCTCTGTATTGGCACACTCACACTGCATTGACTATGCCTCACGTTTACTGCAAACATGCACAGAGAATGCTCAAATACTGCAATTTAAATTGAGTGAAATGACAGTACATATGTGAAAGGAATTCCTCATCTTCTCTCTCTAACATAACAGATTAAATGAACAAAATAGCTGAAACTGTCAGAAGGCATTTAAAATGGCCCATTTCTCTGTTGAAATGTCATCCCTTCAGTCCTTTAGTTCACCAAGTCTAGCTCATTCAGCATAACCTCAGGGATCTACACTGCACTGCAGCCTGGGCAAAGGAACTCACCTACTGATACCAGATTGTGAATGTGCTAAAGGACCCCATATAGAAACAAAAGAACTGTAGGCTTTGTCTAGTGTGACAGATGTGTCAGGTAACATCTGGCCAGTTGGTCTGATCAGACGGAAGAACCACCGTGATTCCCAAATCACAAGTTACTTTCCCTTTACAAGTGTATGCACTACGCAGAATTTAATTAGCACTTCTATAGCTGTTCACTAGGAACCACGATACTTCACTGAGGTTATCTTCTGCTTGACAATACTGTTAACATATGTAATTTGATAGATGATGCTGACCCAATAGTTTTCACTGTCATCTAAATCAGGCTTAGCAGGCGTGAAGAAAATCAAAGCCGAGAAATCAAGGACCTGGTTGTGACCACGCTGGAAAGTTCTCTCCGTTCTTCTTGATCCGTGTCCCAGACTCATCACCCAGAAGTCTGATGATGCAAAGAAGTACTGAACAGTCTTGATCATGATAAAGGCACCTGAAAAAGTGCTGAGCATTGTCAAGCAACTACTGTACCCTGAGTGATTCAAATTGCTAGGCTGGAACCAGCAGGCGGAATCCTGCCCTGCATGCATTCCAATACCTACCATGGAGTGACAAACCTGAGAGGTAACTAACTCAATGGTGAACATTCTTCACGTAATCAAAGTTACTAGGATTATTATCACCTGATTGTTACTATGGAACTACACATCAAAGTTGATATAAATGCTTTAACAGTATTTTTCTCCTTATTTAATTGGAAACTTATCTGGGTTAAAACCAAAGATCTCACTTGAATGATTTTGATTAATTATATTAATTACATTATATGAACTGCATTAATTATTAATTACATTAGAAGCTAAAAGAGCATTTCTGCTTTTCTGTGGCATATAGGCTGAATTGTTACCCAGGTAGAGGAAAAAAAAAAAGAAATTGAATCCCAGCTATTAACAAAAAAAGAACAGCAAATGATAGGAAGCAAATGAATTTGGAAAGAGAGGTAGAAGGGAAAAGATAAAACAACAAAATTTATTGAGAAGAGGATTTTACTACTTCAGTTCATTCTTTGCTTCACATTTTTGTCTGTTTGAATAGAAAATATTTACCGATTTATTTTTTCCACAGGGAACCACAAGCAGTAAAATTAACAAAATGCACAGTAATGTTCAGTACCCCAAATATCAACACACTGGATAAAGGAAGAAGAATAGCCTACCTATTCAGACAGTTCCATTAGTCTACAGATTCTGATAGCATCATTTCTTCCGGTTGCTTTCAAACAAATGATTAAAGCAAGTATCTTCCACAATTTTTCCCCCCACACAATTAAGTCTAAGCCAAAAATGTTTACCAGTGGTATCATCTGTTCTGCTAACTGTATTAAGAACTGCAAAGCAGTTTTTGCTCAGGACAGTCCATCAATTATTCTTTTAGCCATTTCTCACTGAACAGGAGTTTTGGTACTGAGCTGCCTCTCACCACCTCAGCATGCCAGGTGAAAGACTCCACTAAATAAGTTTTTTACAAGTCTTAGATATTAATCCAATTAAATAATATTTCTAACAGCTTTGGAAGCATTGCCACGAGTAGGAACAGTGTGGTCCTGTTCCTGCCAGCATCGTTACACTGAGAAGAACAGAATCTTTGTTTTGTTCACTGGGATGTTTGCGTATTATACATGCAACTAACAGCAGATTAATGCTCACTCTGCAAAACTGAGATGCCTGTGCATTAAGTCAGTGAACACTTTCCATCCTTACTGTCAGGTGAGAATAGTTTCCAATTGTTTAGGACGCACAGAAGTTAAAATTTAGAACTTTTAACAGGAAGAAAAATCTTTCAAATTCTGAATGCTCACTGTGTGGTTCTCAGTATCTCATACTCCTCTGTGCAGCACAGTTTAATGACTTTAGTGCTTTAAGGAAGAAAACATGCTTTCCAAGGAGAATAAAGAGGGCTGCACTTAATTGGAAGACTAAATTTACTCAAAGGGTCTGACATCTGCCAGATTCTTCTCAGTGACACTCACTGCAATCTTGAAGAACTAAAAAAAAAAAAAAAGTAAATAAATCCCTGTGGACTGCCCCCAAACTAACTGCAACATACTGGCATTTAATATACAGAAATAAATTAGTAAAATGAAAAGTAAATTCAAAAGATAGTGAAGACAGAAATGTCATTACATTTTAATTATGTTTTTGAAAAAAAAACTGGTTTCCAAATTACTTTTACAAAACTATCACACTGTGGTAATGGAAAGTGCGTCTTTATGAAAGCACACAAAGCAAAGAAACAGATTTGAAAAATTCCGCCAGCTCTGAGTAGCAGAAATTCAGAGTCTGCAGGCTGGCGAGCTAATCATTTAGTCATTCTAGCCTATTGTTATAAATTACATTGTTCAGACTATTCAAACTGAGGAATGAAAAAAGACATAAAATGCGTATAAAAGTAGTAAGTGAAAATTTCTCCTTACTTCAAACATCATTCTGTGTTATTAGTCTCTTACAGAGAAATGAAAAAAAAATTATTATGGTGCATGGACCTACATCCATATTTACAAATAAAGGGAGCTGATGGACTTTCAAAAAGAAAACTTTTTTCAGTATTACCTTAAGCTTAATTCTTTTCCATTACAGCCCTGTGCCGTAAGAGAAGAGCATTTATCTCATACACATCAAAACATTAGAATATAGGCAAATACAAAAAGGAACCCACTCCAAATACATATGCACATTTTTGAGTGCAGCCTGGGATGTTTACATAAATGTATTAAGCTGTTTACACTGAAGTTCTAAATAGTATTTCAGTTGCTATATTCAAACAAGGAATAAGTACATGCTCTACACACCAGGATGGAGTCATACTCATATCTGAGACTGCTCATTCCAAAACCAGATCAAACTTCCATTCAGGTGTGGTACTATGACAAGTTTTTGTGATACCCTCTGCAGTCACTCAGATCCATGGATCTACCCCTTTGTCATCACGGTGAAACCAACCAATAAAAGCACAATTATATCCATACACAAAAATGCTCATGAGTGTTTATGGCCTTGCAATAAAGCCATAATCCTCAACAGCAAATTCTCTTTTCCAACATACATAGGTAACAGAAGATGCCTTCTCCTTCCTCCCTCAAAAAGTATGCTTGTACAGTGCAATAATTTACAGAAATACTGAAATACCACCATGAATATTCAGGTCATCTGCATTTTAAACAGTGTAATGTTCATATTTTAGAATTAGGAAACGTGTAAGCTAGATTTTTTAATTTTTTTTTTTTTTTTTTTTTTTTTTTTGCTAACCATTGTGCATTCAGTAGTCTGGTATTTTCAGAAAGAAGGTTTTCAAAGTCATTAATTTCTTTAGAAAAATGGACACAGACAAGTATTTTTACTTGCACTACAAGCTTCTTCGCAAAGCGAGAATATATAACTTTTTGTCATCCATAGCTCCATTATTAGTTTCAGTAAAATGATTTACGCAAAGTTCTAGTGAACAGAGGGGAAAAGGAGAAAACGAAATAACAATGAACAAATTGTTTATATTTTTGATCATTTCCTTGACCCAGAAATCCTTAAAGCACAGGTGTAATTTCAGGCACATGAATAGTGCTATGACTCCAATGGAAATTGCTCCTAGAAGTGCAAGAGTAGAAGCCTTTCTCGAGAATAAAGACTAAAAATCTCAAGCACTAAGCAGACAGTAAGGATTTCACGCATTTTAAGTAAAAAGAAGTCCTCATTTTTTTCCTCATATACTTTTTTATATACTTTATAAATACTTTTTCTTAGCTAATGCAAGTGTACAACAGGGATTCTGGAGTTCTTAACTTTGTCTTAGAGACACTGCATTGAGGACTGACAAAAATGCCTACTGCTACAAAGATATACACCAATTGGGGATTTAAGCATTCAAGTGAGTCTAAGTAAACAAGACATTAATTTGTCTCTGGCCTAAGATTAAATTCCCTTCAAGACTGGAAAAAAACCCAAAACAAAAACCAAACTCCAAACCCTAAAACATTCCTTCAATTTGGAGTGGAACTCATGCTCACATTGGGTTGCTGTAGTTAGTCTGAAAGTGAAAAACCTGACTGGACATAAATACAAATGGACCGACCTCTCATTTACTCCTGCCTACTGGGGTGGAGCTCAAATATTAAGTTGCCACACTAACACCTTCATTCAGTAAAATAATCTGAGGAATCATTAAAACAGCATATACATGAAGGTGGGCCAAGAAATTTTAACCTTTGGGAGTTAATATATTTTTGAAGTTTATAACAAAGTTTAAGATAGACAACTTCTTACATCAAATAAAACAATCAGTTTTTCAAATTCAATGAAAATTGAATTGAATTCTCATCTTGAGAATTCATCTGTCAGCATTTTAGAATAAAATTCACTCTTCAACATGGTCCCAAGAAAAGGACAACGGTGCAATGAATAAAAACCTTCACATGTTAGTGGACTTCAGTAATTCCTAGAATTCTGGCCATTTAGTGATCTTCGAAATGCACTTCACATGGTGAGCATGCACTGACCCACATCAAGTAATGTGTACTTTTTAAATTTTAATCATGAAAAGTTTATACAGTTACAATACGACCTCCAAGGCTCAAGAAGTTGCCCTGCATAGAACCTTTAGTCTTGTAATTTATTAATTAGTCTAAAATGCATTTCATATACTACTACTGACTTCATAAAACTATCATTTACATTTATTAGCTTTAGTAGAACATATTCTTTATAATTAATGGCATATCCTAATATAGTTAAACCAGAACAACAGTTCAGATTTCATCCTTAGGTTCATTAGACTGTTAATCTCAAAGATGAAGAATGACAGCAGTTAATTCCTATGTTTTGATGCTTTTTTAAATATTTGTCTCCAAAAAAAAATAAACCCCTTCCCCCAAATTTAAGGTGTTTTCACAATTACTTGTAGTCTCCTGTTTCTTTATACCATTATTAAAACTTGAATCAAACCCTGGCTCTTTACTACTGAGCCAATACTACAAAGAGTGAATTCTTCACACCTCGCAGAACCATGCTACACTAAATACTTTTTCCCCAAAATGTGTACTATTAGATTTTATTTAATAAAGCAATCAATTAGCCAGGGCCACCTCCTGCTTAAAAGTTCTCAAAATCTTCCCTTTGACCTAACTGCATTTTGCTACTTTGGGTATTTGGATGAAAGACATGAATGTATTTTATAACAACAGAAGTTTTAGAAAAACAGATGCTCCTTCAGCTATGAGCACTGCACATTACTATGTAAGATTGTAGCTTATATTTTCCTAAAGCCTCTTAAACTATTATTGGAATGTAGAAAATCCGGGACAAATACAGTAGTCTTTGGCTTCGCAGCAAACAGGAACACATTTAAAAAGAAGGGCACAAAAGTCAATGTTCAAAAACATGTTCAAAAAAATGTGTTGCTAGGTACAATCACAGAATTTTAAATAACCCACACCATATATTTATTGAATACATTGTGTAAATTACATATGGGGGAAGAGGAATAATGTTAGCATGACTACAAAAGAAAATTATTTCACTTCCATTTCAGATATGCAGTAAGAGACTGAGGACAGCAGATGAGAGGATAGAAAACTACCTCTTCTTGAACTATGAAAAGGATGTAATTTGTCAGGGGCAAAAAGTAACCAAGGGACTGTTCATATAATAATGTTTAATTTTTTATATATACATAGAAAATAATATATTGTATAAAACATGCTTCATCGTGTTTCCTTGCTAGTTAAAATTTAGAATGGAAATGATGCATCTTAGCATGAAGCAACACCAACCGTGGACTACTTTTCTATGCCATTCAACATATACTCTTACATCTGATAAGCTATCTACTGCAGGATGGCTTTTCTCTAAAAGTGATATGGTGAAAGGAAAATCGTAACTTCCTGCTTAGTGTCACTATTCCTAAAAGCCGGGAAAATGTTCTTTGAGTACACAATGTTTATGTTACCTTCATTAGGAAACACAACTTGCTACAGTCAGCTGCTTTATTTTAGTAAATATCAGTAGATATTTTCAAAATACAAAAAAAGGAAAAATATGTAGTAATTACTTTTTGAAAACACTGAATTGTGAATATCCATATATATTTTTCATCCACTTTATTAGATGTGCTTCAAATATCCAGACAGGCACCCAAATAAATTTTTAATCTTATGGACCTTGGTTCACAAGTGCAGAATTTGTTTTGGACAGGATGCCAATTTCAACAATACTCTGACAAAAACCAGCCAGAAATTATGCTGTACAATTAATGCATCACCACTTGCATTAGATTCTTGTGCATTTTTAGGCAGAGCAAGATACAGTAAATTTATCTATGAAGTCTTGAAAGGTCATGAGATCTTTTATAAATACCATTCCTGAGTCCCTGACTCCAGCCTTTGAGCTTGTTGGATTTTTTTTTTCCCTCACTCCAATTTAAAAATAGCGTTTTTTTTTTTTTTTTAAGGTATTTAGATCATGCCCCACATTTAAAAAACTAGGAAAGGCTGATGTAGTGATTTTACTTATATCTGTACGTTTTGTGTTCGTATGGTATTTGTGATAGGGTAGAAACTCAAAGTATGTAGCTGAAGCTTATTCTGCATGGTGGCCATACTACAAGACATGATTTTACTGTCTAGTTGGGTGCCTTCCAAGTCTGGGGCAGTAAGGAACAAGATGAAGAGAGCACAGATCATTTCCATCTAAAAGTAAAGTAGGTATGTATGAAATTGTTTCAAATAGAACATCATGGTCTATAAGTATCTATCAACGTGTCAGCAAGAGTACAAGAATATGAGGAAAAATCATTTAGCTGTACCAATGCTTTGAAAGAATTTCTTTGCTGAAGTACTATCAGAGCTGGTAAACAGTGTTTTCTTTTGTGAGAAGTTAGTCTCCTCAGCTGTAGGCAGGTTTTTGATTTACATCATACATGAAAAGAAAACTGATTGAACCAGGAAGAGTTGGCAACTATCACTTAAAAATTTCACAGAAGGAACAGGCACACTGGAAAAATGTTTCATTCTTATGCAATTTTGTTACTGTGAATAAATAAAATATTTCTTGATTCATTAAAGATATAACCACAGTATTAAGCAATTGTACCTATTGATCTTTCACACTGATGCTAACAACACACTTGGCACAAATCAGGTTTCCACACATGGGCTGTTGGTTGCAGCTATTGTTGACAACTGGAGAATTTTATGGTACTCACAAATAACTACACTAATTAGTATTACTTTATTTCTCATTTTAAAATCTTTATCAAACAGTCATTTTTTGAAATGCTCCAAGACGTCTGAATATAGACCGCTGGTACAAATATTCATTACAAAGGGAAAAGATCGATTGAATTGTGTAGCTCAGTTCTTTCTTTAAGTGCCAGCAGAACTGCATAGAAATCTGCAATAGGCACATGCTGGGCTGCCTCTCTCATAGTCTCCCCAGATTAACAGGCATGGGGAGGAATTATATGTAGGAAGACACACACAGCTCGAGCACTGTGGCCAAGTGCTCAGCTGTTGAGTTAAAGGCTGTGTTAAGCCAGCAGGGAACCTTCAATTTCACACGTGAAAGGATGAAAGGATAATTCTTGTGCCAAACCTAGACCTCAAATTAAGAGTCTGGTACATGTCTAATTCTATTTGACATGAAACACTCTCTCAGAAGGGTTAGAGTAAACAAATGTATTTAACTAAGCTTTATTTACTAGAATTTTATTCATAAGAAACTGGAGGGACAGACCCAGTAGAAAAAAATATATTTTCTTCTTTATTCCCCAAGGACTGGTAAAGAATTAACAGAATTTAACACTTGGGAAATTTCATTCAAATGGACCAGTTAGTTTTTAACGGATAAGCACAGATCCAAACCCAAGGACACAGTTGTCAGTATGTCAAAACAAAGGTGCGTCAAACTTTTAGCTCAGATCCTGGCCCCCTGCTACTGAACTGATTAAAGATCATTTGGTACATACAGTGCCCAGCTAGCACATGAAGGTAAATGCTGTGAACCTCTATGCTGTCTGACCAGTTGACGAGCAAGCAGTTAAATAAGGCACAGCATATTAAATCACTCTGGTAAAGAACCTCCCAGCATGGAAGAAATAAAGCAGCACAATACATACTATATTAAATACTGGCTACAAAAATTTTTGTTAAAAAAAAATAAATCAAGAAGTCCCCACTGTTTGAGAAGACCACAACTATTCCCTAGTCAAGTAGTCTGGAAGTTCTGCTCGCTTTCAGACTTGTATTTAGAAAAGTATCAATGTAAGTCAGCTAAAATCAAGTTTTCAAATAACACCTCCGAAGTTTGCCTTTACATCATAGTTAATTGTCACGCACACCATGTGCATGAGAATGTGTATCCTATATTTTCAGACATCCATAAAGCCTTTACATCAGAAGGATTCATCTATATGGTAGAAAAACAGAGATTCTTGAGAGAAAATCTTGAATTTTAACTGTTGGGCTATTTGTCCAGCAAATATACAATCAGGCTGCCAGAGTGAGACCTCCTACAATCTTTCTCCATTTGCCCATGGAGGGCAAAACTATCAGTATGGAGGATGAAACCCAATAATATCAATTCACATAAAGAATCAACTAATCCAAGCAGATATGTGTAAAGACCACTTTTTTGCATTGTGAAGTCTGGCAAAGGAGAAAAATGGAACAACCCAAGATTAATTTTTTTAAATTTTAACTTTAAACTTGCTCCCTGTAGGAGCTACTTCCTGCCAAACTTCTAACCTATCAAAGGCTGACAGCTTGCTTTGGATGAAGCAGCAAAAGGCTGTCATGTAGATCTCCCACTTAAGGCACTTAGAGAGGCAACTTAGCAGCTTCTGGTTGCAATTTGTTACCCATAGTGAAACAGCAGTAATAGCTGAGGCTTACCAGCTACAGGACTTCTTCTGAAAGTCATTATATGGTTGACTGGCATGGCAAAGGGTCAAGCAAATGCTCACCTTTACAGATTTGCTACAAGCAATGAACTATTATACCCTTTTCTCTATGGAATGTTCTTTTGTCCCTTCTCCCCACAACTCATCAGAACCCAGCAACTTCTGTCACTTCTGAGCAATGCACTATCCAGAAGACTCTCGAATGCAGAAGAAACCTGAGCTTTTAACTCTACTTGTGCCCTGCTATATGTGCTGTTCTCTAGCCCAGGCCTAGAGAGGGCAACGCTAACAGAGGCAAAGACTTTTTGTACCATAACCGTATGAAGCAACCAAATCCCGCTCTGACTCTTGAGCTGCAGTAGTTTGCAGAGACAGCCTTGAGCGCGTCACCGTCCTGAGAAGAGGGATAATGCCTTCCTCTGCTTTCTGGCCATTCACTTGATGTGTGTGGACTCTCAAAGAAGCTGCTGCAGCACATTAGAAAGACAAGTGCCAGTGCCACAGCAAATGACCAAGAGATTAAGCTATTGCCTCCCTCCTCCCAGGAAATATTCGGATGATGTACAGTTATTTATTTCTTTCTAAACCTTATTTCTTTCTAAATCTTTGACAGAAAAAGCTCCTTAAAGAACAACTCAAGCTCAGAAAAAACACTAGAGACATTACAAGCTACAACAGCAACATAAGCGACAAGAGACATTTTAAAGCCGTTTGTATTAAAAAAAAGTCCCTACTCAAGGCTAATGATGAAATTACCTTTCAAAGTTAAAATAAGTAAAATTTTTTTCCTGATATCATAAAGCGTAGTCTGAGAAATAACTAGGCAGGTCTAATGTTTGCCTTCTAATGTGGATCTTCTATATTTGATTGTATTCCCCAACATCTTTGAATACTCATGGAAATTAGTTTTTCAAGCTCCTCCTACAGAACATCATTGAAGTCCATGGAGGTCTGCATTAATAGCATCCATTTTGTTATCTTAGAATACGTTGGGGTATCTAGAGTACTGTCAGCTGCTGAAGTACAGCAATTATTTCACAATGTTGTATATAAACAGTTATGCACTACAAAGGAAAGAAGTGGTAATCACAAAAAAAAAGCTGATTGTATTTTCAGGATCCATTAATACCCATGTAATAAACATGAGGCATTTTTTAAAGAACACTTACAGATACAGCAAAACATTAAAAGACTGTTTTTCAAGGTCAAGGAGCAGCCTGCTGCTACTGCTTATTCTACAGCTGAAAAAATCAGAATATATACATCAATAGGAGGAGAATTTACTAGACCTAGAGAGAAATGTGCAGCAAAATTCCTTCTTCAAACCAGAAAGGAGGTATATAAACTAGAATTCAGAATGAATACCATGCTGACAAACTGTTTCCTGGTAAAACTATCAGCTCTTGACAATGAACTGTCTTGTTTTATTTCAAAGCTTAATAAGAGAGACCCTAGCATCATGACACGATGTTTTCACTTTTCAGCATTGACTCTGAAGAAAACTGCTGGGGGAGGTCTGCAGTGCCTGAAAAAAAGAGCGAGTGTGGGCAGACCTGGTTACTAAGGCACTCTGGCTACCAAGGCAGTAGGTTAGGTGCTTCCATCCTCCTTCCCAAATCTGTGTTACATATGGTGGTCTCACTCCAGGTCTGCTACTGCAGTTGTCGACTCCCTTCCTTTTCCATTTGATGCTTCAGCTGTTCCACATTTTCTGCACAAACATGAACTCTCTGAAAAGTCCCCAGAATGTACTTTTACCTAGATGTGTTTTTACCCACTGGAAAATTATCACTGAAAGATTTACTAGCAACATTTGTGTAATACATTTGGTCAAAGATCAACGAGGCTACAAAATTTTGTGCTGAAAGGCTGCTGATAAGTTATTGTAAACAGACTATTATAGATCAAAAGTTAATCTAAATCAAGGGGAGAGCATTTCTTCATGAAGTTTAGTCACAAAGTGTCATGAGATTAAAAAAACCCAAATGAAATTCTTGCTCATCTGGCCCTACCATTTTCTCAATATTACATGTTCCTTATTTAACAGTAGGAAATGTCGGTCATAATTAAATTAGACTTTCCCCTTCACCCAACTAGAGAAAAACCCCCACATTTTTATTTTCTTGTTCTACAAAAGCATGCTTACAACAGGCAATAGGCATGTTCTTGCAATTCATTGCTGACTCTAATATGCCAAACAGAATCATTAAATGAAATTGTTTATGAGAAGGTTGAATTTTAAGTAGTATATTATAGCTGTAAATATAAGCCAATGACTCCTGCTATGTAATCCATTACAAATGTGCTAGACAATCAAAATTCAATTAGATTTAATCCACTGATGTTCAATAAATGTGTCAAAATACTGTTTATAACAAATAGTTAGAAATCACTATCCTTTGTCTACCAATGAAGATACTTATTCAAGGCAGAGTTATCAAAACCAAGAATCCATTGTCCAAATTACACAATTATTTTGACTAATTCAAGTACTCAATTTGACTTCAATTTGAAAATCTGGAAACCCTTTCATTACTTTTCATTTAGCATCAGCAACATTTCTGATTAGGATACTTTATAAATGATGGCTGTTCATTAGTCACTGGTATAATTACAACTCACATAATTGTTCAAGTGAGATTTGAACAGTGTTATTTAAGAAAGCTTAAACCTGCGGTGTTAGTTCAGAAGCATTCAATACAACTGCAAAAAAAGCACTTATGTGGTATGATCGGTCTGTCTTCCATGTCATGTTTTCAATTCCTGTTTAAAAATGGGGAAAAAAATGTCTATAAATGTCTGTAAACTGTATGTGAATTTGTTGGTATCAACCAAAACCACCGAAGAAATCTGAAAGCCTTCAATAAGAACAGCTCACCATGTTTAACAAATAAAATTTTACAGAAATCATTAAAGTTATAGGCAAGCAAAAGAAAGAAAAAAAAACCCAACAAACAGACGAAAAAAACCTTAGTAAAATAGCTATAACCTAGTAACTACTTTGAGCTTACAGGAGGGAACATGATTAGCTAAGAAGTGGTAAAAAAACAGGCACCCAGGTTTGGAGACAATCTTTCCATACCACTGCCAGCGAGAACAGATTCTGCACAGATTTTGTTTTGCTATATTGCACTGAAGTACTTTAAATAACAAGCCCAGAAAACCTAGTTAGTTGTCTACACCAAAGTTGAGACTGGGTCAGCACAACACAATGAGTCTCCCTAACAGTAACATGCTGTTACTGAAAAATTATTAAATAGCATACTAACACAAAAGTATGGGTATATATAATCTCTCCATATCCTATCTTGCTCTGAAATAAATTTTGTATTAGAAATCACTCCACATATACAAAATTATTTTTGGTCTTTGGAATGTGATAAACATAGGCGCTGATCTTGAAAGCAGTTTTCATATGGCCTCAAATTTCAGTCCAGACTGTGCAACTTCCTTCTAGGGTTACTGTCGACTCCTTGCCTTTGCAGAGCCTTGTGACCATGAGCTGGGCAGAGGAAAGAGCTAATCTGAGGCAGGTTATGTGCAAACAGAGAAATGAGGAAATCAGCAATATCTAGCAACATCAGTGATATCACTCATTACAACAGTGATGCAGTTTCTTGGCAGGCCTGCCTCAAGCAGCCGGAAGGCTGGAAATCCAAATGTACATCTAAGATTTTAGAATCTTTTGTAATACAAGTCCAACAAAATGGATTAAGTATATACACAGTAAAATCGGACACAAAATCCCAAGCACATTAGTCTCTGTCCTTTGGATTTGCACTCCTTTGTCCTCAATAGATGCACACACAACTCTGGTTCAAGAGCATCTGTAGGTCTGACAAAATCAGACTTACACCTACTAGACACAAGCAGCTTGTCAATCCCACAGCCTGCATAAACATTAAAGATTTTACCCTATAGTCTTATTTCTGAGTATAGCCCATAATTTACTTAAGTGGCATAACATGAATAACAACTCTTCACATGGGAAAGTATATGTTTAAAAAGGTTTTAAACTGCAATTTCTAGTTTTACAAAGGCAGTCTTGGCCCTTAAACTTATCTTCGCTCACAGTCAATTGAAGGCACAGATAATAGAATTTGAACAGATGTAATTAGTTAAGCAGGTATATCTGATAAATTGCTACTGTAATTACACATATAAAATTAGAAACAACCTTTAAGAAGGAAATATTATTAATAGAGTAATGTCAAACTTGGGATGTGAGAGATATGAACAATTTTTATACTTCTGATCTGTAACTTCATTTTCGGTAAAAACTTCATCTCACCAACCTGTGGAATAGACAAATAAATGCATAGCCTGTGATATGATAACAGTACATCATTAACTATTTCTATTTTGTATTTCCCTTTTTCCATTTACATATAGCAGATGGTAGCTGTTAACACATCAGCACTCATAACTAAATCAGACTCAATATCAGATCTTGCCAAAATTTTTTAAAATAATTTGCTGAGCAATGCATTTTGGAGTCAAATGGTTGCAAAGTTCATGTTAAATTTAGTAAATTGTTCTGATCAAAAAAATAAAAATTGAAGTCAGAATTTTCATTTAAAATGCTTTAAATGCAACCGTTATCTTGATTTGGAGTTTACTTCTGTTATTTTAAGATTAAAAAGGAGTATTTTCCTTCCAGCGAAATTAAATGTTTTATGTAAAGAAGCAAATTTTGTGTAATGTTTTACTTATGTTTTCAAGAAAAAAAAAAAAGAGATGTTTGCAACTGGAAATTGGTTGGAAATTCCAGTTGGTTCTCCAACTCCCTGGTTTAGTAAAAAATCAGTTACAAAATGGAACTTTCCATTCAGCTTTACTCATCATAAGAACACTTTCAATAAAATTCAAGTCGTAATATTTGAAAAAAAGCAAACTAAATAGAAAGAAAGTAATCAGCTAACAAAAAGTCAGATAGAAATTGTTCTCCACTAGAAGCAGACTTAGCTAAAAGTAAGCCATCTCTGAGTTCAGGTCTACATTAAAACAGACTGCTACATACATACATATATATATATATATGCATATGCATGAATCAAAACCAGTAATATCTGCTACTGATTTTTTTTTTTATTTCACCTCACTTATTTAGCAGTCAAAAATAATTACACATTCTCGTTAAATCTCCTGTTAGGTAAGATCAAGTCTGATAAATTTTTTGTCATAATGTGAAGAAATGAATCGTAGGAAAGCAGTTTACCTTCTGTCTTTGGATAAATTGGCTACGTTACTGACTCTAAATCCAGTGTTTCTCCAGTAACTGAGGCCATCGGATCCCAAATGATGTATGTTTAGGTAATGCATCATGAAACATTTGCCTGAAGCAGTTTTCTTAAAATTTTTCAGCAGGATCCTGTTAAGCCTCATTAAGGCACCAAGTGGGTATTGCAAGAAAAAAGCCTTCCTCACTGAAATCTAATACACTTGATTCTGATGTTGAATCTCTTTTAAAATGATCAAAGCAGCACTTAAAATGTTATCTATTTCTTATCTGTTTTATACTCCAAGAAAATATTACCACAACTTTTTCAAGGGTGTAAAATGATCAAATGCTTCCTTTCACCATAGACTCCAGAAGAATGTCTCATTCTCCCAGCAAGTACCCAAAGACGATTAAAATTTTTCTTCAAAACAACTCAGATTTGTATTACTCAGAAGGCTACTTTCTTTCCCTAATAGCTACATCAATTTTTCCATAAGATTCATTGTACTGATTAAGCCTGAACATACTTTACAACTACAATCACAGTGTAAATCACAAGAAATGTGAAGATGTAGGTTGTTGGAATCTTACGGACAAGAAAAAGCAAAATCTAAGTGCACAAACACATCATTTCACAATGACAACTTACAACATTTTACATATTACTCTTTTGATGGACTTAAAGGAGTGTCTGCCATTCTCTGCCGTACTATACCTAAACAAATTTAATTTTAATTACTTTTAATTGGTCTATTTACAGGTTTTGACTTTGTAACTTGACCTTTATGCTTTCGTAGAGTTAGGAATAACCTTCCAGACTCCATATTTAGAAAAATAAAATTCAGATATATACTACATACTAGGAATGCAGTATATTGTGTGTGTATATATATTACAAATTTAATTTGTAAATTTACTACTGTTTCCCCAACAGGTATAACAAGAACCTTGATTTTCTAACCAACTTCCTTTTCATACAACATTTCCATTCAGATCAAAATCAAATACTGAACTTTTACAAGTGTTTTTTGTGCTAAGAGCCTTCTGTAAATACTTTAGACTATTAATAAATCTAGGCAGTACGGAAGAAGGCAACAACAATTTTCTTTCAGAACGCAAACTCAGCTACGGCTCATGGTGCGATGTAAGAATGGGCGTACAGGATTAGACTAAGCAACCACTTGATTCAACTTTCCTGTCTCCAAAAGCCATAAAGAGATGTCCAGGGAAAATTAAAGAAAAAATAGGGCAAATGTACACAATACTTCCCCCAGTGCTCTTCGAGACTCTAACAATTTTCATTAAAGGTAGTTTCAGAGCCACCTGGCTTCTATGTATTTCTGAATGAATTTTTCAGTCTTGCCTTGAACCCATCCACACTGTTATTCCATATACGGAATATCTTGCTAAATTCTACAGCTGCACGATTTGCGTTTCATAAAAAACTACTCTTCCTTTGGTTTACTTAGAAACCAGCTTCTACCAGATTCAACTGATAATCTCTAGCTATTGTACAATATAAATAATGCTTATTAAATAACAGGTGCTAAATATATTCCCATCGAGTTCATGTGAGGATGTGTAAGTATGCTTAACTACCAGCAGGCAAACTTGGACTTTGTGATATCTATCTAGCATCAAAATATGCTTATAACAATACATTTGAAAAAGAAAAATGCCAAATTATATTTCAGTATGTTAAAAAATAATGCATAAGAACTTAGAAGAATTCAGTTAGAATAAGGGATAATATAGCAGTTGATCTAAAGGAGGATCCGATGTAAACATGTCAGCTTGAAATGCAACACATACTTCAAAAGCTAAAGTGATTTGAACAGTTAAGACAAATATTTAAGACCAATTGATATGATTTTGAACATATTCTTAGCATAAAACTAAAAATTCTTGCTGCTGTTGAAAAATGCCTCATTACTTCCTTGAAGTAATGCTGAAGGAAGATAACCCTATGAGGCTCAAGTAAAGTCTGTACCATTATCATAAATCTATGATTACAGATTTACCACAACAGCTATATCCCTTGTACTGCTGTTGCTTATCTTGCTTGCTTGGTCAATAAAATTGAAAATGAAGAGTAAAAATTTAAAGATTAAAATAAAAAATAAAGACTAAATCTCAGTAACTCACTTTATACTAAAAAAAGTGCCTATATGTTTATATACACATAATAAAAATACTTACAAAGTATTTGATTTTCCTTGTGCAGTAATTTCACTTGCATAGCTGTGAATTGATACCATTAAATTATCTACCTCCAAAGTACATAGTTATTTCACTAGGTTTTTTTGGCACACACGACTGCTACATAATTATGAGGGATGTCTGGCCAGCTCCACTGTCCAAGAGAGATGCTACTGAACTGCCAGGGAAATCTGCCATTGAAAGTGAAGCAGAAATAAAGTACTTCAGAGCATTCAGTCAAAATATTGGGAAAAAAACCCATAATATTCAGTTGCCTCTCATTTTAAAAATTTAGAAGAAATATATAACTGCTTAAATACACCTAATAATTTATATGCTATAGGTTTTTGGCAGTTACAGCTTAAGCAATGCAAGTCAATTTAAAAAAAAAAAAAAGCTAAAGCTGTATAATTTACAAGTTTCATTTATGCTAGAAAACCAGTGAGATAAAAGATCCCCCATACGGTTTTCCTTTTGAAAAGAAAAAAAAACCACCAAAAACCCCAAACAAAACCAACTAGTGCTGCAACACATAAGGATACCAAAAATGATTGGCAGATTTTCTAATGCTTTTGGCTGTGCGCAGAGGAATATGTTTTTATTGTATCTCAACTGTTACAACTTAGAACTGGAAGACCAGTGATGCCATCAACTTTTGGAAGACATGCTGTGTTTTGTTCTTTGGAAAGAAATTGACTTCTCCCCTCCCCCCCCCCCCTTTTTTTTTTTCCTCTAAACAGACTGAAAAGTCTTGTTGCTGATGACTTCTACCATCAAGTACATAATCTTTGAAGATCCATTCTGATGGAAAGTTCCTAAAATGCAACTTTTTTGAATGAGAAAGATTTCCATTATGAAAAATATCTTTCAAACTGAAGTCTAAATTACACACTGTAGTTTAAGGAAAAAGGATATTATTTAAGCAATAACTCACAAAAAACGTATCAGGACTCATTGTCACTAGTTACAAGGCTGTTAATCCTCCTTGGGAAAGCCTGAAAACACGTGGAAGCTACACTGATTTGTCACATTTTGGCCATGTCTCCTCTTTGACCTTTATGACTTTAAGTACAGATGCTAGTATGTCAGTGAGGTTTTCAAGTACTACT
The DNA here is from genome assembly GCA_024606505.1 of Aquila spilogaster. NCBI lineage: Eukaryota > Metazoa > Chordata > Aves > Accipitriformes > Accipitridae > Aquila > Aquila spilogaster. The sequence goes on from JANHGO010000001.1 coordinate 54,289,853, forward strand.
AGAATATATTTAAAAACCTTATTTACTGAAAAAGCATAAAGCTTTTCTCATGAAAACAGTCTGTTTCTTCTGAACCTACGAACTCTTATGAACAGTTTCTTCCCTGTTTTATTATAAAATTATTTTCACAGTATCATTTAATAGTAACTGCACAGAAATAGAAGACTATATTTTCAGGAAGAGAAACCAAATGGAGGGAAGTAAGCTTTGCATAGATGTGACATGCTTCAGAACAGCCTTATTTTTAGTACTTGTGTTAAAATATTTCATATAAAAATTATAGGGGAGTTGTCACATTCTTAATGTTAGCTTTAAAGTCCATACTACAAGTACATTAGAAAAATGTAGACATACGCTGTAGACATGTGGACATATCTTGTACTTGCAGACCACTATGGATCCTTTCAATCTTTCTTGTACTTTCATGGCAGAAGAAAGGGCAACCATTGTGAAATGGTGGCAGTTTACATCCAGCTGAAAAGGTAAAAAATGCCTTTAGGATAAAGCTAGGGAGAAATCTACAAGCTTCCTTTTTTTGTGAAGGTTCATGAAGACTACAACTGAGTGGAGGAAAAAGTATTTTGCACCATCTTTTGTACTGTTGTTTATACAGTTCACTATAGCTTTTGCATTTTTATACAACTGTGGGTTTGGGGTTTTTTTTTGACTCATTGGCTGCTGTAGTTTCACTGTACCACACTTTTAGATATACATGTAGATGACAGACTTACAGATATCTACACACATTTTCTCAAGCCTACTTATACCCAAGATTTCCTCATCCTATACTTAGTAAGTTGAATATTTCTATTAAAAGAAACACCACCACATCTGTCCTTGTGAACTGCCTTGTTGCAAAAAAATTAATTACTTTTTCCACATAATTTCTCCAAACAGTCAAGATTTTTTAAAACTGCAATTGCGCAACCAAACCTATGCAGATTTGGTTCCCAGCTTTTGACTGTCATTAGATGTAACAGGCACATGTGCTATTCCATGTTCCAAGAGCAAAAATACATAACGCTATCAGAGCCAGAGCACAACCCTATTGATATCCATATACACCTCGCTATTTTGATTAGGAACCACTGAGCATCACTGTGAGCACAGCTGCATATGCAAGAGTAGTTTTACCTATAGTAGGAGTTACTAATTTATGCAAATGTCATTTATGAGTTTTTAAACTGAAAATCATATCTTAACTCTCAGCCACAGTGGAAATGATCCATAACTAGAACTCTACAAAAGTGTAGCAACACAAATTGCAAACCAATAGCAGCAACAGCTTCAGAAATATTTAGACCAGTCTCCTAGTTTCAGCTGGGATAGAGTTAATTGTCTTCCTAGTAGCTGGTAGGGTGCTATGTTTTGAGTTCAGTATGTGA
>JANHGO010000001.1:54301243-54341453 GCA_024606505.1 Aquila spilogaster
AGCAACATCTTCAGCTCAGAAACTGGTCTAGCCTGACCTTGAATGTCACCAGGATCAGGTCATCCACCACACCTCTGGGCAACCTGTGGCCAGAGTCTCATCACCCTTACTGTAAAAATCTTCTTCCTTATATCCATTGTAAATCTCCTCTCTTTTAGTTTGAAACCAGTTCCCCTTCTCCTATCACAACAGACCCTGCTAAGGAGTCTGTCCTCTTCTTTCTTACAGTTGTCATTTAGACAATGAAAGGCTGCTATCAAGTCTCCTGGAACCCTCTCTTCTCCAAGGCTGAACAGCCCCAGCTCTCTCAGCCCATCAGTGTAGGGGAGGTGCTCCCCTGCAACTCCCCCTGCAGACTTGCAGAGGGTGCACTTTACCCCACTGCTGATGTCACTGATGAAGATGTTAAAGAGCACTGGTTGCAGTACTGATCCCTGAGGGTCACCACTTGTCACTGATCTCTATCTGGACATTGAGCCACTGACCACCATTCCTTGGGTACAATCTCACAACCAGTTCCTTGTCGACTGAACAGTTCGTGATCTACAAATGTTTCAGATTATGCCCTTACAGTTTAATAGTACCGAATGAATTGCATCATAACCACGTCCTTGATTGAAAAATAACAGCAGATCATGTAGCACCTGTATAACTATCTTCCAGCTATGTAGAGACAACCCGGGATCACAACTCTGTGGCAGAGTCAAGGCAGAAAATTTAACAATTAATGAATAATCCATTTTCATGCTATAAACCTGCAGGTGCCTCTTTCTTTTCAACAATTTTGGAAAAAAATATTACTTTTGCTTTTTTTTTTTCCCAAGGTAAAATAACTTTTATCTTCGCTTTCATTCAGATTTATGAGTAAGCAGAGTGAGCTGGATTTTAATTATTCCATCAGTTCCATCATTGTGGGAGTTAGATTGTTCCCTTCAGGATAATCAAGTTAGATAAATTAATCCTTTCTTCTTCTGATACTTCAGTCAAATGAAAACTGCATATATGTAGTGGGGAGTAGCAAGATCACAAGAGAATTATTTTTATTTTGATTAACTTATTAACATTGTGCTATGACACTGATCCTTATCACAAATTTTATATTCTTGTACAATAGAGACAAAAGTAAAATGGAACTGGAGCTCAGGTGCAAGACTTATGATGTTAATATTGCACAGCAAAATAGTTGGTTCAAATGGCACTCTTTAGAATAACTGCGCCGAAGATCATTTCTGGTAATAAGGTGCTTGAATTTCTGCTAAGATTCTACAAAGGAGATTAGTGTGAAATAATTTCCCCTGACGTTCCTCTGAAATAACAAAAGATGGTTGAAATTATATACAAACATACACTAGTTCGGAAGTTTTGCTTATGTGAAGAATACTGAAATACTGACCATCCTCTGTATGGTTTTGGCTTTATTATTATTATTATTTTTTGAACATATATGAATACGTATTTGAGATACAACATTTCTTCATAGACTTTTATGTGATGACATCTTCCATTTTAAACATATCCCATCAGCAAATTGCTACACTGAACTGTGCTACCAACTGCAACAGCTGATACTTTACAAAGAATTCTTTGAGAAGTGTTAAAAAGCAGGCAGGAATTTGAAAGAAAAAACAACACCTCATAACACAATAAAATGCAGAAAACTTCAGAGTAACATTATAAATTACTTATTTTCCAAAGGTTACAATTTTTCCGAGCTGAATGAAGAGTCTAATTAAACTGCCTCTAATAAAGGTGACTAAGCTTAGTGACAAATGGTAAACCTTTAAAATCATCCCCTTTAATCTAAAAACAATGTCAAAAGCCAAAGATGACAAGTTGTGGGAGGGAGCACATTCTGTTTTCATTACTTGTTACCAATTTCATTGAAATGTTTGAAATCTGCGTCCTGTTCTTTAATTTACTAATGCACTCCAGGATTGGATTAATAATGGAGGATTGCTACAGGAATTCTGCAATTCTTCTGACACATTCAGTTATTCAAGGTCACTCTTACAATTGTATTTGCCTTGTGGGCAGGCACAGGTGTCTGCTTTCACTGCTAAGAAAAATCCTCCTTTCTGGAGTGTAGGTGTCAACAAGTGTCATGAAGTATAAAGAAATGCTTGGCAAAACTGTCACAGAGACTGACCTCTCCATAGCAGAGAGAGGATGTGCAACATTGCACAAGATTCCCAGCTAAAAACATGTTTATTCAGCACTTATTAAAAGTGGGCTACATGCCCACCCTCAAAGATGACTGTAAGCATTCACCACTGTACTATCATGTCACTTAAAAAATGTGAGAGTCAAGGGCAGGATTTCTTCTATGAGAACATTCAAATGCTGTCCAATTTAAAGTCATCTGTCATTGTAAATTCTGCTGTGAGCTAAATTAATCTTCAAAAAGTGTGAAACTAAATTTTGCGGACAAGTAAAAGAGTACTTGCTAGAGTAGAATGTAAGGAAAGAACATGAATTCAGTTGCCTTGAGCACTTTCTGCGTTCAGCTCCCTTACCCATCAAGTGTTTTACAAGTAAATACTATCCTATTTTACATAGGAGAAACACAAGTTAGAGGACACTTGCAAACAGGTAATGCAGTGTACTGAGAATTCTGGAACCAGAAATCAGGACGTATGAACACAACACTCTTAATGCATATCCTCCATTCTAGATGCAGTGTTTTAGCTCAGCCTCCAGCTGAGTGCTGCAAAGAATTGAGACTATCCCCTTTTGCAACAGCTGCTTGTCAGACAAAGTTTGTTTGCAGAAAACAATAAATGCTAATGTTTCCTGAGACTCTTAAATGTGATCTTCCTAAAGCTCTCATGGGTGGAGCTGCATGCTGACAGAGATTGATCAGGAGCAGCAAAATAGGAAAACACTGTGCATAATTTAGTTACACTAAAACTATGTAGCACTTGATACACTTTCATAAGGTAGTACTTGATGTATGAGGATATAAAGGTCAAATTAATTTTTAAGACTTTTTTTTTGTAAATTAATTTACTAGAGAATATATGAAAAGTACAGACAAAATAAGTTTGGTGCAATTCAAATACTTTCTTAAATAAGTTCTAAATAGGCTCTAATATCACTCTGGGGCCTGTATTTAATGCACTGCAATAGCAAAAAACACTTCAGAGTTTAGTGAAAAGTCCATGTGCTAAAATGAGAATAATCTCTTTGCCAGTTGAAATCCGTTGTACTGTTTGTCAATATCAGTTTCTAGCTAAAATTTTCCAACAAGTTTACCATAATTATGTGTTGTAATTTATATACCCCAAGAGAAAATGATAGTTTGACAACTCTATTTTCTACAGAAGCTACAACAGATACGAAGAGCACAGTAACACTATTTGATAGAGCAAATTCTACAAAACACTGTTTTTCAACGTAGTCGCCACCATTAGCTGTGCATTTTCACCAGCCATGAACAAGAGCGTGCATGCCACACTTGTAAAAATTTGCACCAGCAGATTTTTACAATTTTTTTTTCAGCACTGTCACCAGTGTTGAAGAATGTCAGTGGGTGCAATTCTGTCTATGTGGAGGTATTCAATGACACACCTTTGCTCCATACACACTTCCACGTCACACACCATTCTGTCAGAGGGCCCCTGTGCTGCCATCTGTCACATAGCAACAACACATCATGGAATACTGGTGGAGAGGTTCAACCTCTACTGCCATACTACCAACATCCGCCTCTAATGTTGTGGGTCAACTAAATAAAATAGGAGGCATTACTTTTGGAGCAGTGCTCGTATTTATATGTCACTGCCCTAATTTAATTTTTTAAGGTTTACCTGAAATTCATGCACAGTGTCTCACTTGGTGACTTCAAAATTTTTGTATGCCCCTATGATTAGTTTATTAGCATGTGATTTTCAGCTTTACTTCCATCAGGGTGAACCAACAGCTGATCCAAGAAATTCTGGGCCTTTTTGCCTCAAAGTCTAACCTTGTGATACTGGGAATATGATACCCTGCTGCTATCTGGGTAGTACCACAAAATCTGAGTGACACTACCCAGAACACAAGAAGAAGTTTCCCTCCCCTACTTTCATTCTACTCCCATCTTCCTTGGAAAACTTCATCTCATCACAGCTGCACTATAAAGTGATACTGAAAATTGATTTCCTCTTCTTTTCCCAGGCAGGGTAAGGAATTTTTCTTCAGCACAACTCCTCTCCATACTGTTGAAGCAATTTGTTCTCCTAGAGCTCCCTTAGCTTCAACCATAATACTGCTGTGGCAAAAAAAATTTTGCCAATATTTTTCATAACTGAAAATCCTATATTCCTAAACTATGCAAATTGGACACTTCCAAGTTACTATTAGTAAACTCAGCTGCTTATTTCAGTGATGTTTTTCAGCAGAGACATTTTATTGTGAGTGATCAATTACCATGTCTGGTACAGCAAAGATTTATTACAACTAGTGATGTTTATTACAGAGAAAAAATAATCTCAAATAATTATCAGGATATCAAAGCTCCTGAAACATGCAACAAACTTGCTCTTTGAAGTGTATATTTGATTTTTATGTTTAAAGCTGAAGTCAACTAAAAACTCCCTCTTTCTTCACCTTAAGAAAACATTTTTAGACAGACTCCAGGAAGTAGAAAGGCTGTGATGATTGAAGTTTCTACCATGTTCAATCAGAAACTGGCATGAAAATCCCATTTTATTTTTCCAAGAGGTTAATCTGAACATATTTCTATTTAGAATTGTTATTAATATTCACCTAGGTTTTGTCTAGAAAACCATGATATTAAATGCAAGATTATTTGGAGAACAAAAGAGGAAAATGAGCAGGCCTTTCAATGACAGTCTTGCATTATTTATTCTAAGGTTTTCAAGTTAGCTCTCAAAATTCAGTGCTGATTGAACTGAATCGATGTCGATGAGTCTGTATGTACTGCATGTTAAAATAATGTATGTTTGCCTTAACACAACTGTTTGAAACTTCCCCTCTTGTCATTAATTTCCAAATGCCTAAAATATCAGTTAAGAGCTGCCCTCTGCCACTTAGGGAGCTGTAGGACAATGATTCTATATATGTAATTGTAAAGTGCTTCAGGATGAGAACTCTGCCTAAGTGTAATATATTGTTACAAAATACTTCACTTAATTGGGGTATGCTGAGCTGGGACTGTCATTTTATTAAGAACTCCCAGGAAACAGATTTAGCTAACGATACGGAATAGAATTAAGTGTTACTGAAGCAGGACACTATTAGCACAAAATCAGTATAACGGAGTTGATCTTGAATAGCATTAAGTAGTGTTTAATGAAGTAATAAACAGAAATCAATTGTTAACCCTTAGCTTACAACACAAGTTTCCAAATGCACATTTAAAGGATAGATAAGTACTCGAACACAAGTAAGTAACACTTAAGTAGAGGAGGCTTCAGGAGATTTCAAACACAACAGTTTCACAGGCAGATGAAAAAAAAACAAGGTTTTAGTTAGAAGGATGAAGAGCCTAGTAGTTAACGAGTCAATCTTCTGACAGTAAAAATGCTGTCAAAAAGGCAGCACAAAGCAATACATCTTCAGACCACTTTCAGAGACTGGAAGTTGTGATTTTATGGTACTGTACTACCTAGAATATATGCATACACCATATACACATACATGCTTACACACAAATGTTATCTGAATGCGAAAACACAACTGAAGTAAAAAGTCACCTATGACCTACTTCTTAAACACCGCATACACTTCAGCCCCTTGCCTTTGAAATTATTTATGTTGTCCTTTCCAAAATAAATAAATAAATCATTCCTTGACAGTGGACATCAAGCATAACTGAAGCAAAGTGCTTCAACACAAAAGGTAGTAGTAATATTAATAAAAGAAATGCCATATTTATCCAGAACTGACATCAATAATTTTCAATAGTATCGTTGCCAGAGAAACATGCATAAATCATCCTATAGCTTGCATGTGTTTATCATCTTCAGCCAACTCAGTCACTATGACTTTGGAATAAATGAAGCCTGTCCTGTGGGCCAAAGCATTAATCAATCTTGCCACGTCATTTCATTATTTCTTCAGTATCAAACCAAACTCTGGACACTCATTTTATAAAGTACACCCAAGAGCATCATAAGCATAGAAATTAAAATATCATATGTAAGCAATATAAAATACCAAAAAGAAGAGATTGTACAGATACAGTGCATAGAAAATACAGTACCATGATAAGAATTATGATTTTCCATAATATTTTCATGCTAACTTACGTGAGATCAAATTTGCCTGGTCTGGTTCTCATGAGGATCTCACAAAGAAAGCCTTCCCCCCTGCATTACAATGCCATCTCATCCTACCCAATTATTGTCAAACAATTTTCATAGCTACAGGCTCATGTCTGAACTTGTTTTACATTTGTTCTAAATAGAAACAGATTTATTAACTCTACAAGAGCATCCTAAATTCTTACTTGCATCTTTTTTTCTGAAGAAAAATAATATACAAAAAAGGAGAGAAACAGAAATTTGTATATTTCAGTTTGCAAAAAAATAAAAATAAAAATAAAAAAACAGATCCTCTCATCAGTGGAATCGTGACTTAGATTTCATATGGGATAATAACAAGAAGTTATGTACACAAAACCAGAGTGTTGATGCTCATGAGAAACTAGACAAGAATTCATCCGGATGCATCATGCACCAGCCCATTTTGAGATGGTTTCCATTTCATTCTCTCACCTCACCTAAAGGAATAATGTTTTGAACTCAGCTTTAAAGTTCAGATTAATGGGAAATCAAAGTGAGAAAATAATTTATGAAAGATCTATCTCACATAATTCTTGGGCAGGGAGATCGAGGGAAGCAGCAGATGAATATCTGAAAGTGTGGCTGAGAGGACTAGCCTACAAATCCAGGATCAAAAGAGAAAGCTAGGAGTAAGTTACAGACCAGGTTTCATTCAAAGTACAGACTTCTCTGAATATGATAGGGTTCACTTAAAATTCTTTTGGAATTACCTAAAGTGCCTGAACTCTATCTCTGCAGATTAACAGGAATAAGACCCAGGAACAAGAAAGAATACGATAACCATTTAGTTCTACATTGTTCTATCAGGTGAAAGGGAAAGGAGAAAAATTAAGTTGTCTATAGATTTTCTGTGTTGTAGGATGACTAACGTTTACACTGAAAATATATATTTCAATCCCTTCTGTGTGGTGTCTAATCTGAAAACTGATAGCATAACTCTGGGAAATCTTGCAGTGCCTTTGCAACTTCCTCTTCCCATATGTTCCATGGAACAAAAAACAGTTAAGGAAATGTAAAACTATCTGTGACATTCTCTACTGCAATATTTTAGCTATGTCTAATGAAACAGATTGTAAGGTATATACTCATGTAGTAAGCCTTTAATAGGCTTACTGGCAGTTACTATTACATTAGTTACAGAGCAGAAAATTTGTTTAGCAAAACAGATTTTATGTTAGAATATCATGCTAAAGTTGAGAGCATCTCTAATCTCTTGTTGAAAATGCATACTTCACAAGATTGAGCCCAAATACTTTGTAAATGGTGATTTATTTTTTTCAAAAATGTTGCTCGTGCCTAACAAAGGCATAATTAGATGAAAATTGCATGTATTCATTTCCTCTCTGAAATATCAAAGTAACATCGTATATACGTGCCTTCTGTTGGTAGCTATTTAAAATGACAGCCCAGACAGAGCCACTGTCTATCAGTGATTATCACAGCCTTCCGACTGACTTTTTTATATTGTTTCTTCAAGAATTTACTATTGGACACAAGGCACTGATCCAGAAATTTGGCCTGGACTGTTTTTATATAACAAAAGAGGTCCAAAAATTCAAAAGACAACTACATCAGAACAAAAATAGTCACCTTGGGGCTTGTGGGGCAAAACCATACCACTTTGCTGAAGTTAAGTATCAAGCATTTTTCAAAAAAGTCTGCTTGATATAAGTTCAAGTCCATCACCGCTGATCTAAACAAGATGCATTTCTGTGTTTGGGATGGCTGTCCATTCAACAAGGGTCACCTGTCACTAAGCAGTATTAGAGAGGAAATACTAAGAGGATGCAGCTTCATTATTCTGCGTTAGAGGGAAAAGAAAGCAGGATGGAGACGTACAGGAAGAAATTTATTCTGTGCTATTGTGCCAAGACAGAAAGTGTATCAGGCAATTTCATAGGAAATCAGTCCCAGTGCACCATTTAATAGATTAGAAGTCTTTGTGCAAAATAGCTTTCAATCTACTACGGGTGTCAGGCTTAAAATCGAACAGGCAATTACACACATCTATTCAGATATAAATTATTCAGATTGCTTGAAAGCACCTATAAGAAAGCATGCTTCATGGAACTCAAAGAAATTAATAAAAGTCAAGAGATTAATGGAAACTTCAGAAAAACTAGAGAACATATCTTGTGCTGTGAATTTGCGGTGACCAGTTCATCTTTCCACTTCAGTTGGTTGATCTGACAGTATGCATAATCAAGAATTAAATAATGGCAGCTCTATCAGGTCACTATCAATTCCAACTTAAAGAGGAAAAAAACCTTTGAAATCTAAAATCTTTTAGTTAGCACAGGGTTGACACAAACACGATGCTATCACAAATTCTCTGTTAGCCATGTGATTGCCAAGAAGACCCCTGACCCCACTCTATGAAGCTTCAGTGGCAAATAGGTACCTTCCGACAGGTGCTAAAAAAGACACAAAAGGAAATACTGGACCTCCAGTTGTCACTAATAGCTGAGGCTTTTAGTCAAACGTTTTCAAAATTTAAACTTCCCTGAAGGGCGAAAAGAATGCTTTCTTTATATACCATTCAGCTTCTAGGTAGGCTTTTCTAGAAAAGCTATTTAGTTTCTTCCAAGAAGTGACTAAAGAATTATTATTATTATTATTATTTTACTAATCACAATGGAAGGGAGAGAGGTAATCACTCTGGTCTCCGGAAACAGAGAATAGTTGCTATGCTTTGGGCAGAGTTCCACTGCTGCTTTTGTAAATGTACTAATGAGCCATTGTCACACTTGTGCCAACCTGGCATTAGCAGTTACCATAAATTTACTGCAAGAACACTGCTGTTTGTAATTAGCTCTTCATTACACAATCAGACTGATTTAGAGAAGCTCTCATATGATTTGCTCAGCAAATGAAGCAATATAATTACACCTCACTTGAAATCAACAAATTAGACTGCTGTTTGCAATTGGCTGTATTATTGTGCTGTTAGCAGTAGCAATTGCAGGCCTGTTGCGGCCTTCAGCACTTAAAGTAAACATAATTGAAGAGCAGAATATTTTTGAAGTTGCAAGTCAGCTACATAATAATCACAATTTTTTTTCTGCAATTAAAAAGAGCTAAAATTTGTGTCACAAATTCTCTGCAAGTTTAAGTCTCAGTGGTGATAACACCTAATGATACAAGCAGAAATCAGCTTAAAACTGAAGTGAGGAAGTAGGGGCAAATGTTTGTTCTGTACCAATTTATTTTGTAGACAGCACTGAAGACTTAAATTTACACAGATCAAAAGGAGTACGGAGCTACTAGCGATGGTTTTTACACTTCCTTAAAATTAGTGTGACAGTCCTTGTTGATTTTTTTTTTTAACTACTACAAAACGTTTGCAAAAACTTTTTTCCAAATAAATGATTCCATGTCAATCTTTTGGACAATTAAGAGCAACAGAGGACTCATTCAACCATTTGAATGTTGCAAAAAGTGAAAGTGGTTAACCAATAACAGTTCTTCTCTGGTATGATCAACTGGGGGCCAGGTTGTACCAGGACACAGGGAAATTCAGCACTGTGTTGTACATCCATCTGTCTTACTATAAACACAGTAACTTCAAAGAAGTAAAAATACAGAACAAATGTTACGAAGAGGAAGCAAAAGATTATATGGGGGGAAAAGGAACTTCTAGACAGTCTACTTAGGAGGGACAGTGAAGAATAATTCAGTACATTGCTACTCTAATGCATCAGATAGAAAGCTGAATGCTTTGAAGATATTGTCTGACAATGAAGAGGCAAACAGTAACAAGTGCAGTATCAGGAGCCAGCCTGGTACATTCACAACATCTGTGAGAGATAATGAGCTCTCTCATTCTCTCCTGGCAAGACTTTGTCCTGTACCCTGCTATACATTGCAGAGCTACTAAATGTTGTGAGTTGTGGATTGCCTAGAGAAACATCAAGAGGCTAAATATTTGGTCTGAATGCATATAGATTTACATGAAAAAAACCCTAAATGAGTTATTGAAGACTGACAGGCATTTGGTTGCTGAGCAGCACCGTAACATTCATTTTTCAGGATTAAATACAAGAGAAGACCATTGGTAAGGCGCCTATAAATATAACTGGTCAGCTCCGATTTGCTCAATATTTGGCCATCTAGCATCCAACAGTGCAGAGAAATTTCCTTTGCTACACTGATTTGTCAGACTGAAAAAAATGGGCTCCAGTGATACAAGCTGTAATGATATTGTTAAGCTTGCTAATGCTTATTGATGAATAGCTCCATAGTTTGTTTAGAAAATGGGAAGAATCTGTGTCTTCCTACTGAGCAGATAAGGGAAGTTCCATCAAGTCTTTATATTGAGTAGGTAAAGGAGATGTGGAAGCAAGTACTGTGCAGCTGAGGCAAGGAGCTAACTGATCATGCGTGAAGACATGGGCCAGCTAAAGAGCACAGTGAGAAAGACTACTGACAACCACTGAAGCAGTCCCAGGACAGCCACCACAAAAAGACTGAGCATGCGCAAGGAGATGGAATCCTATGTCAGTACCTTCAGGGAGAGTATTGAATATGTACATACTGCCTGCGAAAACCTCTGCATCTGTAACATAAATAACATATAAAACTGGAGATCTTTTGTGCCAGGCACGTGTGATTAGGTAGAAGGATTCTCTCGTGCATCCGACACAGAGAATAAAGAACGCCTGCTTTCTAACACCCACAATAGTGTTAGAGCATGGCTGTCCAACCTTTTGGATTGCCTGGGCCACATTAAGCAAACAATTGCCTTGGGCTGCATATAAAATATATAATAAATTAAATGTGCATATGTAACAAAGCTTCTTTTTAATGTATTTTTTATTAAAACAAAAACCAGAGAGCAACAAAAACACAACTAGTGGGATGTTTGATCTTATTTTTGTTGAATTTGGCAGCATCCTTCTGCATATTATGTATTTTCAACTTGTAATATTTGAAAACGGACATGATTTCCTTGCAAATTAAGCACAGTGCCATATTATTTGTCAGCACTGCACTGTGCCCTCCCCGTGTCCCAGGTCTGGGTAGGGCTGCTTGGTGGGGCAAAGCCACCGCCATGATGATATGCAAGCAGAGGGCATGGGCCACAGTATGAGCAGAGTTGGGCTGCATGCAGCACATGGGTTGGACATGCCTGTCTTAGAGAGTTTCCTGTTTGATCAATTTACAGTAACACAACAACTACATTACTGGATTAATTTATTTTAAATTATTGGCACCCTTATGTTCTCTAATAGTGATGGCCATCAAGAGACCTTTAGGAGCCCTCAAATTGTAGGGCTCCTAAAATACAAATAACAGGGCTCCTACTAAGCTGATGAAAGGTAGCTAATGGCTGTTTTTAAAAGAAGGGTAGGCATATCAGGTAGGTGGTAGAAGGAATTCACAGAAGTTGGGACAAAATACCGAAGTACAGCTTGCAAACTGACACACACCTAATAATAAATACTGTTCCAAGGAGAAAATCTTGCCAAAAAGACTGCTGTCATTAGGAAAACAGAAGAACAACAAACGTATGCATGTTTTGGGCTGTCTGTGTTTGCTGTAGAAGAGTTTGTGGTGATTTACACACAGAAACTTCTTCACAGATAAGGTGGAAGATCTGTGTCAGAATGAATTTCTAGTAGAAACAACTGTAATAAAGTAAGTTTATGATATGATCAGTTACAAGATAGGAGAACCAGAAGCTCTTTCACTTGTAGTTTCAGGGAACTCTAGCATGAAATGGTTGAATTGCAACTTCAGTACCTAAACTATCATTTAGCATTTTGAGATTAAAGAAACTCTAGGTGGCAAATACTGACTCTACATTTAAGACTGTTTGCAGCATCTGGGAAACTACAGTTCCGTAAGTCTGGCACCAGTATCAAGAAAGCTGTTAGAAAGCACAAGAAAATAAGGAATTCATGAACAGACTGATCATAATAATGGGCAATATGGATGGATAATATGATACACACATAATTTATGTTGTTTTTACCATGCATAAAAGGAGAAAGAAAGGGAAATGCTAGGGAGGGAAAATTCCTGTCATGAAAGGATTAACAGCTAATCATAAGATTACTGGTAGGCAAATTGCTAGTCCTCACATCAGAGTAAAGCCAACAGTGGAATTCCACTCAGATCTGTTGAAGGAATGCTTTCCAACATGTATATTTGAATCAGAAAAGGATTAATAATGAAGGGACAATTTTTTGTCTGGCATTATACAGTTTTCAGACTAGTAAAAACACTGTAAATAGTTCCATCAATATCTGTATGGCAGAAGAATTTCAATGCAGACAAAGTAATTCACATGGGAAAGAGAAGGATAACTTCAATACACATGATTGACTCTGAGCTGACAAGTACTAAGAAAAAAATTGATACCAGCTATAAATAGGCATCTCATTGGAAATGACAGCTCAATGTTCACTAGTAATCAAAATAAGAAATAGAACATAAAGAAAACATAAAATCTCTATGCCACTCAAATGCATTGTGTGCCTGGATCTTTACTTCTACATACAGCTCATTCTCTCCATCATTACCAGGGACAGGCAGAAACAGTGAAAGGCAAGAGATGGTAAAAACAAATAAATAAATAAATTTCTGATTAAGGAATAATAGAAATGAGAGATAGATTAAGTCTCCACTCTAGAAAAGAAGAGACGGAAGACTGATAGCAACTATCTGTGTGAAATTATGAACGATGGATGAAAGGATATCTAACTCTCTTTACTTATCTTTAAGGTAAGAACTGAGATGTATCACAACAAATTAAAGTGAATTTAGCAGATACTTGTTCTACTCAATATACATTAAAATACAGAACTCAGTGCCAGAAAACATTGTTTAAAAGGATGGCACAAAGTCATGAAAAAGCCATCCAAGTTTAATAATCCTGCTACAAAGTTCCTAAGGCACAGATTGATGACAACGTATTTGTGTTTCATACAAACATTGCTACTATCTCCCCCCAGTACACTATCAGCCTTAAGGGAAAAGGCTACAAACCCTACACAACAATTCTTATATTCCATTGGAATTAAGAATTTAAGTGTGTCCCAGACATCCAGTACCACCTTAATGATAGATAACTTTTTTTTTTTCCCCAGCAGAAGTGCTTTAAGAAGTATGGAGATTGCTTCTACACACATTGACTTTCACACTCTAGAAGCAAAGAGCAGAGCAAATAGCATGTGGCTAATAGCACACATCAGCATGAAACAGGAACTGTTAACAGCTTCAGATGGTCATTTAGTACTTGAAATACCCTAATTCTCAGAACATATGTTAGAAGATTTTGCAAGTTAGTTCCATGGAAAAACATATTCATTGCCAAAGAGGTTCCACTTGTCATACAAAAATGAAAAATTTATATCATGAACAGAAAAGTGTAACTGAAGGCAAGCTTCATTCAGACTAAGGCATTCTTCAATATTAATGGTAACTAGCAGAGATGGCTTGAAAAGATAGATAATAATGTGAGGTAACTCATTCATCATGCATCTAAAAACTTCCGGACAAGTACTAAAAGTATCGTTCAATAGTGTTTCTAAAAGAAAATTAGTCAGATTTCTGCTGCTACTGAAACAATCTTATCACTGTTATTAAGGGGCAGATAGAAATTATCTAGAGTATAAAATGCCCACAAAAGTATGAAGAGAATATAGATGTCGCACTTTAAGTTTTACATAGTAGGTGCTTTCTTAAGAAACATTAAAAGCCTAATTAGAGTTTATGCCTGGAATAACAATCACTTCTGCAAGACAAGAGCAGTAAGGCTTGGCTAAGTCAGAAGGCAGCCAAGACAAGTACACCCATAGTCCTGCTAAACTCAGACTCCTGAGAACACTATCTGCTTTAACCTCTCCTACTTTTGCTGAGTAGCTGTCAACATTTATGTAAATGCCTACAAGTTGCCTGAAACTGCAGCATTATTGCAAAAAGTGTTAAGAAACAGATAGGAGGAAGGAAATGAATAAAAGCTGTGTTTTATTCCAAAGTCTGCTTTCTTCTTCTATAGCTTGGGCAAGTCAGAAGTCCTTAGTTATCTGTTCCACCTTATTCCCTGGTTTATTTTGCCCAGAGGGAAGACAGTAACTATGGGGCACTACACTGAAACAGATTAGATGCACCAAAACACTTAAATGTGTTCTGAGCAACCTGTTGCACATATGTCAGTAATCACATGTATTCTAAGCAAACGAAGTATTAAACTATGACTAAACAGTATTCTGAGGGGGAAGGTAAATTAGGGTACGTAAAGGTAAATTAGGTTGGGTAAGCTTATACAAATTCCAGGGAAGGTAAATAACAGCAGTAAAGGTTATATGACCTGTCTCATCAACATGTCTGTCATGGGACAGGGGCTGAGGGGAAGGGGTGTTCAAGTTGAAGGGGTCTCAGACCAGCTGAGGAGAGCTCCAAAGCTGTCCTCCAGTGTCTTGACTTTATACCCCTTTTTATACCCCTATTTCATGTGGTTTGCCATGATAAGCAAGGGCGGGGAGGGGAGGGAGGCCTGCACAGATAGAGGCAGTTCTTGTTATCGACACGAGGACAGCTACCAGACTCACACCCCATCCCGTTCTCCAGTCATGTACAACCTCTCCCCTTCTTCAGCAGGCTATGCTCGGGCCATACTCCACAGTATCATGTGTAACACTGTAATATCATTACAGGTTTATATATACATGTAATTTAAAAAAAAACAAAGATCTTTGGATAATAGTACAAAGCTTTAGACATAGCACAGAGCATACAATCTACTTCCACCTCTCTTTCTCCAAAAATAATGGCAAAAGAGTCTAGTGTCTGAACAGCTAAAAATCAACATTCACCTCACAAGGCAAGTGGATTGCTCACTGATGATCTGTCTAGTAACATCCTCCAGACGTGTGACCACATTTAATGCTGAAATTATACTTGATCTGCAGTCTACAAATCTGGTAAATGCCTGATGGATAAGAAACATACATATAGTTTCTCGTTCAGCATTTAAAATAGCAATACATTATACACTGCAGTATGCATCTTACAACATTGTACGCTAAATAAAATTAAGTGCTATGAAACCATGTGCTTCAAAAATTAAGAAGATGCTTTGAGTAAGCCATAATGCTCTGAAAGTTAAGCACTGATACCATTAAGAATTTGTTATGCCTTTTTGTCCTTTAGTATCTTTTCTTGTTTCAGTCATAACCTACAGTCAGCTTAAATCACACCTGACAACACAGAAGAAAGGCTATAATAGCAGCAGTTAGGAACACTGGAAACACCCAAATAATTTATTGTTACCCTGGGATCAATTTGTGCCTGCTACTAAAAAAATGCAAGAGTCTATCACAGCATCAGGCAGTCCCAGATCAAGCTGTCAGCATCCAGAAAGAAACCCAAGGAAATACTGGCAATGAAGAGAGAAGTCAGCAAAGCCTGTGCACAAGTCCTTACTGAGGCATCAGGGAAAAGCGGAGCATTCAGAGTAATTACTCCACTTCTGCCCCAAGGAATACCCTGCTCACCCCCTCCATCCCACTTTCGCATTCTGCCTGCAGGGCACAACTTTTCAGGAAAACATAGAAAAAATAAATGGATAGCTGCAATTTATTCTATTAAAACCAATTTTAGCACTCAGCTTCAATTCTATGACCAAAACAACTTTATCACTGCAACTTATTAAAAAAAATACATATAGTACCATTTTAATGATTTATCAAATTATTCTCAAAGCAGACTTCATATGCTGAGGCTAGACAATCTGAAAGCACAAATCATGAATATAATGCTAAAAAGGTCAGCCAAATTATGGAAGAGACTTGCTCTACATCACTGCTGACCTTCCACTTCAATATAAGGTTATCTAGACTAATATGAATCATCTGCATTTAAACCTGCATGAAAGGGTAAAGTAAATCCCCCTTTAGAAGACTGTATATCTTAGAGTGGGCAGTTTTTATTAGTATAATCCAGTTTTTTATTGGGAAAAAATAACAAAACAAATACATTGCCATAACAGCAGTACAGCTACACGCAAGGTGTCACAAAATCCAGTGAAAATATCACGTCTAGATTTCTAAGGCCTCAATACAGGCTTCAGAAAAATGTATGCCTGATATTATTTCCTGTAGTGATCTACTAGGGGCATGCCCACACAAAACATTTTTGTTAAAGCTCGCAAACTCTACAGAATTGAAATCTGCAGCTGCTCTTACAGAAAAAGGAATGGATAGGTAATTGGTCATTCAAGTAGCGGCTATATTCTCAAAACAGAGAGTATTTGACAGCAAAGAAAGTAAAACAATAAATGCACACTAGGAACACACGAAAACATGCATAAGAGATAAGAAACTAGACTTTTCCAACAGATTGTGCAAAATAATTTAAACTTTTCTTATTTGTTATCGGTACAGTGCCACTGTACAGTGCACTTTATGCACATCCCACTTTGATTGCATTCCACAGCCAATATCCATTTGTCTTGCTGTTCAAATGCTGGCAGTCATTAGCATGTGCCTTAAGGCACCACAGAATATTTGTAATTGCTGTCCTGTAATCTGCTGGCTAGGTGAGAGTTTTGATGAGGGCACTGAGGAACAATGTGGAAGTTTGAAATCTAGAACAAGCATAAAAGTTAGCAATTCTTAAGGCCCACCATCACTGGGTACCACACCAGCAGCAATACTCATTCAGCATAAAATTTCTCAAATGCTGAATCTTATCTGCTGAGTCTGTATTGCAGCTGGCCAGATACTTCTGGCCAAGGCAGTTAATGACACGCTTTCCGTGGAATGAGACCATTATGAAAAGCAACAGGAATTTTAAGGAGACTAAGTTTATCCTGTCCAATTAGATAAGATGATGTTGGTTTCTCTGTTCAAAAAGCACTGGAAGAAGGACAAAAGATTATGCCGCTGGCAAAACAAACTTACTGTACAGTATCAAAATACTAAAGTAGACAAGACAGACTTCAGATTTAAATACACTCTAAGATATCCAATATCAAGAGAAGAAATTCAAGACAGATCTTAAAAACAATTTACAAAGCTGAAAACAAGATTAAGGTCTTAAAAAAACAACAAAACCAACCCCACACCACTTCTCTCCTTAAAACATGCTTCAATTAACAACAACTTTATACCAGATACCTCAACTAAAAACAGATAACTTGAAACATCCAAGAAAAATTTTGTATAGCAGTTCCTGAAAAGTTTATTACATTTATCTTGTGCTTCAATTTTTGTTCTAAGTAGAAGTCTGCAGTCATACTCAACTTCTCCTCACCTTTCTAAAACCAGAAGTCAAAGCGCTTAGAGGAAGTACAACTTATCTAAAATACTCCCCAGCTTGCAGCATAAAAATAGACAGCTTTATACAAAAGAAGTCCCAGTGATGTAAGCAGAAAGAAATAATGTAATCAATATAAGAATTAGTAAGATTTTTAAAATACAACTTTTGGAATATGAATTATGAAATTAGAATTAAACCAATAATTTTCATTAAAAACTACACAACATAAAAACAACAATACCATCTTAATGCTTTTCAAAACTCTGCTCAGTTAGTACCATGAAATCCATTGTTTGTCCTGGAAAGGAACTGAATGCAGAGGTGACATATATTAGCATAGATCCATGCATAGGTATAAACATGTTTCTGCTGCTACGAATATAAACACAGACTTCTCTTGTTGTTTCCACATAATAAGTTTCTCACTTTTATTTCACCCTAGGGTTGTTTGCTTTTCATTATCATCACTTGCATAGATTTTTGGTTCAATTTTAAAAGGAAGCTGTCTAGATGAATACTGTAGTCTCTCGGCTAATTCTTCTAGTTTACCCTTTCTCATACATAATCAATCTACCCTAAGCCTTTCCTTGTAAAACAGGTGATATACCAAAGAACAACATGCCTTCTGGGATGGAGACTACATCACTGACTTTTTACCTTAATGCATCAATCATCCTGCTTCAGTTCTACTTGACAACTGCTAGTCCCCTAAAGCCATGCAGAAAAACAGCTAAGAATGGCATTTTATATCATCCCAGAGCTGCTTCAGCTGAAAGCTAGAAATGAGTCGTTTTGCACTTGGATTTGTCATGACCTAGTCTAAGTATCTAAACTAGCCCCAGCACGTTCTCTGTCTTACGTGAAGAAGGAAAATCAGATTTGTAGATCATTATTATTAGCAACATTAATTCATTTCTCTGTACAAGTTTAAACATTTGCAATCGTAGAATAGTTCAGGTTAGAAGGGACCTTTAAGATCAGCTAGTTCCAACCCCCCCCCCCGCTATAGGCAGGAACAACTCCCTCTAGACCAGGTTGCTCAAAACCCCATCCAGCCTGGCCCTGAACACTTGAAACCAGGGAGGGGGGCATTCACAACCTTTCTGGGCAATCTGTTCCAGTGTCTCACCATCCTCATAGTAAAGAACTTACTCCCTATATCTAGTCTAAATCTACCCTCTTCCAGTTTAAAACCATTTCCCCTTGTCAATTTCCATGAAAGCACTGGATTCCCCTGATGTGGCCAGTTGTGTGTAGCAGCCAACTGACCAGCACAGCACATTCACTGGAGCTGGTGAAGCAGCTGCAAGCTCCTGCTGAGAGAAACTGATTGCAGCCCTGAGCAGCTTAATTCGATTTAAGCATGAAAGAAAATACCAATTGCCTAGTTCAGCACTTTTCAGTAGTGTTTCTTATGAAGCCAGGTAAAAGCAAGTTTGTTGCTCAAAGACTTAATGCATTTTTTTACACAGTATATTTCTGTAACTAATTTAAAGGAGAGAATTGACACATTGCAGAAAAAGTATAATCATTTTTGTAATTTTAGAATAAAATATCATTTCAAAAAAAATATTAAACATCTTTATTTTACACATGGACAAGCCAATAAGAGAAAAATTGAAATAAGGAACGGAATCAAACATTACTGTTTTTCCTGCAGAGTAACACTTCTGAAATCCACAGATTTAAGTAAACATATATTTGGCAGCAGTCCACAAAGTTGTATTTGAACATTCAATGAGTTGCTTTTTAAAGCAAGATACTCTTCGAATGCTTCAGAAAGCATTAAATAATACTTTTCACAACATAGCTTGGAATAAAGGCAGTCAGCTATATAAATGAGTACATCACTGTCAACCAAAATTACTCAAGGTTCTTGACTTTTTTTGTTTTGTTTTTTAATATTCCTTATCAGAGGCATATTACAAAACTGACTGGATTGTTTCTATTTACATCTAGCACTAAAATAATTCAACTTAATAAATACATTAGAGATGCAAATTACAGCAAAGAGATTCATATATCACATATTAATCAGAATGATTAGTGTAACTACTCATGCCAATGCTCTGTCCAGATCTCGAAAATAGACAGCGGGAACTGCACTTATATACTGCACTTGTATATTAATCAATCCACAATCATAGTTATTCTACTGTCATTCATAATCAAGTCACATCATTTTAGAATATATAAGCTTTCACAGGTACAGAAGAAGTTGTCCACTACAAGAAGAAAACAAAGTTGAAATAGATTACATTTAAAAAAAATTAAACAATAATAAAAAAGGGGTGGAGACATGAGAAAAGGGAAGAAGGAATTAGCTCACAGTTCCTGAAGTCCTAAATTCTTCTAAAACCATCTCAACTAATGACACTTAAAAGAATACAGAAATAAACTAGTCAACTGAAAAGCAATACTTTGGATTTCCTTTCAAAAATTCATCATCTGTACTACAGGAATACACACTGAAAGAAAAAAAATCTCCAGTGTACTAGACGCTGTTAGCTTGTCTTATTCCCTTATATCTACAGCAGGCATACAGATTGTAACATATTCAAACACTGGTTAAGAGCATATTCAGCTTTCTTCCAAATACAGACTTCAATGTACTCATGGACAATGTTCATATGCTATTATAGCTTGTAGCACAAAACCTATTTCCTACAATTAACATCAAACTGCCAATACAAAAACAGAAGGAGGATTTCAGATAAGCAGCACTTCAATTGGTGTTTTCAAGTGTATTAAAGGAAAGCAAGAGTTTTTGACTCAAATAAAAATTTGGATTACTTTAACATCTTCATTCATCAGCATAAGCCAGTTTTGCTTCAGTTAAAAAATACAATAGGTAAACTACTCAAAGAGAACAGGACTAACATCTGTTCCAAATTATTTTGCAGTGTTAAAGGACACTGACTTCAATATAATTACATCTGTACCTCTTTCTTTCTATAATATAGGCTTGCTTAACAATAGGGATCAATACATTTAGTTTAAGTATATATTAATTTAGCAAGAGGAATTGATGCGTGCTAGCTTAGTGAAATTTTCAAGTTTAGCTTTTCCTTGGTATGTGCAATCCTACCTTGCACATGCAAAACCTTGCTTCTACTAACCCACTGTCACCAACAAAGCACTTACCTATTTGGTATTTACCGGTAGCTTTGTATCCCTCAGGTGCAAGGACTCTCCTCAGGTTTCATATAAATCATTTTGAGTTATAGTGTGCTAAGATAAAAAGTTGCTCATCGTGGCATAAGGAGCACTGGAAATTTGCCAAATTAATGAAAACAACTGAAAGTCAGCCAAGGGTCACTGAATAAGCGGAAGATGGAATAAAGGGGATGGAGTACAGGGTCTTAAAACCACCAGAGGGCCACAGAGCACATGCTGAAAGGACATTTGTATGTATTAATGAGTTCTTGGAAAAGAAGGAATGTATGTGCCATTTCCGGGACATATATATTGCATATATATGTTTTAATTGTATAAATGTAGCACCTGAACTCCAAGACAGCCTGCTCGGTTCACCAAGTCACCCAGTATGTGTCATGAAAAAAAAAGTCTGCTTTCTAATGCCTCACTGGAGTTGAACAGTTTTCTTACCAGGTTTTCTGATGACAACACACCTGCAACTATTATTTTTTTTTAACACGGAACAAACTGTTGGACTGGAATGCTGAAGTTGAGTAATTTTTTCGGTTTCTCATCTAAACGCATCAGTTGTGCTCAAAACACATTTTAAAGCACCACATTTGATTAGGAATGTGTATTTTTAGAATTAACTTTGTGAAGTTTGAATATTTGTAAAATTGTCATAAAGATGACTACCTTTCCTTTTTGAATAGGAGTACCGTACCCCAAACACAAAGAACTTCGGTAAAATGCAAAGGAAGTTGCTCTCAGCTAGTTTGCGGAGCTGCAGCACAAACTGCTATACACATAGACCAGTGGACATTAGAAATCCTATGCCTTATTATTTTCAATTCATTCAACTTCTCCATCGATAACCCTCAGACAGAAAATCAATAATGTATTATGTGGGTTTGAAAACAGGACAATTTCATTTTTTGTCAAAAAGAAAAAAAATAATGATATTTTGTGCCCTTTATAGTTACTGGATATATGGGATGCCCAGGAAAGTTCCCCACGCTTATAAAACATCCCCTTTTCACCCAGTCACTGTGCTGTTTGCATTTCCTGTAGGCGATGATAATTGCCTAGCCGATCAGAATGCTTAGAAATGCTTAAAGAAAAAAGGAACAGCATCATCAGCAATGAAATCCTGCACTTCTCAAAATAAAATACTGGACTGAACTGGCAACAAAGTTAGGCAGCATGGCCAGAGGACACGGGAAATGGGCATGGGAAAATACTCTTAAAAAATATTCCATTTATTAACAGAGATTAATATATGAATCTAAAAATATATATTAAAAACTCTAAAACAACAGCAATAATCATGCTTTCAAACCAGCATAGACTGGAAGGAATTCTGCACCTCTTAATGCCATACACGCATAAAAAAATATTGCAACTATGTGCGATTAGAAGTGTTCGCCCCATCACACCAAAACAAAATCCCTAACAGTGACCTGCTCTAAATGGTCAGGATTTTCCATGCTGTGCAGAGCATTCTCTTCTGCTGAGCCATTGCAGAAGCCTTTATGCTTTTTAGCTTGGGTGGTCGGTCACCTTTCAAGCTAAACTTACAGAAGAAACTACTTGCAGTAGACTGGATAGACTTCCTTCAAACAAGTTTTACATTATATGCTAGCTTTTCATAAACATTTTCACACGTTTAGAGAGAGAGACAGACATATAAAGTTTATTTCCATTATTAACTCAATTTCAAGTTTGAATCATTAGTCTTAATGTTTACTTATTTATTGAATTTTTGTATTAAGAGGGAAGACTGGGGGATGTTCCTACAGCAGGTGAATAAAGGCTGAAGCAACTGACCATAAGGAAAGCACAACAGATTTGTTTGCCTCTGCATGCAGTTTGTGTCTCAAGAGAATTATGCAGCAGCCTTGCACAGCTGAAAAAACTGAAGCATATAATCTCGGAAAGTATAAGAATAAAAAGAAAAGCAGTCTCCATCCCAGAGGAAAAACACTTTCTGGGTCTGACTTGGGAAAGCAGAGGACAGTGCTCCAAAACTTGCAGCATGTTCATAGGCATCTTGTGTCTGGCACTCCCTTCTTCAAAACCCTCTACTGCATGTGGAGATTCAACTTAGAAAGCCTGATTTAACCCAGTCCTATTGAAGTAAGTTCTTTTTAATTGCTAGATACAAGTTAGTAATGTTTTGTGCACAAATCAGCTACATTTAAAAAAACAAACTGTGCATAACAGATCAGTTAAAGCGCTCAACCATTTATAAATATCCTAGAATTGCCCATCTGTCTGAAAAATACATGAGCTTAATATGGGAAAACAGCACATTAGAGGTGTCCCCAAAGTTGACTGAATTGTCTGGATAGTGATTTTCTGAGAGGAACAAAATATTCATTTTCAAGCTAATCAAAATTATAATTGTATTTTCGTACAAAAAGATTTGTAACAAGACAATTCAATACGTCATTAATGCTCCCTGTGAGACATCCAAGATGCACAGAGCAATGAACAAATACACATAAGTACACTTTTGATTTTTGACTGAACAAAATAAAAATCTACATAAAGACATAAAATACTAAGCAAAATAGATGTGTTTGGCAATAGGGCCTTCAATTATGCAAGATAAATTAAATAAATACAGATGATGCTGGAACTGCTTGTCATTAGCCAGGAAGGAATCACTGGAAACAAATGCTGTCAAATTATGTATCGTGTTATCTCAACAGAAAAGCATTGAGATTAAATGAATACAAATGAATTCCAGTGCTTTTAATACTCAGATTTTTTTTTTTTTTTTGTAGGCAATCTTTCATTTTGTTTTGTTTTGACAGAATTAATGTATACCAGGGCTTTAATGGAAGCTGAAATTATCTTCTGTTTTACTCCATATCTGAAGCAAGGTCAGAATAGCTATTAAAGCTCTTTAAACATTCCTGATTTTGCCAGGGTTACCAAATTAATAGGACAGGACAAACCTTTGTTCCTCACATATAAAGCTTTGAAGCCACTCATTTGCTACAGTCATTACAGGATTTTTCTCTCTCTAGGTCATGTTAAGATTTGAACATTAAACACTCACTAGCAATCCTACACATAAGTACCACTCTGTAGAAGACTTCAGCATTCATTTCAGGAAAATGTACGCAGTTAGCAACCAAATCAACATTCTCCCAGCCATTCCCCAGAGAAATTATTAGAAGCTATTATCTACATCCACTATCTGATCTGAAGTACTTTTATAGAATGAGGCTAATACAGCATTTTACTACTGGAAATCTGGGTTTAAAATTTTCTTACAAGTGATAATTATGATTTGATGCCTTGGTCATCTTGTAGTTTTGCTTATAATGCTCATTTTCATTTCTTATATGTACGTAAAGTTTAGTGCCAGTGAATGAAAATGACTGCTCATTTCTAACATCAGTAATATATTTCAGATAACATCAACGATTTGCAAGTAGACGAAAAACACACAAAAAAGACAACCTAAACATTTACGAAGAGGTAAAATAATGTGATAGGTTTCCTGAGTTATTTTCTTTGAAGTGCCTAAAATGTAACTCATGATACGCATGACAGTATTGTTACTCTTCCGCTTGTTGATTATAAGCCTACTTGAAAGCCTGCGTTCAGGGAAGGATAAGAGATATTTTCAAGGTCTACCTAGGTGAACTCAAATATCTCAATTAAGACAACCACGAGTATAACAAACTACCAACTTCAGAAAGACCACTGGGATGCTAATTCAAAAGCTTGTCACACCTTATTAAACTGCATTTAACTTTGAAAACTGAAAGCTGCTAGTCCTTTCTCTGCACAATGAACAGATGAGTTATTTGAAGTACGGAGAACACTGAAACTTCAACAGATACGAAAACAAACAAAAGAACAAACAAAAACAAAATTTAGATTTCTAATTAAAGAAAGCCACTAAATACCAAAGAACTAATGTTTGGCAAGAACACTCCAGCTGGATTCTAGCAAAAAAACTAGCTATAAGTTTATCAGAACAGTACTACGTAAGATTTCAAGTCTGTACTCCTGACAACTAATAAGAAAGCATACCCACAACTTAGATGGACTACAGATGACAGCTCCAAAGCAATGGATACCAATTACTATCCCACACCATTTGATTAAAGAATTTCATGCTGAATGCTGCTTTATTAAAGAGATGCATCATCCAAAGATGTGAAAGTTAATTAACATATCCACTGCACTACTAATTGAAGTTGTGAATGTAACACCTCTGGAGTACTAGCTAAGCACTGCTAGATGCCCTCTTGACTCCTAAGATCACCTATTCATAGCAAAACCTTATGTTTCCTTTAAATAATAAAAAGGAATTTTCTAGATACTCAGACAAAGAGAAGAAGGAATGCAGGGAAGTGTAAAAGGACTATATGTTTCCCCAATTTCCCAGCTACTAATATGCATCTTTTCCATAGTTCATTAACTCTGATAGCTGAAGAAGGTAAACTGTAAGTTAATTGTTCAAGGCTCTTGTCAAATTGTTTAATGTATTGTGGCAATACAATGCTTTTTTGAGAGGAAAGCAAACAGCTGATGTTTCAGAGAAAAAGTGATGTGGAAACCAATATATACTCACGTTTAGGATTTTTCTTTGCTATTTATGAGACAAAATATATTCCACAAAGAATTCTTAAGTAATTCGATTTCAATCATGAATTAACTTACAGAAATACCAAAGTTGAGAAGAATAATAGAAAAACAAAATAAATGAACTCAAAATTAATTTAGTTTACTATGTGAATAAACACGTTTCTCATATTTCAAGATCACCCAAAGCAAGCATGGTCATGTCTTTCAGAATCTCCTTTCTAGTCTTGTTAGCGTTAGGTGACTGTTGAGCTTAACTATCATAAGGGTTTTTTTTAACCTAAATGATTCTATGATTCTCTCATAGATACCTAGTGAACGACACGCCATACAAGGATAGCACAAACATTTTTAGGATCTGACACACAGGAGACCCAGCTTTGCCAAAGCACAGACTGCCTGTCTGCATCACCTTGTCAGTGTACTAAAAATTCCTTGCATATTCACAATTGAAAGGGATGCAGTCTACAGTCACCAGCATGTTGCACACTCAGCAAACATTTCACAGGGTGAAGGAACAGGCCCAGAAAGATTCACCAGTACAAAGCTAATGTAACCACAACCTCTGTACTCTGAGACTCAAGTAAATGCTTATCTATTTAAACAATTCAAGGAACTATGTGGAAAAGTAAGAAATTTGCTTTCACATAGAAACACTAACTCCAGTCATGCAATGTTAATAACTGATTTGTGTCCAAGTTGTCCAAGCGGGAGCAGTGATGAGGTATGGGAGCACTCCTAACTTTGTCCTACAGCAGCCACATTTACAGTCAATTTGGTGCGGGCAAAGTGTACAATCTCAGTTATTTGAAGCTCTTCTCACCTCTCCTTCTCTCACAACATGACAATATTCTTTCACCACAGCAAACAGAACATTTTGAGATACAGTGCAGAAACTTTTAAGATTACCATTATTCTTCTGAGCTGAACTCTCAACCTCAGGGTAACCATTTCCTTCTCCATGGGTACAGCAATTTTGCCAAGTCACAATGCCTTCTGCAATAAAAATGCTATTCAAGGTACATTCAGTAGTCGAAAGCAAAAAGCCTGTAATCCACAATTTTGGAATAAAAAGCCACAGCAGAAATTGTAATATTAAATAATCAAGATTGAGGCAGGAGGGACAGTGAAGCATAAAAACCTGGTATTACAAAGTCAAATCAGTTTATTCACTCATGTTCTGATATCCTTTCAACTGTATTTGTTACACTCACAACACAAACCCACTCTATTTCAACTGGAAGCAAGTCCAAGTAGCAGTTACATCTTTAATAAAATTTAAATAACATTTGTGAATACATTATAGAGGAAACAAAAGATGTTTTCAATACAGCAAGCATAAAATGTAAATTCTAAGTTTAGTTATACCTCTAGTGAATACAGACATCTTGAAAGAGTTTGTTGTATTTTTCCCTTAGCCTCCCATCCCCACCTTTTTTTAATATCCTTTTAAATATGGCGATTTTTTTCTACCCAAAGCTGATGAAACAAGTCAGTCCCTTGTAATGTTTTTGATGTAGTGCACATGGAGCAGTAATATGTTAACATTAAGACTGCCATTACTTTGAAGTTTTGCTGCATTAAACTCCACCTCTGTAGAAGTTTGCTTACACTGTCAGCAATAGCAGCAGTCCAGCTGGTGTTGCTGGAATTGCTCAGGGTTCCTGGATGTTGCCTTACTCAGCAGTGAGGCTATAGAAAACACCTTCTTTACCTTTGCATAATTCTGAGGCTGGTACAACAGGTTTTACAGCTGGTAAGGTTAAGTGTGAGTATTCAGCTATAAACCTAATAGGGATACAGGTTCATAACTACTTTCTCACGCAGTGCCTATGTGACTCACACCTAGTATCACAAATACCTGCCAACACTATGGTTAATGAGAAAACACTTCACTTGACAGGAGGTTTCAAGACACCAGCTACAAATATTAGCTCTCTCAAGTTTACAGCTTTCAAATACCTAAGGTGTCAGCATCTGTTTGGGATGACTTTTGGATGACAGATTCTCTTGCAAGTCCTTTTTGCAGATAATGCGTCTCCTGCAAGAGTTACAGTGTAATTGATAGGGTCACCAAGCACCTTGTTACTTGCTCATTAATCCATCTCAGGTTAAGAGGCAAAAGCTGGCTTGGTCTAACATGCAGCACTTGCTCTTGTTCTCAGCAATCTCCCTTCTGTCCAGGATGTGCCACAGGGACAGACACTTCAAGACAACAAGACAATAGAGTGCTCTTGTTCAGCAATGTACGTCTGTACAGTTAATCCCTCACAGAAGGCCCAGGTTACATTGCAGGCACAGGCTCTGCAAGATCGCTTCTAGGCTTCCCAGTTCCCAGTCACATTAAGTAGGGCAGGATCTGGCCTAGCTCTTTTGGCTGACTGGAAACTTACTCCACCTGGGAATGTCTTCTGACAGATCTGTACTTTGTATCAGCTTTGAGGGTGGTTTCAAAAGCTTAACTGTTGTTTTTATTACAGTTCTAACAGGGACTCACAGTTCACTCCGCAGCAAAAAGAAAAAAAAGATGGCAATTTCAGAATTGCATCAAGCACCAACCTTTATCCAAGGACTTCTATTAGTATTTATTTTCTTATTACCCAGTTATATTTTTTTATTAACAATGTTCAGTTGCTTCCTTGAGCAAGACTGCTAACATTATACTTGGATTCTGATGTTGGTATAGGCAACATTACTCCTGTCTCTCAACATTCTTGAGAAAGAGACAAACAACGTACCAGTGAAGTAGATGATAGAATTCCTCATGCGTTCTGGTACAGTAAGCATGCTTCAAATTCAATGTTCACTGCTCAGTTTTATTTTCTTTCTTTCTCAGCTGTTACAAAATGAAGCAGATCTCTCCAGTCTGTACAAAGCAACTAGCATTCTCCAGAGAACTGTTATACATTGAAGGCAGCTTGACTTAAGTGCACTGTTTGTAAATATTGATGTACAAATACTGCAGCACTAATTGTTTCCATCTGTAATCCCAGAACAGAATTAGCCATAATTGTTCAGCTGAATTACTTCAGTTTAGTATTCAGTTAGTCAAGGTGACACAATTCTGTACACCTTCGTCTCATTTCTTTCTATTTTCTGTTTGTTACTATTAAATCTCATCATTTGTTACTATTCTACCATACAGCAGATGATTGCTGAAGTTTCTTTACTACCATATAACTTCCAACCGTGGGATACCACATAGGTAGTAGGATCTGCAGTGCAAATGAAACTTGCTGTATTAAAGAAACATTATATTGTTCTGGGATTATCGTAACTGCTCTTTATGCTTTTTACACTGTTTAAAACAGTTCCAACAGGAATGAGACTTATTCAGATAATTCTCCCTGTGATTTTCCAGGCATCAAGGAACATTCTCAGATACAAGATCAACACAGCTTGTTTGAAGGAAAACATCTGCCTTGTAACACTCTTCTACCTCTTCTAAGATGTACTATACTTGAGTCACATGATACTGATATCAAGCAAGGCAAAGTCAAAATCATACTCATCAAAGATCAAATAGGCTCTCCTCTGATAGATGTTTATGATGCATGACACGATTTCATGCATGTGATCAAGCTAGCATCCATTCTGAAATGTAGCCTTATCTCAAAAGCACAGTATTTCTCTTCAGCTCAGCAGCCACTAGGTACCCACTTGCCCTGGATTCAGTGTTCACGTAGAATCCTCCCTTTTTTTTTCCTGTGTACTAAAACCTGTAAAAACATGGATGCTCCTCCTTCCACCTTTCTGCTCCCACCGTGCCTATACATAGTCTGGCATTGCATCCTAGTGCTTTCTCATTAACACTTACTTTTCCATTCCTTATCCTATTGTGTCTCCAGGAAGTGTCAGTGAATTCTGTCCACATGATCCTTCAGATTCTTTTAGCACTGACATTGCTGGAAGCATTCTGTTTGGCACCCCACTCCCTATATGCTTTTTTAAGGAGAAAGATGATCAGCTTTTCAAGATGGGCAGACACTCAAGTTGAAAGACATAGCTTCTGGTGCAGGAAGGTGAAGAATTATTAATATGTAGGTCACTCCCAAAGTAATGCCTCCTATTTATTTCCATGAAAACTACAACAGGCACAAAGAGCACAATAACACTGTTTGATCAAGCAAATTCTCAGCAACAAAACAGTGTTTTTCAAATATAGTCACCACTGTTATCTATTCATTTTCATTAGCAATGAACAAGAGCCTGCATGTTGCCTTCCAAAAAGTCCGTATGGCCATCCAGAATGTGGCTTGTCTTTCACATCACTGTCACCACTGCTGAAAAGCATCACCCACTGCCTCGCTGTGATACAAAACACTTAATTTAGATAATTTTCAATGACAGAGCCCTTGATGCTCCAGACAGATAAGAATAGGCTCCTTTGTGTAGACATTGTGAGGAGGTGCCAAAGAGCAAACTGCATACCTCAACATCAGTATCATATATGAGAAACTGAAAGACCTCTTGCAAGAACCCCTTGACTGACAGATGCAGGTGCAATGTTAGATTTAGTATTTATGACAATAGGCGAGAACTTTGTGGAAATTCTATGAATATTCATGTCTTAAATGTATATAATTAGGGTGATTTAGCTCTAGAGTGTGCATACTTTAGGGAGAGATCCTCATGTACACAGCACGGTAATAAGCCAGAGTTGGCTTTCTAAACTATCATTTGGTTCAGGGAGTTTTCTTAAGATCTTTAGTAAAACAGTGGTGCTCACATACACGTTTCCATGTCAGATGCCATTCTGTCAGACTACCCTCTCTGATGCTGTGGGCCAGCATCACCAAATAGGAGGCACTGCTTTTGGAACAACCTTGTATTTAACAAAATGAACTGCGCACAACTTTAAGGAGTCTCAGCTTAAGGCAAACTACACTGAGCAATTATATACCATTTTGAAAATCAGACTCCTAAACTCAAGGAAAGGGACATACTTAACAGCATTTCATTTTTTAAAAGGTTGATTTCCACCTCCATTTTTAAAACATTGTGTATTTTGACACCACTGGCAATTTTTGGAGTAGTGTTCTCACCATCTTAGAGAATCACGGGATCGCTCCGCTGGGATAGTCATTCAAGAATAGAACTTTCCCTTTCATTCCATCAGAAAAGTTATATTTGCCCATTATCTGAAGCCAAACATCGATAAACTGGAATCATGAGTGATACGTTACATAAACTAGCCATCTGCAGTTAAAATACAGGGGATTTCACCTTCATGCAACAAATCACACAACCTGCCACTTAAGAAATGCATGCTATCCAATATCCAGAGCTGCTTTGCTTCTAGCATGTACTCCCTACCCTATCAATAATCCTACAACTTTCCCTTCCAGAAGTACAGATTAAAATACAAAACAAAACAAAAAAAAACAAAAACAAACAAACAAACAAACAACAACAACAAAAAAACAACAGGATCAGACAACCTCTATAAAGGCCAGAAAGGCTTTGTCAGGCTATTAGGATAATCGGGTAATTAGGGTAGATCAGATCTTTCTCCTTGTTCACGCAAAATAAGGAGCATCTCTAGCATTTAAATTCACTGGCCAAGTAAATCAGGCCCTGATCAATAAATGTAGCAGATTGGTTTTGCCAGCTGACCTACACATTATTAATCTAGCTTATTCACAGAACAGTGATCTGGCAGACAGCCTATGCTATATGATATGCAACATTATGGCACTCCAAGCATGAAATGAGCAGCAGTGCAGAAAACAGAGCTAAGCAATGGGACAGAGCCCTGAGAACTTAACAGGTGACAAAATGAGAAGGGACCAGCTTATCAACATAAATTAAGATTTCCCAGTGAGTTATTCTTCACCAAAACACACATTCACTGCCATCAACAGAAACCAGTCCTTTCCTGCAAGAAACTGCTGACCACTATGACAGCAGTTCCCCCTTCCTCCCTCATTAGGAGATTTTTTTTTTAATTAATAAACTTTAATAATTGTTACTGCTAATAAATTCACCATTGGTGGTGGCACTATATTTTTTCTTACAATAGCTCTCTAACTGCTGTGGGGATAAAGTATAAACAACAAGAACTAAAAAGTGCTTGGTTAAGACAGTTTTACATGCACAGACACAAACTGTTATTAACAGTTCTCAGGGCTGACTAAAACACAAAAGCTATAAAAATCAATGTGCAAAGGTGTTGGCAACCTACGCTACTTCTTGAACACATTAATAGAATCATAGAGTAGAATGGAATCATAGAATGGCTTGGGTTGGAAGGGACCCCAAGGATCATCAAGGTCCAACCCCCCCCTGCCACAGGCAAAAATTAATGATGCAAACCTATTTGGTCTTAGAGAACTGAAACATGTATTAGAGATTTTAGGATTCCTTTGTGAATGTAAATTGTTCTGTAACTGAATAAACAAAAGCTAGCTTCCTGTTTAATTTTATCTTTTGTTCCAAAACTCTTGCCCAAATTCTGCTCTCTGCCATCATTACAGCTATCTGGCCACCAACAGACAGCAACTTCAGAGCTAACAACAGCAACAACTCCCTCCAAAAACAAAACTCACCTGCATACCAACCTCCTTCTTCTCCCCACAAGTCACCTCACACACATGGACACAACCCCTCCAGGAAAAAAAAACAAAACAAAACCTTTCTACATGGCTCATTGTACCGAAAACCCAGCTAACAAGAGGGATGTGCACACAACGCCACTGCAGAGACATTTCACAGAGTCCACGTCAACAGAGTTGTTCATTTTCCATGTCATGCAACACTTACAAGAACTAATAGGATTTTAATTTACACATCGTTTGAAATACACGACTTGCTTGCGTGAATCAGATAATAGAATCATTTGCAAACCCAAATCCACCACAAAATCAGAAATACTCGGCATTCTTGAAACATGCAAATGTGCATGTTAAATAACAATGAACTATTATTAATAATAAAGCAATATTAACAACCCTCCATGGAAAAGCTGTTGCATTTGAATCTAGAACTCAGTTATGATAATTCAGTGGAAGTCTCTAATGAGGAATGGACTGCCAAATCAGCTGGAAAAAGTAAAAATCATTCTTAGGTGTCAGCCAGAAGACAGCACAGCCAGTTCTCTTACCAAGAGCTTTCCAAGGCAGACTAAGTAGAAGTCTAATACCCCCCTACCTTCTACAGAGCTTCCATGACAGCATCAAAGCACTCCTGTAAACCGTAGGCTGAGCTTCCTTTAGTCTCTCCAGTACATCATTTGTTCATTAAATGTAAATTTAAAAAAAAAAAAATGAAAACAACCCACAAAAAAAAAACCAACAAAAAACACCCTGCTCTTTTTTCGAAAGGAAGAGTCAGAAATAATTCCACTATTTCTATGAAGCTCTTCCCTAACACTTCTTTAGTATTTAAGCATATTAACTCTCTAAAAATTATATGAAAAGATATTCTGCAAAATTAATGTACATTTCCTTCCATCTGCTGAGACATTTTAAAAATTCATGTAGCTTTTTTTATAGTTTTTTTCATGACAATGCATTGCATTTCCAAATTTCATAACATTTGCTTACTTCCCCATTCCTACTACAAACTCTCTAGTCTGCATTATATTGTTATTTCAAAAGATGCAACTGTCCTTTCACTTTTATAACATCTAGCTGTCATAATTTATGGTGAATATTATGTATGAGCTCCCTAAAGTTTTTCATTTTGATCACAAGAGACAAAGTAACGAATATGAATAAAATGAAGACTAGAAGTAATTCTGTCGACAAATCAGCAAACTGCTGGGTACCTGGCTATGCACTGTAACATTTTCATCATCTATTATCAAAAGATCTTTATGTGCATTCCCATATTTGTATTTGCATTAGTTAGGAAAACCAAAAGCTACAATGTTTTTATCTTCAACACCCCTTTCAAGTTCCTACTTTTTCTCATCTACTCAAGTTCTAACAAGGACTGTCTCTTGGTAAGAATTTCTTCTTAAACTTTTGTGAAAAGGATAACTTTGTTTAGTAGAAAACCCCAGAGAAAAACAAAGGCTTTTTAATCACAGCGCTTAAAATAACAGCACTACTGAAACATCTCTTTCTCACTCCCAACTATCTACAAACTATGCTTAGGTTCCTGGTAGAAAACTCTTTAAAATAACAAGGTTTAGAACAACTATAAACCATTTAAGCGATAATGCATATGCTATAATTCATTTCATAGAAGCAAGTAGTAGCCTTTTGTCAGCTCTCTGACATAAAGCTTCAGTAAGGAATTACAAAAATGGATGCATATTTATCACTATACTGTTTCAACGCTGCATTTAACTTTGCTTGCTACATTTCCACCAGTTTCGACAACAAATGAACATGCTTATGTTTCATCAATAGGAAAAGGAATACCAGCAGTGCGTTAGAAAGTTATTCAAACACTTTTTAAAAAGATTGTGTTATGAACTCAGAGTGGAGAGCTGGGAAGGTGCATAAGATTTCCTTCAACATAAGATAACATCTGAACAACATGTCTTGATAAGGTGAAAAAAAGCACAAAAATCCCTTGATATAGCCTTGTTTAAAACACAGTTTAAGTTATAAAATACAAGACAAACTCACTTCAAAGACAGCAAAATGATTCTGCTTAACTTGAAGTTCAATGTTTTTTGATTCAGACAGTTGAGATACTAGCACATTTTCCTTGCATGTTAAAAAAGCTCTTCCCAAAATACAACTACACTACCAACTATGCTCAAACTCAAGACTGGCAACTATTCAAGAATACATTTCTAATCTGCATTTTAATAATAACAACAGTAACAACAAGAGATGAGCAAAGCTTCCTCACAGGCACAATAGTTCTGGGCCCAACTCCATTCAAGCCTACTTAATGGGTTTCTTTCAGACTTTCAAACCAGACACTATGATAGGCATTTCCATGCTCTATAAATCATTTCCAGTTGAAAACTGCTCAATTGAGAAAATAGGTTCATAAAACCTGAGATGAGAAAGACTTAAAAGATTTCTATAATTTTTATAGGAATTGATATTAGAGAGAATTACTTCCAAAATACTTTCAGCAAGCAGCAGAACCTATGCTGGGGCATGCAAAAAAGAGCAATAGAAGATGTACTGTTTCCTGTTTAATGGCATTAATGCTTGTTCTAGTAACTTGGAAGTAGAAGATCTCCAAAATACACATTTCAAAGTGCATAAAAAATAGTCAGTAGAACCTTCACTAGAGAAATGTTAAAATATTACCGTACGGAGCAAGTATAGACTCAATGGCTACTCTCTCAGTATAAGGATTTTAGTTTTCAAAAGTCTCGAAGTCAACTTGAAGACTCCCCTGCAAGTCATCTCCTACTAGGAAATTGTTAGCCCACAAAAATAGTTGTGCTACTTTACATTACTTGTTTTGAAAACTTTCATCATCTGTGGTCTAGAATCTACACACGTGGAAAAGCCAGAACTGAACTTAACTTGCTTTATGATTTCTTTTAAATTGTACTACAGACAGAGGGGCAGTTCAGAGGACCTACTGAAACTAAACCAGCACAGATGTCTGCACTACCAATATTTCCAGCTCTTGAAATATCTAGTTAAAATCTTACAGAAGTCTTACACTGCAGCAACTCTCTGCTACAATTCCTCTTATTCACTGAGTGGCTTCTCGCAGTAACAAGTCAAAAACCTGTTGCTATAAAGCTTCTAGCTGAGACAAACCTTTCAGATCAGTAAAGAACATGGTTTGTTGTGTATCAGTCTACTCAGAACAAGGCTCAAATACACATTAGAAACTGATGTTTCAATATAAACCAATCCCCCCAAAATCAAAACCAACCAGAAAAAGTCATCAAAGCTCTTCATGATTAAAGCTCTAAAAAAAATGTACATGAATTTGAAGAAATAAACGACTTCCAAGTTCCATACCATTGTCATGTATGACTTTTTCTTAAACTGTTAAATTTCACACAAGGAACTTTACAGCATTCCATTCTTCTGTTGCATTCAAGTAATGATGGCTACATTCATTACATGATGCAATTTTTCTTAATTTTGCCATATAGAGATGTCATGAGCTCTGATTAACAATTTGGAAACATTTTTTTACATTCTATTCAAAACAGTCTCATTTCACTGTATGATACTTTGTACTAAAATATGAAGTTTATTAATTCAGTAAAATTACAGGATTAAAGTCTAATGAATTACATCCAAACCAGTCAAAGTTAAAGGTTTTCTGAGTGAAAACCAAGGCTAAGGAAAAAAAAAAAATGTTGAAACCCTAATACTTCACAGTATTTCTGAAAGAACAGATTCAAAATACTATACCAATAAAGATGAATTAACAGTCAATCTCTTTTCACCATTGAGACAAAAAAAAAGCAAGTTTATAGAAAATTAAAAACGAGGTTTTTTTTGCAGATAAACATCAAACATTCCTTCAAGCAAACCACTTCAGCAGTTATTTTTTCTTCAGTTTTTCCTTAAACTTTAGTTTCAAAAGGAACCACATTTCATTACAAATTTCAAATTAAAACAAAACCAGTTGGGCCTTACCTCTGTCACTGAAGTCATCCACAAGAATGATTTCCGCAATCAGGCTGTCGGGAGTGCGGTTGATAATACTGTGTATTGTTCGCAAGAGTGAAGTCCAGCCTTCATTATGAAATGGGATAATTATGCTGGTATTTGGTAGCTTTTCCAAGTACACCTTGTGCTTACAACTAGAGAGAGAAGAAAACAGTTGTGTAAGCATATAGTAAAGTCTGCCTTGGCATTTACTGCCAACAATTTTGGCCACTCAGCCATCATAGCTTCCCACATAAAGTCCAACAATGTAATCAAGCAGTACTTTCACATCAGAATAAGCAATTCTTTTTTAGAAAAATAAATTACTAAAGTAGTTAAAAAAGAAAGAAAGAAAGAAAGAAAATTGAAGTACGGCATTTGGATTTAGATTTCTTTTCCTCCAGTAGAACCTTCTCTGAAATATGACAGAGGTTAGGCTGCAATACTTTTAGAACTTAAGTCCACAAGAAAGATTCCTTAAATGTTTTCTTTTCCTTCATAAAGTCTGAAATGATCCTTTTTTTTCTGTCCACTGAAGGATAAAACTTAAAAAAGCAGTCTGCTCTATCAAGAGACAATCTTTAGAAATAACTCAGTGTTTCTTGGCTGACATGTTCATAATGCAAAGTAACGGTATCCACAAGTACAAATCCATCTTCACATCTAGATATCCCAAACAATCCTAATAGCTGTACATTCAGTAGCAGCAACACCTTCTGAAGATGCTGACTGATACAAATAGCAAAATGTAAACTACACTGACATCTTAACTGAACAGTATCTACCTTAGTACCAGTGCTTAAACTTACAATAGTAACTTGCTTTCATGTGTAAGCATATGCTAAGAAACCCCATATCCTTGAAAAGCAAATAACGGTCTTGGACCTGTTTCTCCTAATACTCAAAACACTTCAAGAATAATGTTTAGTTACTGAAAAGGATAACTTATTATCTTTCACATTTTTTTTTTTTAAAGAAGGAAAGGGACATGTTCTTCTACCAACAGCATGGAATTGCATTGTCAGCCACATCCACAGTGGACAGTGAAACTGAATGATTACTCCTCCTCCAAGACAAAGTTGTGCTCTGACCAAGGTATCCATACACACATTCACTGTTCTGTGATAAAATCACAAAAAAAAAAGCAGACAAAACCTTTGACTTCCAACTTACAAGTACAAACATCAGTGTTTTTTTAGAAAGAATAACTGCACACCAAATACTGCAATAGGTTATTATGTTGATTTACGTATATTTGCAGTCAGTTTGGCATTTCTATTTTACAAGTGTTACCTGAAAATCATAATTTAAATGTTTTCTTAAAAATAAGATTTAAGGATTTCTTCCTTGAACATGGAAACAACGAATTTAATGACTAGCTATTTGCATAAATAACTTCTTAGAAACATTTTATTAAGCAATTTGCTGGGAAAACATATACCACAAAAAGTACAGCTACTCTGCAAGAGTGTGACAAAGTAACAATTCTTCTACTTAGTTGTAGGACAGGGTAAAACCAAGGGAACCCACTACTCACAAATAGCTGAGTCAGCTGACAAATCGAGACAACCACTGATAGAGAACAAACAATATTGTTGTCAATAGCAATACTTGGATTAGAACAAATCCACCTTATGCTTTTCCTGAAAGCAAGATTCTTTCTCTAGTATTTTTAGCTCTATGTAGGTTTCTAAAATTGAGAAGTTCTTTGTTTCATTTGGAGGAGAAAAAAAAAAAAACAACCAAAAACAAACTTACAAAACCGAACACAAAAACCAAACAATCAAACCCCAAAATGCTTTTTCTTTCTAAAAAAGATGTCCTTTCTAAAGGGGAATCCAATTATCTACCCTTATATCTGCATGTTTTTTTAACCAGGTTGTAAAGAAGTTTGTGCATTTGCATAGGTCAGTACTGTAACCTTAAGTCTACACGAATGGGGAAGGTTTTGGAGTAATTGCAAATTGTAATTGGTGAGAAGAAAAAATGACACGGACGTTTTTAAATAGTTTAAAACCATTCCATTTTTCATACAGAATAGATGGTTCTATTAACTCTAAAAGGGAACCATGCTTAGAATATAAAAGCAAAAGACATCTTAAATTTTCCCAACATGTCTCCATCATTCTACTACCTGTGACCTTTCTTCCTCACTTATATACACTTTTTCTCTGATAACCCTTACAAAGCCACTTGGCTATAACACATTCATTGCTGATACAAGCCACAAAACACCGAAATGCACTTTTCCTGCTTTTCACACACACACACACACACACACAAAAGAATCAAATTCATAGAAATTACACCTGAAATTCCATTTTCTATCATTGAGACGGTCTGTTAGGATTCATAGTGGTAGCCCACTTGTCTTTCTTCAGGAAGTTAAATTCTCTTCATTTTTAAACTCTTGTTCTATGGCATGAAACTAACTGTAACAGCATATCAGTATATTTTAGAAGGCATAACGCACAAATCCATTTTATTTGAAGTTCTACCCAGTATTATCTACAGGAGAGTATAGCTTGTGCTATGCTGCAGGACAGATCTGTTGGATAGCCATAATACACAGGAAGGGCCCGTAGACTGAAATAACAACAAAGTTAGATGTCCATTGCTCAGATATCAGCTTTACAAAGAGCATAATCAGGGGCCATATACATGCACGCACCATTGGATCAAAGTCCATCTGCGTGGCTTGTATCTTGCATTTTAAAGGTGATACCAAATACCCTGGCTGCAATAAGACTACTTGGAAGTACAGACATCGCTTCTTGTCAACCACTGCTGATCTTCAAAATCCCCACAGACCATATTTCAATTTACTAATGGTGCCTACAACTTAGAATAAAATAATCTGAGTAGATAGATGATTAAGGTTTTAAACAGAAAAGATATCAAGTTTTATATGCAACAATAACACTGATTTAGTCACCAAACCTTAAAATATATAGATTTATCTTAGTTAATACTTCAACTCTTCCACATTTTACTGTTGAGAATGAGGTTTAAACCAAGAGGCATTAGCAAAATTTACAGATAAGGTAGCAGAAAGTACATTTATCTTTAACTGCACCATTTTACATGAACATTTTCCAGCACTAGCTCATTATGAAAGTGAGGTGCATCTGGAAAGCTTGACTAACCTACAGACTACCTTTGCTTTACTAACCTTTTGTTATTATTTATGCTGGTTCCAAAATTCTAAAATGCCCCAATAAATAACTATTTTACTTTTTTCTTTTTGCCAGCATCAAATAAAGTACGTGCATTTTGCTCTCATCTAATCTCATCATGGTAACAGTGCTTGGAGCATTCACCACACTCCTTTAGACCCTGATTTCACCATGTCTACTTTCTAAAATTGATATAGTTAATAGCTTACATATGTTTTGGAGTGTTTCAAAAGGGAGATTTTTGATTCTCCAAAGAAGTGAGAAATCGTAATTAAAGAGTTCTTCATATTTCCTTAAGATTTCAATCTTATCAAAGTTTATTAAAATAACAAAACCAAGCTTTATTGTAGAAAGGAATAGCACTAAGTATAAAAGATGACCTTTAACAACCAATTTTAACAATGTATAACTTGATTAATTCATTAGTTAAAAGTTCTCAAATTACAGTATATACTAAATGAAAGCGAATTATATTCATTGAAATTTTGACAGAATTTTGCAGTGAAATTGCAGTG
This sequence comes from Aquila spilogaster, assembly GCA_024606505.1. Taxonomy (NCBI): domain Eukaryota; kingdom Metazoa; phylum Chordata; class Aves; order Accipitriformes; family Accipitridae; genus Aquila; species Aquila spilogaster. The sequence continues at coordinate 54,340,768 of JANHGO010000001.1, forward strand.
CAAACCCTTAGCCACCTTGAAAATCATAATACTTGCATCCATGTACTCTGATCACCAGCCTCAGCTTGAATGCGTTGCAATGTATTTGTGTATTTTCAATGAACACACTGCGTTGACTAAGAGTTTTTCAGATAGAAAAAGTGATAGAATAGTAAAAGTCAGTGTCTTCTTTTGATATGTTAAAGTGTGGGATACTAGGAAATCCACAAAGGTCTGGAAATAAATCATAAGATCAACCTCAAAAAAGGATGGTAGACTTAAGAAAGACAGGCAGTTCAGTCAAAGAGTTTCAGTTGAGTCAAGATTTGCTCCAAGACCTAATTCAATACAGAAAAGTTTATTAACATAGTTGATATCAATCAACACTACCTAATACTCTCCCTTTCACAAACAAATCACACAGCAACTGATAAAGGCAAATGTATTAATTGAGAGCTTTAGTGTCACATCACTGTCTGATTAAGGAATTAAAATGTCAAAAAAAAGTGGCGGATTGAATAAAAAAGGGTGTGATTGCTAGGTCTTCCAATTATTTATTTATTTTATCGGAAAGGTATTTGCTATTTTTAGCTTGGTTTCATCAGGATCAGTTTTTGCCCCAGTAGTATTCCCATCACAGTGGTCCCTGAGGATCATGTAGGAAGTGGGCAAGTTTTAACTGCAATTACCAAACTGCAGCTACCATG
>JANHGO010000001.1:54341553-54352190 GCA_024606505.1 Aquila spilogaster
GTGAACAATGCCATATTCTTACCTTTGCTCGACGTCTAAGTATGACCGATAGATCTTCCTTCACATTCACACAAAACAAAGCACATCACTGGCATTGAAATTCACTGACCAATTAAATTGAGTTCTGATCAAGTAGTCACAGGTTGCTTTTGCAGACTGACTTGCACATTATTAATCTGGGCTATTCAGAGATCTGGCACAAAGCATATGGTGTCTGGTTTGGGACAGTATGCTACTCCCGAATGAGTAGTGGTACAGAAAACAGAGCTAAGCAAGGGGACAGACATAGGAGAACATAACAGATGAAAAAATGAGAAGGCACTGGGCCATCAACATGAATGAAAAGTTCCCAGTTTGTCATTTTCCAACAAAACACCAGTTCATTGCCAGTGACAGAAACTAGTTCTGTCCTGCAAGAAGCTGTTGGCTGCTAAGTTTTCCTTTGTTTCTGTCCTTGGCAAATCTGACTGATTTTTTGGAAACTAAAAGAGTGCACGATAACTGTTACTGCTAATAAATTCATTGTTGGCTGTGGCATTGTTTATTTTTTCTTATAATAGGTGCTGTACCAGTTAGAGAACTATGGGGTAAGGTAAAAATGCTTGGTAAGTCAATTTTACATGCATGGGCACGTGCTGTGTTAGTAACAGTTCACAGGCCTGACTATGCTAATAAAGTCATTAAAACACAAAAGGAATAAAGGTTGATGTACAAACCTATCATGTGTTTGCAACCTACACGAACTGTTTAACTAATTAATCACGCAAATCTATGTTCCCCCAAAGTTTTAAAACATTAATTAGAATTTTTAGCATTCCTTTGTAAATGCAAGCTGTTCCGTAACAGAACCAATGAAAAACTTGCTTCCTTTTTCATTTTGCCCTTTCCTCTAAAACTGCTGCCCACATTCTGCTTCTTGCCATGTTTTCAGAGATCCGTCTCTGCCAACAGACTGTAACTTCAGAGCAAACTATGTCAACGATAAACACCCCATCCCCAAATATAAACCTGCAAACCAACCCCCCCCAGCCAATTTCAAAACTCCCTCACACACAGAAAAACCCCAACACTCCCAGAAAAAAAACAACCCAAAATCCATCACAAAGTCAGAAATATTCTGCATACCTTAGTATGCAAAGGTATGCATATTGTTAAACTTTTGTGGAAAAGCTACGGTACTTGGACCTAGAACTGAGTTATTCAGTGGAAGTCTCTAGTGAAGACCTGACTGCTAAATCAGTTGGGAAGAGTAAAAACATTCTTAAATTTAAGTGTCTGCCAGCATACAGCATAGCCAGGTTCCTTTATCAATAACTTTCTGTGGCAACCTAAGTAGAAGTCTAATATTAACCTCTCTTTTATAGAGCTTTTTAAGTGACAACATATTTTTATGTGTTAAAACTCCTATGAACTCTAGATTCAGTTCCCTTCCATCTCACCAGTTCACCACCGTTTGGCCATTTGTGTTTACAAAGTAAATAAAAACCCATTACTTTTGTTGAAACAAAGAGCTCCACTAATTCAATTTTCTCCATCCCATTCCTTCATAATTTTTAAGTATATAAATTCTCTATAAATTATATGAACAAAGATATTTTGCAACTTTGCTTACCTATATTTAAATCTACATTTCCTTCCTACTGTCACAGATGACTTTTTATATTCATGTAGTTTTTTTATATTAAATTTGTCCATAACCAAATATTGTACTTCCAAATCTCATAACATTTGCTTACCTCCCTCTTATTACCAAGTCTCTAGTCTGCCTTATATTGATATTTTAAAAGGTGCAGCTGTCCTTTTACTTTTATAACATCTAAATGTCATAATTTACAGTGAACATTATGCATGAACTATCTAAAGTTTCTGGTTTTGGTCACAAAAGCCAAAGAAGTGAATATGAATAAATGAAGGCACACAAGTAATTTTGCAGACAAACCAGCAAACTGCAGGGTACCTGGCTGTGCACTAAAACATTTTCATCATCTGTTATCAAAAGTTCTTTATGTGCATTTCAGTATTTATATTTGCATTAGTTAAGAAAACAAAAAAGCTCCAGCATTTTTATCCATCTTTTACAGAGCTTTCAAGTTTCTACTTTTTCTCATCTACTCTATTTCTAACAGGGACTGGCTTTTCATAACAACTTCTTAGACTTTTGTAAAAAGGAGAAGTTTGATTAGTAGAACACCCTAGAGAAAAAACATTTGTCATTTAATCAGTACTATTAAAATAACAGTGCTATTGAAATATCCCATTCTCACTTTCAACTATCAACAAACAATGTTCAGGTTCCTAGCAGAAAACTGTCTTTATAATACAAAGTTATGGAATAAGTATAGCATACACAATATCACTTAAATAGTATATGACTGATTTCACAAAAGAAAGTAACAGCCATTTGTCAGCTATTTGACATATGAAGCTTCATGAAGAAATTATACAATAAGAAAAAGGGATACAGATTTATCACTAAGCACTATACTGCTTCAACACTGCAGGAAACTTTGCTTGCAATGATTCTATCAGTTTTGACAACAACTGAACACACTTATTTAATTTTTGACCTAATCTGTCTTCAATGTCTTTCACGCTGCTTTACTGCTCTCATCAGTCTAGGAAAAAGCAACTAAAGGGTGAAGGCCTAATAACTTTAAACTAGGCATCTATTCAATCACTTTTAAAGATTATTTTATGAACTGGGAGGGGAGGGGGATAGATATCAGTCAGCATTTTTTCAACATAAAATAACCTAACTGTATTACGTGTGGCCACTTCATGAAAAAGAAAAAAAGGCACAAGAAAACATGATATAGCCTCAGATAAGTACAGTTTAGAGGATCACAAATACAGGAATTAAACCTGCTTCAGATGTGCCAAAATGATTCACCTGACTTGAAATTCAATGTTACTGAATTCAGAGTAGAGATGCCAGCACATTTTTCTTATGTGTTTGCTCTTCTCGAAACATACAGTAGCAAATATGCTCAAGTTCAAAACTGGCAACCATTCAAAAACGCATTTCTAATCTTTAGTTTAATAATACCAAAAAACAGAGAAGTAAATCTTCCTAATGGTACAACAGTTCTAGGCCCAGCTCCATACAAATCTTCTTAATAAGTTTCAGATTTTCAAAGCAGACACTTCTGTTAAGCATTTCCATGTTATATGAACCACTTCTTCCAGCTGAAAACTGTTCCACTGAAAAGTTAGATAGGTTTATATAACTGGAAATGAAGAAGATTTTGGAGATTTTTATAGTGTTATAGGAATTAATATTACAGGTAATGTTTACTCCCAAAACACTTTCAGCCAGCAGCAGAACCTAAGTTAGGGCAGGCAAGAAAGAGCAACAGAAGTTATAGTATTCCCTGTTTACTGGCATTAATTCTTTTCCTAATAACTGGGGAGTAGCTAAGCTTTCTAAAACATTAACACTTTTAAAAGTATATCAACAATAGTCAGTATGATCTTCATTAAAAAATGCTACAGTATCACCATATTGAGCAAGCATAGCCTCAATAGCTGCTGTCTCAGTATAAGAAGCATTTTTACTTGTCAGACACCTCAAAACCAATTTACAGACTTCCCTGTAAGTTGTTTACTACTAGGAAATTGTTAGCCTGCAGAAAAATTGTTGTGCTACTTTACACTTCTTGTTTTGAAAACTTTCATCCATGGTCTCGATTTTATAAACATAGAATAGCCAGAACTGTACTCACTTTACAATTTCACTTAAATTGCATTACAGATAGAGAGGCAGTTCATCAAAGGACATACTGCAACTAAACCAGCAGATATGAGAGGGTAAGATAGATGTGTGAAGCATTAATCTTTCTAACCCCTGAAATACAAAGTTAAAAATCTTACAAAAATGATTCCACTGCAGCACTCTACTAATATTCCTCTTGTTTACCCAGGGGCTTCTCACAATAATAGGTCAGAAATCTGCTCCTGTAAGCTCCTGAGACAAAGGTTTTACCTAAAACATTAGCAAAGAGCACAATTGTCTCTTTCGCTATCAGTCTACTCGGAACAAGGCTCATATACACACTAGCAACTGATGTTTCAACAGAAACAACCAAAAAAGCCCCAAAGACCAAAGAAAAGTCAAAGCTCTTAATGCTTGAAGTCCTAAGAGATGTACTGAAATTTGAAAGAAGAAACTATTTGCCAGTTCCATATCATTGTTATGGATGAATTTTACCTAAGGAATTGATAAATTTCATTTAAGGAACTCAGAGCATTCATTTCTTCTGTTGCATTCCAGAAGTAATGATGGCAGAAGTCATTCAGTGATTGCAGTTTTCTTAATTTTACTATATATAGATGATGTAAACTTTGATTAACTATTCTAAAGCAGTTTTTCACATTCCATTCAAAAGAGTCTCATTTCTCTGTATGGCTATTTTGTACTAGTACACGAAGCTGTCTAACTCAATAAAATTCCAGGATTAAAATCTAATGAGTTGCATCCAAAATGGTCAAAGTTAATAGGTTTTCTGAGTAAAAGAGAAGCCTAAGGAAAAGATGTTGAAACACTAAAATTTGCAGTATTTCAGAAGTAATATATTCAAAACGCTGTATTAATAAGGGCCAATGAACAGTTCACAGTCTCTTCCCTCTGAGATGAATTTCAGTATTCATGCAAAGTAAATCAAAAGCAACTTATACAAGTTTATCCAGCTAACAATCAAACAGTGTTTCAAGGCAAGCAGTCCAGCAGGTTATGGTCTCTTCACTTTTTGCTTGCCTTTAGTTTCTCTATGGACCACACTGCATCATAAATTTCAAGTTAAAACAAAACTGGTTGGGCCTTACCTCTGTCACTGAAGTCATCCACAAGAATGATTTCTGCTATCAGGCTGTCTGGAGTGCGGTTGATAATACTGTGTATTGTTCGCAAAAGTGAAGTCCAGCCTTCATTATGAAATGGGATAATTATGCTAGTATTAGGTAGCTTTTCCAAGTACACCTTGTGCTTACAGCTGGAGAGACAAGAAAATAATTGTATAAGCATACTGAAAAGTCTAAGTCAGCATATCCTGCTATCCATTTGGGCCATTCAACCATCATGGTTTCTGGCATAAAATCTAACAGTGTAATCAAGCAGCACTTCCATGTGACAATAACTAGCTCATTTAAAATATTTATATTGCTTACAACATACAATAAATTTGAACAATTACAAAATTTAAGTGGAATGAATAAAAAATTTAACTGGCTGGAATTAGATTGTTTTCCTTCACTAGAAACTTTTTCCTGCAAAATGACAGAGGACACATCTTCTATGACATTATTTCCAGAAAACAAATCCTCTTGTCAGAAAGAATTGTGAAACATAATATGAAGCAAGAGAAAATCTGAAATGATCCTTCTTTTGTCCATAGCAGACAAAATTTGTAAAAACAGTCTACTATACTAAGAGACAAACTCCAGAAAACAATTCAGTATTATCTTGGGTGACACGTGCTTACAACATGCAAAACAACATCCACAAATAAAACTCCAACTTCACATCTAGATATCCAAAATGATTGCTGCTATTAAATACAGAGATAAAACAACACATGATTCTCAAAATGCAGATTGATACAGGAAAGAAAACGTAAATAACCTTTCATTTTTGAAAGGAAAGCACTGCACCTTCAGCACCTTAATTCAACAGCATCTATGTAATATCAGTGCTTAACCTTACAATTTTCAATATTGTGTTGTTTACATATTTGAGCAAAACCCCATTCTTTAAAAATAAACAATGGCCTTGCAATTCAGTTTCTCTTAATAGCTGAAAATATTTCATGAATAATGTTTAGGTTACTGAAACTGATAGGATCTCTTCTTTCATGTTTCATTGAAAAAGGGGGAAAAGGGACACATTCCTCTGTTGTTAACATGGCATGGCATTTTCAGCTCTGAGGACAAAGTAACTGAATGATTTCTCATTCCCCAAGAGAAAGTCGCACCCTGATAAAGGTATCCCTCCAAGCAGAAACATGTCAGTTTTGTGATAAACAAACAAAAGCAACAAAAAAAGGAAAACGGTTTAGACCTGCAGCTTGTAGGTTTAAAAAAGCAGATATCTTTGCTGATTTTCAGAAAGAAAAATTATGCATATCAAATACTGCTGTAGGTTATAATGTTGATTTACATATATTTGCAGCTTAGTTTGCATTTCCACTTTATAAATGTCACTTAGAAATCAATATTTACCAATTTATCGTACAGCTACTACACTGAAGAAATGTTCCAAAGAAATAATAAGAACTCATAGCTACTACAGCTATATTTGAAAAAGATTAACTGTTATGTAGTTGTGAATAAACAATCAAATTTTTGGATGCTTTCCTAAAAAATAAGATTTAAATTTTTAACTCAGACATTTCTTCTTAAAATGTGGCAATAATTAATTTAATGATAAGCCATTTGCAAAAATAATACTTTTTGAAAATCTTAATAAGCGGTTTGCTGGTAGAACATATATGCACACTGGAAAAAGGATAGTTACTTTGCAAGAATGTGAAGTTTTAAAGAAAACAGTGCACATTACCTAGTGACAGAAAAGTCTAAGTATATATTCTAACATTTTGGGAGGAAAAAAAATCCACTGCAGCAATAGAGTTCAGTAAAAATTCTTTTTCTTATCTGTAGGAAGAAGTACAACAAAGGAAGCCCATTATTAATGTGTAGCTGTTTCAGCTGGCAAATTAAGAAAACCACCCACCAAAACCACCGCCTACTGTTGCCAGCTGTTGGCCGACAGTGATGCTTCTTGGACTAGAACAAGTGCAACTACTATACATACATGTAATTCTTATGCTATTTTTGAAAGCAAGATTTTTTCCTTTAGCATTTTTAACTCCCAGTAGGTATGATTTTAAAACCAGTAAGTTCTCCATCTCCATAAAACCCCAAGCCAACAAACACAAACCAAAAATTACACACAAAACCAAGCAAAAGAATGCCATGTGTCAGACTACAACTTCTAAAGGGCAAGGGGAAAAAAAAAATAACACCAAAACCACCCAAATATATCAGAATGTTGTTTCTTTTTAAAAATGTTGCCCCTCCTGTATAACAATATACCTTTTGCAAGAGGGTATACTGAAATGTGTATTTGCATGGTCAATAGCGTAACCTTAAGTGTATACAGATGGGGAAGGTAATTGCATTTGGATATTTTCATTGATGGTTTCAGAGTAATTGCATATTTTAAGTGATGAGAAGCAACACTGATGGACTTAGTTTAAAACAATTTCATTCTTCCTACAGAATAGATTGCTCTGAGTCCTAAGAAAGCACCATGCTTAGAAGACAGAAGAGGAAAACATCTTACATTTTCTTAACATCTCCATCATTCCACTTTGACCTTTAATCCTCATTTATATTTACTTTTACTTTGATAGTTATTGCAAAGGTACCTGGCTATATGTGAAGTGATTTCTAGTACGAGCCACAAACCACCAAAATGCCCTTTTCCTACTTTTCTCAAAAAAAGCTGGCCAGATTCTCAAATTCATAGAAATGAAACCTTAAATTTCATCATCTTCTATTCTTAAGACAGTCTGTTAGGTTTCATAGTGGTGGCCTACCTGCCTTTCTTCAGCAAGTTAAATTCTGCTCATTTTCAGCCCCTTGCTCTCTGACATGAGACTCTAACTGTAACAGAAGATTACTATGTTTTAGAAGGCGTAGCACAGAAATCCTTTTTATTTGAAGTTCTATTCAGCATTATCTATAGCAGAGTATAGCTGGCTCTGTGCTGTGATAGGCTGCAGGACAAATCTGATGGATAGCTGTAACACTCAGGAAAGGCCCATGAATTGCAATAAAGATGCAGTTAGACATCCACTGCTGAGACATTGGATTTACCAAGAGAATAATCATATACGCATACAGCATTTGTTCAAAGTCCATCAGTGTGGTTCTTTATATCCTGCATTTTAGGAGTGATGCCAAATACCCTGGCTGCAAGAAGACTACTTGGAAGCACAGATATTGCTTCTTGTAAGCCATTAGTGTCTTCGAAATAATGATCAGTTTTTTGTGCCTAGGAAAAAGAACTAGTGAAGTCCATAGTCATAAACTATTATTATATTTAAATTTATTAATGGTGCCTACAACATAAACCAGTCTACATAGATGTATGATTTATGTATTAAACAGAAAAGATAACTTTTTTAATATGCAATAGTAACTGACATCAATCCATAAATCTTGACATACATAGATTTAGCTTATCTAATATTTCAACTCATCTGTGTTTTACTGATGAGAATGATGTTTAAAACCAAGAAGCATCAGCAAGTTATCAGATAAGCTACTAGAAAGATACTTTTACCATTAACTGCAAAAATTTTGTATCAGCATCAAAGATTTTTAGAACTGTTCTTTGAGCACTAGTTCATTCTGTAGTGTGCATTTGGAGAGGTGCTGACAAAGTCTGAACATAGCTTCAAACTAACCTTGTTTTATTATTTATGCTGGTTCCAAGGTTCTAACCTATGTCTTGGTAAATAACTATTGCATTTTTCAGCTACTATGAAGTCATACTTTCAAGACTACATGCTTTTTGCTCTCACCAAACTAATCCTACCATGATAACAGTTTTTTAAGCATTCCCAAGCAAAATACAGACCCTGATTTCAATATGTCTAGTCTCTAAAACTAATTTGGTTAATATAATAGCTTAACTACCCTGGGGAATGAATGTTTTAAAAGTGAGATTCTTGATTCTCCAAAGAAATGAGAAATTATAATTCGAGAGTCTTTCATATTTCCTGAAGAATGCAATCTTACCAAAATTTATTAAAATAAAAAATAAAGCAAGGTTAACTGTAGAAAGGAAAAATGCTATGTATAAAAGATTACCATTACCATCCAATTTTAACAGTGTTTAAATGAGCACTAATATTCATTAGGTAAAACTTTTTGAATTATGGTATACATGTTAAATGAAACTGAACTGACTTCCTACAGAAATATTACAAATACTGCTGAGCAAAATAATTTTATTTTCCAAAGCCTCACAATTTCAGTGGAAAATTTTGCAAATTTGTATCAATTTAGAAATTGATAGCACTTGCACACATGAACTCCAGTTGTCAGCCTCCGCCTGAAGACACTGCAACTTACTTGCACACTTTAAACAAATGTAGGCACTATGTGGACAGTGTTATTCAGGTAGTTTGAATGGCAGAACAAAGTGTCCAAAGAACACATTGTATTTTCATTAAAGCTTGGAATACTGGGAAATCCACAAAGGCCTGGAAATAAATCCTTAAATCGATATTCAAAAAAGGTTAGTAGATTTAAGACAGACAGATAGGCGGTTCAGACAGTTTCAGTCAAGTAAAGGTTTGCTCCAACATCTAACTCAGCATAGAAAAGACTGTAACATAGTTGATGTCAATCAACATTACTTTCTGCTATCCTTTTCATTATCAAATCATAGTGCAACTGAAAAAGGCAGATGTATTACTGTAGAGCTTTAGTATCACATCATATTCTGATTAAGGAATTAACACCACCACCACACCCCCCCTCCAAAAAAAAAAAAAAATCAGTAGGGAATTAAAAAAAGGCTGCAACTACTAGGTCTTTCCAAATAATTTTTAGTAATAGTGTATTATTTGTTATTTTTAGTTTGTTTCCACCAGGACCAGTTTTTGCCCTAGTGGTATTTTCATCTGGATTAACTTTAACAATAACTCAGAAGTTTGCAGTAACAAGATTGATTTGAATGGTAAGTGAAGATGAAGACTGGTCATTTGACTCAGATAACTTGATTCTGTATTGTGGGGGACTGAAAGAGTTAATGTCTCAAACATTTTGGTGGGGCAAGTTTTGCTTAACAACGAACCCTGCACAGCAAGGAACCCCAGGTGAAAAGCAGCCCATCAGCACCCACCAGCAACAGGAGGGGGAGGCCGTGCCGGAGGGTGCACAGCTCCCTGTTCTGATAATGCTGTTCTGATGTGCTGAGCAGGACAGCTCACCATGCGTGGCCAAAGATCACGACTGCAGGGAAGGGGAAGCTACTCCCCAGATGACCCCCCAAGCCCATGGCCCAAAGACTACCTCATTAGCCTAATGAGTTCGAGTGCTCGCCCGAAGGAGGGGCAAGGATGATAAAAGGACACAACCTGAGGCCCCAGACACGCAAGCCCACCAGAACTGGACCCCTCGGATGACTGAACCAACGCTAGACCCAGGACCGGTGAAATCTTTCTCTCTTCCTTTTTCTCCTTCTGTCTTGTTCTCACTTTCCTTTTCCATAATCCCTACACCTAATCCCTTTAAGACATAAAACCATTGACCAAGTCTGGGACTAGGAGTGGATCCAGCCTCCCCTAGGCCCTTCTCTGAGGAGGAGTCTATTAGGCAAGGGGGTCTGCTCTGAACCTCGTGACTCAACGGGAGGGATCTCCTTATTTCCTGAATTGATGTATATGGTTACCATGGGTTACACGGTTTACTGAGATGGTTCCTGTGGCGGGTTGACCCCGGCTGGGCACCAGGTGCCCACCAAAGCCGCTCTATCACTTCCCCTCCTCAGCCGGACAGGGGGGAGAAAATATAACAAAAGGCTCGTGGGTCAAGATAAGGACAGTTTAATAAAGTGAAAGCAAAGGTCG
>JANHGO010000001.1:54358630-54383930 GCA_024606505.1 Aquila spilogaster
CCCACAACACTTAATAAGTTTCTGCCCTCAATTCCATAGAAAAAATATTTGAAATCAGTGGACTTTTTTTTTTTTTTTTTTTTTTGCTTCAGCTTCCATTGTAGTAATATCATGAAAGTGTTCTCAGTAATCAGTCTTGGCTATGCATGTATACACAACATCACTACCCTTACTGATATAAGCATAATTATTCAAGGATTATCATTAGGACACATTATTTGACTATCCTTCTATCATTTTCATTATATTTTTCATCACTTTCATCTTTAACTCCACGCTTTTGTTTATTCAGATAACCAAACAGCTAAGAAGAATTTTTATTTTTTAACACCTGAAATAGTATTTACTCACTTTGGCAAGAAATGCATCAAGATACGTTTAAGATACCTATAAGTTAAGTTGCTGGAATTAAGTAACCTGACACTACCTCTCCCTCAGACTTTCTTACACAGTTGCACAATTAATGCAGATTGACAAGTAACTACTTAGAGAAATTGGACAGTTAATTTTTCAGTGTTAGATGTTGTCTTCTCCGAAGAATTCTGAAAGATCCTGATCAGTCTGTCTTATCTCACGTACATGTTCATACCTATATGTATATCAATGCTACATCATCAGCACAATGGAACAGTGGGCACCCGCATGTCCAGAGGCACATCCTAATCAAATAGACCTAGACCTCCAGCTCTCTCCAGAGGGCAGGTTTGGGATTATACCACTAATTTGAGGAACAATGTTGAATAGTAAATTTGGTAGCTAAGACCGCAAGAATGACAATTTCTTACCATAAACAATAGATTTCTGCAGACTTATTATTTAATGAATTCTTAAATCTCAGGGTAATTTCTGCGTTAAGTCTGAAAATGATATCTAAACCAAGTAACTGTGATGAGCAGCGTTCATCCTGCTAGTTAAGTAGCTCACACCTGTGTTCTCTTACTGAAGTTATTATGCCAGTAACCAGACTAAAGGGAGTCTGGAAGAGGGCTGTGCAAGAGACATTACACAACTCCCTTGCTCAAATCTACAGAAATAGATAGCAGCATTAACAATTTAGACTTAATTAAAAACCATACACAGACATGTATGTATACAAAAAAAAGTGACAAAGCAGTATAGCTCCACTAGCACCAAATGACGAACTTGTGGATAAATTAGCTGCAATGATTTTCAAGATTATCACCATGAATCAGAAGTTATCAGCCTTGAATTACACTTTCAGATATTGCTCTTCTTGAGCAACCTTGACTTTCTTTCCATAAGCTTTTCTTCCACATTATTTGAGCATTTAGTATTTGATTTTTCTTACCAAATTTAACAAAACAGTACTATTCTCTGTACCCTACAGACTTTCAGGGGAGATTTTAAGAACTGAGGACTTCAGGGCATGAGCTGTTTCCAAATTAATTTTCAAAGCACTAAGCACTTCCTCTCAGGCCAAAATACCTTCCTCTCTCTTTTTCTTTTTTTTCTTTCTTTCTTTTTTTTTTTGCCCAAGATTAGACAATTTACTGTGCACTGCTTTGGTGGACAACAGGTTGGCCATGAGCCAGCAGTGCGCTCTTGTGTCCAAGAAGGTCAATGGTATCCTGATGTGCATTAAAAAGAGAGTGGCCAGCAGGTCACGGAGAGGTGATCCTGCCCCTCTGCTCTGCCCTAGTGAGTTTACATTTAGACTACTGTGTCCAGTTCTGGGTTCCCCAGTTAAAAAAAAGAAGACAGGGATCTCCTTGAAGGAGTCCAGCAGAAGGCCACAAAGACGATTAAGAGCCTGGAGCATCTCCTGTATGAGGAAAGGCTGAGTGACCTCAATCTATTCAGCCTGGGGAAAAGAAGACTGAGGGAGATCTGATTAATGTTTATAAATATCTAAAGGGAGATGGGAGGCAAATGGATAAGGCCAGGCTCTTCTTGGTGGTGCACAGCGACTGGACAAGGAGCAATGGCCTAAAACTTGAACACAGGAAGTTCTGTATGTACATGCAGAAGAACTTCTTTATGACAAGGGTAATTGTGCACTGGAACAGGTTGCCCAGAGAGGTTGTGGAGTCTCCTGCTATGGAAATATTCAAGATCCATCTAGATGTCTATCTATGCAACTTATTGAACGGTATCTGCTTCCAGAGGGGGTTAGACTCAACAATCTTGAGCTCCCTTCCAACCCCCGCAATTCTATGATTCTGTAATGATTTTTCAAGCATAGCTGCTATAAGGACAGGTGGCAGTAGATATAGATGCCTTTAACTAGATTCAGATCACCAAAGAAAGGTTGTGGTCACAATTCGGTCAAAAAGAAGAAATTGCTTACCCCTTTCCAAGGATCAGGGCTCACCAAACATGCCAAAGAAGGCACTCTCCAAGCAGAGAAATCCTTCCCTTGTGGCTGCCACCCCTTAAATGAGGTTAGGGAGGGATGGACCCAGAGTCCACTCCTGGTCACACAGCTGAATTGCTCACACCTGTGCTCCCAGGGCTGGTCACATCCCTTCACCAGGTGCTCAATCACTGTTTCAGGCCATGACCTAATGGTTCCCATACAGCTGCATTTCAGCAACCCTGGGAGTCCAGTAGCTTTCCTACTGTTTTGAGAAATTGAATTTAGAGAGCTATACAATACTGTTTATTATAAGCACCTAAAGCAAACATCACTGGAAAGTGGCTACTATGAAATCAAGATTTATTTATTTAACAAGAAGTTAAAGTAGAATTTATGAATAAATTATTTAAACAGTGAAATCTTAAGCATACAGAACTGACAAACTGGAACTCTACAACCTGCTCATCTTGAACACTGCTCCTGCATTAAGTTATTATAGCTGGGCCATCACACACTTTAACTCACTCTAAAACACTGAAGACTGATTTTAATTATTCCCTTGAGATACAGAATTCTCCTAGGCTGAAAGAAAAGTTAAAACGAAGTTCCTGAATAAAACACTTCTAGAGTCAGTTTTGAAGTCGCAGGCAGACTTCCAGAAGGTTAAAAGAATAGAGGTTGCTCTATTCCCGAAATACTATCCTGCCGTATTTAGGAAAAAAATGCCACAATCATCTGGAACTTATTTGCAGCCAACACTAATAAAATACAACACAAAAGATCACTCTATGAGAAGAGGCATCACACAGTAGTTGTAATTGCTTGTTACTTACTATTGAGAGTCCTAAGACTATTGATAAACCTTTTAGTGTCAGAAGGGGAGACAGTCTGCTCTGTTGAGCAGAAACAAACAAGTGACATCCTTTTATTTCAAGGCACAGCAATAGTTCTGTTTAATTCCCTGATGAGTTTTAAGTAAAAAAAAAATAAAAAAAAATCCTACAATATCATAAGAGCTTAAGAAAATGTACAGAACCACAACATTTTGCATCTTTTCAGCTTCTCTGCTAACAGAAATGTACAGAGATCCACTAGCTCTGTAGGAGAGCAAATGAAAGAAAATGGGCTTTGAAAATGATCAGAAAGGAGAGAGTGCTGGCACCATTTCAGCCACTTCACAGCAAAAGTTGATTCATAAAAGCAGCAATTTGTTTGACCCCATGGATATAACAACAGCAATATTTTATGCACGTTAAAGGATGCCAATAACAATGCCTTGGCCAGTTACCAGGTTCTGTGCTTTCTCGACACATCAACAACCTTGTAAACTGCCCTTTCTGAAAGATAATAGCATAGGAGAAGTTAAATGTCTTTCAGATATCCCACTGCTGCGTTTAGAAAGCAAGGTAGCAGCCTCCTACAGCAGTTACTTCATCATAAATGTAGAGCACCTCCAATTTTCTCATGTTACAGAAAGAGTAAGTCAGAGCAAAATAGAATCAGCCTGCAACCTTCCACCAGCTCTGTCAGTACACGCTCTCTTTTTCTTCTCTTTATTAAAAGGAACTACAGCACCCAGTGGGCATCCAGCTGCTGACAAGCCTGTGACAAAGCTACCAAGACACAACATTTTTCCAGTGAAGATTTACATAGTAATTGTCTTAGCACGTCAAAGCGTTCAATTTACAGCAACAAGCTTCAGTCACACTGTGTTTCTGTTCCAATCTAGCCTTGTCAACTGCACCTGATAAAGTAGTGATAACTGATAATTTCTACTGCTGTTTGACAAGGCTGTAAAATTAGCTTGGGTGTGAGCTGATGGAGGGGAAAGTAATCTTTACTTTCACAGCAGTTCTCAGTTGGGAAGCAAGAATGCTTTACCGAGTATGGGCCTCAAATGTCACAACACTTCCTCTTCCCTACTGGAACAAATAAACCTGCTGCAAAAACTTATTACTATGTTTAGAGAAAAAGAAAGATGAAATTGTACAACAGAAATTGTTTGCGTTATTGCTGTTAAATGCACTAACAAAAAAATCAATGTGTCTTGGAAACTACATAGGAAAAACCCTGCATCCTTGATTCAGGTTTTCACTCAGTAGTGACTTCACCAGATCATGAAGCTGAGTTATGTGCTTGTTATTTCACATCTGGTTGTGTCATTTTGGTCCATCATGGACAATCACTCCAAAAACTGCATGGCTTCAAAGAAATCAGTGTCTGCCTCACTTCGTCATTCAAATAGAAAGGTTTCTCTAACCAAGGAAAGAGAGCATACAAGACAGATGAACCATATGACACAAAGCGTGTCTATGCTTGCAAAGCCTTATTCTACAAGATAGCAAAGTTTAAAACACTATCAATCATGGCACAATCTTAAGATATATATCACTGTAATGTGCTTTAAGAAACTTACCTATTTATCCATATATATTAAATCTAGGCTTTGAAAAAATGAACACATATGGTTATTTTATCCTATCTCAAAACTCCTCACTTAAAAGGAATCTTACATCAGCAGGCATCTTAGTACTGTAGTTCAGCTTTAACCTTGCACTTCATGACCTATGAATGCCCAAATACTAGCAAGCAACCCAATTTATATGAAAAGTACACGTATACACACACACACACCTTTGTTTCTTTGAGAGAAGATTATAAAAATATCAGTGTACTCAAAATTCGTTCATCACAGCAAGTAAACGTATCTGATTGCCTCTCAGAAGTCATGCAGACCTTAATAAAATCTACACAAAGCCTTTAATACAAGTCTATGTTTGTTTTCCTGACTGAAGGAAAATGAAGAGGATTGAGGCTGAAGTTTTCATTGTTTCAAAACATATTCTAATCACACTGCTTTAGTAACAAACCAACCTTTGACATTCAGCTACCATTGATCTTCAGTTTCAGAAATCCTAGGTATTCTTTCACCACTTGACCTTGCGCTCCAGAGCTATTCAACAGGCTGCCAAAGGTCAGTCACATCTTTTCCATACTAAACATACTGCAGCTAAATACAAGATTACAACCACATTCAACTTGACTGAGAATACAATAGGATACTGCAAGTCATCTAGAAATTCTCTTAAAGTGTCAGAGACGATGAAACATTAATGCATATAGAACTCAAAGTACAAAATAAAGAATGGAATCAATTTTATCCAAAACTCCCTCCATAACTGCCATAACATCAAAGAATTACAGGAACAGTATCTGATTAGTGAGGAAGTACAGAGCTGCATGCAATGTTATACTTTGAGATGATGAGCATTACTGCAAGGAACAACAAGGGAAATGTAAACATTGTACAGCAAGTTCTTCCTCTGCTGGAAGCAAGAAGCTCGGGACTCAGCACTTTAAGGTTTTCTCAAGCCACTGGATTAAGCTACTCTGACATTGTTAAGTTCTTTGTTCCTAATTAGTGAAAGAATATAGTGGTCACTGCATTACCCACATTTAAATTAATAGAGAATGCAAGCCTTCCTAACACCAGGATGCTTCAATCATATATGGGATATAGGACTGAAGTTTACAAAAAAGCTTCCAAAAGTTAGCGGATAGGCCAGATGAGAAAATGTATCTATGGGTTCAGTGAAGAAGAACTAGGGAGTATTTGACCCCCTAGTCAACGCCACGTTGGACTAAAATATGTTATAAGAAGTTCCTGCATTACACAGCAGTCAGTTGTCTGACTGTGTAGAAGGCTGCAAGGCCTGATAGTATTATGAAATTCAGCAATAAACTAAACTAAGCAAGAGCATGTACAGTATACCTATATAAAGTCACTGAGGGTCATAGGCCTCATTTTTTTCTGTCATGCAAAAATCCAATTACCATGGATGCCGAAAGAATCCAGGGGAAACAAACTGAAGGAAGCAGCCAGGCTCACACATTTCTTTCAGTATCACCTTTCAGTATAGATAACATAAAATAATGGGTGAGATACTATTAGGTCTGACTGTTGTCAACAACATCAAAGTCACAGCCAGTGGGCATGCGAGCAAAAGCTGTGAAAAAGTTGCAGTCAAGCCTCACAGACCACAAGCACCAGCCTAATCAGCAAGTTTTCATGTCTGCTACCACATCTTCTGGCCAGGGCAGCCTTTGGGAAATTAGAGCTTAGTAAGGTTATTTGTAACCCAATCAGCCAAAATAAATAAGTTGCCTCGCTGCACATTTCCTGTCCTTATTGCATGACATACAGCAGCTAATTCCGTTGCTAACAAGAGTGTACCAGCAATTTACGTGTGTTTTTAGTATTAGAGCTGAAATTTCACTTGCTAAGCAGTATGCAAACTTATGCAAGGTAGATGCCTAACTGTATGAAAAAAATGCCCAGAAAGGAAGTGAGAATTGGTATCAAAGAACAAGGAAGGTATAGTGAAGCTTTAACTGAAACTATTAAATTGCCAACAAACATAATCATTGCATTCACCCGTGAACTGCAAAGGTCTGAAACTCCAGAAAATTCAATCTTTCTCATTGATCTTGAAGCTACATGTGCTTTCCAATTGCAGTACTGTTTTTGAGAGCTAAAAGTTTTAACCACTGCCAAAAGCTAACGGTCTTGGCTATCCCAGATGCACAGAACTGGCTGTAGGGTAAATACCCTTCAGTATTCCTTTCCCTATTGTACTTAGATTTCACACATTTACTGCAGCTTGTTATTTTCTCAGTGGTATGAGAGGCTTTACTGCAATGCAGATAACATGCAAAGCATTCAAACTTACAAGAATGACGTTCCTGCACCTGTATAAACAGCTTGCTTCTTTTATTATTTATTTATTTTTTCCCAGTAAACAGACCCATCAGTCTTGGGCTATCCTTATTGCCCTACTCACCGCTGCAGCTACTGCTCCTCACCAAAAGGGTGAACAGGAATCAGTCTTCGGCCTCATTTTAGTTGTTACTGCCATAAAAAACAGGCACACAAAGAATCCAGAGAGCACCTAGAAATTACTCCATTGGTACTACCAATACATATCTTGTAGAGGAACTGACAGCAGGCATGACAGAGACAGAAGGCCACAAGTTTTCTCAAGTATAAAATATTGCTGATCCTGTTTTTGAGGAGCTACACTTTGTATGAGATGCCCTGAAGCAATTGCAGAGAGCAATCTGGCGAGGCTTGGAAACGGGGACATTGCCTATCATGTTTTGGCACGCATGACTTTCCACCTTCATTACATTATGCAGTAACTGCACCAGGAAAAAGCAGTCAGTAATAACCTCCAGCTTTCTCACTACCCCTCTAGAAGCACAATTTGTGCTTAACCAGCTGCTCTGAGGCCAGATAAGGTTAATTTAATACTAACAAACATCAATACAAAGAAATACAGCTCTTTATAGAGAAATCTGAACCAACAGTTTTCTGAAATACCAGAAGTGAGCTAGTAGGTTTTGTGGTTTGTAGACTGCAGTCAAACTAAGAGTAAGAGTAAGCAAGTTAGAAAAAAAAGTCGCATCAGCTAGTTAATAGCTGTTCCAAGTTAAGCACACCCAGAGTGCCTCTTCAGCATCCCTTGATAGCAGTGACATCTGCCCTCTGAACAATGAGATGGCACTGAATTATTTCTCTACTGACTACAGCAGAGATTGAGTGCCTTTGAGCTAACTTTTACAACTTCTCATGGAGTTTTCCATCCTTAAGCATAAAAAAAAGGAAAGCAGAGGAGCCAGCTTCTCATCTGGAGGGAACAGAGCTGCAGAAGAAGAACTGGGGCTAGAGCACAGAAGCCACCTAACACTGACCAACATGTTAGAGGATTCACATATTAAATACTGCATGATTTTAGAACTATAACACCAGCCTTGGATTTTTAAAATGCAGTTTTCTCCCATATGATTCTAGTAATTCTTTTTTTTCTGCAAAATTTACTATAACATAATTAAGAAATAACAGTAACTCCACAACTATACCAAAGACCCCCCCCAAAAAAACACAAAGCAGAACACAACAAAAGCAAACAAGCCCACACATCTACAGCTAAACAAAAAACCTTAAGAAGTCTCTCTGCATATTTTTTTTAGCTTCATTTAAAAATAGAAGGAACAGCAACCTTACTGCATTCAAAGATTTTGAAATAGAACCATTCAGGCATTCTCTCAGCTTCTACTGCTGATAAGGAGTTGAAGAGCTTCAGTTATGCAGAACAAATATAGTGAAATGTGTGTTGTTCTGTTTTTTTTTTTTTTAAATTATGAAAACAGAAGAGTCTCATTAGTTAGTGTTAAGGACACAGAAGATCTTCCATTTTTAATTCCAAAGAAAGGTGTGTTAAGGCAGCATCTTTTCAGAGGCCTGTGAGAAATATAACATCTAAGATCAACATGCATTGCTTGGACTTTGATAGGAAGCTTGCTGGGCTACCACTGCCCCCATCCCATACAGCCAGAGCCACTCAGCACTTAGAAACACTGACTTCAGACCATGCGTACTGAAAACAAACGTCACTGAAATCAGGCTGGGCATCCTTAGTGTACAATACGAATTATTCAGGGTATCACTGCAAAATATATATATCTATAGCCCTGGAAACCTAAAAAAGATGGGATTTCTGATAATCGATTATTCAGGTAAGCCAACAAGGATTTGTACATCTGTGCATTCACAAGTTATAAATAAATGTTTTACAAACCACAGATACAAGGATTCCTGTTGGAATAAACCTATGTGAATGCATCTAAAATGTAGAAGATCTTGAATCATAATACTTGAATTCCCTTGATTCAAGAATGAATAGCTAAAAAACTAGATGCTCTAGTTTATGAGGAGTTTGCAGTTTCAAACAGGGTATACCACAATTAATATTCACTATTTAGACTAGGTGATTGCAATCATTCCCCCAAGCCTCATCAGTTCAGTGTTATTCAAACATGAATCAGATTTGGTTTTATTTGAACAAAACCGGTAAACACAGTTTATTTCAGAATGTAGAGAAGATAAGAATTAATGTTAACTGTTGGACACCTAAACAGCAGTTTTCCTTTCCAGCAGAAAATGACCACACTTTTATCTACTGTCTTTAAGAAGTTTGTTGTTTTCCAGACTAGAGCAGGTGGCATAGGCCAGCAAAACAAACAAACAGGCTTCCATTCTGTTGTGTTTTGAAATACTTTTACTACTAGTAGAGAATTTTAACTTTAAATAGTAATTCCATGGCCAACTCTAAATGTTTCCCAGAATTCAAATGTTGCCTTCAACTTCAGGTGACAAGAAGTCTTATCTTCACTAAACGCATCCTGAAATGCCAATGAACTGAGATGGCATACCTGTTTCAGATTATCATTTGGAATAATAATAAAACAACAACAATACACAAAGACCAAACACATACCTAAATCCCATTTTCCTACACTCTGAACAATAGCCTTAAAGCTACTTTTATTTCAGATGTTATGGCAGAATGTTTACCTTGAATTATCCATTGACTATCTCCTGCAACAATTCAGGCATTCCAAGACAAGTATTTCTTACCAGAGATACCTTTTCCTTCAATATAAATATCTAAGATTTCCCTAATCTTCCTCTGTTATCTAGCAAACAAAATCTGTCCCTATACTTATACACTTAGCACTGACCTGTCCTGCAAGCCCTGTTTCTATAGATAAACAAAAACAGTTCAGTAAGGTTGTTTGTTTGTTTTTACTTTGGGCCAGGGGGTGATGGTGGGCAAAGAACAGAGGATTAGTTAAAGTAACACTGTGAGCATCCGCTCCCATGAAACTGGTACAGAAACAAGACAGCACATAGAAATGGCAGAAATATTGTTCAAGTGTAGCTAAAAGAGAAAAAAATTGATATGGGAGATATTAGAGGAATGCAACAGAAACATATAAAGGACTCAGGGAAGTTGTTAAGGTGGCCTTAAAATAGAACTATACTGTTTCATTCCTCCAGAGATTTTTACAGCAAACACATTTTCATTTCTTAGAAAGGAAAGGAGCATCCATCCGAACACATCTTTCTGAAGCACTCTAAATATGTCACGCTCAAAGGAAATAAGCAAGAATACTATTAAAAAACCCACAACAAAAATGAGAACCTGAGTTTCTCAGAGCTCAAACATCTAACCACTTGCTTGGTTCTCCTCAACCCCTTACCAAAAGACTTATTTTACAAATCCTGAGCCCAGTTTCCAAAGAGAACAAGGAGAAAGTTCATTTGGGTTAAAAAAAGCAGGTTATCTATCTCTATCTCTGCATACCTTCCAGAATATCATTTTCTTAGAGGTGGGACTTGAAGTTTATTTGCTTCTGCTGAAGTGATTTCAAAACATAGAAGTGACTACAGCTGGTCTAAATTTTGGTCTAAATTGCACGATTCATTACTCAGTTTTTATTGCATTCATGAAGCTTTGCTGTTTATCTTCCGTGAAGTTTCTCTACAGACAGCAAGGAAACTAATTTATTTGGTTCTTTAAACCAAATCCTAACTTGTTTCAAGGAGTAACCACCAGAAGCACAGAGCCTAGTCTTGTCACCTTATATACTTCTTAGTATGCAAGCTATGCACAGAAATATGTCTTACAACATGATGAAGTCAGTTAACTAATGGACAGTTTATGTTACAAGTGTTTAATGTAAGGAAAGTAATGTGGACATGACAAGTCAGTTCACTCAGGACACTACAATAACATCCATCACGCAGGACTTCATGAAGGTCATAGAAACATAGCTGAACTGGAACATGAAAATGATGCCTTGAAGGTTCAAGTTTCCCAAGTGAGACACTCAAGTGAACCCAGTGACAGACTGGGCTAGGGTCAGATGAGGAGGGGGGCACAGAGAAAGTCTGGCACAGCACTGACATACTTCAACCACATCACTTCAGCCAACACATTACTCGCTTCGCTTCTGGGGACACATGGGGAAACGTCAATGATTATGCAGACAGTAGTGAGTGAAAAAATTACCAGAAGATCAGCTTGCAAAAACACATGGGGAGCATAGACATGCCATCTCTCCTTTGTGTTTAATAATTGTCTTCTGCCGGTTTACTAATAGGGCATGGAAGAAGATGCCATGGTATTTCTCTTCCTCTCCCCACCCCATCAAGCTTTTTTTGTCAAGCTTTTTTATGTAACAAAACCAGAATAAACTTTTTGGAGACACTGGTCCAAAAATTTAACCAATAAAGGTTTATGCAACATCTAAGTCCGCCACCAAAGCTTTGCAACTATTAACAAGAGAGAACCTGAAGAAAGTTTTCTAAATGTAAAGTGTTATTTACCCCTACCTAAGAAATCACTACCCAGAAATGCCATTAAAATCATTTTGTAACAAGAAGATGTCTTCCATAGTCTCAGTATGCAAATAATAAGATGGGAAGCCAGTTTAAAAGACAGAATATGATTTAACTATAGTGAAAAATTTACTATTCTTATTTAATGAAACTGGCACTTTCTTGACTGAGCACTCCTATTTCACTTCCCGGGAAAGCAGGTTGTTTAGATATACTCAAAGAGAAAAAAACTTTAGAGTGAAATAGTCCATGAGACAATTTACATACTTAGGATGTCGGATGTCTGGCAGAGATCGCTCCAGCGCTATATTGTTGCTAACAAATATGTTGAAGCCATTTTCTCTATAAGCTGAATCATCATGGTCCTCCTCTGTCAGAGGGTACGGCTTTCCATGTTCACCTTTCCCTACAATGAAATAAAACAATTATTTGTCTCAAACTGATAGCACAGAATGGACTACAAAGACAAAAACAACAGTTCAATTAGTGTATCGGCTCTGGAACATATCTAATTAACTTCTTCTAATGTCTTTATTGATAAACACAGGACATAAAGAATAAAATCTGTCGAGATGTTCCTAAGTTAGCTTAGCAAAGGTTTCAGAAAAGGTGCTGAAGAAGGAGCTGCCCTCAGAAATCTTCCAGCACAGAGCTCACTCTCTCTCCAGCGCACAGGATTGGCGCATAGTAGATGGCAAACTTCTTACTCCCAGACAAACCTCATAACAAAATTTATGCCATCGCTGCTTCTGGAACAGAAGTTATGTTCCTTGGCCCGATTTCCTCAGATAGGAGTTGGCAGGTAAGTAAAACTTTATTTTGCAGCTAAGGGAAAAGAGCTTTTAGTCCATTTCTTACTCTTCATCACAAAATCATTTTTTTCACAGTTCTGTGGGCCTTTTTTTCCCTTCTTTTGTTGTTTCAAATATATAATAGAACCCTTATTTAAATTGGAAGAAAAAAAAAAAACACACCCAGTAACGTGTTCTTTTCACCTCATGAAAAGTCTCAAAGACCTTCCTCTATTAACTTTATGGAATTCTCAATTACATATCCACAATTCTATGAGGAAAACAAAACTTTCACATAACAATCTAGATTTGCTAATAACATTGAGGTAATGTAGATGGACTCTTAAGTATAGACAAAACAGCGAGATTAAATTTCTCTTCAACAATACTTCAAACACAATTTCAGGGAAAACTAGCTTTAAGCTGTATTTCCCGTGGTAATTAGGCACACATCTGAATCGTGACAAGCATCTCAGCTTGAAGAATGAAGGGTTTGTCTATTAAAATTATCCATAGTTTCTAATGGTAGTTATACTATTTTGTTAAATTACTTTAAATTAAATCCACTTAAGCACAGGGGAGCACAATGCCTGCTGCCTGTATTTTACCTGGTTTAGATTTCTATAGTGAAACAACTAATCAATAAAGCAATGCTCCTGTTACACCAAATACAAACATACGAAGCAGGTAGAAGAACAAGCATTAGAAGGCCCTTCTCAGTTCACTCAGGTTGCCTTTCAGAGATACAGTCAGCTTAAAGCCATTTTATCTGTAAAAATTCAGTTTGTAGATTAAGATAAACAAAGCCTTTTTGCATCAGGATCCACTTTCCATAGTCTAATCGTGAACAAAAGGATGGGTTTCAGCAAACTATTTTTGACTGATTTGAGAAAATGGAGCACCCGATTATCCTGCGTTTTAGCAGGAAAAACACTTCCTACACTATTTCCAAATACAGCTTCAGCTGTAAGGTTTAGGGCATGCAACTTTCCAGAACAAACAGTAATGAAACCACATGTTTTGCTCTGGGCTCCTTAAACACCCTCTTACTCCAAGGGACCAGACAGATGTCCTCAGTGTTTCTAGCATCTTCACATTGCTGATTTGGTTTCATAAAGTGGTCACTTCAGTTCCCTAAAGAAACCAGCTGCTTGTTCCCTGGCAAAGGACAGGCTTTCTATTCCAGCTTTTTGTTCCCAAGTTAATTCTCATCATCAGCAAACTTGGCTTGCCTGGTACCTACCGCAGGCAACTATACCTTCCTCCCCTCCAGTGAGAGAGCAGAGAACAAACAAAAACACTTCAAAGAAAAAGAAAATATGAAAGTCTTAATTTCTTTTTAACTATCTTTATCCTCCTTGTTCTTAAAGAGGACAAACCTCTCCATACCTACTCATGGTCTCAAGAATTCCTCTACATCTCACTGATCAGCTTATAACCTCTCTGTTCTTCTCCCTCAGTGCACACTCATAAGAAAATAGCTCCTTTCCCCTGAGATCTTTTAAGAAAATTAATCAGCTTCCCAACTGGATTTGATAAGTGACCAAGGCCATCTCCTCTGGTCCTCAGCTGATCAGGAGCAGCTGCAGCACGAGATGAAGAGGAAAGCAAAGCAAGCCCGGAGAAACAGTCAGCAGTATCCTTAAAGCCTATGAATCTCTGTCAACGGTCTAAGCATTTCACACTGCACGCACAAAAAAAAAGTTCAAAACAGGCCATACAACCAAAGATGCTGTAGTTTCTCATTTTCAGATTTTTTTTTCAAATAAAGTATTCTTTTTATCTCGAATCTTACACAAACATACAATTTCACTCTAAGTCTTAATGAAAACAAATAATGTTACTTACAAGGGGGGAAAATTGCACTCTGAAATATTCTTTGGTTATGCTATTTCATTACTAACAGTTATGTTGTCATTTTTATTTTAAAACATCTCTGAGATACACATTATCACATCCTAAAACTAATGTGAATTTTCATGATTTCATACTAAACATGGGGAGGAACTACAACATTACAGAGTATTACTCAGAATTCAGTTAGATCCATTCCATAATGCAATGACAACAAGCTACTGTAATTCATACTCTGAGACAGACATCTTAGCCCCAAGTATTTGACCCATCGCAATACATAGATTGTTTTTGCACATATACAGGAACTTGGGTCATGAGGTACACTAGAAGTTGTGAAGCATGACTGCCTCCTGACACTAAAATATATGCCTAGAGGTGTGTGGGCTTTTAATAATCCAGTGGGTGTTTCTCCCGGCTTTCTCTTTTACTTGCTTTCTTACCTTGCAGCTGCTCCTGATTAGCTAGGGCTGAAATGGTCACCTCCCAGCTCCTGCTGTACAGCAGTTGGTTAATTTTTCTAAAAGAGCTCAGGTTAAAAAGAGGTGATTTCTTACGGCTCGACTTGAAGAAGAGGAAGAAAGTGCTTAGAAGCTGCATAAAAAAAATAATAATAAAATGAGGACAACTTCTGGAGAATCAGTAGGTCTGAAGGGCTCCCTTTGTGCAGTAACTTGCCATACATGAGTCTTCCCAGCGTTAGAAATTACTGTAAGCATACTAAATTCTCTTCTGTCACAACTTGACTTCGTAGATTAAGGAAGACGGTTGCCTTCAGTGCACACTGGTTTGGAGATGAGCTATCCCAAAGTCTACTTAAAATGCCAGAGTCAAAAGAGAAAAAAATCACAGCATGAGAAGAGTAACATTCTGGTGAAAAAGAGCACTAAGAGGCTTACTGTGCAGGTTACTGGCTACAGAGTGGTGCTTTCAAACTACTGACAGAGAGAGACAAGCTTCTTACGCTGGTTGTTCTGCCTGAAGGCAAAACAGCAATTCAGTAAGGTCATCATGGCTATGAAGTAGTGTAGGGAACGAAAAGGGAGGCAGGCCCTAGCGCAGCAAACAAAGCCAGCCCTAAGACTTGCTCCTAACCCTGTCTGAGGCTGGTTTACAGTTGCAGCACAAATAACCCCAGGACTTCTTGTTCATTCACTCAGATCTTGGGTTTTCAAAAGGTGAGAGGAGGGGAAGAATCCCAAAGAACCAGAATCATCTGTGTACATGTGTGTACATCCTGGGCCCCAAACTCTTTGTAGCAGTCTCCAATGTGGGGCACAAGAAGAATCTGAACAGTGCTGTTAATTCATGAAGTGCTCTCTAATCTTACTGACTGAAGAGTTCTTACACCTTGATTTTAACTTTTAGCTCATTACAGAATCACAGAATCGTAGGGGCTGGAAGGGACCTCTAGAGATCATCGAATCCAACCCCCCTGCCAGAGCAACTCCCTAGACCAGGGTGCACAGGTAGGCGTCCAGGCGGGTCTTGAATATCTCCAGAGAAGGAAAGTCCACAACCTCTCTGGGCAGCCTGTTCCAGTGCTCCGTCACCCTTACCATGAAGAAGTCTTTACGCACATTTGTGCAGAACTTCCTATGTATCAGTTTCTGACCATTTCCCCTCGTCCTATCACCACACACTGCTGAGAAGAGTCCAGCCTCGTCCCTTTGCCTCCTGCACCTTAGATACTTATAGACGTGGATCAGATCCCCTCTGAGTCTTCTTTTCTCAAGGCTGAACAGACCCAGGTCTCTCAGCTTTTCCTCATAAGGTCCCTCTCCTCAGAGCTCCTCTCCAGCAGGTCAACCCCCAACCTGTACCAGTGCATGTGGTTATTCCTCTCTAGGTGCAAGACTCTACACTTGCTCTTGTTAAACCTCATCTGGTTCTCTGCCCAACTCTCCAGCCTGTCCAGGTCTCACTGAATGGCAGCACAGCCTTCCGGCGGTGTCAGTCATTCCTCCCAGCTTTGTATTATCAGCAAACTTGCTGAGGGTGGACTCTATCCCCTCATCAAGGTCACTGATGAAGATGCTGAACAGAACCGGACCTACCACCGACCCCTGAGGAAGACCACTAAATACAGACCTCCAACTGGACTCTGTGCCACCAATCACAACCCTCTGAGCTCTGCCAGTCAGCCTGTTCTCAACCCACCTCACCGTCCATTCATCTACTCCACACTTCCTCAGTTTTGTTATAAGATGCTGTGGGAGATAGTGTCAAATTCCTTGCTGAAATCAAGGTAGACTACATCCACTGCTCTCTCCCCATCCACCCAGACAATGATGACATCATAGAAGGCTACCAGCTTGGTCAAGCACGACTTTCCCCTGGTGAACCCATGCTGATTATTCCTGATAACCCTCTATTATCCTGATAATCCTCTAAATATACAAAAATGTCAAACAAAATTGTTGAGAATGAAATTAATTAAAAAGGGGACTTAAGCATTTCAGTGTGGAGAAATGAGGCATGAGTCATATGTTGCATAAGAAACAATGGCATGATATTACTTATAAAAATATCTTACTCTTTATGTTTTTTCTTCTTGGTTTCACTGGATGTCTCATCAGCAGAATCCTCACTACTGGATGAGTCCTGCAGATGAAGCAAAAATACACAATTCAACATGAAAAAAGAATGGAATACTTCTAGTTTTCAGCTCCCATATTCAAATAGCCATCATATCACTCATATTATACCTTCCTAATCCCCCACAATGTAGACATTAACATAAAATAAAGACTGATTAGAGTTTTGCATTTACACATTTATGAATACATTGTGCCAGCACAACTCCAGAGAACACCACAAAAAACCAAACCAACAAAAAAAAACCTGTCTCCAAAAGTAACTACTGTGCCTACACAGTATAGCTTAAGATGCTCTGAGTTAATCAGCATGACGGTTCTATCAAAATCCTAATAAAACCTCCTGTCTAGGGAAAGCTCTCCCACATTTCACATTCTTTAATGTTTAAATACCAATTTCGAGAATAGCACATTTGATCTTCTTTCTACCCCCAGAAAAATAAACAAGAAGCCTTTTAAAACTAGATTTTCCAAAAAGCCATCTAACAGGGATTAAGTTCAGATCATCTATATCCTGAAAAACAGCTTTAGAAAAAAATACTTAACAAAAGCTGTAAATTAATGCTTTATTGATGTGTGATTAGGTTAAATTTTAATGATGAGTTTCTGCACCAGTCAAAAACAAATCCAGCTGTTAAGTGTGACTACAGTGCATAATCTTTGCAATAAATGAGGAAAATTTGCTTTGTCAGTACCGTTTCACAGCCATTACTGTCTTTAGAAGACATTCCTACTACACAAAGTTTAACAAATCAATGATCTAGGTTTTTAAATATCTAGAATTCAGGCGTGGTTCTTAATTACAAGTAGTATTTTTGTAGTAACTGTAAGAAAAAAAAACACTTGAAAAATGTA
Source organism: Aquila spilogaster (assembly GCA_024606505.1). NCBI lineage: Eukaryota > Metazoa > Chordata > Aves > Accipitriformes > Accipitridae > Aquila > Aquila spilogaster. The sequence goes on from JANHGO010000001.1 coordinate 54,376,289, forward strand.
TCCCACAGAGTTTTTGAAGACTGCAATAGCTACACCTACACAGAAAAAACAGCTGACCAATCTTCAACATTTTCAACTGTCTTTAAGAAACTCAAGAGACCAAAAATACAGTGCAAGTACCACATGGCTTGAAAATTTTGCCTATGCATCACAGAATATCTACCAGAAAATACCCATGACCTAGGCTGCTATAATTTTGGCAAAACTCACTAAGAAATCAGTAGAGACACTTTTACTACTCCCTATAAAAATGTCAGGTTTTGAACATTACTTTCATAGACTAACTATAACACATAGAGAATATAGCTTGGCTCTAAAAAATTTTCTTGTAACATATGTGATAAGACAGGCAAGTTTACACTGTAAATAACCTAATGTGTATTATTCACCTCTTCTGAACCACTGTCTGACGATGCTGCCTTTTGTTGTTGTTGCTTCTTGAGCACTGCTGATCTCTGTACAGCAAGTATACTTGGACTGGACTTCCAAAACTGAATTGGAATTGAGATGCAAGAGTCAATTAAACATACTGAAACATGTCTGAAGCAAACAGCATCACTATTAAGACCAAATTCCATTCAATCCAATCAATAATAAAAAGATCACTTCAAATTACTAAATGCACTACTAATATCAGATAGTATTTTAAAGCAGTAAGATTTCTCAAAACAGACTATCATGTAAGAATTGTTAGGACAGTTTTCCCAGGAAGTTTTGCAACAGTTTTGTAGGCATGGTTATTATAAATTAGATTTTTAAACTGGTCTAAATAAACCACTTCAGGCCTCTTACCTGATAATGCTTTTGCTTCATACAGGAGTAGTGAAGTACGTGAATAAAAACATGAAAGACAATCCATAATCATCTTCAAACTTTATGATAACTAATAGATTACTGCCTTTCATATATATACAGTCTATCACCCAAGTAAGTCCGTATAACGGAGGAGAGTACAGGTAATTATGGCCCACTGAATTTAGGACATTTATAAATACCACTTCTTCCCATACTTAGCAAACTTGGTTATACAAAAAAGCCAGGTGTATATAAACTGGAAATTTTAATAGGATCTTTTACTGATATAATAAAACGAAGTATTACAGAAACACTGTAAAAAAAAAAGAAATTCAGAAGTAGCAAGTTTTATCTGATTTTGTGTTCCATAAGTCAAGTTTCTGCATAAAAAAAATTTAAGCAAGCATCTAACTCAAAATACTTAGAAAAATGAGAATTTAAGAGCATCTGTTCAAGTATTTATTCGTAAGAAAATTCGACAAATGGTTAAAATCTATAAACTTTAAAACATTCTGTTCTGTAATGAAAATCTCTTTGAAACAAACAGTGCAGAGTGGCATTTTTTCCCTCCACCAAGGACTCATTTGTATACTTTGTTTTACCTCAGCTCCATCAGCTTTCGGCGGTTTAGCTTGAACTTGTTTCTTCTCTCTAGATGTGTCAGACTCTGATTCTGATTGACTGGCTGATTCTGAACCAGATTCGGAGTCACTGCTACCTGACTGGCTGCTACTTCCATCGCTACTGCTTCCAGAGCTTGAACCAGATCCAGAACCTGAAGCTGACCCAGAATCATCATCTGATCTGCTGCAATTAGAAATTAGAGGGATATTACACAATGACTCAAGTATTGAAAAACAAGTCATCTTGGCTTCCCTATGAATGAACTGTTAAATTAGCCCAGATGCATATGCAGCACACACGTGTAAGCAGTTCACTCCCTCCCCCATTTTTTTTTAAGGAGTGCACACCTCTTTACAGAAAATATTAAGAAGACCATCTTATCTTCCTAATATGACAACAGAGGAGATTTAGATTAGATACTAAGATAGAATTTTTCACTCAGATGTTAGTGAGGTCCTAGCACAGACTGTCCACAGGTGCTCCATCCCTGGAGATTCTCAAGGCCAGGTTGGATGGGATCCTAGGCAGCCTGAGCTGGTGGGTGGCAGCCCTGCCCATGGCAGGGGGTTGGAACTGGGTAGGTTTTGAGGTCCCTGCCAACCCAAACCACTCTATGATTTAGTGACTACAAAACAACACTTCTCAGCACAGCTAAGTGCTCTAAGAATGGTAGAATTAAGCCCTAACTACAAATAAAGAGATATGGAAGAAAACAGAGAAAGGAGAAACCTTGAAACACAAGTGAATATCATACAGATGAATGCATGATGAGAAGCCAGCAAAAATGTGTACATCCTACATAATCCTGGAGGAAAAAAAAAGAAATTCAACACCTCCATGCAGGATAACGTGTGCTCACAGTTATTACATGGACAGAAATAATGAGGTAGATTACTAAATCTAAGAAAGATGGGAAACTCTGATCCAAAAAGATGGTAATTATGTTAGCATTTCATACAGTAGTAAGATATTTCACACACAATGCAACGCTAAAAGTTCAAGTGCATATGGAACCAAGGGCAATCAAAACTAAGTAACTCTATTTTAAGTTAGTACTGATGAAACTAATGCTAGAATAAGACATCTTGGGCCAGACAACTTGCCTACAGCTTCCTCATGAGAGGAGTGGAGGGGCAGCACTGAACTCAGCTCTCTAGTGACAGCGACAGGGCCGAGAGAATGGCATGGAGCGGTGTCAGGGGAGGGGCAGGTGAGGGTCAGGGAAAGGGTCTGCACGAGAGGGTGGTGGGTATGGAATGGGCTGCCCAGGGCAGTGGGCACGGTCCTGAGCTGCTGGTGCTTAAGGAGTTTTTGTACACCTCTCTCAGATGTGGATTTGGATTTTGGGTGGAGCAGTGTGGAGCCAGGAGGTGGACAAAATGATCCTTGTGGGTGCCTTCTAATCTGGGATTTTCCGTGATTCTACGACTGTTCTTATTAGCTGTATTTTATGTGCTTCATAATGTACATGATAGTACAGCAGTGCATGTAAATTCATTTATAAATCAATATACATACATAGGACATATTTGCTCAAAAATAACAGTGTAAAAAGAAAATGTTTGGAAACCACTGCACTACAAGATTAAAAAAAAAAAGAGACAACAACAGAAAGGTGTCTTTTTCTCCCTAACGCAGTCACTTGAAGCAAGCCTTAAATATGAACATAAATCTATAATCTCTTTCATGGGATTACCTGTGACCCTCTTCCACATGAGCAGTAATTCAGACTAAATCCCAGTACACTAGATACTAACCCTAAGTTAGTAGAGGAAAGATGGAATTATTTAAGAAAAGGTGCACATGTTTAAGCACATTCATGCATTAAAGAAAAATTGCAACTATCAGCTCCTCACCAGTAAGGAGGGAACTCAGGAAGAGGGAATTTAAAACTTTTGAAGATAAAGTTCCTACTTTGGGTCTGAATTTTAACAGTTTTCAAACAATGTGAACAATGAAGCAAGCAGTAGTATGAGCTGGTGTACCTTTTTACAGGGTAAGTTCTGCTGACATCTCTACTGTTGCCCAGCAGAACACCCCCTCAGTGGTGTCAATAGCAGCAACAGATTCAGCTTTTACAAATATCCTATTCAGCCTAGAGGACTGACAAAGCACCAGCATGAGCAAGCACGTATTTCTTATTGATACCATACTGAAACAAAAACATACATTAGTGTAAATCAAAGCAAAACCAATTTCAAAGGAAGGGGTTTCTTCTTTGTTAGTTCTTAATTTCAATACAAACACATTCAACACTACATTGTGACAGACTGCAGGTGCTTTTCCAAGTGCCTAAAATGCTGTATGGTCTAATACCTCCTGCTCTTTGCAGAAAGCATCACTAAGTTTAGAGAGCTTTTAGGTCAGAGATTTTAAAAATATAGTTGCTCAACTTTTTGATGCTCAAAGGAAAAGACATACAGGATACAGGAGTTTCATTCAGATTCTTAATAGCTCAGGTGTAATTTTCTTGATTCGCTGGAATGGATGCCCTTACAGCTGTTCTAACAGGGCAAAAAACAAGCGCAACTGACTTGAGAGAAGTCTACACGCTTTTGAGAATTTGAAGACAAACAATCTCTCACTCCAACATTTATCAGCAGAAATAGTTTAATCTTTCTTGAAGTGGAAAAGAGAGATATAATCCAACATGAAAACGTGTTTACTTTCTGTAAATGATCATTGCAAGTTACTACTGCTAGCCAATTGACAAGTAAGAAGCATTTCACTCTCTTCATTCTAAAATCTGACTTTTAAAATAGATGTTTCATTTAAAAAAAAATAAATAAGAGAGAGAGAAAGAAACCTGAATAAGAGCAAGCAAGATAGTTTATTCGCATTGAAGAAATAGAACCTACGTTCAGTTTTAACATAAGGATGTTAAAAATAAATTCAGGGAGCCAGTACCTGCGAGGCAGTCCTAACACCCTTATCACTTTCTTCTCCACCTTTGTGGGCTTCTTCAATTTTCCTTGCATTTCTTGAGGCATATTCTACAAGCAATCCCTTCTACCTAAAGAGCTTGAAATATTATCTGACATAGTCAAGCTACGGTCCATGTTTTCTCTAGGTTTTCAAAAAACATGTAATGCCCATTAGAGCGAAGTAACACTGCTGACCTCCACATAATTAAACACCTGAACTGAGATTCTGGTATCATTATCTCTAGGTGTAGGACACAAGTAACATTAAAACTAAAATATCTCCTCAATCAAGGACTCAGAATACTGTCATAATTACCTGCCACCTGCTGACTAATACTGTTACATAAATATCATCACAGGAACAATTCTGGTTCTCTGCTCATCAGAGTTCCCCATACCTAAAAGGAAAGGTGGTGTGCTCTCTCTCTTACACTTTTTTTCTTTCCTTACAGTCGAGGGTCACTGCCTTTGATTAATATGCTTCCTTTGGAAACAGTTCAACAAAAGGTAAAAGAGAACACCATACTCACTATGTTGTGGACAGCTGAAGTAGCATAAGGAGAGGTTCCAGACACAACATACTCATATCTGTATCCCTTTTTCTCCCTCTTCCAAAAAAGTCTGACTGAAATTGGAAAATAGAAGGAAACCACCACTATCTTCAGGTTCCTAGCATAAACTGGGACACTGCTGTCTTTTTCTGGCTTTCTGAAACACACTCAAGATAAAAGCTCTCTGCAGGAAAATCCAGAGCCAAAGCCTGCCTTTTTTCAACAATTCTGGTGGAAAAATCGTACATATCTTACACTATATATACAGAGGCAGCACACAAGGCATAAGTTAACTGTTCACCTGTGTTTGTCAATTTACAGTACCCCATCCAACATATTTTGACTTCCCTTTGCTTTGGTTTTGCACTGATGACTTCTGAGCAACTCTATCCTGCAGGCTAGATATTTTTTTCCTGCCTTCTTCACTGATGAAGAAGCTTCCATGACACCCAATGCTAACAACAATAATAAAAGCTATCAAAGCTACAATAGAATGTGCTGATGGAAATAGGGATAGACAAGTCAAGCGACAGAACAGAGGTTCTGCAAATATTGTGTATGAATACAATATTCATTAACTGTTGCAGAGCATTTGTACTCTTTTAGGCACTTAACTCCATTACTCAAAACTGACTTTCTGGTTCTTTAAATTCCTTTTTTGATAAGAAGCCACGAGCCTTCTTCCCTCGCTGCTGCAAGTAAATTACAATACTTGAGGGTAAGTAGGGTGGGGGCAACACTAAAATGAAAACAGCATCAAGTGGTAAAAGGTATTCTAAATGGGAAATCAAACATTACATACACTGTATCTTGTTCTACTAAAAAAGCAAACAAAAAACCCACCCAAAATCTAAACAAAGGTAGCAATACACAGGGCTGCACAAAGCACTTACTGGAGTATCACAAAGTTATGGAAATATGGATGCAAGTGTGATGAATAACTCAATAATGATACTCTCTTCAGTACTGGTGAAGTGAGACTACTTCTCTACCATTGTCTTAGCGTCAGCTGAGATGGAACTACTTTCTTCAGAGCGTCTGGTATGATGCTATGTTTTTGATTCTAGGAGAAAAACAGTGTTGATAACACACCAATGTTTATAGCTGCTGCTAAGCAGTACAGTATAGAGCTAAAGCCCTTCTCAGTGAAGAACTCAAGAAACTGAGAGGAAACAGAATTAGGACAGATGACTTAAACTGGCTAAAGGGATATTCCATACCATATGACATCACGCAGAAGCAGTTTTGAAGGGGGTGGGAGTTCATCTGTCTCTTTCACTGCATGGAGTCTAGCTGGACATCGGTCACAGGGTGATGAGCAATTGCTTGTGCATGACTTCACCCTTTTCCTTTTCATTATCTCAGTAAGTAGTTTTGTTTCAAACCATGAGTTCTACATTTTTTTCCCCAGCTCTTTCCTCTGTCCCACTGGGAAAAGGAGGAAAGAGCAAACGTCTGGGTGGTGCTTAGCCACCTGCTGAGTTAAACCACAACAACCATGCAAACAAATCACAGCAAAGATGGCAAAGTTAAATGATAGTAATAACCTGTAGCAGCAGGAATGCAATGGCACGCACAGAAAATGAGCATGCTCTCAGGACAGGACTTCTATGCAAAGAAATACAGTTTAATGCGTATTGACAAATCAGGGTGAAGTTTAGAAAGAGTACTTTTCAGGATATATAAGCAAGAAGCCTCTCTCACTCCTAATCCTGAGTCAATTAATTGCATTTGTATAGTAACATGTCAAATCTAATTTGATATGGAAGTCTGACACAGCAGTATTTTACTTTCTTAAAAAAAAAAATAAACCAACCAACCAATCAAAACTAAACAAACCACAAAGAAATAAATCCACAGTTTGAGTACTCCCAATATATTTAATAAAAATATCTCTCTTAACACAGCATCTTTTCATCTTTGTAAGAAAGACAACACATCTTACTGAAAATACCAGAAGATAGAACTTTTGTATTTGTTTTTACCCATTAATTTTTTAAATTCCCAGTAAGTACCTATCAGATGAAACTAGAGAATGCTTTGGGAAGATTACATCTGAAGAGACACATCACTGACAGTGAAAGAGACTAAAGGCAATTATTTTGTTACAGAGTCATTAGTTCCTTCAAGTCTTCAGTTTAGTTTTACCCGTTTATTCCTTACAACAAGGTCCACCTGAAACAAACAGTGAGGAACAAAGTCCACTAATTTACACAGGGCATTTGAAAGAGAAGCCAAAGGATGAAAAGCTATACAAGTCATGTTGCAAAAGATCTGCCTGAGCTTTTGGACTCTTGTGTCAGTTCTACGTTAACAATGGAACCAAGTGATAATTTATCACTGCTGATTTAGAATGCATTCTTCCAGTTAAGTTACTTGAAGAATCTTCTGTTTCACAAACACCAGAAAACAGAGCATTAATTTAAGCAACATAAAATTTCAATAAAAAAACAAAAAGGTGAATTTCTGCAATGTCTTTGGAAAACAACTGTGATGACAGTGGACTGTTTTTCTTGTTTTGTTTTGTTTCTGTTTCAAATAATCCAGAGGTTGAGAGAAAGCAAACATTTGTGTATGAAGCCCATTCAGAATGAGCAGAAGTAGCACATACAAAATGACAAATGATTAAAACTTAACATTCACATTTAAGGTGTTTTTTTGTATGTTAATTTGTTTTAGGGAAATGCTACCTACAATTTATTTAAAAATAAACCAAAACAACAACAAAAATAACACGTCAGAGGCAGG
>JANHGO010000001.1:54384030-54396193 GCA_024606505.1 Aquila spilogaster
GGTTTCCCTTCTTAAATATGTTATCCCAGAGGCACTGATGGGCTCAGCCTGGGCCAGAGGCGGGTCTGACTTGGAGCTGGGGAAGCTTCCAGCAGCTTCTCACAGGAGCCTCCCCTGCGGCCCCCTCCCCTGCTACCAAAAAACTCCATGCCACACAAACCCATAACAACAAGGTTTTCAGGAAATTAGTCTTCAGCACAGACAAGCCCCTGTGCAAGTGGTATACACTAGAGACAGAAGATCAAAAACTCAAAGTCTGTAATAATAGTATCCCTCACAAATATGCAAAAGAAGATAGTTAAAAGCTGAAGGGTGGTTAGAAACTGCACAAAGCAAAAGCCCTTTATAACACTCAGAAGCTGACCAAACTAGATCTTGTCTGCTATACCTCACCTGAATTACCTACTCAAATTTCAGTAAGAACACCCCTTCCTGGTGTACAAGTTATATAGTTTTCCAATGAGTTTCTCTGAAAGCAACCTTAAGAGGCATGAACTATTTCACATTTCACACATGCTTCTGAAGAGAGGACACATTTCCAAAAGTGAAGTGCAGTCTGAGATTGGCCTGCATCATATTTAACACACAGCAGCTGAGAGACAGGTTTGTTTCTGCCAGTAAGTCAGAAAGCATTGTCAGACTTCTGCATGTCTTGGAAGTTCTAGACATAGACTTGCTTCAGGGTGTAACCATCAAAAGTATAGGGCCCAGCTTTGTCACCTTAATCAGTGTACTACTTAGTACGTAAAGTTAGCACAAGAACATTTTTTATCTTTACATTTAGATAATGTGATACAGTCAATTAACTAATGGACTACTTGTGTTACGAGAGCTTAACATAAGGATGGTTAGAAGGACACGACCCAAATCAATTTACTCAGGACACTACCAAAACATCCACCATAGAAAGACTTCACTGAACGCCCTAGGAACCTAGCTGAATGGGAACATGAAAATGATGCAGATACCTAAGGACACAAGCTTCCTAAACGAGACACTTAGGTGAAAGTCACTAAAGGACTTGTGCAGGGGGAAGGGGGGCAGAGAAAGGCTGGTGTAGCACTGACTTGTTCTTAATATGTCACTTCTGACAACACATCGCTCACATTGCTTCTGGGGACATGCATGGAAACGTCATTGACTGTGCAGACAGTAGCAGGTGAGAAAAAAGTTGCCAGAAGACCAAGTTACAAAAGATACGAAGGGAGGATAAACATGTCAGCTTCCTTTTGTATTTAGTAATTGTCCTCTGCAGTTTTGCTAATAGAGAAGGATGCTTGATGAGCATATTTATTATGCCAACAGTGTAATTTAACACAGGTTTGACGGTGTACAGCTGTACGTTAGAACTCAAACTTCTTGGAAATACTCTTGCTATGAATAATTTCAGGTAACTTGGCAAATTAGAAGGCAAAGCAAGTATATAAAACGTACAGGTTGTTAAAAAAGTTCTTTCTTTTGACTTAATTCTATGCAAACAATACTAATACACACAAATTAACAAATAAAGAGTGTTTTCTCAAAACAATGCAACATGGCAATTAAATAAGAAATGCCTCCAACAAAAGATTTAAAAAAAAAAATAATTTTTTTTTAATTCCTCCACTGTGAATTATTTTTTTTTAAATCTTACTGTGCAAACATTTATATACTGTTCATTCTTTGAAAAGGACAGTTCCACATTTGATGGAACAAGAAGTGCTAATTACCATGATATTTCTCTTCACCCCCCCACCCCCAAGAACTTCTGTCAAGCTCTCAAGTTCTGTTCAGTTCCCTGAAGCATTTCAAACTAATTCACACAGCAAAATTGTATAGGTTAAGAAGTGAGTAGGTATCTTAACCTGAAACATCATATAATAAAGGGAATTGTACCTGCAGAAAAATACAAACCTAGTCATGGAGACAAGTAGTTTTGTCACACTCCTGTACCTTTCCCCCATACACTACTTGCATAACACCCAATTAAGAGAGGGAAAACCACCACATAAAGAGACAAATAAATCACCCCTTCCTTCAGAGCTCAGAATGACTCTAGAGGACTAAAGCCTGAAGCCTAGAAAGGCATACATGCCCTTTCTTGTTACACATAGAAAGCTTTACTCTTTGTATAAGGGAGCCCAAAATTACAGAACATGAAAATAAAGTTATGTTCACCGAGAACTGCGTGACCATTTTTAGCTTAGTGGTTATTTTCCAGAATAATCTTTATGCTATTTCTCTGTAGGATATTACTACTACTAAGGAACAATACCATCATCCAACCCCCCCCAAATTCTTCATATGCATTTCATCATTGCTCATTCTGTTTTTACTTAATTCTATACTGCGTAAATCAGCTGTAGTATCAGCACCTGTAAGCTGTAACTATTGGGCTGCTTTCACTTTTTATGTAACAAAAAACAAAAGAAACATTTTGGAAAACACTGGTCCCTATGTTTAGCCAAAAATTTTAGGCAACTTGTCGCCCTGCCCCCCAGCCCAAAGATTTGCAGCTATTACCAACTGAGAACCTGAAAACCTATGTGAAATGTTATTTATCACTGCCTAACAAATCACTACTCAGAAATGCCATGAAAATTATTCTGCAATTAAAAGAGGTCTTCTGTAGTCTTAATGTGTTACTAATAAGATCAGAGGTCAGTTTAGAAGACAGATAGAGCAAATGATTCAACAACAGTGATAAATTTTCCACTTCCTATTTAATGAAATAGTCACTTTTTGTTGGCTGAGGGTTCATATTTGACCTTCTGGGAAAACAGGTTATTTAGAGATATACAAAGATAAAAACTTAAAATGAAATAGTCCAGGAAACAATTTACGTACTTAGGATGTCGGATGTCTGGCAGGGATCGTTCCAGTGCTATATTGTTGCTAACAAATATGTTGAAGCCATTTTCCCTATAAGCAGAATCATCATGGTCTTCCTCTGTAAGAGGGTATGGTTTTCCATGTTCACCTTTCCCTACAATGAAACAAAACAATTATTTGCCTCAAACTGACAGCACAAAATGGACTACAAAGATAAAAATAAGTTAGACTGAACTTCAATTAGTACACCGTGTCTGGAACATCTCTAAGGAACTTCTTGCAATCCTTAGCGACATTCCTATTATTTCCAATACAAAAATACAGAGTAGGTACAAATAACAGGACTCGGAAGGCCCTCTGAATTCACCCAGTTCATCTAGCTTTCCTTCTTTCCAGAGACACAATCAGCTTAAAGCCTTTTTATACATAAAAAATTGAATTGTAAATTACGCTAAGACCTTTTTGCATCAGAATCAAGCTTTCATAGCAAAGTTATGAACAAATGGATCAGTTCCAGCAATACTCCTTTTGATTGATATGAGGAACCCGATTACTCAGTTACTTTACATTTTAGCAGTCAGAGCACCCCTCCCCCCCCCCCCCTTTTCCAAAACCAACTTTAACATTGAATAAGTTTAGAGTGTCTAACTTTCCAGAAGAAGTGGTAAGGAAACCAAACGTTTTGTTCTGGGCTCCTTGAACACCCTTGCACTCCAAGGGACCAGGCAGATGTACTCAGTGCTTCTAATATCTCAGCACTGCTGATTTGGTTTCAGAAACTGGTCACTTTGGTTCCCTAAAGAAACCATCTGCTTGTTCCCTGACAAAGCACAGGCTTTCTGTTTCAGCTTTTTATTCCCAAGTTAGTTCTTATCATCAGTCACTTGGCTTAGCTTAGTACCTACCTTAGGCAACTATACCTCTATCTCTTCCACTCAGAGCACAGAGAACAAACAAAAACACTTCAAAGAAAATCAGAACATAAAAGCCTTCACTTCTTCTCAACTATCTTTTTTCTTCTCATTCTTGCAGAGGATGAACTCGTCAGAGTTTCTAAGCCCTTCATGCCTACTCAGGTTCTCAAGAAGATACATTTTCCTCTACAGCTAATTGATCAGCTTATAACCTCTCTGTCCCTCTCCCTCCAGGCCCACTCGTAAGAAAATATCTCCTTTTACCTGAGCTGTTTTAGAGAAATTAATCAACTTCCCAGCTGGATTTGATAAGTGACCAAGGCCACCTGATCCTCAGCTAATCAGGAGCAGCTGCAGGAGAGGATGAAGAGGAAAGCAACTACGAGCTGAGAGAAACATCCAGTATCCTTAAAGCCCATGAGCCTCTGTCAATGCTCTACTTCATATTGCATGCGCACCAAACATTAAAAACATAGAATATGCAATTAAAGATGCTATAGTTACTCAATTTTAGAATTCTTTTGCAGATAAAATAATCATTTTTTTTATTCCAAACTTTGTCCATATAATTACAATTTCATTTAAATTCTTAATGAAAATAATGTTACTCACAAAGGAAACAAGTTAAGTTTGTATTGTAAAAAACTGTGTACGGTATTTCATTACTAACAGGTATCTTGTAATTTTTATTTTCAAACATTGCCAAATGCACGTAACACACTAACATAATATAAAATCTGAGACTAAGCTTCTATGTGAGTCTTCATGATTTCATACTAAATATGGGGAGGAACTATAATATTAAAGGAGCAGCTGATGAGTCAGAGTACTACTCAAATTCAATAGTACAATTATATAAAATCTGTTTCATAATACAGTAACAATAAGCTAATGTAATTCAACCCCCAAGACATAGAAATTTTAGCCCCTCTCTTTCACCATATATTCTAAGTAGACCCAAAGTAACTATTTTAATTTGCTTTTAATAAGAGATTTATCCAGGTAGTTACTAATATAATGGAAATTCCAGAATAAATGACCTATATGATAAGACATACTACTGCTAATCGATGTTTTTGCAATATAATTTTCTGTATATTCCAGCTATTCACCTTGTATGAAGAAAGGTGGATTCTGTGCTTTGCTTTTCTTAGAGAAGTCCATTTGGCTATTCAGGAGATGAATATTTTTTACAGCACTACAGTTTCTTCACATTGTCTCCTGCTAAAGAAACTGAAGACAAGTACTTTTAAAGTACTCTTCCACTTTTCCTCACTGAATATGGAGCACTATCACTAGCATAAGCCAAAGAGTAGATATCATGAGTTGCTAGCTAGAGCAACTCAGGAACGGGCTGAACTTTCTCACATCGTGCTGCAGAAGTATTTGACCAATTGCAGTCTATAAATTGCTTTTGCACTTACATAGTAAGTTGGGCCATGAGGTGCACTAGAAATTGCGAAGCATGACTCTTTCCTAACACTGTATTAAAATATACACGTAGAGCATTAACAAGAGCTTGTGAGCTTTTATGAATCCCCTGAATATTTCTCCCAGCTTGCTTGCTCTCTCACCCTGCAGCTCCTCCCCGTTAGCTGGGGATCAGGTGGTCATCTATCAGATCCAGCTGAAAGCAGTTAGCCAATTTCTCTAAAACAGCTCAGGTAAAGAGACCATTTCTTATGAGTGACCTTGGGAGGAAAGAAATAGAGAGCTTAGAAGGTAAGTATTAAAAAAAATTAAGTACAACTTTTGGATAATCAGTAGGCCTGAAGGGTTCCCTTTGTGCAGAAAACTGCCATATATGAGTCTCCTTAGCATCACAAATTATCATAAGCACATTCAAACTCTCTTCCATCACTGATTTGCTTTCCTAGATGACTGACAGAAATTGCCATCACTGCACACTGGTTTGGAGCTGGACTACCCAAAAGTTTACCTAAAATGCCAGGGTGACAAAGGGAAACTTCACAATGCAGGAATAGTAAAATTCTGGTGAAAAAGAGCATGGAGGAGTTTAATATCCTGTACCCACCAATAGACACATATAAGCCCTCCTATACCATTTGTTCTGCCTGAAGGCAAAATAGCAATTCAGAAAGTGCATCAGGGCTATAAAGGGAACCGAGAGAGTGAAAAAGCCAGATGGTGAATTTTTGGCCTTTTGGGGTTTAAAAGGGGGCTCAACCAAATGTGATGGATAAAACCAAGCCATCACTAAGACCAGATACTGACCCTCTCTGAGGCTAATTTACAACTGCAGCATAAATAACCCCAGAAACCAAGGACAATCAGAAGTTTTAGTTCAGTTACTTGCATTTTGATTTTTCAAGGAGGAGGGAAAGGAGGGGAAGAACCCAAAAGCACAAGAATGACACATATATTCAACCTGGGCCCAAAAATCCCATCAGAATGCTGCATTGCGTGGGAACCCTAGCAGCACTGTTTAATTCATACAGTGCTATCTAACCTTTGTGCTTAGAGAGTTATTACACTGATTTTTAACTCAGTACTCAATGTAAGCAACATTTTGAAAATAGGGTAGATTTTTTCTTTCAAACACTATGACGTTTTTGGAGTTGACATCTCTACATTGCTTATATTGTAAGGGTTTTAATGCACCATCACAAAATGCTTCTCCATAGATATTCAGATAAAAAAATGGTAAAGTAAGATATTCTAGCCATTCAGATAAAGTACTGGCTTGGCCAAATATCAGATGCTCTATAAGGCTTTTTTAGCCCCACTCAAGGATGTTACTGTCTCCTAGGAAACAAAACACTCTATACCTAGCCTTAAAGGTTTAAGTTTCATGCTTGACAACTTGTGATAACTGATAGTTCAAGAACACCTCAGTTAAAGCATCTTCTGCTTATATTAAATACCGATACAGCAGAAGGAGAATAAACCCTCTTGTTCAACAGATGGCATGAAATGAAGAGGATTAGGGTGAGACAAGAAAATAAAAAACCATTCTGTATACTCAGTACAAATGTTTAACAGCAGAATAACGTCTCTGGATCAGCAATGTTGGTACAGTTGCCAGGTATGATAACAGGGGTATTGTTGGCAAAATATATCAGCTGTAAATCAGTTTGAACATGCAACAGGAGTTCTGCACTACTTCCGCATGCAATGGATAGGGGACCTTGCTTAAAATTATGAACAACAAAAGACATTGGAACAGGTTCTGGTTTCAGGGTCTTTGGGGTTTTGTTTTGGGGGTTTGTTTTTATAATTCAGATGAACATTATTTATAATTCAATAGGCATGGTAAAAAAGATTGGCTTTGCCATATAAGTTAAAGGAAGTTAAGCAATTGCTTGATACCTTAACACAGGAAACTAAGTGGATAAAGAGCATAAGCCACTCAGTGTCTGTGGGGAAGAACTGTGTACAAATCTGTATTATTTACTGTTTATACTCACTGCTATTAGTTTACTCAGGCACGACTTCACAGTCACACCAAGTCAAGACTATAATTCGCAAAAGTATTTAAGCACACCCTTTAATTCAAGCATCCTTTAATCCAGTAACATTTGTAACAGGGAATAAGAATTCTCCATGTGCTATATTCTTTACTAAATAAAAGGAGTTTATTTTAATACGTGAACCTACAAATAAGTAAGTCTTCTTATTTACAGTGCATCTTACTATTTTGGATAAGATTAATTCTGCCATTTTTTTAAAGTATATTATGAATTTTTTCTACTACCCATAAATATTCCATCCATAATCTAGTACAACATTGTCTGTGCACATCACATGTAAACTCAGAGCCTATCCTCTCTCATGAAAGTTCTCAGGGGGAGAATAGATATCTAATCTTATCCAAGAGCAATCCTATATTTCAATACAGAACTGGAGTCCCATGGCAGGGGGAGTGATTGTGCTTCTTAGCAAGGGTAGACACAAATTCAAAATGAGTGCAGTCACCTATCAGCTTCAAAGAAAAAGTGTAAGAAGGGGAAATAAAGATCATCAGCTGAATAAAAACACTGAGTCAGACATCATCTTCCACCTTCTTGCCCCATAAACTTCTACACAATAACCTTTTATGCTCCCTGATAGGGGAGTCAGAGTGCAACTAGCCAAGTCAGAGAGCAAAAACTGTTTAAAGCAATCAGTAGTATCTTTCACATCATTTCTGAATTTCCCTAATGCACAGCTGTATACAAGTTTGCCATCTTGTGCTGTGGAGATGGACTTCATATTATTTTGATTGATAAGTATAACAGATGATCAATTCAAATTGCCACCACATTCTGCTTTTTTGGGGAGTGAATTTCCATTTCAGTTCAAAC
Organism: Aquila spilogaster; assembly: GCA_024606505.1. Classification (NCBI taxonomy): domain Eukaryota; kingdom Metazoa; phylum Chordata; class Aves; order Accipitriformes; family Accipitridae; genus Aquila; species Aquila spilogaster. Next base: position 54,392,060 of record JANHGO010000001.1, read on the forward strand.
AAAATGATTTTGTTCCTTATTTTTCCTTATCCTCACAGACAGGAGAGTGAGGTGCAGCACATCTGCTAAAATACTGGTTAAATTATCTTGAACAGAGAGGTGATTTGATAAATGCACAAAAGAGATTTTATTTTATTTTATTTTTTTTTTTTTTTTGGACAGTAAATGTCTCAGCTTCTCGTGGAGTATCTACTCTTGGTGGAGTCCTCATCGTGTTTGGAAATTTTGTATTTTGAAATCTGTAGAAGACATGTATGTGAACATTTTTTATCTAAAATTAGTTCAAGAGTAAAATCAGGGACTAGTACAGACTAGTCCTTGGCAAAAAAAGGGGATAAAGGAAGTTGTTTTATCAAATCACTTTCTCCTTTCTGCTTGCTTTGAACAAATGCCTTTTGTGGTTTTGCATGTTTATATTAATTTCCAGTAAAAAGTACAAAAACTTTAATTCAATAAATGTATGAAGGAATTTTCTTTGCCAATTTGTTATGGAGAGAGAAAATTAAAACTGCATATGCCTCACATGAAAGTAATTGCCTTCATATCAAATGAGACTATCCAAGTAGTAAAAAATGTATATATATATGTCATGGCTTTTCAGATACAAAATAAGAACATTTTTGTAACCGTCTGAATAGTGAAACAATGGGATAGGCAATCCAGGGAACTGTGGAATCCATAAATAGTCAAGAAAGAAATGATACTGTGCCTCAGGGAGATGATCAATACAACTTTGGCCATCTATTGAGGTTGATCCCAATCTTCAATTTCTATGAACTATATGAGAAATAGGAGGAGGACTGGGGATAAGTTGCTGGAATTATATTTTTCCTCAGAGTCAATAAAACTTGTATCAGAAGCTGAAACGTATTCATTACAAGTCTGTTCTACTTTTCCCAAACTTCTCAGAGTATCCCACTAGTTGTACAACTTCATGAGTCTTATTTATAGGAAAGCAATTTAATTGATTTTACACCAATGGAAAAAGGATCAAAAATACCTATTTATTTTTTTTTGCTACTCTACCTTGTAACAGTTTGGAAAGCCATTGCAGTAAGATTTACAATACTTTTAATTATTTATCACATAACTCTGTCAAAGTCTGAGGCAATATAAAAGGCTTTCCCTTAGCATTACAGACACAGCTATAATCAAATCTTACTTATGCAATTGGGAAAAATAAAAACCCTGTCAAGGAAATCCTGAACAATACATTTTTAGCAAGAATAAATAATTTCTTTATAAATACATAAAAAAAAATATTACTGTTTCAATATCAAACTACTACAGAAAACAAACAATCCAAAATTCACTCCAGTTTTCTGGTAGAAAGAACTCAAATTTCTACTGTTTTATTACCCTTTAGATGCCAGTAGCATATACAGGTTTTCTTTTCAAGCACCATGTAGTCCTCAGCAAGTGGTATAGAAATGTTAGTGGGAACAAATATGAGGCCTTGTCCTTCCTGGATTGCTGCTACAGTAACATGATGGCTGGCAGGAGAAATATGAACTAAATTGCTTCTCTTTTCATGAATGGCTTTATACAAATAGCACAGGTTGGGAGAAAAAGGGAGAAAAATATATAACTTTAGATTTTGTTATTTGACTGCCTGCTTGCATCCAGAACTGACAAAAAAAACCAACCACAAGAACAAAAAAACAGAGAGAGAAGAATATGCTGCTCAAAAAATTTAAAAGGCTACATTCATATTGTACTGTAGTTGGATCTTTAGAGTATGGTTTGCTTAGCATTCATGTGAGATAAAAATGAAAAGAACCTGTTGCTGACATAGAAACGAGATCTACACTTACAGCAGTGATGTGTTCCCCCATCCCTCAACAAAAAGAAATCCCATACTGGGTAGGAGGTAGATAAAGTAAGAGCATTTCCTGGAGAGAAGAGGAGATGAGAGGGACAAATGGCAACCTCTGAAATGTACTTATTTTACGTAAATTTGAGAAGAATTTATGTAAAAAGAAATGCATATCAATATGAAAAAAAACCCTGTGAAATACAGCTTAACTGCATTAGACATAATTTCCAGATTTCCATAGAGTAACCACACCTGGACTGACTCTTCATGCTAATCTGAGATCATAACTTCTGTGTCAGACTGCAAGGAAAAAAATGGCACAAGATTTTTTTAAGAGTCCATGAAGTAGGAGAAGCTGATTACCAGTATTCTGTATACATTAAGGGCATAGCAGTGCTTCACGTGCTCTTCTTAAAAGCTAAACCAACAGAAACAGCTAGCAAAAGACACAGTGGTGAGGCAGGGCAGCTAAAAGATGAGAAGAGCAGTAGTGGTGGTGAGCAGAAGAATGAAGCAGCATAGCAAGTGGAGCAAGAAACAGCATCTGGCAGAGTGGCAGAAGCCCCAGGTCACAGCACCAAAGCTCTGGCAACTTGAACTGGGCCTTGTTGAATTGCAGGAGTCCACAGTTCCCAAAGTAAGGAAGGTTTTAGTTCAGGAGTGGGGAACAGTCAGCTGGCCTAGCTGTTGCCTTGCCAAAGAGGACTGCAAAATTATTATTGCTATACTTAAGGAATTAGCCCTTATGTTATTTGTTTAATAAAATATTGTTTGCTGAGTCAATTAATTTGCAAGAAGAAAAAATGAGCTCAGTGCTCCTGAGATTAATTCTTGCAGGTATCTAGGCATTTTACTAGATATCGCTTTAAATTTCAACCTGGCCCTTGCTGTTGGCAGTTGTGTCCTGGCAGAAAAGGTGCATTATACATCTAACAGTTGAAACAATCCACCTCTGCTTCTGATAACTTTTGTATCACTCATTCCATTTTGGTTATTTGGAATCAAGACACTGTGCTTTATCTTAAATATGTGCATTCTCTCAATCAATAATTAATTCCTAAACCTTATAGCCTGTGCTTTATGAAACATTAGAGTAGTGTTTCCCTCACATTTTTCATCCATTTGAAACATTAAAAATGCAGCCTCTGAATTTCCAACATACATTGCAGAGTAAAAATACAGTGTGTGTGTGGAAAGTGATTGCTTTCAAATACGTCATGAGGTTAACCAGTGGCATTGTTGTGTTTCAGCAGAAGGGTGAAGCATATGAACTCTGAAAAGTAAATTGTCTGAAAGCTTGAACAAACTCTTCACAAAAATAAATAGAATATTTTAAAAAAAATCTATGGCTTTTAACACTTGCTGCAAGTACTACAATGGCTTGGCAGGCAGCAAGACTCGTTCTACCCCCTTTCCCACTCTTATAAGTCTAGGGGAAAAAAAAGGAAGAAAAAAAAAAGACCATACTATTTAGTATGTCCGGTGTATTTAGAATGCCGCAGTGTACAATGCAAGATAAGCAGCAACACATGCTGTTTTGATGTGAGTTGCTCTATCACTACGGCAGAGCAGCAATATCCTCAGTAGCATTCTGCAGGCTGAGCTCAATCTAATCGTAACTCTGTAGCCAAGGGATGCACAGTACATCTTCTATTTAGTCTTAACTACTTATCACCAAATGCCACAGCCACTAGAATGCTTTTTTCATTTAACATTAGAACAGACGGGCAGTAGACCATTAATCAGAGCCAAACACTGAATGAGCAATCATGTGAGAAACAGAACTCAGCCATAAAAAAGGCTTCACAGTTTGGTTTAGTAACTGAATGACCTGCTAGGATAAAAAGGACCTACTATGGAACAAGATTACCTGAAAAAAAAAAATCTACTAATAGTGGTAAGGTGTTTGTTTCAGTGCTTAAAGAAATTAATTCATACAAACTGCATCTAATAGTCTCTAGTACCAGTGGGTCTTCTATAATTAATGCATGTGTCCAAGCTGATCTCTTGGAAAAGCTCAAACTGAAGTGTTACTAACAAGGTATATACAGGAACTAAACAGCTCCACAAAGTTAATGCAACACTACAGTAGCGTAGGTACTGTTTTAGAAAGCCCAGACATACAAAATGATAGGGTTCTAACAGCTCTAATTAACATGGGACTTTTCCCTCCCCCTCTTTTTTTCTTCATTCTAAAACGTATTATAACTATGTGTCATTTACCGCATACCATCACAGGAAAACGAATACATGGCACAGGATGTGCCATGTAACAAATCTATTAATAGGAGTTCTTTAATTTTTTAATTTTCTTTTTT
>JANHGO010000001.1:54396293-54440169 GCA_024606505.1 Aquila spilogaster
TTTCCTCATAAGAGAGGTGTTCCAGGCCCTTTATCATCTTTGTAGCCCTCCGCTGGACTCTTTCCAGGAGATCCCTGCCTCACCTCCCTGATCACCTCCCTCACCCGGCTGGCCAAGCACTTTTTAATGCACCCCAAGATACCACTGGCCTTCTTGGGGACACTGCTGGCTCATGGCCAACCATCCACCAGGACCCCCAGGTCCCTCTCCTCAGAGCTCCTCTCCAGCAGGTCATCCCCAAGCCTGTACCAGTGCATGCAGTTATTCCTCCCTAGGTGCAAGACTCTAGGCTTGCTCTTGATAAACCTCATCCGGTTTCTCTCTGCCCAACTCTCCAGCCTGTCCAGGTCTCATTGAATGGCAGCACAGCCTTCCGGCGTGTCAGCCATTCCTCCCAGCTTTGTTTCATCAGCAAACTTGCTGAGGGTGGACACTATCCCCTCATCAAGGTCACTGACGAAGATGTTGAACGAGATCGGACCCCGACCCCTGAGGAACACCACTAAATACAGGCCTCCAACTGGACTCTGCACCACCAATCACAACCCAATTACTCAATGTAAACAACATTTTGAAAATGTGCTAGATTTTTTTTTAAATACCAGGCTACTTTTGAAGTTGACATCTCTCCTGCAGTTAAATGTTAAATTTAAATTTTTTTTTAAATTTAATACACCACCGCAAAATGCTTATCCAATGATTGTCAAATAAATAAACAGTAAAGATAAAACAGACATCCAGAGGAAGTACTGACTTGGTCAAATACCAGATGCTCAGGAATTTTTTAGCTCCACTCAGGAATATTACTGCCTCCTAGGAAATAACACACTCTACACCTAGCCCTAATGAATTTAAGTTTTATGCTTGATAGCTTGTGATAATTGATAGTTTAAGAAAACTTCAGTTAAAGCATCTACTGTTTATATTAAACACAGATGCAACAGAAGGAGAACAAGCCTTATTGTTCAGCAGATGGCATGAAGGGAAGCTTAGGATGAGACAAGAAAATCAGAAACATTCTGTATCCTCAGCACAAATGTGTAATAGCAGAATAATGTCTCTGGATCAGCCAGGCGTGATAATTATGAAGAGAACAGGGGTACTGTTGGCAAATTTTATCATCTGGAAATCAGTTTGAACATGTAACAAAAGAGAAGTTCTGCACAGCTTCTGCATGCAGTGGATAAGAGACCTTGCTTGATAAAATTATTAACAGTAAAAAAGCACATTACAAGAGGTTCTGTTTTTGGTTTTGTTTTTTTTTTTTTTTTCCTGTTTATTTGCTTTCAGATGAACATTATAACTCAGCTGGCATGGTAGAAAAAACTGACCTCGCCAAATGAGTTAAAGGAAGTTAAGCTACTGCTTGGCATCTTAGCAGAGGAAAGTAGGTGGGTAAACAGCACAGCTCACTCAGTTTACTGGGGGAAGAACTATGTACAGATCTGAACTATTCATTGTTTATATCCACTGCTATCAGTTCACTCAGGCTAAGTTTCACAGTCACACCAAGTCAAGGCCTCAATTCATGAAATATTTAAGCATGTTTTAATTTAGGAATGTCCAAGCAAGGTATATGTAATTAGGAATGAGAATTCCCACATGCTAAGTGCTTTACTGTATAAAATTACATTTTAATACATTATCTTAAAAATAAATTTACTGTGTATCCTACTATTTTGCACAATTCTGCCATTTTCTAATATATATTAGGAATTTTGTTTGCCTAATACACCTAAATATTCCATCCAGAATTTAGTACAATGTTGTCTGTGCACACTGCATGTAAACCCAGAGACCATTCTCTCTTCTCAATATTCTCACAGAGTGAACAGGTCTAATCATATACTAAAACCATGTTTCAATACAAAACTGGAGTCTCATGTATTTCTTAGGAAGGGCAGAGGAAGACAAATCCAAAATGAATGTTATCAGATGGCAGCTTCAAAAAATAAAATGTGTAAAAGGAGGAATACAGATCATCAGTTGAATAAAAACATGGAGTTCAATATTACCTTCCACTATCTTGCCATATGAGCTTCTCCACAATTGCCTTTTGCGCTCCCTGATATAGGAGCCAAAGCGCAACTGGCTAATGGAAGCCAGAGGGTAAAAACTCTTCAAAGCAATCTGAAGGTTTTGTTTTTTTCTTAAACAATGTTGCTGAATTTCCCTAATGCATTACTATTATTTTATTTTAATTTTGACTTTGAAAAAAGAATCTGCATATAAAAATGAGTCAAAATTCCATTTAAGCATGTACTTCAGTAGTACAGCTTTATACAAGTTTTCCATCTCTTGCTGTGGAGAAGGAGTTCATATTATTTCAGTTAATAAGTATAACAGATAGTACATTCTAAATTCGGACTGCCATCATATTCTGCTTTTTTTGGGAAAAGTGAATTGCCATTTAAAGACTAATGAAATAATCTTATTTTTAACATTTATTTCCACTAAAAAGCATTTCAGATCAAGAAATGAATGAAGGAAATACTCTACTGACATGTTAAGAGTGAGAAATTAAAACTGCACATGCCTCCAATGAAAGTAATTGCCTTCATATGAAACAGGCAGTAAAACAGGTAGTAAAAACTGAATATAGCTCTTCAGGCAGAAAATAAAATATTTTTTCTAACCAGAAGAGTAGTGAAGCAATGGGAGAGGCAATCAAGGGAATGGTGGAAGTCATAAATGGTGAAGAAAAGAATGACGCTATGCGTCAGAGAGATGATCGATACAACTTTGGTCACTGAGTGAGGTTGGCCCCAGTCTTCAATTTCTATGAACTCTATGAAATGCAGGAGAAGGACTGGGCATAAGTCGCTGGAATTACTTTTTTTTTTTTTTTTCTCAAAGTCAACAAAACTTGCAGAAGTTTTTAAACATATTTATTCTTATTAGAACCATATTTGTCACAATTCTCTTCTACTTTTCCCTTACTTAAGTGTATCCCGTAGTTGCACAACTTCAATGAGTCTAAATTACAGGAAAACAATTTGATTGATTTTTTAATCAATGAAAATGGGATTAAAAATACGTATTTGTTTTATTTTCTTGGCTACTCTATCTGCTAACAGCTTGGAAAACCATTGCACTAAGATTTACAATACTAAATTATTTATTACATAACTGTCAAATTCAGAGGCAATATAAAAGGCTTTTCCTTAGCATTACAGATACAGCTATAATCAAATCTTACTTATGCAATTGGGAAAAACAAAATCCCTGGCATCCAAATCATGAACAATACATTTTTCAGGTGAGAATAAATCATTTATTTGTAAATATATAACAAAAATTATTTATTACTGTTTCAAGATCAAACCAACGCAGAAAACAAACAAAAATTCACTCCAGTTTTCTGGTAGAAAACATTCAAGTCCCAACTATTTCATTATCATTCAGATGCCAGTAGCATATTTCTTTCCAAGGACCATGCAGTACTCAATAAGTGGTTTGGGAAAATTATCAGGCATGAATATAAGGCCTTGTGCTCAGGATTGCTGTTATGGTAACATGACGGTCCGCAAGAGAAACATGAACTAAACTGTCTCTCTCTTCAGGAATGGCTTTATGCAAGTAGCATTGGTTGGAAGAAAAAGACAAAGCTTCACATTTTTTTATTTGATTGCCTGCTCACTTCTGAAGTTGGAAAAAAACAACAACCAACAAAACACCCAAAAACCACAAAAGAGGGATGAATATACTCCTTAAAGTTTTGAGAGGGTGTGTCTATATTGTATTGTAGTTGAATCTTTAGAGTACTGTTTGCTTACCAGTAGTAGCATGAGATAAAAATGAAGAGTCTACTGCTAACAAAGAAATGAGATACATGCTTATGGTGGTGATGCATTTCCCCATTCCTCAACAAAAAGAAATTCCACACAATACAATAAAGTAAGAGCATTTCCTGGAGAGGAGATCAGAGAGACACGTGGGAACCTCTGAAATAGACTTATTTTACATATGCAGTCTTACTATGAAAATCATTTGTGTTAAAAGAAATGCATATCAAAGTGAAAAAGTACAGCTTTTTGACTGCATTAGACATAATTTTCAGATTTCCATAGACTACCTGGGCTGGAGCTGTCTCTTCATGTTAATCTAAAGATTGTAACTTCTGTGTCAGAATGCAAAAAAAAAAAAAAAAAAAGGCAGGAGATTTTAAGAGGCCATGAATTGAGAGAAGCAGATTAACAGTATTCTGCATACACTATGGGAATAGCTTCACGCGCTCAAACAAACAGAAAGTGCTGCCAAAAGACACAGTGGTTTGGTGGGCACCTAAAAGTTGGGAAAAGCAGTGGCAGTGGTGAGCAGCACAGGGAAGTAAGGCAGTTAGAGCAGGGAATGGCAAAGGCTGGAAAAGCAGCTGAAGTTCCAGGTCACGCTGCCAAGGCTCTGGCAACTTCAGTCAGCTCCTGTTACACTACAAGGATCAACCCCAACAAGTAAGCGGGACTTTAGTTCAGAACCGATGAACAATCAGCTGCCCTAGCTGTTGCCTTGCCAAAGTGGACTGCAAAATAACTAACGCTACACTTAAGGAAAAAGTTATTTTTTTTATCTATAATAAAATATTGTTTGCTGAGCCAATCAATTTGCAGGAAGAGAAAATGAGCTCCGTGCTCATGAGCTTAGCTTTCCCAGGTATCCAGGCACTCCATTAGATATTGCTCTGAATTTCAGCCTGGCCCCTGCTGTTGATGTTTGCATCCTCACAGAAAAGGCACATTACATAGCTAAGCAGAGATGGATTTTTTCCAACTGTTATGATAGCATTTATATTACTCATTGTATTTTTCTTATTTTACATCCAGACATTGTGCTTTATCTTAAATATGTGCATGTTCTTAGTCAATAATTAATTCCTAAATCTTGTAGACTGTACATTCTCGAATATTAAGGTAATATATCCCTTGCCTTTTTCATTCCTTTGTAACATAAAAAATACCACCCCTGAATTTCCAACATACACTGCTGAGCAAAAATACAGTGCATGGGGGGCAGGACATTGCTTCCAAATACGTCATGAGGTTAGCCTGTGGCACTGTGCTACTTCAGCAAACAGTCAACTGTAAGAACTCTGGAAAGTAAACTGAACACGTGAACAAATACTTCATAAGAATAAACGTTTAAAAAAATCTACAGCTTGTAACACTTGCTTCAAATACTGCAATAGCTTGATAAGCAGAAAGAACCCTTGTACCCTCTTTCCTACTTTAATAAATCTAGATTAAAAAAAGGAAGGAAAAAAAAGAGCACACTATTTGATATGTCCAGTGTATTTAGAAAGCCGCTGTTTACTATGCAAGATAAGCAGCAACACATGCTGCTTTGATATGAACTGCTCTATCACTACAGCAGAGCAGCAATATCCTCAGCAGCATTCTGCAGGCTGAGCTGAATCTAGTCACGACCCTGTAGCCAAGGGATGCACAGTACATCTTCTCTTTAGTCTAACTACTTATCACCAAATGCCACAGCCACAGGAATGTGTTTTTCATTTAACATTGGGACAGACTGGCCGTAAACCATTAATCAGAGCCAAACCTTGCAAGCTCTGAATGAGTAAGCATGTGAGAAAGAGAGTTCAGCCATAAAAAAGGCTTCACAAGGTAATCAGATTACCTGAAGAACGTTTGTTTCAGTGCTTAGATAAATTAATTCATACGAAACTGTTTCAAGAATAGTATTCTAATTGTCACTAGTGCCGGGAGACTTTCTATAATTAGCGTGTGTGTCCATGCAGATCTCTTAATGCAAAATTACACTTGCACAGGCAGAGTTTTAGGAAAATACAGAAATACAGAATGATAGGCTTTGAACAGCTGTAACTAACACAAGACATTTCCCTCCCCCCTTCTTTCTTCATTCTAAAATGTACCATAAGCATGTGCTGTTTAATGCATTCCATCACAGAATAACAACAGGATGTGCCATAGAACAACTCTATTATTAGGAGTTCTTTAATTTATTTTATTTTTTGCATGAATCAGTCTAAAGTGGCTCTAGAAGGTGGCTCTGTGGCTGTTGCATAAATAAGATGGAATAGCCTGTAAAAAGGAATTTAGCTATGCATGAGTCTATGGTGTGCAATAAAAGCACTACCCCATCATGTGCATCCCACAGAGAAAAAAATACATGAGCTGTCACAGCTTCCAGCAAACTTAGATTTAGCCTGTAAGACCTCTACCAGAAAAAAATGTCTGTATCCATTCTTACATACAGAGACATTAAATGCTCACAGCTGAAGTCTAAGGCAGTCCCAGGAACAAGAACTGACTCCCAACACCATGACTCAGTAACAAGACCATCCTTCCTCCTTTTGTAAAGTTGAGAAAAGGAGTCATAAGCAAGAGGAGTTTGTGAATTCAGGGCCATGATGGTAACTTCCTCAGGCAGTACATCTGAATTTTATTGCATATTCAAGTCCACATGGATCCATAGGATTATACAACTCAGTTCCATTGTTCTCAAATAATATGAAACTGAAACCCAGCATGCACATAACTGCCTAGCTTAATAAAGACATGACTGCAAAGCTCAGAGGTACTAGAATTATCCTCAAGACAAGCTGTGTGGTCCCAGGGAACTGAATCAACAAAATGTCCTTATGCTTTTTTCTACTAGACCTAAAGTAACACTTTGTATCCCAATGCCCTTTTCTCTTTTCCCTGTCTTCCTCTGGCCAATCAGTCACTCTTCTGAAAATGATATTGTTACTACTGCAGCTGCATATACTCAGAAGCATCACACTTCTCAGTAACTGCCTTTCACTCCTTTTACAAGACACCACTTCTGCTGCATTCATTAATTTTGTCTTTTATCATTCATTTGGTGGTTTAAAATAAATTCTTCATTTGGAAAGAGCCTTACAACTGACAGATATTCTTGTAGTAAGGAGAACTAAACTTAATGCTTGACCTGGCATGAGCACAGCTCCACGCAGGCTTTGTCCTCCCTAGTCATTGATTCAGTTGTTTCTGAATATCAAGAGCCTAATTAATGTCAACTGTTTTTCAAGCCCCTGACATAAATTTGACTAAACTTCCTGTACTAAAGCTGACTGAAACTACAAGTCAATATGCTGTGAAATCAAGCAGAGATAGATGTGGAGACTCAAAAAAATCACCTTCAACCACGAACTGAATTCCAGCTAATGAGTTTAAAATATTTTCTGTTCAAAAGGACAACTCAACACCTACAGAATGCAACTGAGAATTTATCCCAAGGCCCACATTTATACATTATTCACCAGGAACCTGCACATATCCAATGAGAATATTTTCAGGGAGGTTAATATGCTGAAAACTGATGTTTGGATTCAGCCAAAAGTATTTGCTGAATTCCTTTCTACTTGTTGAAGTCTGGGCTAAAAGAAGCAAATAAGAAAATATATTTTGTAAAACAAACTTTTAAAAATTGCATACTCTTTATGAACCAATACAATACTTTCTCATTCATCACAGAGAGGAAAAAAAAAGTGTAGAATATCAAACCAGAGTCTCATACGCATACAGCTTTAACATTGAGATATACATGAAACAACTACCTGAAAATTTCTTCATCACTGAGAAAAATTAAAAAGTACTAAACTCTGTTACGCTGATGAATGTTGTAACTACGCAACACACAGTAATTCTCAATTCTATTTTCAAACATATGAGAAAAAGCCCCTCAGTAAATTTGGTCTTTGAGTAGAAGGGAGGGGATCTTTAACAATCATGCTAGGAGAGCAAGCATACACGCCTCCCTAGCCCTCCATAAACACAGTAACAGAAGAGGATACAAAGTAGAGATTAATTTAAGTTGCAGGCTTTGTTTCAGAAGCATTACCAGAAATACTACCTTTTATGTTGCTGCTGTTAAATCATCTCTAAATTCATTGGACAACTACGTTAACTTAGAGAAAACTATATTGTGCACTTATTATTTTTTTCCAGTACTTTCTCAAGGATTAAAATTAACTTTTAAAATAGTTAAAAATGTCAACATGCATAGCTGAAATTGAGAGAAATTATGACAGAGGACTTAGACTGGACTACATTCTGCGGATGCTGAGGAAGACTTTCTGCATAAGATTAAGTTTGGCATTTTGAAATGTTTTCAATTTTTGACGTATTACGATAAACTCATTCTAGTTATTAAGCCTTGATTCTTTCATTTTCACTATATTTTTTCAGGACACATTTTCTACAATCCACAATGCTTTTGCTAAAATTAGATGTGAAGCTGACAGAAATCATTAGTAACGAGCTCACTTCCTCTACAATACATTCATCCTCCTGCTCATCTGTGAAAATGAATGAAATACACATAGAGTTATTGAAATAACCTGTCCTTCAATAGACCTTTAATGCCTGTGGGAGTTTGTGCTAAAAATAAATAAATGAATGAAAAAGATGTCTATACGTTACATTCAGATTTTACACAAAGCAATGAGAAACCTTCCAATCAATTTATTTCCCTCTCTCTTCTCCCATTTGTTTGTAACAGCTGACCAAGAAATATTTGAAAACATGACCTGTTCTTTATCAAGGCATTCAGTCAGACCATTGTTCTCAAGGATTCTCATTTAAGGGCCTTCTCAAAATAGGGATTTGGCTCCTGAATTTAGCTCTTAAAAGTAATGAGACTAAGGTTCCCTCAAACTGGGTCTACACTGAGATAGGCCTGTAAGCTAAAATAAAAGCCAAGAATCCATCCTTTTACCAGTGTCCTTATTAGCATTTTTGGGAAGTACAGTTACTATCTACTAAATTGATACAAAATAAAAAAAAAAGAGCTTATGACATTGCTAAGAAACACTTGAAGACTCCAAGTTTCCATGTAACACATCAGAATCTGCAGTAAAACAAAATAAACAAACAAACAAAAACAACAAAAAACAGATGAGCCTTTATGAGGAAAGGCTGGGTGACCTGGGTCTGTTCAGCTTTGAGAAAAGAAGACTCAGAGGTGATCTTATTAAAGGTTATAAATATCTTAAGTGTAGGAGTCAAAGGGACATGGCCAACCTCTTTTCAGCAGTCTGTGGGGATAGGACAAGGGGAAACAGCCATAAACTTGAGCATAGGAAGTTCCACACCAATATGCAAAAGAACTTCTTCACAATGAGGGTGACGGAGCACTGGAGCAGGCTGCCTAGGGAGGTTGTGGAATCTCCTTCTCTGGAGATATTCAAGACCTGCCTGTGCAGCCTGCTGTAGGGGGTCTGCTTTGCAGAATCTCTGGAGGTCCCTTCCAACCCCTACAATTCTGTGATTCTGTGATAATATGATCCACATCACAGTTTATTACAAACTTCAAAACAAAATTGATGATTGTATCAGCTGGGGAAAAAGTCATTTAAATACCATTCTGAAGTGGCAGTATGTTAGTAACTAGCTTAACTTACTGATAAATAACAGCTAATTAAAATGTCAGCCCTCTAGAACTTTAACAGCTCACAGCTTTCACTCTTCTTTCTAAAGCACATGAAGCTTGGATTTTTTCCCAGTATAACCACTTCAACAAAAGCTAGGAAAAAAATACACAGAGAAGCAACTAACATTTTGTTTATTTGCGATCTCTTTTAATTTTTGCATAACATTAAAATCAGATTAGTCTCTCAACTAAAAAATCCACTTTCATGCACATTGGCAAGATAAAATGTCACTCACAGTAATGTGGTTTCTTCTTTTTATTTTTATTTTTTTGTGTGTGTGGAAAGGAGAACTGATTCTTTCATCTCCCAGATACCAATTCGCCGTGAGTGTGGACGGGGTGACTTTGTGTCACATAACACAGCTTCCCTTTGGCTATGGTTTCCTAAAAGGCAGTGATCCCAGAGCATCACTTGATGAGTTAGTGTCTATAAAGCAAATCACAGCAAAACAATCTCATATTTCTGCTTTTTCAAATATAATGACTGGATGTCAGACAAATCACTTCACCAGCCCAGTAACTTTCCTCTGTCAGCTTGTACAGTGAAAACAAGAAGGAAAACATAAATATATGTAGGGTGACTTACTAAGTCATAAACAATACTGACATAACTAGACTGCACACTTAATTCATAGCCTTAAAAGAAAGTTATGAAAGGAACGTAGGCACAATTTCATTCACCTTTTTTAGCAATTACTATTCTATTCAACCCTACTACTGGCCTTTTGAAAGCTGGAGACTAAATCATACTCTGAAATGGTGTTAGTGAGGTCTGCTATGTACTCTGCAAAACATGAAAAAAACTGTAGTTTTGTAATATCATGTCAAAGATAAGCACATGGGTAATATTGTAAAGCAATAAATCATTCAACATCTTTGAGGAACCTTAGCGATTACAAAGTTCAGGCAAGCACCTGGTGAATTTCAAAGAGTAAACAGCTTTCTAATTTCTTGTGAAAGGCTTGATTGTGACTATCATCGTGATTGTTCTACATGATAAAGTCTGTAACACACAAAGTTATTGAATGTGTAGGCAATGTATATGTGGTACCACTATACTTTGCTAATTCCCAACTCCTTCCTGTACTGTGTAGATTAGAAGGGGATTATCCTCTCTTGGGCCTTTTGACATGAATTGTGATCAAAGAAATGCCTTCCTGGAATTTTTAAAAGAAACTATCTTTAAGGCTGGTTTACAGCAGCTTATTTTATGTCTTAAGCTTAAAAGTGACACACAAGTAGTAAGGAAAATCTTTCGTCATTTCTTCTGAGCTGAAAAGTATGGTGTTGATATACTGTAACTGCCGTCAAGTACTTGTTCCAGGTCTTTTGCCACAGGTTAGTCAGGATGCATTTCCCCTTTTCATTGAATTGGGACTTTCAGAGCTAAACAAGCAACAACTGGAAATTGAACTACAAAAGAAAGCAATGTTTCTTTGTGCCATTGAGCCTAGATATAATTGCTCTGAACTGACAAACTTGATAATTTTAACGCGTATCACAAGAGACAAGTCAACTCAATTTAGATGGTCTATAGAGCTCTCCCATCCTTCTTTCGCTCAAAGATGAATCTGTTCTGAAGGACTCTCAGTTGTTCATTTCTTTTTCACTTCTTACTTCCAGGTAGGTACTGTAGGCACTGTAAACCCTTAAGTATTACACATTCACCAACACCAGAACTTCTTCACCGATACTCATGCAAATCCACTGGTAATAATATCCTTAGAACTCAGGAAAAGTTAATAAGCTAAGTAGCAGCCAGGATCTGCTTCCTGGTGTTCTCTATTGATTTTACTTTGCTCTAGTTTGTTTACCCTCCCTCCCCCACTCACAAGCAGTGAGAACAACATGCAAATGCAAGGGGGCTGGAGAAGAAATGGAGAAGAATCTACCTGACATCAACCACAACAATTGCCCCCAAATCTTTGCTTTGAGTACTGAAACCACTGCTTTCCACAAACAGTGTTATATTTCTGGCCTCTTCTGTAGCCATGCAATAGAAGGCTTCAACTGAGGTCCTGTGTGGGTTCATATTACACTCCAAATAATCTCTTAACCAATATTGTGAAATGTCATTTCACAGTCTGAGGAAGCAAGTTTGCTGTCATCCAGGAAAAAAAACTTCAGCATCTGAAATATCAAGCAAACCAGCCCTGTATTTTGTATATACAAAGTTTAAACTTCTGGAGATTGCATCACTGAAAATATCTCAAAATCCAAACCAATACTTGAGAGTATTATAGCCTTATTTATTCCTGGTGTCAGGTTTCAAATTGATCTCACTGTTTTCAGTACAGTGTCCAAACAAATAAGCTTGAGTGTTAGAATGAGA
This sequence comes from Aquila spilogaster, assembly GCA_024606505.1. Taxonomy (NCBI): domain Eukaryota; kingdom Metazoa; phylum Chordata; class Aves; order Accipitriformes; family Accipitridae; genus Aquila; species Aquila spilogaster. The sequence goes on from JANHGO010000001.1 coordinate 54,408,055, forward strand.
TCTTAGTCAACAGCACTTTATATTTTACAGTGCAGATGTTTTTTTTCATATGTGAAACACTTTATGTAACTACAGTAGATCGTAACCATCTTTTCCTTATTATACACACTTTATATGCAATTTCCTTTGCAAGCAATGATTAACATCCAATTTGAGAATTTTTTAATCATGTCAGACTTGCATTAAGACAAACTGATGAACATTTTTCCCTTTTATGAAACAATACATTGTAAACTGCAGGAAGCAAACTCATGATTAATGGTATGAACTATTAGGTTATGACAGCTTATCAGGACCTTGGCTAACACCAAGTTCCAATTATATAGCAAGTTCTCAAATTCTTTCTAAAGGGACTGCAAGTTCAGCAGCCTAAATTAGATTTAGGAAATTAATTTAATATGCAGTGTTGACAGACTTCCAAATGTATAATCCCATCTGAAATACAAGATAAGTAAATCAGCATTTTAGTGCATACTTTTTCCCCCCACAACTTGGATTATATTTCTGTGCATAAGTACCACAGAACAAATCTCTTCCTATCAAGCAGGGAATTACATTTAATGTTGCTGACTGTATGATGCTGACTAAAAATTTTCAGAGTCACTTTGGCACTAAATTTTCCTTTGAAAAATTATCTGAGCTTAAGAATATACACCATTCAAAATAAGAAGGGTTAACCATAGAAGTTTTGGGGAATTATTCTATCTCATTATGAAGAATGCTCGAACAAAAGTGATGGGAAAAAAAAAAGTCACCAATGAACCACTGCTTTAGGTCACACAGAAATCAGTTCTCAGGTGTTCACTACTTTATACTGATGTACTTTTGTACATCACTCTCAACTCTTTTGCCTCTATTTAACACAAAACCCCAGGCATATGGAGTTTCACGCTATTACTATTTTCATCACATATACAATTCATTTCCATTTTAGGTACTTGTTTTCAGAGTGCTATAGTATCTTTTTTTTCAGTTTAGTTTTGATCCCAAGCTCCAGCTTCTGAACTTATGTAAATACGTAAGAATCTTTATCCTGAGATATATTTTTCTACAATAAGACTAATCAGTGGTACAAAACAAGGACAGTTGCTATCAGCCTGAGCTGTCTATGTGCTTCTAGGTAAGCATCATCTTATCTGATGTTTTAATGGTTCATCCATCTCTGGTGAACTAATCTGTACGAAATGTTGGCACTGCAGCATGTAAAGGTCAAGATCTTTAAAATACTTTTCTCCTGACCAAGATAACGCGTCAAAGAGGCAGAGTAGTAAAGACTATATGCAATACTGGCAAGAATACTTTCATTTTTTCCCTCCACCTAAGCCTTCTATGTGCTATTAAAATAAATAAAAAGGAGAAACAAAGACTGTGTAAATGACTCAATAACTGCTAGGATAATGACTAGGTACATTGCAGAAGTTTCTCCTTTGAGATCTTATTAACAGACAGAAGCAATAAAGCGCAACAGTTAAACAAAAAATATTGACAGCTGCATCTTAAAAGTCACTTTATTAATTCCTTAAACCATTTCTTTTAAAGGTGATTTTTTTTTTTAATTATGTTTAGGGCTATAAACACTGGTCCTTAGCAGTTACCATTCTTTCCTAAATTTGCCTTCAATTACTGCAAATTTTCAGTGCCCTTCATGGATTTCAATCATTTTAGGACCCACATGCAATCAGCTTGTAAAGGAAAAAAACCCCGAGTATTTAAAGAGCAGATTTTTGAAATATTTCCTCTACCTAACAGTGTGAAACAGAAACTGAAAAAAAAAAAAACACAAAACCAAAACAAACAAAAAAGTCCCCAACAGAACTTCTAGTATGCAATATTTTTATGGCCCTTTATAGGTTATTAATTTCACAAAAAGAATTAATAAAAATTATTCCAAAATTAAACCCTATTGTTTATTTTCCCATTAGTTCTGCTCTGCTTGAAAGTTTACATTTTTCTGTTTCTCCAGTTCTCTTCTGTTTCTCTTTTGAAATACTTAACCATGGGTAAGCTGTCACTCATAGTCAGAAATTCCTTTTCATAATCAGAAATAGCACCATAGAATCATAGAATTGCTCAGGTTGGAAAAGACCTTCAAGATAATCAAGTCCAACTGCAACCTAACCATACTACCCTAACTCTAACAACCCACTGCTAAATCATGTCCCTGAGGACCATATTCACATACAAATGCTCAATCTGTACTTTCTCTAAATATCCAAGAATTACACATGTGAACTGTTCCTCTTACCTGAAAAGGGGCTATAATTCATCATTAATGCTATTACCTGTAATTGATGAGCACATACAGCAGAGAATTTATTCATGGAATTAGATGTAATAATGGAGTAACAATGACAATGACAGATTCTCTAAGACTCTGAGTCTTACCCAGGGTATAAAGATAGCACTGAAATCAACAGAATTTCTTCTCATGGATCCTTCTGAATTACTACCTCAGGCCTTCCTGGCAATCTCCCGTGAATTTCATACTTTATGGGAGCATTCAGGGGATCTCAGACTCCTAGTTCTTCTTAGAGAGTCTGGAAAACCAGAGGTCATTGGTGCCACAGCAGTTGTCATACTCCTGTAGTGAAGAACTTGATAGACATCAGTCCTTCCCAGACAACCAAAGGAAACAGGGAACTAGGGCAATGTCTGATGAAGTAAAGAAACATGACGAGTCAGTAGCTTATAAATGAGAATGCCAGGGGCTTCAGCATCCAGGATTTCTGCTCTGTCCAGAGATCCTGGCAGCTTTGCACTGCTCTGATAATACCACAGTTGCCGTAGCTGGACTAACAAGCATACTGATAGCTACCTAGGTTATCACCACAAATTGCATTTACATTGCTAACTGAAATACAAGAATACTTTCATATACATGTAAGATATTCACCACTTGCTGAAAAAAAAAAAAAAACAGATGAAAGATTTGCATTTGTTTATAGTTTTCATAATTTTAATGTAAATTAAGCATATTCTTCATCAAGGCATGCCATCAGATGTACTCCCAGAGGAAAATAAATTAATAGAAAGAGCCTTTAGTTGAAATGCTGATTTCTCATCAGAAAGATGGCATGACATATCAGTTCTAATAAAGTCAGTTTCTCTGCTTAGCATGCTCTATTCCCTCCCCTGCCATTCTTATATTTGATTCACTGAATGGGTTACTTCAGAAATGGAAGCAGTAAAACTTCTGAGGTTTTCCTTCCTAAAGTGCCTATAAAAAACATATCACCAAGAATCACGTTTTTAAATTTTCTTTAAAGGTGAACTTTTACATCCATTTTTCTATATTTCAATCACTGGTTTTGAAGTAATGAAATAACATTATTCAGAGAAAAATGGAAGTGATTGGGATGTCTGAATAAAATATCTTTAACTTCACTATGCCTATTCCATACTGATGAGCAGTATGTTAAATTCAATTCATTAAATGCTCCCTCCTGCTTTTGTGTAAATGAGGGCTTGGATAACTGGAACTAATTGGCTATCTTTCCTTTTCTAACAACAGTACAGCAATTAGCTGCTTCTGCGACTTTCCACGTTTCCTCTATTGATTTGTTGCATTCACATATCAAAACCAACAAAGATTCTTAGAACTTCCTTTAAAGCTTTATTTCTGCTCAGAGAGATTGAAAATATTGAAACATTATCAAAAACAAGCTCCAACTAAAACAACAAAATAATCTATAATAGAGAAGTACTTCTAGCACTTTTCTAACTCAAAATTAATACTAAACATGATAGTATACACAAAATATTCAATTAACTTGTCAAAATCATTCTACAGAAGTCATAGCGGTCAAAGAATTCCCAAGACTCCATACAAAATTAGAAATTTTAAATATGATTAATCTACAGTAATAATAGGTATAGGATAAACGATTTATTTATATCAAAGGCTATTTATCTAAGTATGAGAAAATCAAAAAAAGGCATGTCCTACAAGGAGAGGCTCAGGATGTTTGGGTTGCCCTGGAGAAGAGGAGGCCAAGAGATGATGTCATTGTTCTCTGCAGATTCCTGAGGAGGGAAAGCAGAGGGAGCTGCTGGGCTCTGGGGCTCTGCTCCTGAGAAGTGATGGTTAAGATGAGAATAGCACAAAGCTACTCCATGGGAGGGTCATGGTACAGATGGCTATAGGTGTAGGAGCTGATTGCCATTTTGTGAATCTATGCAACAGTACGACAATATTTCAGAGAAAGCTATGTGTAGCCTACTAGACCTTGCTGTGATGTGCAAAACTGATAGCAGTGTAGCCCCATGTCACATGCTAATTTAGAGATTTTTACTAGGTACAGAAAAAACATGGCTTTTGAACAAATTAGCTTTTGAAGAGTTATGTCTCCAAAGACCACTTTGTATTTTCGCCATTGGTAAGAAACAATACCTTACAACATTCTTAATAGAGCTAGAAAGCATTATCTCTTCTCAAGACAAGAAATCAAGACTCTGAGAAAATTAAATACCTGTGAGAAAACTGGAAATTCAACTTAAATTTATAGACTTTCAGACTGCTGCCTTAATTACAGGCCAAACCACCCTCTTCCAGTAACTTCCAATCATTCAGATACAGCTAGAAAAGCACGATCATTTATCCAAAGTCTAGACAAAGAGTGGAGAGCTAAGGTCTATTGCAGCTGCTTCAAAGATTTCACTAAGGACTTCTACATGCATTCTGGGTCTGGCTAGGATGGGGGTAATTTTCTTCACAGCAGCCCCTCCCTGTTGTGCTTTGAATCTGTGACTACAACAGTGTTGATAACATACCAATGTTTTGACTATGTACTTGCACAGCCTCAAGGCTGTTTCTTTTTCCAACAAGTCATTTAGTCTGGGCAAGAAGTCTGGAAGAGATTCAACCGATAACTGACCCGAAAGGATTATTATGACTGTCATCTGGATTCAGTTACAGAGGTATTTTGAGGGAGTTGTTAATCGTCATCTGACAGTTGGATCAAGACAGCATGATTTATTTTATAACAGTAGATTGGCTGTTGTAAAATAATGACTTTCAGACACTGATTAAGGTGCAATTTAACTACGGTTTCCCTTCCGTCCTTTTAAATAAATGCATCTTATGCTGAATAGCTGTAAATTGCATTACAAAAGAAAGATTCAAATCTGAACATGCTCCTATGACAGAAAGAGGAACACAAACCTTTGTTTGCACATATGGCCTACAACACATGAAGGTACATTAAAATTACATTACTTAATGTAACAAAGTGTCCTTCAGTGCATTTGCAAATACAATTTGCTTCTATTTCCATATCATTTTAAACTGTCAGAATGAAGTAGTGTTAGTGTCAAATACAGACTGTTACTATTCTTTTTAGCTGACTCAAAAGAAAGAATGACAAAAACAAATGAAACACTTAAATTTGCTCTGAACTTAAGCATACCTGAACGCATAGCATCTTTTTGAATACTTTCATAATCATGCCAATCCTTCCTTTTCAGTCCATCAGTCCAGGTGAACAACTGTCCATCTCCCAGCCCCAATGGAATTGTCTGTGAAAATAACAAAACAAAACAAAAAAAACAACACACACATAAATACACACACATATATACGGTTTCCATTATCACAGAACAATATTTATAATATGCCACTAGTGGACAAAACATTCCATTTGTTCAGCGCAAATATTGAACTCTGACTCTGGTAAATGAAGCTACTCTTCTAAATACTTTGAGAAAACTATGAATTTATTTTTTTGCTAAGTAATTAATTGAAGTACATTGAATATTTCTGCAAAAAAAAAATTACTGCAATATTTCTAACTCCAGTATTGGCTTGCTACAGCTGGCTGTCAAGAAGTTTATGAAAGTTAAATGGACCACTAAAACTGAACAACAGGTTGTCAAAAATGCCTCATTCTTCAACAGACGAAGCACCCCTTATTTTTATTTACTTTTATTTGCTTAATTCTCATTTGTGCAGGGTTATAGTTAGTCAGCATCTTCCAATGTTCCCCTTTAACTTTGGAGTTTTCTGGAGTAGCCAATGATGAGTAATTACTGTTTGCATAAGGCCAAACTCATTGCCTCAAAGGAGCAGAGCAAAGAGACTCTTGAAGCACTTTCAAATCCTGTAGATCTATCACTGTGGTAAGAGATAGTATATATATATATATACATATATATATATATATATATATATATAAAACAACCCTAGCAAACAGAAAAGCTCTCCATTTCCAGATTCCAATTTCCTGGATTGAGCTTAACTTATGAAAAATGTGGTTAAAAAAAACTGCTGAAAATTCTGATAAACAAGACAATTTACTGCATCTGTGCTGAAGAAAGGAAGAGATTCATAGCTGCTTAGGAGTAACAAAGTTTCTCATTCTTCTGATTTCTAGGTTTGAATCAGTAAGCTGTGCAGCATGAAGGGCATATGTATAATGCATATTGCAAATGCTTTTTAAGCATGTTCAAAGGATGTGTGAAAACATCTGAAAAGCAGTCCTTTGAAAACAACATTTGACCAGCATTCTACTAAGAAACATTTCAAAATCTCTACAAAAATCTCATGCACACGTAAGAGCAATGCTCTGAATATACGATTTGGTACGTGAACCAAACAAACACTGGAATGATTACTTTTCTTACTGATTTTACACTATTAGCAGCACAAAATGTGAAGACATTCAGTGGCACCAATGGAGATGTCCCAGCACTTTCAGATAGGGTTTCCCTTTTTAGTAAAGACAAGTGTTTGCCAAGGTAAGTGATGTGGATCTGCCAGCTAAGAATTCCTTAAAAAGTAGGTCCCAGTGCCTTCAGAGTAGTGGGTAATGCCAGGAATGATGGGCAAGGCAAAGTACCTCAAGCAAAGGATGCTAGGAAGCCTGTCTGGCAAGATCCATGCAGAAAAACTGTTTTGTATAAGCTGATATTTCTGTGAACCTCAGACATTCAGGGCAAAGCACTGTGGGTCAGTGCCACCCAATAAATCCTTGAGCTACAGAGAAACATCCTTCTTGTTCTGTTAGTGTGACCTACTTTTTTAGTTTTAATCTTGAAGTTAGGTAACCTATATTACATACCACCTAAAAGCAATCCAGCCTGTGTTTACACTTCTATTGCAGCTTTTGCAGACGTATTCCAGGAAAATGTTCTTTTTTCATGTGTTAATATCCATCAGAAGGTCACACAGAATCATAGAATCCTTAGAGTTGGAAGGGACCTTTAAAGGTCACCTAGTCAACTCCCCTGCAATGAACAATGCACAGCTAGATCAGGTTGCCCAGGGTTTGATCTGGCCTCACCTTGAAAGTCTCCAGGGAAGGGGCATCAACCACATCTCTAGGCAACCTATTCCAGTGCCTCAGCACCCTCAGTATAAATGACTTTTTCTTTATATCCAACCTAAACCCTCTTTGAGTTTGAAGCCATTTCCCCTTGTTCTATCACCACAAACCCTGCTAAAGAGTCTGTCTCCTTCTTTCCTGTAGCTCCCGTTCAGATGCTGAAAGGCCGCTACCAGGTCACCTCGCAGCCTTCTCTTCTCCAGGCTGAACAGCCCCAGCTCTTTTCAGCCAGTCTTCCTAGGAGACATGTTCACATCCAGAAAAAGAGAAGAACTGAAGATATTCTGATAAAACTATTTCATGTTATCGAAATATATAATCTTCTGTGGCCTTGAAATTAACTTATTAATTTAATTAATTCTTGTGTTCAAACAATGCTAATGTTTTAATAGTAAGCAGCTTGCTTTTGCAAGTCAGAAACACAAGACAGAACACAGGCTGCAACAGACTTTTTTTTGCACGTGATTCTTGTGCTCATCCTCCTAAATTAGCACTTGAAAGCACATTAACCGTTCCTTCCAAAGTGAGACACAGACAGATTGGCTTCAACTAGACTTGTCAGTAGTGGTACAGCTGGAGTGAATCTCTTGGTCCTGGTCCTACAAATTCAAGACTATCAGAGCTACCAAAAGCAGGATAAACTTTAATTTTGTGACCCTTTATTCCAGTTCTGGCCTCTTTTCCCGAGAACAGTGATTTAAATGGCAAATTTGCAGCACACTGAAAGTGAGCTGAGTAGTACAGTTAGCTGCTGGTTTCCTGTCACCTATTAGCATTTTGATGCAGTTTCTTTACCTGAAAATATTTGCAAGTCTAACGTACCACAGGGCTCTCTTGCAAACATAATATACTGAAGTAAGCAAATTAAGTAAAACTAATATAACAAACAGATAAATCCAAGAACTGTGCAATATATAAAGAGCAAGCTGATGTCTTGTGGCTTGTATTTCAGAAAAGCTCCACTGCCCTAAGATGAAGCAGAAAACAAACCAACACCAAAGTACAGTGCTGATGTCACCATAACTCTTTGATCAAAATAAATACTTATAAGAGAAGCCAATACCATAGTGAACATCCTTGCAAATGGCTTTCTTTGAGTGGCATTCAGACAGCATAACCTCATTAGGAACTCCTAGGGATCTGAATATTTTGGTCCGTAGAAGGATTGGACTTCATAAAAGTTGCCCTATGCACACAACTTCTGTCAGGAGCATGGGACAGGGCTTTAGGAAGGGATGCAGAGTTTCACAGTCAAAGTCTCCAGAAACAGCAAGAATTTTGCAGTGAAAATTCCATGGTTTGGAAGAAATCATAACTGCTTTCAGTCTCTCAGCTAAATATCTCCATTGTCTGCATGAAGGAAGCATTTCTTCTCCTTTTTTTCTTTTTTTTTTTTTTGATATTGCTAGATAGCGTAAAAGAACAAAAAACACTTGGGAAAACTGGTTTCACCATTTCACTTCTGCCTAAGTGTAAACAAGACACTTAAACAGAATTTCTGCTAAAGGACTCCTCAGTAAAACTCCAAGTATGATCACAGCTTCCTTGTTCCTGATGACAATGACTGGAAAAGCCCCCATTTCTAGAGCATCTCTAGTCAGCAAGTAGAAAAAAAAATGTATTTGTAGTCCCTTCATTCTGGCCTCATTCTTCTCTGTACCCACTGTTTTCATTTCTCAGTGCTAAATTTTTCTGGATACTTCGATAATTTACACTATTTTGCTCAGTGCTACATCCTTCTGGAATCTTCTATAATTTACATTAATTGGCATCAAACTGGAATAAACTCTTGTTTTGTTGTACACAGACTATAACTCTCTCCTGTAAGGGCTAAGTCCTGATATGCAGTAGCACTTCATTCCAGTGGAAACCAAGGTATAAGGAAAGAGAAGGACCAGGCAATCACTAGCACCTTCCCCTAGCAAAAAATTAACGTGCAGCAGGGGCACCACCTGACTCTAGAAGCTTGTCAGTGCTCCTACACAGCTGGTTTACCCACATTTTCCCTCCAGACCAGTTTCAGCCATGGTTAAGTTCGAGGTCTGACCAATGAAGACTAGATTCCTATATATTTAAAACACTTGTCTATTTTGAGAATATACTAGGTGAAATTCCTCCACCTAAAATCAGGCCACAGATTCATATTAACGCAGAAAGTTCTTGATTTTCATAGTTTTCCATTAGTTTGCATTTCATATTTTTGTTTTGTAAAACTGAACATTGAATAAATATTTTTGAATTGATTTTAACAAATACTTAGGCATATTAAATATCACTACTGCCTTCTTGGAATTTGGGACCACTTGCTTACTAGCTTGTATAAAAATCCTTGGCTGAACAAAACTTTAGTTATAGGTATTCATTAGTGATACATCATTATTTTGAAATGAGAATCCAGTAGAGCAGCTAAGTTGAAACATGCTCAGCGATTTTCTTCCCCAAAACATTTCTTTAAGTTACTCACAAATAGTGCAATAGCCCCTTCAACTTAAGAACTGTTTTTATCATTGCAGCACTATTCTAATAGCGAAAATCACTCTGCATACATAGAGCTGGATTGTGACTGGCTGTCAAAAAAATCCTAAAACAATTTATCATCCAACCATTTGCTACACCTAGTATGCAGCTGTGAGTTGCACATTTTTAAGTGTTTCAGATCAATGGGGATTATCCACCTACAGCAACATTACATACAACATCTGCCTTACTATTTCATTTTTACATTAACCTCAAACCTTTGGGGATGCAAGACTGATACGCTACTACACAGACTCAGAAGAGTCTTCTCCTCTAGAGAAGTTTCAACATCTGTTTCAATTACAGAGAATATGATGAACCCCCAAAATAGCACAGTTATAAAAAAAAGCTCACTCACAGACTATTAGATTCCTCAGAGGGGAAAAAAGCTTCTCCACTGTGACATCTGAAAGCTCAAACTCAGAAACAAGTGCCTTCATTGAATAACTCATTTATTTTTAATTTCCCTCTGCAGAGGCAGACAATTAGAGGGGTCTGAGGCAAAGGAAGATGCTATATCAATGGAAATATACCTTTCTAAAAACTACAAGGGATAATTACAGATTCACTTTGAGGCTGAGGATTTACTCTCTAGGCTCCAGGGGTTATTTTGCAGAACACCAATATACAATCAACGACTACATTAACAAAACATCAGTAAAGCTGATCAGCATAACCATTTCCAATTGTTTAATGAATTTCAGGAACAGAGGCACTTGTTACTGCTCAGGGAAAGATGCACATGGGAAAGAAACACGGTAAAGAAGACTGAGATGAGACATTTCCATGGATGTTTCAAGAGAAGAATAAAGACAACCACTGTTTGATTCCCCTTCATTCTCTAAATAAAAGATTCTGTACAGTGTTTGTAAACAGTGTTGTATAAAAAAGACAACTCATTATTTTTTCCATACTCTTAACACAGATAAATCTCAGGATGCTAAGCCCTGACCAACTACTGTGACTAAAAAGGACAAAAGAAAATCATAAAACTCATTGAGCAATGAAATTCATTCACTTATCAGAATAAAGTTAGGGATCACTTTTCAAAGTGGTAGAATCACTGGATATGCCACCATATTTCTATTAAAAATTTGTATATAACTACTGCCCTTTTAATTACTTATTTTATTTTTACTTTGTGCTTTAATTTTTTTCCAAAATACAAAATCTTAATCATCATCAAAATCCCTGACTTGAAGCAATATAATGCAGAATTGAGGACATGATGAATTTCATCATACCTTCTTATTTCCTGTGCCATTTACTTGTTATGCCACAGCAAATAAGTGTTCATTGCACTGACATTTACATTAGTTGAAATAATTAGCTCAGCACATCAAAAAAAGGGCAGCACTTGATTTACTCTGTGACATCTGAATAACTCAAGGTTATTTCATTTTTGAAACACTTACATCAGACTTTCTGTGCTTTCAGGCTCTAGAGTATCAAGGACAATCATGTAACATCACGCTACAAATTCCAAATTGAAGTCATTTAGAAAATGTCAAAATCCCCATGTATTTAATGACTGTGAGAATTTATAGATGGATATAAAAGCTGTTATTGTTGCACTATAGTTATATAGATAGAGTTGCAATCCTACAGAAAAAAAACATCACAACTTCATACTGACCCGTATGCATGCTTGAGCAGCAGGTGAATGAGAATTCTGTAAGGAGGCATTTACCTACTGAAGAGATTTGACTTACCGTGCCAAATTATGGAAGATTTCAGGTGTCTAATAATATGCATCGGTATGAGAAGACTCAGAGCTTCTTTAACACATACAGCCTTGCATGAATCATTCCTAGATTTTGCATCCATTATTCCTTGATTAAGAACTTGAGGTATGCACTGACATTCAGGAAGCAGAATTTTAAGCAAATATATTTTAAAAGTTAACAAGAAAAGGGTTCACACTACTAAACTGAATATATCAGGTGATGCCCTAACAACAGTTCTAAGCTCTGCCACTCTGATTCATGCTGGGCCTACTTTCCTACAGAGAGAGCAAGAGAGAAATATATATATATATATAAACACACACACACACAAATACATAAGTATTCATCATTTCCTGAAATATCAAACACTTCTAAAATAACTATTGTTACCTCATGAGGGCCATTTAATCTATTTTGTCATGTGAAGAATGAATTACATGCTATTATTTTTTATTATTATAAAAGGGAATTAACCAGAAAGTTAAAATTTTATTTACTGATTGGTAAAAATCGTACAGGCAATGCAAGTGAAAGTATTCAAATCCCCCAGAGAATACAGCTGAGTGGAACAGAAGCATCAAGTAACTGTCCTGGGCACATCAGAGTATGTCTCACTGGACTTTTCTGTATTTCAGATAGTGTGCATCATCTTTTGCCCTTTCAACTCAGCACCAAGAAAGATCTGCTCCCCAAGTCAGGTACTTATACTCACTGGTATGATGCCCCTTCCCTTATCTTTGTATTCTGGAGGCTACACAGAGGCTGAGGCCTCTCCTCATAGGACAGATGCTCCAGCCCCTGAAGAGGGGTCAGGTTATGACCAGCTCTGCGGGGCAGAAGACAGAAAGCAGAGCTCCAAAGGAGTTTGGCCACTTTCCTGTCAGCTGATCCTGAAACATCACGAACTGCCAAAGGTGACCTACAAGGTCTGGCAGAGAACCTTGGCTTTCCAAAAAGCTAGAGGGCAGGTGGTAGGATCTACACTGAAAGGCAAGTAAAAGAAATTCAATCTTTTCAAAGAAAGCAACTCCCACCTCTTCCTGTCTGGCAATTTCATCTGCTGACAGACTTGCTCAATAACTAAAAGACTCAAATCAATCTTTCTAAATTTCTTATTTTCACTCTTCTCAATTCCAACGTTACAAAACCAAAACAAACTCAAATAACGTAAGCTTGAATGACAGCTCCAAATGAACTAAACCACAGCATGTTCATTCTTCAGTCATTTTCCCTCTTGCACTTTCTGAAGTTAAATACTTTGCCAGCACAACAGGGTAAGGTTGCACAAAGCCTGTATTCCATACTCAACTATTCATTTTCAGCAACTTTAAAAACATACCTGAAGTCAAGTTAATGATGCTTATTTTTAATGAGTGCCTCTTTCAGAATTTTTCACAGCAAAAAACATGAAAAGGGTTCAAAGAGTCAGCAGGATTTCTGCGAGTATGGCTATTGGTTATTTTTTGAATAAAAGTTTCTCTAAGATCCTTTTGATGAGCAATGCAAAAGATGATTGCAAGTGACTCACGAAAGAATTTATAATTCAATAGATATTGTTTTTAAACATGCATCACCCACTTACAGGAAACTGCCAAGTATGTACTTTATAGAAACAACCTTTTCTCCTTAAAATAAAACCAAACAGCAATAACAATGTCCATGCCAAAGTTTCAGATTGCTAGTAATTTTGCTAACTAACAGAACTTCAGTTAAAAAACAGGAGAGAGACAGATCTCTTTAGGGACTACCTGCAGTTTGCAATATTGCAGAGATAAATAATAACTATTTATGGTTCACTGACATTTGAGATAAACATTTTTCCTCATGTTTAGAATCACGTATGTAGATATTCACTGTGGAGAGAATCACACTGTTTCATACTGGCCACTTTATGAACTCAAGAGAAAAAGTGCTTTCATAGGATTCAGCTGTCAGGATTTTAAGAAGGAAATCGTTTCTCACCGTGAGGTATCCAGGTATCCATCCAATGGTGATTAATACTCAGATTTCCTTATACTAACTTACGTCTAAAGTCATTCGTCTTTTTGAACTTCTTACAATAAAAGCACATCCTTTCTAATTCTTTAATATTCACTGAGTACTGAAAATATTTTAGAAACTGTACAGAATGAAGCGACAACAAATATTTTAGAAGTATTTTCTAATTTTTCCCCCCCTTTGGTGCAGCTTGTACTTAAAAAAAAAATCATTTTATTCAAAGGTGTAAGACTCTTCAAATCTCTGTGGTGCAGCTGATAACAGCTTTGCAACAAATTTGATATCTGTGACCTACCAGACACAGCAATAATAAAAAAAAGAAAGCAAAAAACCCTGCAATTTATTCCTTTTTTTTTTAAAAAAAATAACCTAAACTGAGAAATGTTCTCAATAGAAGCGGATTTTATTCATATTCTGGTGTAATAGAATTGTAACAGAAAGGTCAGATGCAAAAATTGATTTTAGAAAAACCTGAAATCTTGCATAAATAAAAAATACGTTATAGGAATTGAGTTTCTGCTGCAAGAGAGATAGCATATTCTATATTTTTGACTACAGTATAAGGTAAAACTTAATTACCTTCTCAGAGTATATGCAAAAGCTAATAGCTTTCTATGACTACATTTTTTAATTGTTACAAAGAGTAATACTTTCCATGAAAACTTTCATGAACTTTAGATTCTAATCTCTATAAATTCCAATCTATAAATTCCCATACTATGAAACAGCCTCTGCATACAGTTGAAATACAGAAACTTTTTACTTTATACACTGACTGAACAATTTACAAAACAATCTACTTAAGTTCTTTGTTGATCCATGCCACAAAAGAATTCGTATTTCAACAGCACTGATTTGCAGAATATTCAAGTTTTTGGGAACACATGGAACCTACAGCATGTATGGAGGAGGAAAACATTCCACTGTCTTGCTGAGTGCCAGATAGCACTTATCTGTTTACAGATATTCCAGATTATCTAATTTAGGAAGTATTTTTTTATTTTAAAAAATTGTCAGAAAATAATGTTGCTACTATTAGAAGTCTCCTCCTACCCACAAAAACATCCATCAGTCCAAGAATTTGTTAAGAGATTTCAAATAAATGCATCCTTAATAACTTATTTTGAAACTTGCAATTTAGGTTATACTGAATTAAAGAAAACAAAAGCTTGTTTGGTTAACAAAAACAACAAGCCCATACTGGAAAAGGATTGTTATCTTGCATTTTAAAGAAGACACTGAGTCAAACTAATCAGCTCAAATGGCAGTGCATTTGGTTTCTGATGCTCCACTGTATGCACCATCACTTTCTCTTGAAGAAATCTATCCTTATGTCGGCATCGGGCAGAAATTTCCACCGTCTAACAGATTTTCAATCAAACACCACAGACCGCTGCAGAAAATAAGCTGATTAAACAAAACTGACAGGTATGCAATTCCTCTTCAACATCCTTACAGCAGCATGAAGCTGTCCTCTTCAAAGGTCTGGAAGCACAACAGTTTTTGTGTAAAGTCAAACCTGGTTTCCTGAGGCCCATGGCAGGCTGGCACTTGATCCCAAAATGATTAAGTTCAGAACTAATGCAGTTTTTGATGGCTGTACATGTTCATGGATTACCACGTGAGAAGTTTAAGATCCACCTACTTCTTAAAAACATAAAAAACAGCTCCTAGGCTATGAGCCACAGCCACTGTTCCACTTACATTTCATCCAACTCTTCCATCTTGTTTTCATTGTTTTGTTTCATAAACTGGTTTTCATTGTTTTTTTCATCTCATTGTGATTTCTGCATCTGACTTCGAGCCCGTTCCATACGTAATCTCACAATCCTTTCCACTCGTTTCTTTTCTTTTCTCCTAAATGTTTTTAAGTCAAACTATTATAGCTAACTCTGTAAAAACGAAAACAAATTGAGAGAGATTTGGTAGAAAAACTTTGTCTAGCATACCCCTTTCACATGAGAAAAAAAGGATTTCAGTCTTCCCACTAGCTAAAAAATAACTGCTGAATACAATGAGCATCTTAATGTATTAGAACAGATTTTGCTTCTTTAACTGAATCCAGTTAATTGCAGGTTAATTAACACTGAGAAAGTTCTGAAGAATTGTAATATTAAGATACTGTGGCAGCTGCAGTGGCTTTTTTTGTTTTCAAGCTAAGTGAGAATAACAACAGAAAAGGTGTTACATACTTCCTTTCTTGAAATGCTCAGTCCTCACGTTTACAGACACATACTGTGAATGCAAAAACTGAGGAGCTCACAGAAATGATGTGAAGAAAAAGAGTAGTACACAGTTACTAGTGTCAAAGCTATTTTATACACTTGGACCTTGTCAGTGCTATATTTCAGGAGGGAATAGAGGTAAAAATGGAAATATTTTAATAAACTCCTGAGGCTATTAGCTCAATTCTTAATCTTACAAAAGCATGAATAATAAGAAAAAGGCATCATCTAGATCTTTTTACTTTCTTTCACTTTCAAACTGTTGCCATTTGTAATCTTTATTATTTTTAAATGGGTTATCCCAGATAAAATAGACTAGTGATGGATACATAACAATTTTTGTTAATATGATATTCCTTTACAAACAGAAAATAGCACCGTTTCTAGATTTTTTAGGTGAAACCTCTGTGTTTTTTTGGCAGCATTATAATAAAAATACTTATTTTTGAAGTACTAGGATATAAAAACACAACTGTGACATTAAAAAAAAGACAACAGATATCTCATTTAATGTACTATACCCTAACTGTTAACAGTAAAACCGGGAGAATACTTTCTGCTCTGAATTCATTAGGAGAGGGAAACTAACAGCCCAACCTAGAAATCACCACTAGATGATAAACCCACTTGTATTACCTTATAAAGGCTCATGAAAAATCATCATTAAACAAACATAAACAGTAAAAAAAAACCAACACTTATGTCAAAATGGCATTTCCACATACGGTATAAAAATCAGGTGTTCTCAAAAGTTAAAGGAAAAGCAAACTGGCTGTTGTGTCATCATGCTTACTTTTGTTGAAACACCAAAAATAAATTCACTCCTATAGCAGGTTTTAAGTCATGTGTGAAAGTGTGAAATTCAATGATCATTCACAGAATCATAAAAATATATCTGGAAGCTCCTCTGAGAAATAATCGTGCCTGACCTCAAATCAGGGCCCTGTTTGCCCGAAACACTTCCTTGAATTATCTAACAAATATGCCCTTACAAACCTCCAATAGCAGAGACTGCACAGTCTCTCACAGCAATCTATTGCAATGCTTCATTATTTTTGCAATTAAAAAACTTCCCCTTTCATCTAACCTGCATTACACTTGCCATAATTTAAGGCTTTTATTTCTTTGTTCTTTCCACCAGGGATAACGTATTTCCTTTCCAGCAGCTACATCACGGACATGAAAATTATTTTCTCCTCTAGACTAAACATTCTTATTTTTATCAACTTCTCATCTCTTGTCGCTGACCCTAGGAATATATGAACCTTTGAAGAGAACAACAACATTTTTTTTGTTAGTAATTGGATCAGACTAAGACTAGGAAGTATATACTGCTTATTAAAACGAAACAAACATTGAAACACATCAATACCAACTGTACAAAGAATTAAGACAAGTATCTTGAGGCAATTACACGTTACAGTAAGTAATTTAGTCTGTCTTATTTTTAGGAAGTTTTTCCTCTGTCTGACTGCCAACAAAGGAGCCTAGCATACCCATGCTATGCAATCATACACTTTACATTTCCAACCCAATCTCACACTGTTTTACGCAGCAGCACTGAACTGTCTTAAAGTGGACAAGTGACTGAAATGTTGAGACAATCAAGGCAATCAGGATAAAATTATGCCAAACACCTGAAAATACTCAAGTTCAATGGGATACATACAGTTAAAATTACCAGACAAACTATTAGTAATGATGATCCAATAGGTCTTGTCCTTCTCGTGTTGTGCTTGAATTAACACTGATTTCTCCCCTAGCAGCAAGAATATATTTAAAGAATTCAGGTATACACAGAAATTCTTCCCTAGGTAAGAGAATGGGAACAGAAGTGGAAGGGGGGAAAGACTTATGAGAAGTTTTAACAAACTATCTCAAATTCAAACAATGACCTCATTTTTTCTCTCTGAATCAAAAACGTTAAAACTGGACAAACAGATTACCTTCTCTGCCAAATGCTGATTAAGCTGACCTTTCCATTTAACACCAATAGTTTTCAATTATAGAAACATGGTATATTTCACCAAATGGCACACCGTGATTAATTAAATCTAATTTTACCAACAGACAGAAAGTGAATAGCATATTAAAGTAAGGTGAAAGAACAGCTTTGATTGATACACTGAATTTTAATCTCTAATTCCTCATCTCCCACTCTTTTGGTAGGAAGTGAAGGTTACAAATCATTGAACGGGGTAAGCTACTGTAACTCAAACACAACTTTAAATATCTGTCCTTCAGTTTTTCCTCTGAATTTTTTAGCCTATAGTATATAAACACCAAAATGATAGACCTGAAACTATGCGCTATGTGAACAGTTTATAGATATTTAAAATACAGCACTGATATTAAAAATAATTATCACCATTTTTTAATTATTATTGTTTTTGACAGAAGCAGCTATATCCACTTTTGCTAAAGACTGCTTTTACAGATATTGAAAGGTTTCCCTTCTCCTCAATGTCCAGTGCTGGGGATGTAA
This sequence comes from Aquila spilogaster, assembly GCA_024606505.1. Taxonomy (NCBI): domain Eukaryota; kingdom Metazoa; phylum Chordata; class Aves; order Accipitriformes; family Accipitridae; genus Aquila; species Aquila spilogaster. The sequence goes on from JANHGO010000001.1 coordinate 54,426,326, forward strand.
GCTGGTGTTTACTCTTTCATAAAAACAGCATAATTTTCATAGCAACCAGAGTTCATACAGATGGTAGCACTCAAGATTGAAAATGTAAGTATTAGTTACTGTGCCTAAGTATTTTGCACATGAGGTCCTCCTGTTGTGCTGTGCAGATAAATTAATGGAAAGGTTTTGACCGTGCTCAAGAACCTTAAGCAAAAGTACCTTGAACCTGCAGCTTGTGGGTTCACCCAGAGGTACTACAGGATGGTCTTTGAGTGTTTTCATCACCTCCTCTTTTGAGGGCAGGTTTTGAAGCAAGCTCAAGACAACAGATGGCCCCTGCAGGGTCACAGCAGCAATGCTGGTTAACCCAGCCCTCACAGAGGCTTTCTCCCTGCAGGTTTGTATCTTCCAGCAGGCTGGCTCCCACCAGGCTTTCTGTCTGGGAGCTTCAGAGCATCATCATTCCACTTTTGCTAAGCCTCTATGAATAAACATAAAGCACTCTTATTCCCTTTATGCTTCCTTGGCTGAACTGAGCATCCTTATGTTCCCCAACAGATCTGATATCCAGCTGTGCTTCAGTGGCTCCAAGGCAAACTCCAGGGCTCCCTTAAAGACCAATTCTCTCTACAGCTGGGACAATTACTGCCACATAGACACTGAGAAAAAATGATATTATCTCAAGTTTTTACCAATTACAGGTATTAACGTTATTAGTCCCCTTTTTCTCTTAGCTGGATATTTCAATATACAAAAAACCTGAACTTTAAAATGTCTCAGGTCTGGAGAGGAGTCAAAAATGAAACACATTAAGTTGTCAGCTTAATATGTTTTAGAATGCATGGGGACATTAAATTTCACTTTTCATCTATGAATATTAAACATTAATGAGGTCTCAGGTACAAAGACATTCAAATGAAACATCAGAGAGCTGAGTTAGTTCTTATAAAGGGAAAGACAGTTCACTAGGGAAGCTAATAAAGGTCACAACCACAAAAATACCTTAAAACCAGAATATATAATAGAAAAATAAAAGAAAAAATTCAAGTAAACCTCAATTTAAAAGGGCTATTAAGAAAAATATGCACCTTTCCACAAGCAAAAATTCTATATAAAACACAGAGAAATGGAAAGTAATTAAGTACATACTCCTATCCACATATGTATCCCTAACAATCTAACGTTTCAAGTAAGCCTCGGTACAAAGATTTGTAGAATCTTTTCAGTTGGAAGGGATCCTTAAAGGCCATCTGTTTCAACTTCCCTGCAATGAACGGGGGCACCTACAGCTCCATCAGATGCTCAGAGCTCTGTCCAGCCTGACCTTGAATGTCTCCAGGGATGGGGCTTCTACCACATCTCTAGGCAACCCGTTCCAATGACTCACAATATATACTGTAAAAAATGTTTTATTTATATCTAATTTAAATCTCCCCTTGTCCTATCACCACAAACACTGCTAAACAGTCTGTCCCCTTCTTTCCTGTAGCCTCACTTTAGAAATTGTTAGGGCGCTGTCAGATCACCTTGGAGCCTTCTCTTCTCAAGGATGCACAGCTCCAGCTCTCTCACTCTGTCCTCATAGGAGAGGTGTTTCATCCCTGGGATCATTTTTGTGACCTTCCTCTGGACACACTCCAACTGGTCTATGTCTCTCCTGTACTGAGAACTCCTGATGCAGTGCTCCAAGTGAGGTGAGGTCTCACCAACACAAAGCAGGATCACCTCCCTTGACCTGCTGGCCACACTTCTATTGATGCAGCCCAGGATACAGTCAGCTTTCTGGGCTGTGAGGGCTCATTGCTGGCTCATGTTTGGCTTGCCATCCACCAGTACATCCAGGTCCTTTTTGGCAAGGCTGTGCTCTATTCTTTTTTCCCCCAACTTGTACTGACAGTGGAAGTTGCCATGACCAACGTGCAAGACCTTGCACTTGGCTTTGCTGAAAATCATGAGGTTCTCCTAGACTCACTGCTCAGTTTGTTTAGGCCCCTCTGGATGGCATCCTGTCCCTTGGGCATATTGACTGCACCCCACAGCTTGCTAAGGGTGCGCTCAATCCCACTGTTGATGTCACTGATGAAGACATCTCTTGCATTGTGTGACTTGAGAACAACTTGTAGAGCTGACAAACACTATTATGACATAAGCAATATCATAATAATAGCTGCATCCCTCACTCATGTCTCCAGCTTCGGAGATTCCAGTGCCTAGAGCTATAAAAGTAGTAGTAATTGTAATAACAACAGAAACACTAGTGATTACATGAATGTGTAAAAAGTCAATAAGGTAATATGCAATATTTACATTTCAATACAGTCAAAATATAAGGAAAAAAAGATCTGAAGATGAACAGGAAAATCTGTCAAGCAAGTAACAGTTTCTCTCTCCCACCTCAATGATTTACTTTACCATTCTGTGGATGTGTACTTCCCCTCCCTACAGCTATGAAAAGGAAATATTTGTTTCCTCCATCCTTAAAAATGTGTAGTTACAAAGCAAAAAGCAACCTGGGAGAGATTCAGTTTTTAGGAGTATAGACTAGCATACTTAACAGAAAAATAGTAAGGCAAAATTCAATGTTAAAGTATTAAAAAAATTAAATATTAGATTAAAACAAAACAAAAGAACACCTTGAATGTTACTGATCTCCTGAGCTTTACATAAAAACCAGAATTGTACATCCAGGCTATTTTTAGAGATTAAATGATGCAATACTAAAGTTGGTAGAATATGACAGCTAGCAGAGCATATTCTTAATGCATACCATCCATTTAACTGGAAAGTTTTTATTTCTAAATGGTATATTATCAGTCTGGTATACAATAGCTTGGCACACATTCTGTACAGAGATATATTAACAGCTCAATGGTGATTCATAAGAGAGCTCAGAAATTTATTTAAAGATAGCTATACAGTAAGATTCTTTGATGAGATTAAAGCATTTATTATCAGCATTTATATTAACACTCCCTACTACACATGATGTTGAAAGAAAGAAGTCATTATCTGTATGCTCAGAACTTAGGTAAAGCCAAAAGAAGAAGCTCATCACTTATGTAGATCTGATCAGGTCACCACAAATGCTAAATGAAACAAACCTCTCACACTCTTTCTCCAAGTTATTTCTGTGTAGCAAAATTTAAGTCCCCAGAAACACCTGTGGCTCCCTGACTTTATGCAGGTGAAGCCTGTTATTCCTCTAATTGCAGGTGAATAATCAAATGTAGTCAAGGTGAAGGAAAGAAATTGAAATTATTGTCCTGTGTGCAGCATGAATATTAACAGAAGACAAAAGGATATGTGTGTACTATTAAATTGAGCAGCCACGCATCTACACTCATACAAATTGGAAATCTATCAAGTAGGAAGATTTCATTTTTTATGGAATCTCAGAATTCAAGCAAATTTTGTTAAATATTTCCCATGGACACCTTTTCAATAACAGTACCTATAGCAGTTATAATTACAGTTTTACTACAGATCCTTAATTATGATAGTGTCTAAGAGGACTAATTAAGAATCATAAGCCTACTATGCTCAGTAGCAAAACCTAGTTTATCTCCAAATATGCTTGTAAACAGTCTAAATAGATGAGCAAAGAAGTGTAAGCAATGACACAAAGTGAAACAGAATACTTGATGTTCTAGATTATGAAAATAAGTATAGCATAGACAAGGCCTTCTTCTCCTTTGTCAGGTAGGAAGAGAAGGATACATCTATAACTGAGATGTTGACACCTCAACAAATATTTAGCTGTTTGGATGAATAGTAAAGGTTGTAACTCCCTGAGGAGGCAAAAAAACATAACTTTTCAAGTCATCTTCGAAGAAGATATCATACACTATCCTGTCAGAAGCAACTCTTCGTCTCCCTGATTTTTCTTATGATTGGTCTGGAAACTTTCTAAGACACAATTTTCCTTGCATGTACCTTTTTATGTTAAGCAGGCCTGTCAGGTTTTACAGAATAAACAAGATTCATTCATCACTGCCCCCTAGGACCTCTTTATCTCACTCACACAGGCACGACACTAATGACATCTGCAGTGACAGCACAGTGTACTATCAGTAATGGCTTCACAACACACTACTTTTCCTGGAGAATATGTGCATGATACAGCCATTTGTTAGATCTGTAGTTCACTATTTGTATCAAGCCCCTAGACTTCTGGAGTCTGGTGCTACAAGTATAAACTCTACAGAAAGACCACTTGTGTACGTAACATCTCTCCCACAACGTGCCCTGGAACGCATGCATGCATCTGTCCTACATACAGCTTCATTTCTTCAGGTGCTCTGTATTCCACAACATTCAGCAGTAGGTCAAGGTTGTACTTGTCATTCATGTAAGCTCAGGTACTCATCTCCAGCATCTGTGTTCAGCAGCATACATAAACACTTTAAGAATAGTTCATTTTAATGTTTGTCCCAGCATTTCAGTTTAATGTACAATTTTCCCTATAAGTGAGAATAGTTTTGCTTAAGTTGACCTGGAAAAGAAAGCAGAGCTTCAAGGCAAGTTAGAAACAACAATGAAAGACTTCATTTCATAGCAGAGGGGAAAAGCTCTTCAGCTACTGTTAACAGGCTCTTCTGCAATGAAAAATACTATCATTATATCACTATATCTAATATCAATATCTGCAGCAAGGTAAACTCAAGCAGTTCATCCTATAAGCAATTCTCCTAAAAGAATCCATCCAACACAAGCCTCATTCAATTTCTGTGGCAACTGGCTGTAACTTCTTTTTTCATCTATTCCCATTTTTTAACATCTCTTTAAAGGATGTGGTCATCCTTTGAATTAGTGCTCAATTAATCACCAGGTGTCAATACCTAATGCTTATCCTGAAACGGAAAACTCAGTGCAGAAAAACCTTTCAGAAGATTTGTCTTTTAATTTGCATGCATACATGTATGCTTTATATAGGTTATGTGTTTTTATTTTCATCAATGAATTAGTATCATCTAAAAGACAGCAATTCTCAAAATAAAACACAGCTGCAATACCATTGTTACGAATGCTACATTAAAATATTTTTCATAAATATTCCATACAAACTTTACAAAAATTGAACTTGATGGCAAATAATCACATGATGATTATTCCTTTATCGCTTCATAGTTTTTAGAACAAACTGGCACGTTAAGAAGCTGTATTATACAAATAACTGTTATGACTGAATAATTCTGTTAAGGTCCTGAGTGTCTCCCTTCTGGTGTCTGGCTACAGGGGCCCAGAGTCAACATGGAGCTCACAGCACAGAGCATGGCAGCCCTGTCCTACCAGTTGTTATGAGTGCAATGGAGAAGCCTCCATAGGGCTTGGGAGCCATTATGATCTGGTTTGAATGACAGCTGCCACAACCAAACTGGGCCTGTTTGGGAACACTGCCCAACCCATAGACTGTCTTCCCCATCCCTGTGGCCCTTCCTGGCCCTCTTACAGTTCCCGACCCCAGCCAATGGCCACACCATCAGGCTTTGTCAGAAGCATCCTGACCCTCCTGCTGGGCCCTTGCTGCTCCTTGACAAATACTGAACTGAAAATACTCCAAGGTTTCCCTAGCTGATAAGCTTTGAAAACCAGTTTTAAGTGTCTTTGAATTTATACTTAAAATAATCCTCATATTAATTAATCATTACACAATATGAAGTAAGAACAATATGCAGTCAGCTAAAAAGTCAACTGCTGTAGCCACAGAACTGTTGCTATCTGATTCAGACATCAGCCTCGTGAACTGGAATCTACGGAAAGATGACAACTGAAATGTAGTTTTCTCCAGAAGATGCTCTTGAGGCCTGAGAGTCATCCAAATGGTGATTTGGAATACCTACAAAAACTATATCCACAGAAGACCATCTGCTCAAGTTAGCTGTTAAATGAAACCTCAGAAACATGCTAAGCCTGAGGTGAATTAAATCTGGGGAACAACAGATGGAGGTCAATTTTTTGTGACTCGTGGTGAACCTGAGCTTTCTCACTGCCTCTGGTGAAACCATGCAGCGAACTGGCTTCTGGACTCTACACGAATCATTTACAAGAAAAACATCACTCTGCTAAGGCCATAATGTGTGCAATTAAATTAACGTACCTGAAAACAAATGCTATAAACACCAGTCTGTCTGTGTAGAAAATATGACGCTACAGCCATGCATTACTATTTACAAAAAAGAAAAAAGGTCACAAATCATAGAATATACTTTCCATAAAACACCTCAGTCATAAAAAAAGGAATGTAAGTTAAAATAAAGCCAACAAGAGAAGGAAAAAGCATGAAAACAAGTCATTTGCACAGTTAGTAGGTCAAAACAGCATTGAAAAATCTGTCACCTATCAAAAAAGTTTAGATAACAGGGAGATTATTAAGGAAGGCATTACATACAAGCACTATCAATTCATGTAATCTGTTGCTTTACAGACGGTAATATTCTGACAGGGCAGCATGCTGCCTACTAAGAGCAACAGGCTATAGTGTCTGGAAGTAATTCTGTTCAACACAGCATAACTCTTTAGCACTGTGAACTCTCAGGAGCCATCTCTGCCATACTTTTGTTTTGCTAACTAGCCTAGGTTCAGCAGTGTTCATATTCTAAGGACCATTCCCAGTATGTGTTTTTCATTGAGACATCCTGTTCTGGAGACTAGGAGCTGCACAGCATGGATCTGAGCTATCCTATGATAGCTGGATTCCAGAGTCAAAAGTATGGGATATTGTATACAAGAAAAGTATTCCTTGGATAGAGTATTGATGCAAGAGAGTCAAACACCAGCACTTTTACTGGGTGTTGAAATTTTGCTAACACCTACTTTTTACAAACATATATACAAACTCTTTCATATTGGCAAAATAAAATTAACTGACTTCATGATAAAAGTATATATACATATAATAATAATATATAAATGTCTCATTCTTAAGGTCAGTAATGTTGAATTCTTGAAATGGTTGCTGAAAAGCCTGCAGGCATTATTGGCAGTGCATATTACACTGATCAGCACACAAATTTTTATTCCTGCAGTTGATTTACAAAGCTTTCATTATCAATTGCTACGTTTCAATTCAGTTACAGTAAATTCAAATGAAAGATCTAAGATTATGTAATAAAAGATCTTAATTTTTAAAACAGTCTTTGCAGACACAGACATAAAACTTGTTTTTATACTGGTAACAGTTATGGTTTGGATGCCGATTCACTGAAAGCAGAGAAAACTACTGAAGTGCTAAAGGTCTTCCCTATACTTTCCTGTTACTTACCATAAGAAATTCCAAAGCTACAAATGATTTGTTTACAACAATTTAATCCTAAATACTAAAGTATTACAGCTACAATACATTCAAAGATGTGCCATACATTTTTGTAAATCGTACAAAATTTTCAATGTACAATAGTTGCAGTATATTCAAAAATGGAAACAGAAAAAAATCTTCATGGTTTTTGCTTTTCTTAATGTCAGCTGTTTTCTGCTTAATTCTTACGCTTTAGTATGATAGATTGATGCCTATCTGTTAACATCCATACCAAGCTTCTGTGGCAGCTGCCTTAGGTAAACTGTGATCTGTGTTTCAAGAATGTATTTCTACTGCGTGCAGCTGTCACAGGTAAGCTGCTGACAAGTTAACAGAAAGTCTATCATCTTCTTCTATGGCTTTCACATGTGTCATCAGTTGCACTTGTTTCTCACTATAGAGATTTTACTTTTGAAAGGCTTCACTAAAAAGCACAGTGGAAATGAAGGTGAGCAGTGGGTGACGTAAGAACGGAAATAAACTAATAAGTGAAGACATTGTATATTTTGTTTTTCTCTTGGTTAACCACCGTTAGCAGAGAGTACCTCCAAGAAGGGGCCTGCCTGAAAGAATGGCTGGGATAAGGAGAGAGGATACTCGCAGAGAGGATGTCTTTCCTTAATATCTAAAACTTATAAATATGCCCCTGATCTCTACACACTGTCCAAAGTCCATGTTTCCCGACTTTACTTGGTATGCCATACATAAGGGATTGTATGACAGAATAATTGCTCATATACATTTTGTTCTGCTGATGGTGGGGCCATTTGTTTTTGATCTTATACAGTCTAGCATCTTAAAGTACAGTGCAATGAGAAATTATATTAGCATGCATGAAAGAAAGAACCCCAGTATGGCACAGGGTCCATGCAGAAGAAAGAGCCTTGAGATGCCCATGTGAGGAGAACATCTTTTCCCACTCAGTAAAAAAGTAGGAAAAAAGCAAGTACAGCCCAGACTACAGTCCCAGGGTATATCATCCTCAAATGTGTGTAACAGAAAGCAGTATGGAGGGGACTTAATTCAAATAGTGTCATTGGAGAAGAAAAGTGTTCTCACATAACTCCGTAAAGCACCTTAGAAAGTACCTGTATTTTAAATGGATAGTACAAAAGCAGTGTTATCTTTAAAATTATTCTTCTCTTCGTACTTTCCTGGAAGGCTACTACCTAGAATTTTCCCCATTTATTTTTCACATAGATGTAGTTACATCTACATAGTACAATACACTATTCTCAAGAAATGCTAACAATGTAGAAATCTACTTGTTTGTTCAGCTACAGTTATTACTGAAGATAAGCAACATAAATCTGCTAAGCATTAAAAGAAAGCAGTTCCAAGGAATAATGAGTATTTGCTTTTAAAGGATTGGGGGAAAAAGCTATAATTATGCGAAAACGTGCCTCACCCACAAGTTTCCTGCCTTTCCAGCTTGCAAGCTGACTGGAATGACCTAGTCAATCAACAGTCACCTTACAGAGCTCCCTTTCCTGAGGATATTATGTAGTCCTACGTTTATTGCCACAGGGAATCTTTTCTAGCAAACAGGTAGATATAAAGGCTACACAAGGTCATCCTATGTATGCTATGTTTTCTCAACAGAAAAATATAAGCTACTTCTATGCTCTGCTTACTGTTTTGTCCATTAACTAGCTCACCTATATCACAGGAAAATAAAATGGGTTATATCTTGGAATAATGTACTTGAAAGCTTTCTAAATTTTTTTTAATATTATACTTATATATCCTGAGCTTAATCTTGAAAATTTTCTATTTGAAAAAAATATACTAACAGATTTCAACTTCCATAATACTGTATGTATTATTTTCACTGTACTATGAAGAAAAATAAATTCATCTGTACTATAAAAAAAAAAAAGGTGAGAATTTTATACCACTGATAAATTTTTTTCTCATGTAGGAAAAAAAAAGAAAAAAAGAGCTGTTTTTATAATCTAAAGCCAGAACACAAACAAATTTATCTTAAAATAACTTAATAGTTGTAATAAGAAATGCATAGCCCTCTATATGCAGTTCTAGTACTGGAACATAACTACTGATGATTAATATACTCTTAAGACTGCTTTTTGTGTTTCCTTTGTGGCTACTGTAAACAGCAAACCTCAATCAAGTCTTATAGCAAACTCCCACAGAAACTTTGACATTGCCCAAGGGATGAATGTTACATCTGGGATGCCTTCCATACACTACTATCCTTACGCACTTGTTTCTTCACTTTTAAATCTATCCTAGTTAAACAAGCTGGAGATGATTCACACGTTTTTGTTGAAACTGATTTTTGCACGATGTATGTATGTATTTGGGATTTATATATAAATTATATACATATAATAGGATATATTAACAGGGCACAGTAAATGATTGTTACAAGCATAGTAAAATTAAGACTACTTACACCTTCTGGTAAGTTGCACAAAAGATGAAAGAAACTTACGCAGCAGAATGCAATTTACTAAACACGCTCAGGGCTTAGAATTCTCATTCTGCATAGCGCTCAGCTGCACTGGGTGCATCTAGCAATGAGTGGGCTGCAGAGTTGAATCCAAGACCACTGGATACACCAAAAAGCAGGGGAGAAATAGATAAAGGGAATGTATATGCCCTACACATGTTGAAGTTACAGAAAAGGAGAGAACACATAGAAATTCTGTTTTCTCTCAATGACCTGGAAACTTCTTTTCCTTGTTTTCTGCCATCATCAGCAGGAATATTCAAACTCAGATGTAGCAAAACTACAGGCAACTGTGAATGCAGATACAGTGATTAGATGTGTGAATAATTATCTTTTTTTTGCTATTCACAGCCCAAAACACAAAAAAAAGAACTTTCAGATTGCTTGAAATTAAAAAAAATCATAAAATCACAGAATTGTTGAGTTGGAAGGGACCTCTAGAGATCATCAAATCCAACTCCCCTGCCAAAACTGGCTTCCTAGACCAGGTTGCACAGGTAGGTGTCCAGGCAGATACTGAATGTCTCCAGACAAGGAGACTCCACAACCTCACTGGGCAGCCTGTTCCAGTGCTTCGCTACCCTTACTGTTTAGAAGTTACCCTTACTGTTAAGAAGTTCCCATGCACAATTGTGCAGAACTTCCTATGCATCAGTTTCTGACCATTTCCCCTTGTCCTATCACCATGCACCGCTGAGAAGAGTCCATCCTCGTCCCTTTGCCTCGCACACCTTAGATATTTATAGACATAGATCAGATCCCCTTTCAGGCTTCTTTTTTCAAGGCTGAACAGACCCAAGTCTCTCAGCCTTTCCTCATAAGAGAGATGTTCCAGGCCCTTTATCATCTTTGTAGCCCTCCGCTGCACTCTTTCAAGGAGATCCCTGTCTTTTTTGTACCGGGGAGCCCAAAACTGGACACAATACCCCAGGTGAGGCCTCACCAGGGCAGAGTAGAGGGAAGGATCACCTCTCTCGACCTGCTGGCCACGCTCTTTTTCATGCACCCCAAGATACCATTGGCCTTCTTGGCCACCAGGGCACACTGCTTGCTCATGGCCAACCTGCCATCCACCAGGACCCCCAGGTCCCTCTACTCAGAGCTCCCCTCTGGCAGGTCATCTGCAATCTACTGCAGCACAGCAGAATAGCAAGCTGAGAATGAATGCCAAGTACTAAGCAAATCTATAACTGCAGCTAAAAGTAAACAAGTGTCGCTAGCCACAGCAGCTTCCTTATTTTTCATTTTTTAAAATCCCTTTAAAGATTCATAGTTGAATTTTGTCAAGGAAAAATTCTTCCTTAGTTGCAATACTAATTTGTTGAATTGCTAGTGTGGAAAGGAGAGCTTTCCTATAAAGTGTATTTGCTTTTTCCCCCTCTCATAAGCTAGTGGAGCAAAAAGTCATGTTTATTTGTACTGCAGCTTCTTCCCTGATGTCTGTTCTCTTTGCCCAGTCTCTTTCTGGATGTATTTGCTTATCATCAGCATACCTATTTTTACATAGTCTCCTTCAGAAAGGGGAGTGCGACAAAAAAAATAGTGTGGATGATTGTATTCAGAAATCTCAGAGGTGGATGAAACTGCAATGAAACTGGTGGAAACTGGTATCACTTACCAGAGGGAAAAGGGAAGATTATACTCAAACCTAACTCCCTCACTATGCTCCAGCTGACCCTACTTCACTATTGTCATTCTGCCCTGACGTCCTTTGGCCTTTCCTTGTTGTGTGCTGCAGTAATCCTGCTAAAACTGGATCTCATTACCTGTGGGTTGAAAGAACTTTTAACGGACTCAGATGGTAACAACTCTACTGCTAAAAAAGTCTATTTTCGTCATTTTAATACATTGTCTGTGCTTTATCCATGCCCATTGTCCATGCCTACTTAATCAAGCTCTTTTTTGCAGAATGATAAATTTCAGATTTTTGCAGGATACAGAAAAATTTCTGGGTTGCAAGGAGGGAAGACTTTACAGACAAATTCCACTGCAGTAATCTATACACCCTGAGGTAATGTTTTCCATGAGGAAATTATTATTTGTAATAAGTATTCTGTGACTTATTACATTGCCAGGAATATGATTCCATATGAATAAGAAAGCCTTTATTATGCATTGAAACGTAAACGAGGTTCAGTGATACAGAAATTTGCCATTAGGAATGCTACTATAAGGAAAACTGGATGAAGTTTTAGATAAGCGAGAAGATTTTCAATCTGATAAGTTACCCACATGTTCGTAGTGTTCATCAAGATAGCTTCACATTATATATATTAAAAAAATGATTCCATTGAGATATCTTTAGAGCTTCTTTTGTTATTGTTGTTCTATCATAACTGAATTTCAAATGCCATCAAAGACTGTTCTTATGTATGATTGAGGAGAAAATTCTGCTTTGTCTTTATAGTATACTCCTCTGTGACTTCCCCATCCAATGTCAACTGACCAATCTGATATCTAGCTTTTGCTGAGACAAAAATACTGACATTTTTCACTTGTTAGTTTCTGCAGTACTTCTCATGGGAAAAAAAATGGACTATATTGCAATGCCTTTTTTCAGGTTTGCTGTAAATAAATCCAGTGGCAAAGATATCAATTGTACTTCAGGAACTCCACAGAGGAAACTATGTTGCTGTTCAGCTTAAGACCAAGCAAGACACATAACTGTACAACATCTGATGGTATTCATCCCAGGCTACTCAAAGAGCAGGCTGATGTCATCATGAGACCTCTCACCACTTTTCAAGGGGAATCTGGAGAGGTCCTAGTCAACTGGAAGTTGGCAAACATTGTCCCAGTTTTCAAGAAGTCTCCAGTAATTACAGACCTGTCAGTCTCACTTTGTTTTCTGGCAAAATTATGAAGAAGATTATACTAGGAGTAAATGAAAAAACATCTGAAATACAGTCATTGGTCACAGTCCATGAGGGGAAAATCCTGTTTAATGAACTTAACGACCTTTTATGACAAAGTCACCCATCCAGTTGACCAAGGGAAGCCACGTGATGTTACCTTTTGGGATTTCATTAAAGCTTTTGATACTTTTTCTCACAGTACCCTTCCTGACAAAACATCCAGCATATAGCTAGATAAAAACATAATGTGATGGGTGAGCAATTGGCTGATGGGTCAGGCCCAAAAGGCTATAGTAAATGGGATTATATCAGGCTGGTGATCAGTGACTAGCGGGGTTCCTCAGGGCTACATTTTTGGATCAGTTCTCTTTAATGTTTTCATAAATGATTTATATGTAGGACTAGAAAGTGTTTTGAGCAAGTTTGCTGATTATACTAAATTGGGAGGAGCTGTTGATTCCTTTGAGGACAGAGAGACCTGGCAGAGAGATCTAGAGAAATCAGAGAGCTGGGCAATCACCAACCACATGAAGTGCCAAACTCTGACAATACCTGGCAAGGGGCAGTCCTGGCTAAACATACAGACAGGGGGATGAAATGCTGGAGAGCAGCCTGATGAAAGGGATTTGGGGGTCTTGATCAATAGCAAGTTGAACATGAGTTAACAGTGCGGCTAGTCAGACGGAAAGACCAACTGTATCCTGGGATGCATCAAGAACAACATTGCTAGCTGGTCAAAGGAAGTAATTGCATTTGCAGCCCAGGAGGCCAACTGTACCCTGGGTTGCATCAAGAGAAGTACGACCAGCTGGAAGAGGGAGGTGATTCTGCCCCTCTACTCCGTTCTCGTGAGATCCCACCTGGAGTATTGTGTCCAGTTCTGGGGCCCCGAGTACAGGAAGGACGTTGAGCTGTTGGAGCGGGTCCAGAGGAGGGCCACGAAGATGATTAGAGGGCTGGAGCCTCAAAGAGAGCAGACTGAGAGAGCTGGGGCTCTTCAGCCTGGAGAAGTGAAGATTCCAAGCAGACCTTATAGTGGCCTTTCAGTACCTGAAGAGGCCTACAGGAAAGATGGGGAGGGACTTTTTATAAGGCCATGTTGTGACAGCATGAGGGGAAATGGTTTTAAACTGGAAGAGGGTAGATTTAGACTAGATATTAGAAATAAATTCTTTACTGTGAGGGTGGTGAGACACTGGAACAGGTTGCCCAGCAAGGTTGTGGATGCCCCCTCCCTGGAAGC
>JANHGO010000001.1:54440269-54459805 GCA_024606505.1 Aquila spilogaster
ACTGAACTCAAAACATAGCACCGTACCAGCTACTAGGAAGACAGTTAACTCTATCCCAGCTGAAACCAGGACAACAAATGATGCACAGTGCAATTGCTCACCACCCACTGATCGATGCCCAGTTAGTCCCCAAGCAGCAATCCCCCCACCCCCACTCCCCCCAGTTTATATACTGGGCATGATGTCACATGGTATGGAATACCCCGTTGGCCACTTTGGGTCAGCTGCCCTGGCTGTGTCCTCTCCCAACTTCTTGTGTCCCTCCAGCTTTCTTGCTAGCTGGGCACGAGAAGCTGAGAAATCCTTGACTTAGTCTAAACACTATTCGGCAACAACTGAAAACATCAGTGTTATCAACATTCTTTTCATACTGAATCCAAAACATAATACTATACCAGCTACCAGAAAGAAAATTAACTCTATCCCAGCTGAAACCAGGACAGCAACAAAAGGAATTTTAGGGGTAACATATGAGCAGCCAGACCAAAAAAGATTAAATTCATGCTATAAAACACCTTATGAATTCAGCACAAAATTGGGTTTAGACATTTAAACAAATAATCAAATAAGCTTGGGTTCCAGCCCATAAAAGAAATATTTATCAAGGATTACTAATCTGTGGCTAAGCAAATTACTGAGCCATAGCTCATAGGAGACAAAGTATTCTGGAGTCTGTTGTTTGCACATTCTGGGTTCTCATATATTTAAAAAGCAGCAACACTGCAAGATTGGTGTGAAGTGTTAGGTCTACATATACCTGTAACTGCAAGGGTAACAATACTGTTTTGGTATATGCTAGGGCCTAAGAAATGGGAGCATGACTGGAGAACATTATGGTTCCTTCCAACGTATGCAGTAGGGCTTCTTTCCAGTGGAAACCAAGGTATGAAAAAGGAGAAGACCCAGGCACCCCTGCTCCCACCAGTACCTCACCCTAACCATATAAGCGATGCTTATATGTGTTCTTTAGTGACATATCAATATATAGGAATGAGAAACCAGCACAGCTGATTAGCTGAAACATACTCAGGGTTTTCCCCTCCAAAACGTTTCTGTAAGTCACTCACAAATAGTGCAGTCTGCCTCTACAGAACTCAAGAACTATTTTTATCATTGTAGCACTATTATAATAGCAAATATCACTCTGTATACAAAGAGCTGGATTTTGACCGGCTGTCAAAAAAATCCTACAACAATTTATCATCCAACCATTTGTTACACATAGTATGCAGCTGTGAGTTGCACATTTTTAAGTGTTTCAGTCTGAAAGGCATTACCCACCTACAGCAACATTACATACAGCATCTGCCTTACTATTTCATTTTCACATTAACCTCAAACCTTTTGGGATGCAAGACTGATGCAGTACTACACAGACTCAGAAGATCCTTCTCCTCTAGAGAAGACTCAACATCTGGTTCAATTACAGAGAATATGATAAGCCCAAAAAATAGCACAATTATCAAAACCTCACTCACAGACTATTAGATCCCTCAGAGGGGGGGAAAAAGCTTCTCTGCTGTGACATTTGAAAGCTCGAACTCAGAAACAAGTGCCTCCATTGAATAACTCATTTATTTTTAATTTCACTCTTTGGAGGCAGACAATTAGAGGGGACTCAGGCAAAGGAAGATGATATATCAATGGAAATGCACCTTTCTCAAAAAAGACGACATAATTACAGATTCACTTTGAGCCTGAGGATTTGCTTACTAGCTCTAGGGTTATTTTACTAAACACCAACATACAATCAAATACTGCATTAACAAAACATCATATGCTGATCAGCATAACCATTTCCAATTGTTTAATGAATTTTAAGAAATAATCTTACCTAAAGCATAAGCACTTGTTCCTGTTCAGGAAAAGATGCACATGGGAAAGAAAGGTTGTAAAGTAGTACTGAGATTAAACAGCTTCAGGGATGTTTCAAGAGAAGAATAAAAACAACCACTGTTTGATTCTCCTTGTTCTTGAAATAAAAGATTCTGTATAGTGTTTGTAAACAGTGTTGTGTAAAGCAGATAATTCTCTATTTTTTTTCCATCCTCCTAACACAGATAACTCTCAGGACTCTAAGCAACTCAGACCAACTACTCTGATCAAATGACAATAATTAAAAAAAAAAAAAAGAAACAAAACAGAACCCACTGAGCAATTAAATTCATTCCTTTAGCACAATAAAGTTAAGGATCACTTTTTAAAGAGTGGTGTCACTGGATATACCACCGTATGTTTACTATAAATCAGCTGCAAAATCACAATGTGTCCATTTCCCAAATTTCTTTTCTGGTATTATCACAAGCATAGGAAGACAGACATTCTCATGAAGCTTCTTCCCCAACAGTTGGAATGGTCATGAAAACTACTAATTTGGAAAGATTTCCCCTTTTTCTGTTTATGCTAAATTTTAGCATGAGACCATGAAAGTGAAATATTAGCACTACAGCACTCAAATCTGAAGTCAAGTGCTCTCTCACTTGCACACACAAGCAAAATCCATTCTTGGGCAGTGACTGGCTGAGGATATTACAGATGAAAACCAAAATATTATTTCCCCTATGGATGTGCTTGATATAAGGCAGTCTGACCTATAGAAAAGGTATAAAATCCAAACATCACACTATCTCATCTCTACGCCTTTATGCTTAAGCTCTGAACATCACCTGTGTGTCTCTCCTTCCTTGTATCTCTTCAGTGTTAGACTAAAACCCAAAAAAGATCTTACATCTGAACCACCAAATATAACTGAGATCTGCATATAGATATTTTGCAGAGCGAATAGGTACGATACAGTCCTTAAGCGCCTGCAAACTTAAATGGAAGTATAGCAATCTGGATCCACCATGATCTTTCCTAAAGATACCAAGGAGCAGGCATCACACAGCCTGAAAATATCAGCTGACAGGTGTGAACCCCCAGGCTACATGTTTCTCAGGGTCCTTCTCTGGGATGCTGTCCCTCTAGGAGGGGAGCAGTGGCTGCAGCGGGTGCCGTGGCAGGCTGGGGGGGGCGGGGGGAGAGTGGGCAGCAGTCGCCTTGCCCACTGGGGCACCCACCTCTCGGTGGCATTCACTCACAGACAGTTTCGGTTGGCCCTGCACTGCTGCTGGCCAGCCACCGCCTCCCAAAACCGCTGCCCTTTGGAGCAGCACTTCGGGGACATACAAGAGATGCCCAGGGAGAACTGGAGAGACAAGAGAGCCACAGGAACATTTGAGGGACCTCATCCTACAGTGCCACCCTCCCACATACTTCAGAGAAATGACTGCCATAGATCTGGATATCCTCATTAGGTTGGAAGACACTGAGGACAAAGCAAAGGTTGTTCAGTAAAATGTAGAAAACTATCATCTGCTATCAAGAGAAGGTGGTAAGGGTTCTAACGCTCAGAATCTTTCAAAAGAAGAAAAAATCAGAATACCTTCAGATATAATTACTGCCTTTTAATTTTATTTTTCCTTTATTTTTAAGTACTTTAAAAACATTTTTAAAAATACGAACCTGAATTGTTTTCTAAACCCTTGACTTGAAGAAATATAATAGAGTTGAAGACATGATGCATTTCTTCATATGCTCAGATTTCCTGTGCCATTTATTTGTTATACCACAGCAAATAAGTGTTCATTGCACTGACATTTACATTAGTAGAAATAATTAGCCTAGCACATCAAAAAAAGGGCAGCACTTGATTTAGTCTGCGACATCTGAATGACTCAAGGTTATTTCATTTTTGAAACACTTACATCAGACTTTCTGTGCTTTTAGTTTCTAGAATATCATGGACAACCCAGTAGCATCATGTCATCAATTCCAAATTAAAGCTGTTAATAATGTTATTTAGAAAATGCCAAGCTCTCCAAGCATTTCATTACTGAGATTTTTATGGACAGGTATAAAAGCTGTTATTGCTGCACTACAGTTACATTGTTAAAGTCACAAAAATGCAGAAAAAACTAAGTTAAAACATGAGTTTTAAAAAGATCACAATTTCCTGTTGAGCCAGTGTATGAGTGCTTGAGCACTGGGTGAATGAGAACTCTGTAAGGATGCATTTCCATGCTGGAAAGTTGTAATTTATCATGTCAAATTATGGAGGATTACAGTTGCTTAATAATATACTTTGGTATGAGAAGACTAACGGCTTCTCTAGCACAGATAATGTCTTACATCCATCATTCATGGATTAAGAGCTTGGACCATGCACTGCCATTCAGGATGCAGAATTTTAAACACATGTATTTTACAAGTTACCAGGAAAAGGGTTCATGGGTGCCTACTATGTTGACTATATCAGGTGATACCAAGGAAAGTTCTGAGCTTTGCAACTCCGATGTATGTTGAAACTATCCTTAAAAAATTATTTCTCATTTCTTTTAACATCTAGCATTTCCAAAACATCTACTATCGCCTCAATGAAAGGACCAGGGCAACTTCAGTTAATTTGTCATATGAACAAGGAGTTACACGCTGGCATCTCTTACTATTATAAAGGAGAAGCAACCTGAAAGTTGACATTCGTATTTCCTGACTGCTAAGAATGACTCAGGTAACACAGGCAAAAGTATTCTAAATCCCCAGAAGACTACAGTGGAGTGGGACAGAAGAGCACCAAGTAGCTATCCTGGGCACATCACAGTATGTCTAAATGGATTTTTCTGTATTTCAGTCAGTGCCCATTGCGTTTTGCCCTTTCCCTCTGCACCACCGAGAAAGGTCTGGTTCCGTCTCCCACTGGTTTGATGGGTGTAAATACCTTGTCTTGTTAGGGCTAAACAGACCCAGCTCCCTCAGCTTCTCCCCATAAGACAGATGCTCCTGTCCCTTAGGAGGGGGACGAGGGTATTACTAGGTACACAGATGGGGGATAAAATGCACTGAATTCCAGAGGAGTTTGGACTCCGTATCTGTTGAACCGGAAACACCATGCATTACCAACGGTGGCCTACAAAGTCTGGCAGTGAACCTTGGCTTCCTAAATGACACAATTTCAACTGACTGTAGGACAGGAGGTAGGGTCTAGACTTAAGGGATAATAAAAAAAGATTCCTAAGAGCAAGCAACTCCTACCTCCTTTCTGCCTGCTGGTCTAAGCTGCTGACAGATTTGCTCAATAACTAAAACACCTAAACCAATCTTTTCTTAATGTTTTATTTTCACTTGTCTCAATTCCAACGTGGTGAAAAGAAACCAAACTCAGGTAACATAAGCATCTATGGCAGATCTAAATGAACTAAAACACATGCTGACACTGTGCTGCTTCTCCAGGTCTCCTCCTTCAACTCAAGAGTGCTTTGCCAGCACAACAGGGTAAGCTTGCAGAAGAGCCCATATCCATACTTGACTATTCATTTTTGGCAAGTCTAAAAATCATACCTGATGTTGTGTTAATGCTGCTTATTTTTAATGACTCCCTCTTTCAGAAATTATTTTTTACATCAAAAGACATGAAAAGGGTTTGAAGACACTCAGCAGGATTTTTGCCAGCATGGCTATTGGTTGGTTTTTGAACCAACAAAGATCTCTGTAAGACCTTTCTGAATGAATATAAACAATGACTGTGAGTGACTCCTGAAATAACTTATTATATGATAGGTTTCTGGGGTTTTTTAGCCATGTGCCACATGGTCATAGGAAATTATAAGTATGTTCTTTTAGATAAACAGCCTTTCTTTTCTCCTTAAAATAATTTAAAAAAATACCCAAACAAAACAAAAAACCAAACCCAAAGCCAAACCCTATGTCCATGGCAAAGAATGAGATTGTCAGTAATTTTGTTAATTTTAAAAATCTAAAAAAAAAAAAAAAAAAGAAACAGAGAGAAATCTATTTACGGTTTGGGGACTGATTAATTTTTTTACTACCTGCAGTTTGCAATATTGCAAGGATGAATAATAAACATATGATAGTACTTATTGTTAGTAGACTTTTCAGATATATGCATTTTTCCAAGTTTAGAATAATGTCTTTAGATTTTCACTATGCTAAAAATCATGCTGTTTCGTATTGGCCACTGCACCAACTCAAGACAAAAAGTGCTTCTGTAGGATTCAAGTGTTAGGTGTTTTCAGTAGCAAATCATTTTTCACTTTGAGATACCTGTTCAGTGGTGACTAACAATCATATTTTCTTATGCTAACTTACTTCTAAAGTAATTTGCCTTTGAATTTCTTTTAATAAAAGCACATCTTCTCTTAGGTAGTATACACAGAGTACTGGACACATTTTATAAACAGTACAGAATGATCACTACAGTTAGGTTATCACTAATGAGCAAATTTCAACTTATTTGTTGTTGCATGAGACAACAACAATTTCAGAAGCATTTTCGATTTTTTTTTTTCTCCTTTGATGCATCTTTTACTTATAAAAAATTTTATTTTCTTCCCGAGTGTAACATTCTTCAAATCTCTGTGGTATAGCTCATAACAGTTTTACAGCAAATCTGATACCACTGACCCAGCAGACCCAGCAATATTAGAAAAAAATAGCTACCATTTATTATTGCTTTTTTTAAATAACCCAAGCTGACCAATATTTTCAATAGAAATGGATTTTTTTTTTTTTTTGGCATATCCCGTTGCAATAGAAGCATTGTAAGAGAAAGGTCAGATGCAGAAACTAACTTTAGCCAAACTTGGTACCTGGCATGTTTTAGTGCTAAATAAAAAATTTGCTACAAAAAATGAGTTTCTGCAGCAATGAGATAGCATATTCTATATTTTTGACTGCAGTATAAGGTAAAACTTAATTTGGCCTCAGAATGTTTGTAAAAGCTAATAGCCTTCTCTGAGTACATTTTTTTAATTGTTACAATAGAAAAGTAATAGATTTTTTAATCAGGGTTTTAATGAGCTTTAAATTCTAATCTCTTTAGATAAATTACTGTACTATGAAAGAGCCTCTGCATGCAGGTGAAATACAGTAATTTTTTATTTTATGCAATTGTCTGAACATTTATACAAACAGCATAAGGAAAATACTGATATATTTAAATAGTATTTCTGAAGTTGTTTGCTGATCCATGCAACAACAGTGTTGCAAGGGCATGGATTTGCAGAATACTCAAGCTTTTGGCAATGCCCATATGGAGGAGGAAGACACTTAACTGTCTTGCTGAGTGTCACATAGTGCTAATCTGTTTACAAATACTCCAGACTATCTATATTAAAAAGTAAAACTTTTACGCAAAATAAAACCCACAGAAAGTAATGCTGTTCCTATTAGGAGTCTCTCTTCATGCAAAAAGATCTGTCAGTTCAAGAACTGATATTAAAACATACCAAATAAATGCATCATTAATACCCAATTCTGGAATTTGCAGTTTAAGTTACACTGGATTAAAGAAAAAAACCCCATTGTTTAATTAACTAAAGTAATGAACCCACATTGGAACAGAATTATTATCTTGCACTTTAAAGAAGACCTTGAATCAAACTAATCTGCCCAAATGCAAGTGCCAACTCTTATCAGCAGGCTTCTGATGCTGCAGTGTATGTATCATTACTCGATCTCTCGAAGAGTTCTTTCCTATGTGGGCATTGGATAGTAATTTCCATTGTCTAAGAGATTTACAAACAAACTCAACAGACTGCTGCAGAAAGAAAGCCGACTGAACATAACTGACAGGTTTACATTCTTGTTCAGCCTTCTTAAGACAACACGAAGCTGATAAGGAGACCTCTTCCAAGGTCTTTGGAAGCGTGACAATTTCTATGCTTTGTGTGAACTTAACCCGGGTTTACTGAGGCCAACAGCAGTCTTGATAGTGATTCCAGCGTGATGAAGTTTGGAACTAAAGGAACTAAAATTTTTGGTGGTTGTACATGTTCACAGATGATCATGAGAAAAGTCTAAGAGTCATCTACTTTTAAAAAAAACCAGTTCCTAAGCTATGAGCTACAGACTCTGTTTCACTTCCCTATGTAAAGTTAGATTATATTTGGAATACATTTTTTTCCAGTCTGCACTATAACCCTTCTTCCTGCTATTAATAAATCGGGTTTAGGTTTTGGGGGTTGGGTTTTTTGGTTGGTCTCATCATGCTTTCTGAATCTGACTTAACTCCATGCTCATTCCTTTCACAATCTCATGCTCATTCCCACAATAATTTCCTTTCCTTTCTTCTAAGTGTTTTTAAGTCAAGCTATTCCCACGCAAATACCTTTTTATAGGTAACTCTCTAAAAATAAAGTCAATTGAGGGAGATTTGACAAAATAACATTGTTTAGTATACTCTCTTCATGTGAGAAGGTTTTCACTCTTACTTTCTACCAACTGAACAATAACATAAGAATACAATGAATACTAACATTATTAACATACTAAAAGAGAATAGATTTTGCTCTTCTTTAACTGAATCCAGTTAATTGCAAGAACAGGTTAAATTATACCAAAGAAGTTCTGCAGAATCTTAATACTAAGATATTATGGCAGTTCTTGTTGCTGCCGTCATGCGCATTTTTGTTGAAACACCAAAAATAAATTCACTACTACACAAAGTTTTAAGCCATGTTTTATTGTGTGAAATTCAACCATCAGTCACAGAATCATAAAAATAAATCTGGAAGGTCCTTTGAGACATAATCTTGCCCCACCTCAAATCAGGACTGGGTATGCCTAAAGCACTTCCCTGAAGTGTCTAACTAATCTGCCCTTGCAGACCTCCAATAGCAGAGATTGCACAATCTCTCAAGGCAATCTATTTCAATACTTCATTATTTTTGCAATTAGAAAACTTCCCCTTTCATCTAACCTGCATTACTTGCTGTAATTTAAGCCTTTTATTTCTTTGTTCTTTTCACCAGGGACAGGAATAACATATTTGCCTTCCAGCAGCTACATTTCATGGACATGAAAATTATTCTCTCCTGTAGACTAAATGCTCTTATTTTTTCAACTTCTTCTCAGCTCTTGTTGCTGACCCTGGGAGTATATGAAACTTTGAAGAGAACAGCATTACTTTGTTAGTAATTGGATAAGACTAAGAATAGCAAGTATAAACTGCTTATTAAAAAACCCCAAACAAACCAACAAGAAACATTAACACTAACTGGACAAAGAAATAAGACAAGTACCTCGAGGTGACTATTTCCTGAAAATAAGAAAGATTAAATTATTTATTGTAACATGCTTTTTCCCTCCCTGACTGACAACAAAATAGCCTAACATACCCATGTTGTGCATTCATATACTTCATACTTCCAACCCAACCTCACTATTTTATGAAGAAGCAGTGAATTCTCTTAATTAAAGTGGGAAAATGACTGAAATGCTTACACATAATTAAGGCAGTCAAGATTAAATTATGTCACAAACCTGAAAAGATACTAAAGTTCAATGGGATTCATATACTTAAAATTACCAAACTACTAGGAATGATGATCTAACAGGTCTTGTACTTCTGCTTGTGCCTGAACAAATGCTGATTTTTCCCCTAGCAGTGAGAGCATATTTAAAGAATTTGGATACGCACAGAAACTCTTCCCCAGGTGGTAAAATAGGAACAAGAGTGGAAGGAGGGAAGACTTATGAGAGGTTTTAATGAACTATTTCAAATTCGAACAATGACCTCATTTTTTTCCTCTGAACCAAAAACTTTGAAATTGGACAAACAGATGATCTTCTCCGTCTAATGCCATTTAAGCTGACCTTTCCATATTATGCCAATAGTTTTCAATTACAAAACCAATCACAGTATATTTCACTAAATGGAGTACTGTGATTAGTTAAATCTAATTTTATCAACAGCCAGAACGTGAACAGCATATTAAAGTAAGGTGAACAGCTTTGACTGATACACTGAGTTTTCATTTCTAATTCCTTGTCCCCCATCTTTTGGTAGGAACTGAAGGTTACACGTCATCAAACAGGGTAAGCTACTGTAACTCAAACATAGCTTCAAAGATTTGACCTTCAGGTTTTCTCAGACTTCTTTTCCCCTGTAGTACATAGACACCAAATTGATAGGTCTGGAGCTATGTGCTATGCAGAAAGTTTTTAAACATAAAATCCTTTTTTAAAAAAACGAAGACTGACATGAAAATTAATTATCATAGTTCTCTGGGCAGAAGAATCTATATCCACCTTTGCTACAGACTACTTTCACAGATTTTGAAAAAGTCTTTAAAATGCAAGATAATAATTCTTTTCCAATGTGCGTTCATTACTTGAGTTAAAGACGACCTTTAGTCTTCTAAGAACTAGAACCCACCCCAAGTCCAAAGATAGGTATTTGAATTTGCATTTACTTATATTAACTTAAGCAGCTTAATTTTCACAGGCACCCACAGCTCCTGCTGATGTCAGCACTTAAGTTTGAAAATGTTAGTGTTAGTTACTATATCTAAGCATCTTGTACTTGAGACCCTCCTGTGCCATTGCACTGAGGAATTCATGAAAAGACTGTGCTCAAGGGCCATGTAAGTTCTGCAAAAACCATGGCAGACAGAGAAATGGTACTGCCCTTTCCATGGCCCTCACCCCTGAGAAAAGGTGCTGCAGCAAGGTCTTACGG
Source organism: Aquila spilogaster (assembly GCA_024606505.1). Classification (NCBI taxonomy): domain Eukaryota; kingdom Metazoa; phylum Chordata; class Aves; order Accipitriformes; family Accipitridae; genus Aquila; species Aquila spilogaster. The sequence continues at coordinate 54,450,786 of JANHGO010000001.1, forward strand.
ACCATTTCCATAACCCCCTCCTCTGAGGGCAGGTTTTCCAGTAAACTCAAGACAACAGACCTTCCTGCCAGCCTCCCGCTGGGGCACAGCTGTGGTACCAGTTAACCCTGGCCCTTGCGGAGACTTTCATCCCAGCAGGCTCATGTCCTCCTGCAGGCTGGCTCTCACCAGGCCTTCTGGCTGACAGCTTAGGAGAGTCTTGGTTCTGCCTTTGCTAAGTCTTTATGCATAAACATAAAACACTCTTATTCCCTCCGCGCTACCTTGGCTGAACTCAGTATCCTTATGTTCCCCAGCAGATCTGATATCCAGCTACGCTTCAGTGGCTCTAAGGCAAACTCCAGGGCTCCCTTAAAGGCCAATTCTCTCTACAGCCAGGACCATTACTACCACGTAGACACAGAGAAAAAATTATATTATCTCAGCTAGCACCATGAAGTAGCTGCTCTTTAAAAACTGACTTTTTACTGATGACTGTTACAATTACAGGGATTAATATTATTAGTCCCCTTTTTCTCTTAGCTGGATATTTCAATACCCAAAAACCCTTAACTTTAAAATGTCTCGGGTCTGGGGAGGAGTCAGAAAGGAAACACATTAAATTGTCAGTTTAATATATACTAGAATCCATGGAGACGTTAAATTTCACTTTTCATCTATGAATATTAAACATTAATGAGGTCTCAGGAAAAAAGACATTAAAGTGAAACATCAGAGAGCTATGACTTAGCTCATATACAGAGAAAGAAAGTTCACAAGGGAAGCTAATAAAGGTCAAAACTACAGAACTACCATAAAACCAGAACATACAATAGATGAAAAAGAGAGATTCAAGTAAACCTGATTTTAAAAGGGCCATTAAGAAATATATATACATTTCCACAAGCAGAATTTTCATATAAAACACAAAGAAATGGAAAGTAATTAAATACATAGTCCTATTCATGTATGTATTCTAACAAAGTAATGTTCAGACTGAGAGCCCACAGACATCTCTTGGGTGACTCGAGAACAACTTGCAGAGGAAGCTGACAAACCTTGAAATGAAGAATTCAAAAGCACAAACAAAATCATAGTAATAGCTGCACCCTGATGGCCCTTGCTCCTCCCACATTGCCAGTTCTGGAGACTCCAATGCCTACAGCTATAAACACAATAATTCAAAAAACCCAAACACACAGTGATTACACGAAAAGATAATAAGGTAATAAGCACTATCTGCATGTCAGCATACCCAAACTACAGGGAAAAAATAGTTAAGGATGAATAGGAAAGCAAAAGATCATAGGCCAAGCAAATGACGGCTTATTTTTTGTATATTTGTAATTTACTTTTCTTCCTCTACCATTTTATTCACACATACAACCCCTCCCCACAGGTATAAAAGCAGATATTCCTTTCCTCCACCCCTGAAGATAAAAATTTCTAGTTACAAAATGAAAACCAACCTGGGAGATATTCTGTATTTGGAGGCACAGTCTAGCACATCTGACATAAATATAGTGAGGCAAAATTCAATACTAGATGTTCCATAGATAAAACCCAAAACCGAATGTCACAGATCTCCCTAACTTTATATAGAAACTAAAATTGTGTATCCAGGCTGTATTTAAAGATGTAATTCTGTAAAATCAGAGTTACTAGCATATGATGGCTAGTACAGCATATTCTGAATGCATAGTATTCATTTAACTGGAAAGTTTTCACTTCTAAATGTTGTATCATCACTCTGGTATACAATGGCTTGGCACACATACCATACTATGAAATATTAACCGCTCAATAGTAATTTGTAAAATATCTCAGAAATACATTTAAAGATAGATACACAGCAAGGTCTTTTTATTATATTACAGCTTCTCTCACCACATTAACAGTCACCAATACATGTGACTTGAGAAGAGAGATACCAAAATTCTTCACTGTGAGGGTGGTGAGGCACTGGAACAGGTTGCCCAGAGAGGCTGTGGATGCTCCATGCCTGGAAGTGTTCAAGGCCAGGTTAGATGGGGCTTTGAGCAACCTGGTCTAGTGGAAGGTGTCCCCGCCTGGGAAGGCTGGAACTACATGATCTTTAAGGTCCCTTCCAACCCAAACCATTCTATGATTCTATGAGTATCTGTACCCTTAGATCTCAGATAAAGCCATTTGAAGAAGCCCATCACTTACACAGAGCTGATCAGGTCACCACAAACCCTAAATGAAGCAAACCTCTGACAGTCTTTTACTCCAACTCATTTTCTGAGCAGTAAAATCTGAGCCCCCAGAAACACCTGTGCATAGTCACGTGCATCCCTGAGTTTACACAGGTGAAGCCTGTTAATCCTCTAATTGCAGGTGAACTATCAAATCCAGTCAGGGTGAAGGAGAAGGAATAAACTGAAGTTATGCTCTTAGCTGTGCTCAGCATGAACCATGTTAACTGAAGTAAAACAAACGGATATGGTTTTGTTGCTAAATTGAACACCCACACCTCTGCGTTCATACTAACTGCACATCTATTGAATAGAAGTTTTCTTTTTTTTTTAACGGAATTTCAGAGTGCAAGCAAATCTTATTAAACTTTTCCCATGGACACATTTTCAGCAACAGTATCAAGAACAGCTGTAATTAAAGTTTTACTATAGATCCTTCACTATGACAGTGTCTAACATCCCTAGTTAAGAATCACAAGCCTACTGTGCTCAGCAGCAAAACCTAGGTTTTGCCCAAATGTGTTTACAATCTAAGCCTAAACAGACGAGCAGAGAAATATAAGCAATGAGACAGTACGATTCAGCATGGAAAAATTTATTTTCAGTGCGCTACGCACTTAACTAGTACTAAATTCAAGATACAGTCATCACAACAAAGGATTTTTCTTTTTAATTAAGGAATAGTTACACTATTTCACAGAAGTTTACCTTGTGCTCCTCCCAGGCACCTACACAAAAGGGAGATAAGGGTTTAGGCTGAGTTCCATTGGCTGATGAGATTCGCTGTTTCAAGACCTAATGAGAGAGCTGGGGTAATCTCTGAACCACTTGTGGATTAAAATCAAGCAGATAATGCTTCATGTTTTATATTAGGGACAACAGAGTGGCATAGTCAAGGCAGTAGCCTTCTCCTTGTTCTTTGTCGAGGCCAGGGAGAAAGATACAACAGTAATTGAGATGCTGATGCCTGAACAAATATTCAGCTCTATGGATGAATAGGAAAGGTTGCATCTCCCTGAAGATATGGAGAAAAAGCCTTAAGTTTTCAATTTGTATTCAAACAAGATATCATACGTTACCTTTAAATCAGAAATAACACTTAAGCTCCTGGATTTTTCTTATAATTGGTCTGGAAGTTTTGTAAGATACAATTTTCTTCATACACACCCTTATACATTAAGCATGCCTGTTGGATTTTACACAGTCAACTAGATCCATGCATTCCTGCCCTCCAGTACCGCTTTATCTCATTCACACAGGCATGGCACTGATCACACAGGTGGTGACACCAAATTGCACTATCAGTAAAGGCCTCACGTTACCCTGCTCTTACTGGAGAATACGTGCATGATACAGCCCTTTGTCAGGTCTATATTTCACTGTTTACCTGTACCAAGCCCACACTGCACATACAAACCCTAAAGAAAATCCATCACTTGGGTATTGCAACATCTTCCCCATATGTCCTGACTTGGAGAAGTCCTCCATCACACCTCCTGGCATGCAAACATGCACTAGTCATATGCCCACAGTTTCATTTTCATCAGCTGCTCTGTCTTCACTACCATTCAGTACTGATTCAGTACCAGTGTAAGTCAGTATTTGTCATTCATCTATGTTCAGGTATTCATCTATATCAGATTGTCTGTATTTAGCAACATACATAAATCGTTTAAGAATAGTTTCTTTTAATGTTTCTGCCACCCAATTTCAGTTCCACATACAATTCTCACTATGAGAGAATAGTTCTCCTTAAGCTGACCTGAGGAGGAAATAAGAGCTTCAAGAAAAGTTATAACCTAGCTCTTCTCATACCAGAGGTGGAAAAAAACCCTTCAGTTATTGTTAACAGTCTCTTCTAGGATGAAAAATATCATCATTTAATCTCTAATCTATAATATCAATATCTGTATCAAGTGAAACTTAAGCAATTCATTCAATAAGCAATTCAACTAAAGCAATTCATTCAACTCAAGACTCATTCAATTTCTGTGGCAACTGGCTGTAACTTCTTTTTCATCCATTAATGTTTTCTACACCTCTTTAAAGGATGGGCTCATCCTTTGAATCAGTGCTTGATTAATCACCAGGTGCCTGTAGCTAATGCACATATGGAAAGGGAAAACTCACTGCAGAAAAATCTTTTGGAAGAGTTTTACTTGAATTTGAATTCATATATAGCTTTTTTTCTTTCCATCAACGAATTAATATTACCTGAAAGCATTGTGATTCTCAAAACAGAATTTAGATAACTGTAATGTGATCATTATGAACGCTATACGAAATTATTTTTCACAGTGTATCTTAATTACTAAAGTGTAACTTGATGGCAAATAATCACACGACAGCCATTCTTTTAACACTTCACAGTTTTTAGAACAAATCGGTATATTAAGAAACTGTATTATGTAAGGTACTTTTCATACTGAATAATCTCGTCAGGGCCCCGAGTGCCACACCTCCCCCTCTGGACTCTGGCTGGGGGGGGCCTATGCCTTACCCGAGTGACCGCCACTGCCGAACTGGGCCCGTCCACGGGCCTCGGAGCCGGGCCGCGACCCACAGGCGGCCCCCTCGTCCCCGTGCCCCTGCCCGGCCATCCCGGGCCGGGTCTCACCCTGCTTCTCCTGGCTGGGCCTGATCCTGACCCTCAGCTGTGTGCTGGTGGCCCGGCTCAGCCCTGCCACCAGGCTCCTGAGGAGCGGCCTGGCCCTCCGGCTGGGCCCTTGCTGCTCCCTGGCCAGTCCTACACTGAAAATACTCCTCGCTTTCCCAGGTTCAGGCGGCCTGAAAAACAGTTTTAAGCGTCTTTTAAGAATACATAACTCACCAGAAAGCTGGAGGTACATTATCCACAGAAATATAAATCAGTAAGTGGGCCATTATATAATGCGAATTAATACTTAGCATAATAATGATTGAATTAATTAATCGTTACGTAATGTGAAGTAAGAACAGCATAAAGTCAGCTAAGAAGTCAACAACTGCAGCCACACAACCACTGCTACAGGATCACCCTTGTGAACTGGAAACTAAGAAACGTCACAACTTAAGAGTTTTCTCCAGAAAGTTGTTCTTGAGGCCTGAGAGCCATCCATCCACATGGTAATCTGCAATACAAAAAACCAAAACCCAGCACCATCCATAGCAGACCATCTGCTCAAGTTGCTTGGTGAATGTTACCTAAGAAATACGCTAAGCCTGGGGTGAACTAAATCTGGGGAACAACAGATGGAGGTCAATTTTCTGTGGCTCATGATGAACCTGAGTTTATGGTGGCCTAGAGCCTTCCTCAAAGTGCCTCCGGTGAAACCACGCAGCCAGCTGACTTCTGGACCCGACACGAATCATTTACAAGAAAAACACCATACTGCTAAGGCCATAATGTGTTCGATTAAATTAACGTACCTGAAAACAAATGCCATAAACAGCAGCCTCTCTTTGTAGAAAATACGAGGCTACAGCCACGCAGTACTGTCTACTAAAAAGAAAGACCACACGTCAGAGAATATACTTGCCATAACGCATATCAGTCATAAAAAGTGGAACATAAGGTAAAATAAAACCAACAAGGGAAGGGAAAATCATGAAGAAAAATCGTTTGCACTGCATGTAAGTCAAATCACTATTGGAAAAAGCCTGTCATCTATCAAACAGGTCTAGATAACGGAGCTATTACTAAACAAGGCACTACATGAAAGCACTGACATCTCATGTAATTCGTTGCTTTAAAAAGGGTAATACTCTGACAGGGCAGACTGCAGCCTATTAAAGGCGACTGGCTATATCTGCACTAATACATTTAAAAGTGCTTGGGCAAGGGAATGTGGCTCTTCGTAACTGAGAACGCTTTTGTCCCTTGCCATCTAGCCCACATACATTTCTGCAGTGATCATATTCTGAGCACCAATTCCCATCAGGTGTTTTTCATCGAGAAATCCTGTTTTGGAGACCAGGAGCTGCATAGTGTGGATGCTGGCCACTCCGTGATAGCTGGCCACTATTCACAGCAGAGTTAAAAATTTGGGGTATTATATACAAGAAAAGCACTGCTTGGACACAGCGTTAATGCAACACAGTCAAATACCAGCTGTCACATTGCGTCGTCCAGTTTCTCTGTTCTGACATTTACATTTAACAAATGTGAAAAATATTAGCAAACTCTTTCATACCTGCAAAATACAGTTAACAGACTTAATGTCAAAAATCTATAAAGGAGTGTTACCTGTAACACTCCTAACTTTCATTTTTAATCTCAGTAATGTTGAATCCTTGAAATGCCTGCTGAAAAGACTACAGGCATTACTCGTAGTGTGCAATAGAGCACTGAGCAGCACACAAACAAATTTTCATTACTGCAGTTAATTCACAGGGTTTGAATCATCAGTTGGTACATTTCAATTCAGGTACAGTAAATACACATGACACAGCAATATTATCTAAGATTGTAAAAAATATTCAATCTATAAAAGAGTCTTTGCGGACATAGAAATAAAAACCGTACCTACATTGTTTATCATGTATTGATAACTACAATAGCTTGAATGCTTATTAACTGAAAATAGAGAGAATTATTAAAGTGCCAAAGGTGTTTCCTATACCTTCCTGTTACTTACCATATCAAATATCAGCACTAAAAATGTCGTATGATGATAACTTCATCACAAATACTGAAGTATTACAGCTATTATACAGTCAAAAATGTATGCAGACAGAAGAAAATCTTCATGGTCTCTCACTTATTCTAAATAACACCTTATTGTTTCCTGCTTAATCCTAACAGTTTAGTATAATAGACACGTCTGTACACATCTGTATCAAAGTTGTGACCTTCATTTGACATTATAGCTGCCTTTCGAAAAGTGTGACCTATGTTTCAAGAATGTTATTTCAACTGTGAGTAGCTGTCACATGTAAGCAGCTGACAGGTTACTGGAATGCCTGTCACCTTCTTGGATGGCTTACAAAAGTGTCACCGGCGGTGACTTTCATCTCAACATAAGGACTTCACCCTTAAAAGGTTTTGCTAAAGAGCATGGCTGAAGTGACGCTGAGTAGTGGGTGACATAAATGGAATGAAACTTTATTAAATAAAGTCTTTCTCTCAGTTAACCACCATTATCAAAGAGAATCTGTAGATGCAAGAAGGGCCTGCCTGAAAGAACAGCTGGTCTAAGGAGTGAGGATAGACACAGACAGGAGACCCTGCTGTGTTTTGTCACTTTTCCTGAAGATCTAAAACTTTCATGTGCCCTGAGCCCCTGATCTCTTGCATGTTGTGCAAAGCCCATGTTCCTTATTTTACTTGGTATGCTGTCCACAAGGGATTATACTACATAATAACTGCTTATGGGCATGGTGTTCTGTTGGTGCATATAGAACTGACGGTGGGGACAAATGTTTTGGATCCTATGCAGCCTAGCAACCTAAAATACTGTGCCACGAGGAAATATATTAGGCCATGTGAATGAAATAATTCCAGTACGGTGCAGTACCTTTGTATGGGGAAGACCCAGGAGATGCCCATATGAGCACAACACCCTTTCCTACAGGGTGAAAATGTAGGAAAATGCAAATATAGCCCAGACTAGTCTCAGAGTACACCATCCTTAAATGTGGTTTTCGGAAACAAATATGGAGGGTGCACTGGAGCTTAATTCAAGCAGTGTCAAAGAAGTGTTTTTACATAACATTGTAAAGCACCTTAGAAAGTATTTTAACTGGTGTCGTGGTTTAACCCCAGCCAGCAACTAAGCACCATGCAGCCCCTCACTCACTTCCCCCCCAACCAGTGGGACGGGGGAGAGAATTGGAAGGAAAAAGGTAAAACTCATGGGTTGAAATAAAGACAGTTTAATGGAACAGAAAGGAAGAAACTAATAATGATAATAATAACAACAATAATAAAATGGCAATAATAATAATAAAAGGATTGGCATATACAAAACAAGTAATGCACAATGCAATTGCTCACCACTTGCTGACTGATGCCCAGTTAGTTCCCGAGCAGCGATCCCCTCAGGCCAACTCCCCCCAGTTTATATACTGGGCATGACATCACATGGTATGGAATACCCCTTTGGTCAGTTTGGGTCAGCTGTCCTGGCTGTGTCCTCTCCCAGCTTCTTGTGTCCCTCCAGCCTTCTTGCTGGCTGGGCATGAGAAGCTGAAAAATCCTTGACTTAGTCTAAACACTACTCAGCAACAACTGAAAACATCAGAGTGTTATCAACATTCTTCTCATACTGAATCCAAGACATAATACTATATCAGCTACCAGAAAGAAAATTAACTCTATCCCAGCTGAAACCAGGACAATTGGATGGCATGAAAGCATTGTTCTCTTTGTCTTTGTGTCTGTCTGCTTTCCTGCAAAGCTGCCACTTAGAATTTTCATCAGCTTTTTAAATTTTTCACATAGATATAGTCCTTGGGTAACAACACAATATTTTAAAAAATGCTGGCATGCTGCAGAAATCTGTTTGTGTGTCCAGCTACGATTACTACTGAAGATAAGTACCATCAAAAACCCCCAACATTCTCCAAGTGTGAAAAGACAGATTCCAGAGAATAATGTGTATTTGCTTTTAAAGGAGAGGGGGGAAAAAAGGTCATAATTATGCAAAAATATGCCTCACCAAAAACTTCTAGCATTTCCAGCTTGCAAGCAATCTGGATGACCTAAGCAATGATGCATCAGTTAGTTAGCAAAAACTTTGTCAACTTACAGCGGTCCCCAAGTCTCCTTATCAGTTAGTTAGCAAAAACTTTGTCAACTTACAGCGGTCCCCAAGTCTCCTTATCAGTTAGTTAGCAAAAACTTTG
>JANHGO010000001.1:54459905-54482978 GCA_024606505.1 Aquila spilogaster
TCAACTTACAGCGGTCCCCAAGTCTCCTTTTCCTGAGGATAACATAAGGTCCTTTGTGTACTACCACCTGCCAGACTGAATATTTTCTAGCAAACAGGTGGATGTAAAGGCATATCATTTCCACACAAGATTATCCTATGTGTTTATGACAGCAAAGCATAAACTACATCTATGTTCTACCTATTTGTTTTGTCCATTAATTAGCCCATTGCCACCACAGAAAATTTAAATGGGTTATATGTTGGCATAAAGAATTCAGTTCTTATTTTATTTATATTATTTTTACATATTCTGAGTTTACTTTTGAGAATTTGTTATTTGCAAACTCATTAACAGATTTCAATTTCAATAATATATGCAACACATTATTTTCACCATTCTCAGAAGGAAATTAAATCCTTCTGTACTAAAAAAAGGTGGAAGTTTTATTTCACTGATAAAATAAATACATTTTTTTCTACAAAAGAAAAAAGAAGATAGTGTTGTTAATGCTTTAAATTTAATATAATACTTAAACTCAGAAGATATATAAGTTTATCTTAAAATAGCTTCATAGTTGTAATAAGAAAGCCTAAGTCTCCTAGACAGCTGTAGTATTGGAATGTATGTACTGATGATTCACATACTCTTGAAAGTTTTTTTCATGCTTCCTTTGTGGCTGCTCTAAATAGCAAATTTCAATCAAGTCTCATAGCAAACTCTCACAGAAACTTCGACTTCCCCCAAGGGATGAATGTTATATCTGTGACACCATCCATATAGTATCCTTACGCATTTGTTTCTACAACTTTTTTTAATCTATCCTTGTTTAACAAGCTGAAAGTAATTCTTTTGATCATCAATTTCTCTTGAAACTAATTTCTGCATGGTGAATACTGTGCTTTCTGGGACTGCAAACATTTTTAAAGTCAAATTACAAGGGGTGGATTTTTTATTTTTAGAACTGTTTGTTGACTTTTTTTTTTTCCAGTGCAGATCTATGATTAAAAAGCAAAACTAAAGGAAAGTATGAGCACACACATAGGTATATATAGCATTTAGGTGGATATTATTAAAATTCAAATCCATCCGGAAACAGAAAATCTCGTGGGGAAGAACGGAGCCTGGTTGAATAGTACTCTGAACTCTGTTCTTTGTTACATGCTGAGTATCTAGCAAACTCACATAATAGTACTTGCTATATTATACTGCAGAAAAGTCCCCTGCTCAAGGAACGTGGCTAATCCAGAATGGGGAGCCCACAGCACAACAAAGTACAGCCACTGACCATCTGTTCCCTGGAGCAATACATTTTCTTTGCACAGATGGGATGAGTGGGACTAAGGAAAGAGAGTTGAATTTCCCAGCTGAACTTGTGGAAATAAAGAGATTCCTTTTAAAAGAAGAGGATATTTTTTTATTGACACCATATGTCATGTATTCATGTCATAAATTGAAGAAAAAAGGGCAAGGTGCCCTCTCCGCCCAATCCAAACACTCAGCTTGAACCTCTTTCTCCAAGTGCTTTTAAAATTGGCTATTGCTATAAAGTTCCTCTGCTGTGCCCACACTGCTTGCTATCTAGCATATCCACAAATGGGTTAAACTTGATGCCTGAGCATCATCAGATGCTGAGGGAATGTATGCATGAGTGAGCATGGGGTAGACACATGGGAGACCCAAGACACTGATTTCAGAGTTGAAATGCTGCAGTCAGCTTGTTTAAAGGGAGGATGTTGGACCAGAGTCCCAAGACTACAGGAGTGGCCAGAAGCCCAGAACAGAAACAACTAAAGCTTCTCTCCTTAGGCTGAGGATTTCAGAACACTTCAGACCAACAGCCCTGTGACCACATGGTTGTAGGCCAGGCAGTAACATGCATGGACATGTTTTGAATGATGAATTTCAAACTGCTAGATATTATTGCTGCTTCCCTCACATAGCCTCTGGAGCTCTGGTCAAAGTTTGATTTTCATCACTTTTGTCCCTCCCTCAAGTCAGGTTAAAATTTGGCTATGAGAGTAAGTTTCTTTTAGTTAGAATCGTGCAACACTACCTCAAGTCATTTTGTTAAATCCACTCTTTCTATTTGAATTAAACTAGAGTCAGAAGAGTTTACTTATATTTACTTTTTAGATGTGCCAAGCAAGTGAGCGAGGAATATGGAGAGAGGGTTTGGAGCTTTTAATCAGGAGCCGTGTAAATAGCTTAGCTGCTATAATACCACTTCAGGCTATGACAACCCTAATTAGCAGATCTCACACTCTCCACCTGCTCTTCCTCCAAATTGTCTTGAACACCTCTGAGTGTCTAAAGCTTACAGCAGCACAAGTTCCCTGTGCAGGTATCAGGACAACTAAATTGGTGCTCTCACTTGCACAGGATTTGGTAATATGTGAAGACAAAGAGCAGATTCAGAAGATGTGCACTAAAGCATGATGGTTATGGTCAAAAGCTGTATTTGACATGACTGCTGTATTTTTTTCTTAAAACATCTGGTATTTTTTAAAATTATATTAATTATGTAACAGACCTACATTACCCTAATGTAACAAATTATTTCAGATAGTTGTGTATATATATTACACACATCTATAATATGCATATGTAATATATACATAGTGTATAACAGATATTTTTCAAGTTATGTCTGACCTTTATTTATGATAGAGTTACTTGCTATAGAGTAATCCATTGAATATTGGTCAATTTTGCTACAGGGGTGCATATTAAATTGTAAACTAACAAAAATCTACGCATGATCAATGTTTATGGAACTAGAAAATACACATTCTAGTTCTAGAATAGATGATGCACCATTGCATTTTTAAACTGAAGCACAACAGCTTTCTTGTTTTATTAAAAATCTTATACATTGTGACAAGTACATGACCTTTTTAAGATAATAAAGTGTGAATATTGATGATGAAAAGAATGTATATTTCTGTGATAGCAAGCAATCATAAATATACTCATTTGACTGTAATCCATATTAATTGCACTACCAGTTTGCATTATATGTCCATATTTCATTCCTGTGCACGTGTTTTTGTCTAAACATATACGCTAAATAATGTATTCCTTCATCATGTCATAGATTTTAAAGTTTAATTAGATATAGTTTAAACAGGGCACAGTGAATGATTATTACAAGTAGCGTAAAATCAAGAATACGCACAGACACCTCCTGTATGTTGCAGAAAAGATGAAAGAAACTCATGCAGCAGACTTCAATTCATTGGACACGCTTAGGGCTCAGAACTGACGGTCTATCTAGCTCTCAGCCACACCAGGATCTAGCAACTAACTGTGGGACAGAAAGCAAGGGGACACCTTCAGCAATTCCCCACCTGCTCACAAGCATTATTCACACCTGCAATACAGTGATAAGAGTAGTGAGCAGATCAGGTTCAGAGTGGAGTCCAAGTGCAGTGGATCCCCCAGAAAGCAAAGGGGAAAAAAACAGAAGAGAAAAGAATATGCCCTACATATGCTGACAGTACAGAAGAGCAGAGAACATACGGAAATGTTATTTCCAATTGAGATTTTTCTGTCATTGACCTAGAAACTTATCCCTGCTCCTGCCATCAACACTAGGAATATTCCAACTTATATGGTGTGAAAATACAGATGACTATGCATCCAGACATGGTGATCCGATGCGTGAATATTTATCTTTTTTCTCCCCTGTTCATTGCCTGAAACAACACAAAAGAAATTCCAGATTGCTTGACGTGGAAAAAACAACAACAACAACAGCCACCACCACCACAAAAAGCCAAACCAAAACCATTTTAGGTCCGAGGTGCCAAAATGAACCACGTTAACCTTTCAAAACCAATTTTGTTCAGCCCTGTTCTGATGCTGTGCAATCATACAACCTATGTTGGAATCTGAAAAATAAAACTAAAATATATTTAGTCAAGGGGATTCTAGAGTTGAAACAGTCACTCAAAATGTCTTAATTTAATTCATATGATCCCCAGATGAGACTTGGATGTCATGATCCTACCTGAGGTTGACTAAATTTCCATGGGCTTATACCTAAGAAGTTAAGTAAAGAATAATAGAAGATAATCATGTCTGGCTGATAAAATTTGACCTGACTCAAACAACTTCTAGGATATTTTAAACCAAACACTTACCAGCTTCATACACCATAATATTTTTATTACTATTTGCACATACATTAGTATTAATAACATGCACTAGCAGTTGTAATAAGAACTGTAGATAGAGGAAATACAAACAGTGAGTCGTCAGTGTCAGGGCAGTATTTTTTTTTTTTTTTTTTCTAAATGTCATTAACAGATAACTGCAGAATTTCACAGGAGGATATAAATCGCACTTGAGGTTTTTTGGTTTAAGTCTTTCAGTCACAATCCCTGTACCAAAAACTCAGTGATGTTGAGACTGAAGCATATGATATAGAGTACATCCATGATCCTTTAAAAACCGTTCCTGAAAGATACAGAACTGAATAGGCTGCACAGCAGATAGGTCAACCTTTCAATAATGAGTTCAGCTGCTTTAGTGACTTGAGACAGATTAGACAAGCTTTTTCTATAGGCTTAAAATCATCAAGATACACCATTTTCTTTATCAGAATTCTGCAGATGCCTTATTTACTTCTCTGATAGCATCATCATACTCTCATGAGAAAATACTTCTACCCTCAGCTGTCACATTCCTGAATGATCCACAGCTTTCTAGCTAATGCAGATTTTATGTAATGAAAATAAATTACGCCTTTCCATAAGTATTTGGAACCTCTACATTTTGAATCTCAGAGCCTTCTGATTTAAAAAATTCAGTTTTTTAGTCTCAAGGTGTTTTTTAATGATAATTGGGATGTTTTTCACATTTCTATCTAAAAACTTTACATTAAAAATTCAGGCTAGTCTCAAAAGTTACATTTGATGGAATGAAAATGACAACTGCCAACTCCAATGCTTCAAGACCTCTATATCAAGAAAGAATTGCCTTGTATTAGTATTAGAAGTTCATAATACATTCTTTCATTTGGTATCTTCCCTAGTCTTTCCAGCCTTGTCCAAGATAGTAGATAAGATGCTGGTTGAAACTCTTATACTGAATTCCTATTAACATTAGCATACAAGAAGCTTCAGTATATCAAATTGAGAAAAAAAGAAAAAGACTGAATAATTTTACGGGATTATCTACCAAATAAAACTCAAGACAGTGATGCCATAAACCTACTGAAAATGGATATTGGACTGGGTTTTCTGTGGGGCACAGGTTTCAACCATTTCCTTAATTGTAAACCTGTCATAGGGACTATGGTGCAATTATTTAGGTCTTTCAAAGTAAGGCTCACCTCTAAAAATTTTCTGTGTTACAATGTCAGCTTTTTACAACAAATTACAGCTTTTGTATTATAGTTAGAGCCCTGCTTCCTTACTTCAATGGTGATAATTATAATTACCAAGTTTTATTAAGAATACTACTTGCAAGGTCTTATGAGCAATAAAGTATGTTACATTATATTACTTTTTCTGCAGCAATAACAAAATGACTTAAAGTTATTAATGCCTTGATCAACAACTGAGAATTGGTATAAACATTTCATCACAGTAGACAATATGAAGAAAACAGGATAACATCAATGTTACAAAGGTTTTAGCACTTTTAGTGAAGATGATACAACCGGAAGTAAGTGCTGTCCTTGGAGCCTTATTCTACTTACACCCGAGAAATATGCTCCAAGACTGGGACTTCTGGGCACTATGATAATCCTAAAATAAAAAATTAAACCCACAAAATATGACAGGAATTACTTTGCCAATAGCAATAATTTAACTGAGTTCCAGAATCTTAATTTCCTGTATCCAAAGAAAGAAGCATTATTTTCATGGGAGTTTCCAAGATACCTTGTCTCAGGTTATGAATTTGATTTTGATACATGAGGGCTATTTATGTTAAAAACCCTCTCTGCAAATTTATAGTACCCATCTCACATGAGAAGCTTGACAGGTAGCAGACATTCTCTGTCTGGGAAACTGCGATAGAAGAACCAAGAGCTTTTGGCACTTCACAGCTCTTCTACACTGGAATAATATGCTTCCCACCAGCATGGCCATTACCTCTGAATGTCCATTTACTCAGGAGCTGATGATATGGAACTGGATAAATCTCAGCAGCAGAGCAACAACAGGTACATATCCCATTTTGTTTTTAAATGCTGTGGGTTTTTTGCACAATGGAGCCCAAATGGACCACCAAGAGCAAAACAAGACCAAGAAGGCCACAAGACGCCTCATCAAATGACCAAGTGCAAACAAAGACTGAGGTGTAGAGAGATGAGCCTGCTGTAATGGTAAAGTCTGACATTCAAAAGCTGGATTTCAAGGTGCTTGAAAGACACATCTGTAGGCAGTCTCAAGCACCATTAAAAAAGCAGAGCTGCAGCTTCTCTTCAGCATTCCTATTTCAATACAAAAAGAATAGTTCCCAACACCACAAACTGCTTCTTAATAGAATATTCCATTGCTAAGTCTGTGCGCTCTGCTTTGCTTTATTAACACGGAGACTTTCAAGAATGCAAGTAGTTCAGAGCCATGAAGACAGAAGATAAAAATACAGATATTAGTAGAACTGATTCCAGTGACAAAGTAATTCACTTGTGAAATGCCACTGCCTAGGATGTCTGTCAAAAATGTGACTCTACAAAGGGGTCAGCTTGAAAGGCAGATCAGAAATAGTTATGATGAAAGCACAAAAAAGACATGAGGCACTTAGTAGGTGAACTGTGTTCACATCAGCTCTAGTAACTGTTAAGAGCAGAAGTGGTCCTCATAATTTTGATACGTATTTTACTGTTTTATTCTAGTGTTCATTTTAAATTAGGTAATTACATTATCATATCAATGAAAAGCTACACGCTGCTAGATGAAAGCTTATTTTAAAGGTAATTTTATCCTTCAGATTTACTTTACACTTTACACTATTTTCATATTTACAGCTTGGAGGTTATACATAAAAAAATCTGTGATGCAGCTGCACTGTGGTTGTGTGTACACAGAAGTAGTATAAAGAGAAGTTTATCTCAGAGCTACTTCTCTGTCTCCCACAGCCTGATCTCCCATAGCATAATCTGCATCTCTCAGTAGTAATCTTGCTATTTTTCACCCTCACCTGATTTCTACTGCTACAAAATCTGTCTTGCTTTTCATCCCCCCCTGCTTCTGACTGATTAGAAGAGGACTGTCTGAATGTGTGGGCTTACTTAAGTGTGGGGTTTATGTCTATAAGTATGGTAACTACTTTATCGTAATTATGTACTCTTAGTTATCAATGATACAGAGAATTTATTTAAAATTATATAAGAAAGAATAAAGAAATACAACAAAAATTACTTTCACAGGTTTTTCCTTTTTTTACTTCAATAGAAAACTGTGAGTAGACATACATCCAGAATTAATTGAAGGTGGATGAAGTATTACTCTTCACTACAGTTAGCCTTTTTTTCAAATTCAATATTAGAGCAATAACGAAATAATTAGAACTATCCAGAATGGATTTAGTTTCAATGTCCCTTTCATAAGCATTTTTTGCACTGTATTGCAACATTAAGGAAGCTTACCTGGGAAGATATTTGCAACTAGCAAGTCCCAGAGATGCCGGTATCCTAGTTAGCCAAAGAAGCCACATGGCAACAGTTTTTCGCAAGGACCTTTTAGCTCTTTGCATGGCATTGACTTTCAGCCTCTTTCCGAAGATCAGCAGTTGCAAGACTCAGTCTCACACTGAGGACTTGAAAGAAAAGCCTTATCTTTCCAACAAAATGAACAATCTCTTGGAAGAAACTGAAGAGCACCATACCTGTTTTCAGATCCACAATGACTGAATCACAAACATTATAAAATATGAGCTGCAGCTTAACTCATAAAAATATAATCTGAGTAGTCTGCCTTGATGGCTTAAATAATCCTTACTTCACTCCTACATACTATATTGAAAATCTGGATAACCATATAGCTGGATAATAGCAGTCAGGAGACAGAGTACTACATGAAGAAGTGGATTAATGTTTCTTGCTATGTTGTTATAGACTTGGACTGCAACAATTTATTTGAGCTCTGTGAATAAAGGCTTATATGTTTTGGCAGGTGTGTACGATTTCTTCCTTCTATCCCCAAAATCTTGTACACATTACAGTTTGTATATTTATTATAGGTATGAAGGCAAGTTTTTATTGGCACAAAATGGAATGGCATGGATGTTTGGAAAAATCAAATCACTGTCCTGGATGTTATGGGACTGTGGGGCACACCTTGGACACACAAAGTTTAATGACAATTTTATTTTACAAGGAAGTGGCTGAAGCAATGTTTTTTAACTGTCTGCTTCTACATAGGCCTGAATCAACTTGAGAGACAAGCTTTATCAGCTGACACACGTCAGCAATGAATTAGTCAGTAGAAGGCGAGTACAAAACAGGAAAGAAATGGAGAAGTGCAACTGATGAGTACAAGACTATGTATATATCACACAGGCAGGGAAAGTATAGGGAGCTTAACCTCCAACTTTACCTTTACATCACAAAAATCTCTGCAGAAAAGTTATAAAATCTCTATTATTTGCTCTTTCTCTTTGAGCACACATAAATGATGGAAATAGAAAAATCTTCACGTACTGTGTATGTTTCGGATACAAACTAAGTGAAATAAATTAACAAGTAACATTCAAGGTAGCCTCTTTAATATGGTTATCAAACATTTTATTGTGATCATTTTAGAACTTCTTACTGGGAATAATTAAGGTCTGTCTAAGATCTTGGAGGGTAAAGAATAAAAAAAAGAGAGGGGACAGACCAGGGGATGAGGCATGGATGTTAACACTGAAGTTAAGGAGAAAGATTTAATGGAGGAGCTTCCACTGACCCTTGAAATTCTCCTTCTGCACAGTCCAAAACAATGCAAACAGTTATCTTGTTTGGACAGTATGTGTTTGTGGAATCAGCAGCACAAAGTTTAAACATATCTTATATTTTTCATACACAACAGGAGAATGAACTTGCTTGTATTTCTCTTACTCAGCTATATCCTAAAATGTCTCGGGATAAGTTGTAATTACCAATGGCTTTGATGGATAATATATTGCAATGAAGTCCCTTCCATCAAATCAAGTATTTATTATGTCTGCATGGAAAAACTTATGACTCCTAATGATCTCTTTGTTTCTTAAGATGCAAAGGTAAGATGAGTACTTCAATGAACACAGCAGAGTTGTCCAAACTAGGATGAAAGTATTAGCTGAAGAACACAACAAAGATCTCAATGGCTCCATCACATGCTAAGGAATGAAGTGACAGGTGATAGTGAGCATGTTTGGTTACAGAAGAAGAAGGTTATACATACTATGTGGGAAGCAGGAGAAATCATTCAGTATTTTTTTGTGAGCTTTTAAACCTCATTTTTCAAACTCACAAACCCCAAGTTTTTTAATCTCTTACCTGGAATGAATGGACTGAATGCAAAATGAGTTTAATTTTTCATCAGCATTTAGTTTAAACCCCCATTTCTTCATATGCTTATGTTCCTATCCAAAATAACAATCATCTATGCATAACTTGTCAATTATATTCTTTCATTGCTGTAAGTGTTTAAAAAATGTCATAATTTTATTATCTAGAATGGTTGGCAGCAGAAAAGCAGTACAAGCTGGTGCTTCACACCCAGCCATGCAAAAATTAACTTTGTAGCTTCTCGGTTGAAAAATCAATAGATAGGGTGGGAAAAGTCACAGAGGTTTGATCCAGTAAGTTGCCACAGTTATGCCTCGCATCAGCCTTCATAGTGTATATTACTTCATCAGCCTCATAGTATATATGGAAGAGGATTTTTTTCTTAACAAATCTCCAAGCAAAATTCCCATGAAAATTATGCTTATTCACACCCTGTAATTAAGATATTTTGCCATTCATAGTCTTGATGTTTACTAATTCGGGGGTTTACTAACTCAAGACTTTTGACAGGTTCTAATTATTAAAAAAAAACCAAAAACTGTAAAAGTCTTTTAAAAAGCAGAAGAAAAAAGCAGAGAAGCATAGAATCTAAATCAGCTTTGTGTGTGCAATTAAACATTGTTAGCAATAAAGTTTTAACTAAATTGTTTCAAAATAAATTGATTTGTCATAATAGAAAAAAATTACGATAAGGCATCATTAAAAGTTATAGATCTTTGCTTAAAATTAGTAACATACTAATTTCTAAAAACAAACAAAATCCAGAGACATTATATAACCTGGTGACCCTGAAACAACCTACTTTCTACAGATATACCACCAAGCAGCATCAAAACATACCTAAATACATTACACCTGCAGCTCTTCTTGCAAACAGATTGACCACAGAAGTTCTTGATCTGTCTGTGGAAACTGTCAGCAAAAGCTGATGTTTCCTGAGGTAAAAAAAAAAATTGAAAGTCTGTGAACTGGACTGAAACCAATCTCAGTTCACAAAGGTATTCAGTGACCCACCGGAATACGAAAAAAGCTCTGATCACTAATCATGGTGACCTTATTTACACCGGTTACTTCAAGGTGATAGATTATATATCCCATTACCATTCTCCTGAGCTATACAATTTACCCAAATAAATAAATTATAAAGTAAACTAAATCTGTTTCCAGATTATGCCAAGATCTGGCTTCAGTTGTATTTGCTTCATTTTCAAGCCACTGAGAAAACCAAGACTAATCAGAATGGAGAGATTAATTCCTGAAGTTGAATTAGAGTCACCTGTGCTCTGAACGCCTGCAAAACAAAATAAAAGCCACAAATACTGGTTAAGCTGGATCATTAAAAATAAATAAACTGAAATGTGGTAGGTTTGGGGGGCTTTTTTTTTTTTTAAATTTATGTTTTTGCACCTATCTCTTTGACTTCCAAGGATCTTATCCAGTCCAAAATCTAGCCTCTAAGCAACACAGGCTTAACACCTGGTTATCACAGATTCACAGAATAGCTGAGGTTGGAAGGGACCTCTGGAGGTCGGAAGGGACCTCTGGAGGTCACCTGGTCCAACTCCCCTGCTCAAGCAGGGCCACCTAGAGCAGGCTGCACAGAACCATGTCCAAATGGCTTTTCAGTATCTCCAAGGGTGGAGATTTCGCAGCCTGCTGGGGAAACCTGTGCCAGTGTTCAGTGCTTTGGAACAGTGGTGCTGTTTTCTTTTAAAGGTTCAGTTTTTTCATCCTTAATGTAATTTTTCCTTAAATTGTCTCCCAGGACCTGAATTAATGCCCACTGATATACTGTCCCATCTTTATTGATT
The DNA here is from genome assembly GCA_024606505.1 of Aquila spilogaster. Classification (NCBI taxonomy): domain Eukaryota; kingdom Metazoa; phylum Chordata; class Aves; order Accipitriformes; family Accipitridae; genus Aquila; species Aquila spilogaster. The sequence goes on from JANHGO010000001.1 coordinate 54,471,183, forward strand.
TTGAAAGCACAAATTCCTTTCACTTTATCTTTTAAAAAACCCTATAACTTGTTAACAAATTAATTGTGTTAATTATGTCAAATATGAAATGCTTCCTTCACATTTTTTAAAAAATATTGCAGTTCATTTTCAAAAGCTTATTTATAAAAAGTTTCTAGTTTTCAGGGCTCAAAAATAATGCAGAAAAAGATAATCTGTCTAAAACTGTCAACTGCAAACTAAAGCAACATTATTACATTGCCTAATGATTGATGAAGTAATGGAAAATTAGCAGTTTAGCATAATTTATGTTTACAATAGACCTTACATTAACTTAAACAATGCAAAAGGCACCAATTTTGGCCTAATTTTCAACCTGTGCAAAATTAATGTCTTCCAAAGACTTACAGTGAACTGACAGAAACAATGAAAAGAAGCAATTCCTACTCTTCTATGGAAGAGGAAACATTCTCAACTTTTCTCAACTAAGAAACAAGACCATACACTAAATATTCAAAGAAGGTAACCTAAGTGATTGTGTTGTCTAGGCAGGAAACATATTATTTAAGGTACTGAAGCAAGTCAATAATGCTAATTATCAATCATGGTTAAAGCCTCATCACTAGCAACTAGATTTTTATGAAACTATGTTAAGTATCTTTCTTTTTATAAAATCAGGATCTACAAGTTCAGAAAATGTAACATTTGAAATGTATGAACCTTATCAAGTGTGGCTTCAGATACACAACAAATAAAAACTAACAACTCCATTAGTTAAGCTTGGGAGCAGGGAGTGAGGAGAGGGGAAGTGCCCCAACTCCCACACACCTCTTCATAGCAAGGAAATGTGCAGTTTTGCTTCCAGGTGATGGCAGTACGTATTTATCACGGTATTGCTTGCACTCTGTAAGGTAAAACTCATGGGAATGAGCATTCCCAAATGAAGAAGAAAGATGAACTCACGCACCCTCTGGATCCTATATTTCAAGGAAGTCTTAAGGAACCATATTTGTTAAGTTTGAAATCTGTAGATTAAATGTATCGTTGTCAAAGCCTTCAGTACATTTAAAGTCAATGAATAATTATTATTGATGGATGCTGAATTTTGCTAGAACTTACTCCTGAAGCTAGGCAAGGAAAAGAGACAGTTGCCTCCTCTGGGAAATCATAAATACAGACAGATGTTACTTCCCATTTTAAACTATTTTGAGATTCCTATAGCATTAACCTTCCAAATAATCAATTTCAAGTGTGTATCTCTACTCCTAAATCAAATGAGAAAATAGACATCTTATCTCTACCAAATTAAAATTCATGCTGAAAGAGCTGCATCTTGTAGCCGTGTCTCTGTCATACAAATAAATTTACAGCCTCATCTGCAATCAAATAAGCCATCAGCCAATAAGGCACCATCCACACATTTGAATATATACCTAATATTAATGGCTCCTAACCGCTCCAGAGACAAGGGCAGGACCAGCGCGACTGATGATAAATTTCATGAAGTTAAAATAATTTCTCTTCTATCTTTTCCCTTCCATGTCTACTGTGGCCCTGCTTAGGAGGCAACTTTATTCCAGAACTTAAAACACATTCTTTGGTGCTGTCCTGAATGCAAATGATCTTCAGAGCTTAATGACTATTTTTGAATCAGATCTTGTAACACGGAGAAAAGGGGATTAATTCAAAATACCTCCCAAATCTAATCACCAGCAATGCAGGTGAAATCAAGACTCCACAAAGTCATCTGCCTCTTTTCTTATCTGTACTTCATCCTGCTTTCACTGCCCTGTTTCCAAAACACCTCACCTATCCCAGTGCTACCATCACCAGATCAAATTGTACAGATTCTCTTCCCACTCCTAACTTCTCGTTGCTCTGGTGCCTTTCCTTTGTAAATCCAGTCCTAGCCTCTTTCCCCCATACCTGTCTTGTAATCTTATCAGATTCTATGCCTATTTTTCTCCTTTCCTTTTCCCACGTCACTTATGACACAGACCTCATCTGCCACACTTTCCATTCTAAGCTTCCCTCAGGAGACACCATGACATGCTCCTCTCCATCTTTCCCACCTATTAGTCCATAGGATTCTGTTCTGATACTCTATGGAATGATGAAGGTTAATGATGCTAAGTGACAAAAATATCTTTGAAAATCTAGCTACCTAGGAAGAAGTGAAACACCTTCATTGGGAATGCAAAAAGTGGTATTATTAGAAGTCTTAAAACTTCTCCAAATTTGGGCCTATGAAGCAGACAATAAGCATGGATTTGATAAAATCCCCTTCTCCATGTAATTTCACCTTCCCTTGTCAAAGTAAGAGGACATTAAGACTATTTAAAGTAAAATAATATGTATAAATAAGCAAAATATTGTTTTCCCTACTTGTGATTTCTGAAATATGCATATTGCCTGAAAATCTCCCTCCAAATATTCAACCTGATGCAGATACCTCACATTAGGAATTCCAACCATTATGCCTTATGCTCAATAGTGTCATAGACTAAGAGCATGTAGTGATAGGACAAGAGGTAATGGCTTTAAACTGAAAGAGGGTAGACTTAGATTAGATGTGAGGAAGAAGTTCTTCACTGTGAGGGTGGTGAGGCACTGGAACAGGTTGCCCAGAGAGGCTGTGGATGCCCCATCCCTGGAAGTGTTCAAGGCCAGGCTGGATGGGGCTTTGAGCAACCTGGTCTAGTGGAAGGTGTCCCTGCCTGGGACGGCAGGGAGGTTGGAACTAGGTGATCTTTAAGGTCCCTTCCAACCCAAACCATTCTAGGATTCTACGAAACTAATTAAAATTGAAAATTATATTGAGAAATATTGAACAAACTTAATAGACACTTCATCAGTTCTACTTATAGTAATTGAGTGCAAAATTGTACAATGTATTAAACTGTTTGAGCTAAATCATGGAAGTCCCTAGATTGCTCTATTACAATATTAATTGTTAAAGCTCACAAAAGGAACCTGCTGTCAAAAATATTAAAAATCAATTAGATATTTAAAAGTATTTGGCACAAGAACTGCAATTATTTTTACAAAGCAGCACACACTTATGCCATACAAATCACTTGCAATTATCATTTCTTCACTTAAGTAATTTGCTGGTTTTAATGATAGGGAAAATTATATAGAGAGATCTTTTTTTATGCAGTATTTCAAAACTTGAAGTTTATATAAGATAATGTATAATTTTTCTTTAAATCAAACTTATTGCAAAATGCACCTCCATTTTTGGACAAGGCTACAAATTTATGTATATATATCTGACCATGACACTTTAATGTTGTGTAAGGAGAACCAGGTGTCTAGGAAAGGAGTTTACTACAGTCAGCATGCTGAGCACAGAGCATCTATGCTAGTCACTACAAAAGGCTGACAAGAAAGCTGAGTCCCTTCCCTTCCACAGGCTCAGGCAGCTCACTTGTGGCAGAGGATGGCATTTATCCCCTGATTTGTAACTGAAACTTTCTGAAACAGGGTCCTGAGCTTCATTCTGAAAACTAAGCAACATCGATTCTTTCAAAAGAAGTTTGACGGAGTTGCACTTTTACCTGGTCGCTCACTGGTTAAAATACCCTGCGATAACAGAAAGCACAGGTTCAAAACCCCTTCAACTAAAGGGCATCTGAATACTTGCTTTCCACTTTCAGAAGAGTGCCACAGCCAGCTCATGGTAACAGACTCTGCATTCGTCCTCGTACTCTCGTAGCGCACCTCCCTGGCACCACAAGGAATCCTGAGATACTCCCTGGATCATCACGAACACGTAGGAATTGCCATAGCTCCATGATTAGGGTATTCACTTGGGAGGAGGGAGGACTGAGTTCAAGTCCCTGCTCTAATGAATGCTTAATTTAGAATACCAAAATGTTCGTTGTCGTGGAATCTGAAAGCCTGATTCCCCATCCCGAAGGGCTGCCTTAATCACTAGGATACAGAGTTCTTCTCTCTGGCTTAAAAGATATTTAAGTACTTAATTCTAAATAGAACAGCTCCATCATGAAAGTCTCTGACAGGACTAGCCAACTGATTAACATGAAAACCTGACTGTAAATCCCTCAGAAAAGGGAGGAGGTACGACTCCAGACTCTCCAATATTTCATCAAAATATTTTAAGCAAAACCGTTTTACACCATCTTTTCTGGCAGTTCTTTTCTCATCAGCTCATTTAAGGACATCCTCTGCACATCACCACAGAATAGAGCACATGAGCATCCATGCTGCATATACATTGTTTTCACAAATAGGGCCAATGATTCAAACAGGTTACTTGCAGCTCAGCTCACTGGTCACATTCAGTAAGCCATGCAAATGCTGAGAAGCAGCAAATTATCAGTTTACGCAGCTATGGAATTTGAAACTAAAAATCCAAAGGAGTTTTCTTCTCAGTACTTGACAGGTGAGGTATGAATACATTGACATTTAAATGCTTGATTTAGATGCCTGCAGGGACATTTAGGCACCAGCATCCCTCTTGTAAACTTGTCTTTTGAACACTTTGAGATTTACAGACAAACAATACTTGTAATAATGAATTTGGAGAGTTTAATAATAATGTCATCAACTAATCTGTTTAAATTATCTGAGTTTCTTCAGCTAACCTGAATTAAAATGTTGCTATTGACTTTCAAAGAAGCAGGATTAGGCCTATTTTCCATTGCTAAAACAAAAAAGAACACTTAAGTTAAAAATCTGGTAAAGATTGCTAGGAGCCACAAATGTTCCTGCTATATCATTCAGCAAATCACAATACTTGAAGGAAAGGAAGAAAATAATTAACTAAGTCTATCATGCCTTGTACTGCTTGCGCACAATAAACATGAATACAGTTTTACAAAGTATAAGTAATTGCTTTTTTGTCACAGGTAAGATTTACCAGCTTCCATTTCAACTTGGTGTTATATAATTCATAATGTAATAGCACACCATAAGCAGGTATGCTTTTTATGTAGAAAACAAAACAAAAAACCCCAACAACCCCAAAACAACAAACAAAAAAAACCAAAGAAGAAAAAGAACCCAACAAAAGTAACCACCCAAGATGTTCTGACAGAGTTCAGGACAATTTTTGCTTGAGTCAGTGGGCAAACTGCAAAGGTACTGATCCAGCAGCTTCTGATGCTTACTGCTAACGTTCTGCATGCAGAGTTGTAATAGAATTGCTTTGCTAATGACCTCCATTATATTCTTCATAGATTTTTAAGAACAAATAGGCTCCCACTGCATTAAAGCAGAGTAATCTACTTTTCAGTCCGATATGGGTGGGTGGGTTTTAAGAGTAATAATCTAACTAAAACCTTCTTGTTCCTACAAGAGCACCGTGGTATCCACAAGCTGGGATTCAGAGTCATTTTTTTTTCTACTGCTTCCCTAATAAGAGACAACAAATAGCACTCATCTATTTTTGGAAGGCAAAACTTTTGACCATGCTAATGACCGTGCTTTTCAAAGGCTTATTCTCTTTCTCCTCTGTGAGGGGAGTGCTATATGCACATTCTCACACATCAAGGCCCTGATAAAAATCCCTTTGCTTCAAATAGGGATTTATGTTCTGTTGTCAAATTACTTTAAAGCAGACTTTATATTATAAAGAAACATAGACAAACACTCCCAATTACTGTGTGTATCTTTGCTTTTAAAAATAATTAAGTGACTCTCTTGTTCAGTACAATCCAAATCACAAAGGCTAAGAGACTGCTGTTCTCAATGATTTGACCCTACCATTAATCGATTAATTGTCCTAAAGTAAAAGATAGATAGAAAAAAGAATTTGTTTCTGAGCAAGCAAATTGTATAGTAAACATAGAAAACCTTTCCTAGTTTAAGAACATCTTAAGAGGCTGATGAGGAATTAAAAGAAAGTGTGTTTTATTGTGTAAATTATTTTACTATTACTCGCATTACAAGTAAAGCCCAACTTCATGAAATCTTCAGTTTGGATGCCATGTTTGGAATTTCAAATCCTTACCAAAAAAAAAATCAAACAATTCTGCTGATGGGGCAGTTCTTTATCAATTTGTGAGACAGATGACTGATGAAAGCATTAAGAATAAAGGTCTTTCTTGATGTCTTTCACTATTCAAATTCTGTAATATTTCATATAATTAAATAACCACCTCTTTAGGATTGCATTTCTTCACTGTGAGAACATATATAAGATTTTCTATGCTATAACCATTTTCACAGATGTATGTGGCAATATACAGCTTAACTGTTCTATTCATGTTCACGATTAATGCGATTTTTGAAGAACAGAGACATCACTAAAAGGCTTGAAAATTCCTATACATCCTTCTCACTGTGGATTTTATATGAATCTTTGATTTGCATTATATGGTACATATGATCTAATCATGCAGGTTGGAAGTTATAAACGTAAAAACAAATCACAAGTTGTAGGCATTTCATTGTAAGAACCTTACTCCCAATATTGGGCACTCACTGACATCAAGTCACTGAATAGTCATCAGTATCTTTGGAGATCAGCACACTGAGTTAGACAAGTAAATGGCAATTAGGATCACTATGTGAGGCAACTATTAATAAACTACTAAACCAAAAAAAATCCTGTAAGCATGAGATGAGATTTCCTGGAAGGGAAAATACAAGAAACTGTGTGAAGTGTGTGGGGTGGAAATCAGCCTTTACTCGATATATCTAGATATCCTATATAATTACTTTTCTTACATACTTGTTTACCACTTATTCATTATTCATATTTTTAAAGTAAATAACTATAAATGGAAAATAATCACATATGGTGCAGAAGATAAATCTTTTATACAGATTTAAGCACAATCATCTTAAGGAAAGCACAGAACTTGTATGAAATTATTATAAGAAATAATTAAAAGTATGACACAATTTAAAGAAATTGGACAGTACACTGAAAGGCATTTCATAACAGTGAGGTTACTTAAATCATAATACAGTTTTCCAAAGGAAGAGATTATATTTCATTAAAATACCAAGGGAGGAAAGGAAGGAAAATGTGGTATATGTGTATACCTACATAGTAGTCTTCCTCTGCTTGGGCTTCTAGGCTACATCTATACAGACTTTTGTGGAGAGACAAGAACCAACTGCCCAGGCTCACAGAACTGAGCTTTTCCAGATCTTCTACTAGCTAACAGCTAGCGAGCATTCAGTCCATGGGACCAGTCTAGAGCTAGTCCACAGTGAATCCCTCTGGAGCGCACGTAAACTAGACATTGGGTCCTCAGCACCAGCTGTTGTGCCATCAACACTATTTGTTGATGTAAACTTAGCCACCGATGGCCACCCATCAAAGCCAAAACTAAAAAATGGCATACATCAGCTTGCATTCTGCACTGTGCAAACACAACCAAATAGTTTCCAGTTATTCTCAGCAGCAAACTCATTTGCATCAGCCTAAACTATTGACAGAGTCAGCTCACATCAATCTGCAAAAGGTTACGTGGATTTTCTGTCAGTAGAGTTTGAGCTATTGGCTTTAAAGGCTGCTGAAGCTGCAGAAGTCAGCCAGCTGCAGTGGTCTTCCCCAGTTACGCTGCCTCATCCCCAGACAGACTTTCCTGGCTGTGATGCTGTGGCACAACACGGTGCTTCAAAGAGACAGTGAACCTAAAGCAGACACAGCCTCAAAGCGGTTGAGTCACTCCAGTGCAGTGCTGAAGACTGACTGGTAAGCTCAGCTAGCCTCCACATTCCTATGTTATTCAGTTATGGAAACCTTCAATGATGGCTGTGAACACATTCACACTGCGAAACAGTATTACAGCACTTGAAATAAGAAGCTTGTTTAAGTTTTATTTTAAACTCAGCATTCATAACAATAAACTTTATCAGAATATAAAGAACAGAATACCCTGAAAAACAAGAATTTCTCATCATTCCGATATGCTCAGCAGCTGCCTGTCCTTCATGCTGCTTTTCTATATATTCACATCTATTTCAAAGCAGTTTGGAAGGAATCCAAAGAGCTACCAGATGCTGTTTGCTGTTCCCTAAAGAGAACCACAGATTATATCATAATAACAGACTGCAAATCAGAATTAAAAGTGATACATCATAAATCCCTTTTTAGGGTTCCATTCTGTGGTTTGAGGTTTCTAAATATGTTTTTCTATTTAATATTTGCTCATATTTTCTTTTGTTTTCCACAGCTGGTTTCTTTGGCTACCATTCATGCTGCCCAAATTGCAGACAGAATGTTCTTCCTCATGTTGACCTTTGTGGCACTGCTTGCTGAGAGCATATTTTAATTTAGATTTCCAATACTGGCACAGAGAAGTGTGCAAGGCTGCCTGCATTCACATTAGCAGAAGGTGCCAATAAGCACACAGGAGATGTGACATTAGACACATCCAGGCCTAGCACAAGTCAAAATGAAGATAACTAATCTCAGTCCCACCCCAAGAGAGACACTTTTTATAGAGAGTAACAAACATTTCCATCTGATCTATAGGCAGTAGTGTTTTGAGTAGGACAAATTTCTGTATTCTGACCATAACAGTAGAAAATCCTAAGCAGTGTGAGATCCATCCACAGATCTACTAACACCACAAAGTAACACTTGGTACTATTTGACTGGAAATATTTTTTCCATTTATCATATATATTCTCATCAATGGAGAATTAAAACAGAAATACACTCAAAACCTTTCGACTTCCTGTCTACTTGGAGTTTCTTCCCAAATGACACAGAGGACCAGATTCCTTGAGTGCTGAGATGATCCTCTTTATAGTGTTCACGTGACCCAAACCAGTCTTTTCTCTCAATAGGTATTTTTCCTCTATGTGCTTCCTGTGTAAGTATACAGAAACACTGAAATCATATTCAATACCACCCTATCCACCAAAAGCATCACACAGCGCTTTTGAAGCAGACATGCTTCAAAAGCATCCAGAACAACCTCTGAAGCTACTGGGTCATTTTGCCTCTCCTCTGCATTAACAGAAATAATGTTCTTAATCCCAAAAGGAGAACTTCTTATTTAAAAATTTCAAGAAAAGATCTCTTTTGCTGTTTGAATTGTGACACTGCTCTCCTGAGAATATGATACGGGTAGTCAGCGCCACTTTATAATTTCTGGTCTTATTCAGTATCTCTGTTCACAGAAGAAAAGGTACATAATTAGCAAATAGCACGACTTCTGCACTTCGCACATCAGGAGGGCTGTGATGCTACGCTACTGCCACCATTTTGCATTCCAGCTTCTGTAAGGCTGATGCGATAATAACACACTTTCAATTCACCAACAGTAATAGGAGCACTGAATTCTTTGTACAGTAAAATCACAAATGAAACAAAGGAAAACTATTAATGTATTGGTGAAGGCTCACATTTAACTTAAATGTCATGTCTTTTTTTTTTTTTTTTTTTTTGAATGTTAATACTGGAAGACAATACTTCATAATAGCTGTTCTGCCACCCACAGAGTAAATGCAAATAAATTGGACAAGTACTGAACTTCTTATAAACCAGCCCGTTAAGTACTCAAGGAACTCTTGTGCATTTACATTACAACTTTCTTTCATCCTTCTTTGCATCAGAGGACACATAGAAGACTTACATTTTAATTTACCTGCCAAATGCAAAGCCAACACAAAAATAAAAATGAAAAGTAAAGCACAAAAATTCTTTGAAATCACTCGTGCCATAATCCATTCTTTTTTTCTGCAACTGCTAAAGCTGTACACTGTGTCTCTTCTTGCTTTCTCTCCTCCTCCCTGGCCTTTCTAACTGAATTTCTAATTTTGAATCAATTCAAGGTGACAATTCCAAAATTGCTTTCCTTTATTATTCTATTTTATTACTATTTTACTGCTATTTTCTACTGCATGATACCCTATCCCCTACATTATGTCTCCACCATCTTCTGTGTAAGAACTTTTTGGCCTTCATATTCCAAGTTTTCAATGACATTAAATCTGGCTTCATCCAAGTCTCAAATTAAGTCTTACTGTGAAATCTCCCTATAAACTTACTTTTAGTGCTAGTGTTTCACAATACCTTTACATCTTGTTTTGGGGAGACAGGATTGTGGGGGTTCAGAGGTTTTTTTCTGGGTGGTGGTGTGGCTCTTCCATGTTATTATTATAATTTTACACCTTCACTATCATATACTGAGTTAAAGCAAATATGCCCCTTCAACACAAATACTTCCAGCATACTCATTTAAAGATAAAATAAAATAAAAATAACATCACTATCAAGAGATTTGAAAGTTATTTAGTTTGCCAATTCTAGCGAAACATACAGATTTCTCTCAAATCCATTAACCTAGCTGTCATTTCCAAACTATTAGGATGTGTTTCTTCCAAAATGTTGTTTTATGATTTGAACTAATGATTCATAAGTAGTTAAATGTGCCTTTTGCATAAGCGCATCACATATTTTTGAAAAACAATGAGTCAGACAAACTCGGGTTAAGACAGAGGAGTAATACTAATATAATACTCATATATAAAGGGATTACTGATAGGGTGACACACTTGTTCTTTATAAAAATTCATGTAAGCTGATCTTTGCTATCTGAAATTTCTATAGTATGCTAGAAAAATCACAGCACAAATCCTTTTGCTTTATCACAAATGCTATAATATTGTGACAGGAAAAGTCTATGGCAGATCTCTAGCAAAAATAACCCATTAGCTCCTTCTGGTTGGTTACTTTTTTCAGCCTTTTCCTTCAGATATGTTACTATGGCTGCTAGTTGTCATGACATATTATTTATGAGGCATATGTCTTTTGTTAAGCACTGTTCTTTTTATTGATTTTTTTGACAGGTTTTATTTACTGCCAGATAATATACTAGAACATTTTACTGGCATTGGTCATGTTAGGACTGTAAATTAAAGCATCTTGATAGGGAACTGGAGCTTAGTAACTCAAATTATAACCATTAGAGATTAGGAAAGTTGCGATATTTGAAAAATGAGGAAAATAAAACTTTCTGTATTGCCAAACATAGCTGACTATTTGTGACAAGACATGCCAAAATAATCATGTCAAAATGATCCATCTGCATCAAGAAGAGTATCTCCTCGTAAGACATGAAGGATAGCACTAAATACATCATTGTTAGACAATTTTTTGTTTCATTGCTCCCAATACTTCAACTTTAAGCTCATTTACGTAACAGGACATTAAGAACTTATATTAGCCTATAGATATAAAAGAGGGAAATTTTATTTAATCTTTTCTGCTTTGTTTAATTACCTACACTGAGAAGCAGAGTAATATAAACCCAGGTGGAGTACTGTGTTAGCTGCTAACATGCAGCTGTACGCAATTATCTCGTGCCATCTGAAAACAGTGCTCTACCAGGCTGAGCTAGCTTGAATCTCTCTGCTTTGTTATGTTACGCAAACCTAAACAAATGTTATTCAACAAGCTTCTCATTTTGCAGAGAATGAATAGGACATACTATTAACACATTAAACATCTGTTAGAAATCTCTACATCAAATCAACATACCAATAATTCATCAGGGGAGGTTTTATCTAATTACTTCACTGATACATGAGTATGATAGCCTATGAATATGAACAGCAATAGCAGAGAACACACACAAATTAATACGCAAGGTCTAGTAAAGATAGTATAATCCACGTAGAAATCTGTGCAACCGTGACATCACTGATGATGCAGGCCAGCTCAATTAAAGGTAGAACAGGTATGCCTAACTAATCTGTTCATCATAGATTCTGACTGCAGTAGAGATACTCATGAATGGGAAGACATGTTAGGATAACAAAAGAGAAGCAGTGCTTATCCTAGAAAGATTGAGACATGCTGGATAAGTGCAAGAATATATAAAA
>JANHGO010000001.1:54483078-54589622 GCA_024606505.1 Aquila spilogaster
GCTGAACAGACCCAGGTCTCTCAGCCTTTCCTCATAAGAGAGGTGCTCCAGGCCCTTTATCATCTTTGTAGCCCTCCACTGGACTCTTTCCAGGAGATCCCTGTTGTTTTTTGTACCAGGGAGCCCAGAACTGGACACAATACTCCAGGTGAAGCCTCACCAATGAACTCATTTGAGGTCAGCAATATCCAGATGAATACTTTTAATCTGTCACAAACAACTTGGTTCAGCCTTAATTCCTACGATACGCAATAATGCCACTTAAGTTAGAATGTGAAAAATAAAATTAAAATACATTTAGTCGATGGGAATCTAGAGTTGAAACAGTCATTCAAAACATACAACTACTTAATTTAATTCCTATAAGTTAGATGATATTTGCATGTTGTGACTGCAACTGAAGTTGACTAAATTTCCATGGGCTTATATCTAAAAATGTATGTAACAACACAGTCTCAGTGGTAGAGTACAACCTGGCTGAAACAATCCCTATCGTATTTTAAACTGAAAACGTACTGCTTCATGTACCATAACATTTATGCTGCTAGTTGCACTTATATTGGTATTAATAACATGAACTAGCAGTTGTAATAAGAATTTGAGACAGAGATATAAGTAGAACTTCAGAGAAATTCAGAAATAGAAAGAAAAATGAATGAATCATAGGCACACAGAGCAGCAATTATTTATTTACTTATTTAAAATGTCTTTAAAAGATGCAGAATTTCACAGGATGAGATAAAACCCACCTGAGTTTTTTATTTTATTTTGGTCTTTTGTTCATAATCACTATACCAAAAACTCAGTGATGCTGAAACTGAGGCATGTAATACAGTCTATACTTGTGATCCTTTTAACAGTTTCTGGGAGAGACAGAGTTAAACAGGGCTACACAGAAAATACGTCAACCTTTCAATAATGAGAACAGTTGCTTTAGTGATTCTTGAGATACATTAGATGACCTTATTGTACGGACTTAAAATTATCAATATATACCATATCCTTTATCAGAATTCTGTAGATACTTTATTTCCTTCTCTGACAGTATTACTGTATTCTGAGAAACTACTATCCTGAGCTGTCGCACTTCTGCATGATTTACACCTTTCTATCTAACTCCTCTTGGATGTAATCAAAATAAATGATGCCTTTCCTTACGATTGGTGCATCCTCTATGTTTTGAATCTCACAGTTTTTTGATTTAAAAATTTAGTTGCTAAATCTCAGTGTTTTCTACTCTAATGACACTTTTTTTTTTCAGGTCTACCTGATTTTTTGTATTAAAAATTGAGTTACACTTGCTGGAATTAAAACAATGAGAACTGCCAACTATAATGGCATCAAGTCACCTCTAAATAAAGGAAATCAGCTTGTAGTATTAAAAGTTCATTATAGACTCTTGTCAAGTGTCCTCTGTTCTTTCCAGTACTGTCCAAGATAATGGATAAGAAGCTGTTTTAAATTGTTATATTTAATTCCTAGGAAATTCCTAGGAAAAAAAGAGACAATTCCGTGGGATTATCTACTAAATTAAAATTAATGCTGCAGCAATATTAGTCTACTAAAAATGCATGTTTGACTGGATTTTCTGCAGAGCACAAGTTTCAACCATTTTCTTAACTGTAAACCTGTGACAGCGACTACTAGTGCAATTATTTAGATCTTTCAAAGTAAGGTTCAACTTTAAACATTTTCTGCATTACAATGACAGCTTTTTACCACAAATTATAGCTTTTCGATTATAATTAGAATCCTGCTTGCTTACTTCAATGATGATAATTATAATTACTAAGTTTCATTAAGAATACTACTTGCAGAGTCTTATGAGCAATAAAGTACATTATTACATTATACCACTTCTTCTGCAGCAATAAAAAGTTGCTCAAAACAAATGACAAATTTCACCACAGCTGATAATATTAAAAGAGTAGGACAAGATCAATGTTAAAAGGTTATAGAGGAGATAAAGTGAAACGATGTAACACTTGCTCTTGGAGACTAAATTAAGTTTACAGCTAACAAAGGTATTACTATATTTTTCAATATGTGGAAGTAAATATTTTGCGTATCAATCAGCGCAGCAAGCAAAAGTGTTATGATAATTCATTCAATCAAGAAACAAAAACAAATTATATTTGTCTCTTTTTAAAAGAAAAGTATACATATTCTTTTTATATACATAAAGTATATAAAAATTCGATGTTAAGATACTGTTCTGCAAATCTTCAACAAGAAACTTTTTCATATAGCATGGCAGAGAAAAAAGCAACAGTAAATTAATTATTTAACAATAGGCTTCTTTAGAATTACATTTTTCAATGTCACGAAGTACACCAACTAAATGCAGTGAGTATGATAAGGGATGGTTTTATAATTACAGTTGTTGTATTTAGTCTATTCAACAAAATCATCAATTACTATTTCAAAGAGCAACAACATAAAGTAAACACCTGAAAGAATTATCTTGACTTGGTTCATAAAATATGAAATTTTCCCAAAGGCCCAGAGACCTGGATGTGGTATGTAGTTCTATTTTTTTTCCACTGGAAAATATTAATAGTCTTCTCAATACACTGTATATTACTAACTTTATTAGTTCTCTATGTATTCAATCCATCAACATGATGAGATTAAAGTGATCTTTTCCTAAATCTGATTCTTGCATGGCAATAAGTTTTTGTAACTAATGCAGCTCTCAGTTTCATTCATTCAGGAAAACCAAGTAATATTTCTTTTTTCAGAGTTCCTTTTATTATTTTACCTATGACAGAGGAATATGCTTCAAGGCTGGGACTCTGGGCACTATGGCAACCCTAAAATTAAAAATTAGAAACATGGAATATGACAGCACTACTTCGGCAGTAGCAATAAATTTAATTGACTTCCAGAATCTTAATTTCCTGTATCCTAAGAATGAAGCATTATTTTCACGGGAGTTTCCAAGATACCTTGTCACAGGTTATGAATTTAATTTTGATACATGAAGGCTATTTATGATCAAAACCCTCTCTGCAAATTACAGTACCCACATTCTATCAGAAGCTTGACAGGTAGCAGACATACTGCGTCTGGGAAACTGACAGAAGAATCAAGAGCTTTCAGCATTTAACAGCTCTTCTGTACCAGAATAATTTGTTTCCTACCTGCACGGCCATTAACTCCAAATGCCCATTTACTCAGGAGCTGATGGCAGGGAACTGAAGAAAATTCATCAGCTTGGCAACAACAGGAACAGATCCAATTCTGTGTTTTAAACAGTGTGTTTCTTTGCAGAATGGAGTCCATCCCACCATTAGGAGCAAAATGAGACTGAGGGCCAGAAGACTCCTTGCCAAATCCCCATGTGCAAGGATTGAGGTGTACAGAGGTGAGTCTGATGTAATGGTAAACTCTAACATCTAAGCACATGATCTGAAGGTGCTTTAAAGACAAATCGCTAGACAACGACAGTCCTAATCACCTCTAAGAAGAACCGCAGCTTCCATTTAGTATTTCTATTTCAATATAAAAACGTGGTTGCCAACACCTCAAAGTGCTTGCTAATAGAACATCTCATTGCCAAGTCTACATGCCTTACTTATTAGCATGGCAAATGCCAAACATGTAAGCAGCTCAGAACCATGAAGATATGGAATAAACATAAAATGGTCTGGGTTGGAAGGGACCTAGAAGATCACCTAGTTCCAGCCCCTCAACTATAGGCAGGGACACCTCCCACTAGACCAGGTTGCTCAAAGCCCCATCCAACCTGTCCTTAACACCTCTAGGAAAGGGGCATCCATAACCCCTCCGAGCAACCTATTCCAAGGTCTTACCACTATCACAGTAAAGGATTTCTCCCCTGTATCTAGTGTAAATCTACTCTCTTCCAGTTTAAAGCCATTTCCCCTCATCATGTCACTTCCTGCCCTTACAAAAAGTCCCTCTCCAGCTTTCTGGTAGGCTCCCTTCAGGTACTGGAAGGCCACTATAAGGTCCCTCCCCTCAGCACCTTCTCTTCTCCAGGCTGAAGAGCCCCAACTCTCTCAGCCTGTCTGTGCAGACAGTCTCTGATCATACAGACAATGTTACGGGAATAAAAGCTGTCCACTTCTGAAACGCTGCTGCCCAAAATAAGCATAAGCATGTGATTCCAGAGAGGGGTCACTTGAAAGGCAGATCAGAAATACATATGAGGAAAGCACAAACAAGACATGAGGTGTTTAGCACCTGTACCGTGTTCACACATCTGGCGGCTCTTAAAAGCAGAACTGATCATAATAATGTTGATATACATTCTACCATTTTCTTCTAGTCTTCATTTAAAGTCAGATAATTTTATTACCATATTGATGAAAAGTTAAACACCACTAGAGAAAAGTTTATTTGAACAGTAATTTTATCTTCTGAATTTACTTTTCACTTTACACTGTTTTCATATTTACAGCTTGGGGGCTATCTGTAGAAAATCTGTGAAGCAGAAGCACTGTGTCTGTGTATACATAAGAGTAACATAAAGTGAAGTTTATCTCAGAGCTGCTTCTCTGTCTCCCATTGCCTGATCCCCCATAACATTATCTGTATCTCTCTATCTCTCAACAGTAATTTTGCTATTACTCATCCTCTTAATTTCATTACTATAAAACCTCCCTTGCTTTTCATCCCTCCCATCTACTTCTGGCACTGATTAGGAGAGGATTGTCTGGAAGCGTAGGCTTCCTAAAGCATGAATTCTATATCTAAAAGTATGGTAAATTTTTCATATTAATGTTTTCTTAGTGACTGCTAATATAGAGGAATGACTTTAGCAATTCTTTTCTTTTTTACTTTATCAAAAAACTGTGAGTAGACATTCACCCAGAATTACCTGAAGGTGGATGAAGTATAATTCTTCAGTTAACTGCACACTTCAGACCTAACTTCAATAATTAGAAAAGTCATAAATTAATTGTAGCCTGGAATGGATACTGTATCATGGTGATCTTGTTTCTTCTTCTTCTTTTTGTCAGTGCCACGGCATCTGTGACAGATGCCTTTTTGCACAATTTTAAACATATACTGCAAACCTAAATTTTCTAAAGAATAAAACAAAGCAAGATCCATTGACTTAATTTGAAAAGGAATGGTGAAGCTCAAAACATGTTTGTACCCTCAGTCACTGAACTTGAGCAAACACTGAAACATTCAGAATTAGGATTTAGCTTCGACAACACTTTTACAAGCATTTTTTAGCACTGTGACATTAAGGAAGCTTGTCCAAGGAAGACAGTTGCAACTAGCAAGGTCCCAGAGGTTCCTCTATACTAGTTAGCCAAAGAAGCCATATTGCAACAAGTTTTCTCAATAACCTTTTGGCTCTTCATTCTGAGTGGTGCTGAATTTGTCTCTTTCCAAAGCCTGACAGCTGCAAGAGTATCAGAAACTCAGGAACCAAAAGAAAAGCCTTATTCTTCCAACAAACTGAGCAGCTATGCAACAGCCTCTTGAGGAAAATGAAGAACACCATATCTGTTTACAGATCCACAGACTGAATCACAAATATCAAAAAATACAAACTGCAACTTAACTCATAAAAAATAATCTGTGTAGTCCGTCTTGCTGGTTTAAATAAACTTTATTTCACTCCTACATGCTATACTGAAAATCTGGATAACCATATAGCTGGATAATAGCAGCCGGGAGACAGACGACTACACAGAAAACTGGATTAATGTCTCTTTCTATGTTGTTATAGACTGGGACTGCAATAATTCAATTGAGCACTGTGAATAAATGTTTATATGTTTCGGTGGGCATGTATGATTTCTTCTTTCTGCCTCCCTAGAAAACATTGTATGCATAGCATTTTATGCAGAAGTTTATTACAGGTATGAAGATAATTTTGTATTGGCACAAACTGAAATATCATGACTGTCTCGAAATACCAAAATCACTGTCCTGGAATTTATGGTACTTTGGTACACATCTTGGACATGCATAGTTTAATGACAATTCTATTTTAAAAACGAGCAGCTGTAGCAATGTTTTTTTAACTGTGTTTCTACATTGGCCTGAATTGAAGGAAAAGCTCTATAGGCTGACTCATGTCAGCAGAAAATTCAGCAGAAGGGGAGTACAAAATAGCATACAGATGTGTACAAGAATCTATATATCATAACAGTAGGAAAAGTATAGGGAGTTGAACCTCCAACTTGACATTTATATAAAAAACTGCAAACAAATTAAAAAATTTTGATTATTCGCTCTCTAAGTAGAGAAAAATCTTCACATACTGTGTATGTTTTGGATACGCAATTATCAAAATATATTAACAAGTAACTTTCAAGGTATACTTCCTAATCTATCAGATGCTATCTTGAACCTTAATTATTCTTGCTAAGAAACCCTGCAATGAACATCTAAGACCTTTGAGGATCAAGAATGGAAAAGGAGAAGAAAACAGAGCAGAGCATGATGCAAAAATTCTGACACTGAGGATGAAGAGAATGATTTGATGGAGGAGCTTCCACCGACCCCTGGCACAGTTTAAAAACATCTGTTATTCTGTTATATTTTCTGCAGAAGAGAACGACCTCACTTATAGTTTTGTTATTCAACTGCATTCTGGAAAGTCTCAGGAGAGGTTGTAATTAGCAATGACTTTGATGGATAATATATTTTAAAGGAGTTGCCTCCACTGAATCAGGTATTTATTATGTTTGCATAATAAGATACAAGGATACACGACACGAAGATGAGACAAGTACTGAAATGAACACAACAGAGTTGCCCAAACTAAGATGAATGCATTAGCTATGGAACACAACAAAGATCTCAATGGCTCTATCACATGCTAAGAAATGCAGTGACAGTAAGAGTGCTTCTATACAGATTTTTACAGAAAAGAAAAGGTATATAGACCAGGTAAAGAGAGGAATAAATTATACAATATTTTTATATGAGCTTTTAAACATTACTTTTCAAGCTCAAAACCCTGAGCTTTTTAATCTCTTACTTAGAGTGAACTGAATGTAAATTGTGAAATTGTTTAATTTTTTCATGTGTATTTAGGTTAAATAACCCTTGCTTCATATGGTTGTATTCCTATCCAAAATAGCAATTATCTACACATAACTTGTCAACAATACTGTTTTATTGCTATAAGCATTGAAAACATGATTTTATTGTCTAGAATGGCTGTCAGCAGGAAAGCAGCGGAAACTGGTACTTCGGACCCCCACATACAAAAATCAACATAGTAGCTTCAGTGTTGAAGGATCAATAGGTGGGAGGGACATGTTACAGATGTTCATTTCAGTACGTTGCCACATCTATTCCTTGCATCAGCCCAAACAGTGCACTGACAGAGTTTATCAGCTTCACAGCATACACGCAGGAGACCTTTTTTCTTACAATCCCCCAAGTATAATTATCTGGCAAACCATGTTAACATCCTGTAATGAAGATATTTTTCCATTCAGAGTCTTAATTTCAATTAATGCAAGGATTTACTAACTCAAGATTTTTGACGGGATCCAATTATTAAAAAAATCTGCAAACAACTTTAGAAAAAGCGAGGAAAAAGCAGAGCAGCAGGAATACAAATCAGTGTTGTGTGCGCAATTAGATGCTGTTAGCAATAAATTTTAAACTAAATTGTCTCAAAATTAATTGATTTGTTTTAATAAAGAAATTTTAATATAGGGCATCATTGAAAATTATGGATCATTACTTGCAATTAATAAGTGATGTGTTTCTAAAAATAAAACATCATTTTATAAAAAGGACCTCTTACAGTTTTCAGGACTCCACTTAAGAATCTGCCTATAGCTGTTGACTGCAAACTACAGTAACATCATTGTATTGCCTAATGATTGATGAAGGAGTAAAAAAAAAATCAGCAGTTTAGCATAATTTATGTTTAGAATAGACCTTACATGCAACTCAAGAATGCCTTACATGGAAAAGGAATTAATTTTGGTCTAATTTTCAACTTGTGCAAAATTAGTGATTTTCCAAGTCTGACACTAAACTGAAAAAAACAAACAACAACAACAACAACAAAAAAAAAAAAACACTCAAAAAACCAAAACCTTAAACCTCAAGGAAAATGAAACAATTCCTACTTCTTCCACAGAAAAGAAATACATGTGAAGAAGGTAACCTAATTTTACTAGGCAGGAAACATTACTCTGGGTATTGAAGAAAGTCAAATATGCATGCTATCAGGATGTGCACTATTAAAGCTTCATCAGCAGCAATTAAACTTTAAGAAAAACATATGAACTATCTTCTTTTTATAAGAAGGGTTCTCTGAGTTCAGAAAATGAAACATTTGAAATGTACAAACTTCATAAACTATCACAGAAACTATCACAGGGGTTGAAAGGGACCTCAAGAGATTATCAAGTACAACCCCCCAGTGCTAAAGCAGATTCCCTACAATAAGTCACATAGGTAGGTGTCCAGACAGGTCATTAATACCTCCATAGAAGGAGATTCCACCACCTCTCTGGACAACCTGTTCTGATGCTCTATCACCCTTACCACAAAGAAGTTCATCCATATGTTAGCACAGAACTTCCTATGTTCATGTTTTAGGCCACTGCTCCTTGTCCTATCAATACACACCACTGAGAAAAGCCTGGCCTCATCCATTTGCCTCCCATCCCCCCTCAAATATTTGTAAACATTAATCAGACCCCCTTTCAGCCTTCTTTTCCCCAGGCTGAACAGATCCAGGTTACTCAGCCTTTCCTCACAATAGAGATGCTCCAGGCCCTTTATCATCTTTGTAGCCTTCTACTGGACTCTTTTCAGGAAATCTTCATATTTTTTGAACTGGGGAGCCCAGAACTGGACACAGTGTTCCAGACGTGGCCTCACCAGGGCAGAACAGAGGGGGAGGATCACCTCCCTTGATCTGCTGGCCACGCTCTTTTTAACGCGCCCCAGGATACCATTGGCCTTGTTGGCCACCAGGGCACACTTCTGGCTCATTTCCCTTAGTGAATCCATGCTGACAACTCCTGATAACCTTCTTCTCTTCCAATTGCTTGGAGACGGCATCCAGAACAGGTTGTGCCACCACCTATCCAGGGATGGAGGTGAGGCTGACTGGCCTGTAGTTTCCCAGATCCTCTTTCTTGCCCTTTTTAAAGACTGAAGTGATATTGGCTACACTCCAGTCCTCAGGCACCTTCCCCATTCACCAAGACCTTTCAAAGATGATAGAGAGCAGTTCAGCAGTCACCTCCGCTAGCTCCCTTGGCACACATGGGTACATCCCATTAGAGCCCATGTATTTGTGTGTGCTCATTTTAGCCAGACATTCTTTATCTCCTCCTCAACCAAGGGGAAGCCTTCTATTACCCAGACTCTGTCTCTTATCTCCAGGGCCTGGGATTTCCAAGTGGAAGTCTTGTAGTAAAAACTGAAGCAAAGAAGGCATTCAGAATATCTGCCTTCTCAGCTATAGCTTCAGATTCAGAACAAATTAGAAGCCAAAACTTCATTCCTTAAATTTGGTGAGTGAAGAAAGAGAAAGCGCTGCAAATCTCACAAGCCTTTTAACAGCAAGGAAGCGTGCAATTCTGCTTCCAGTTGATGGCAGTATGGATTTATCAAAGCATTTCTTACATATGATCAGATAAAACTTGTGGGAATGGGCATTCTCAAATGAAGAAGAAAGATGAAGTCATCCACAGCCATTTCCCATTTTAAACTATTTCAAGATTCACACAACATTAACATTCAAAATAATCAATTTCAAGTGTACATCTCTGATCATAAATCAAATGAGAAAACAGACATCTCTACCAAATTAAAATTCATGCTGAAAGAGCTACACGTTGTAGCTGTGTCTCTGTCATACAAATAATTTTACAGCCTAATCTGCAATCAAATAAGCAATAAGCTGATAAGGCACCATTTATGCATGTGAATTTACATTTGAATACTAATGGCTCCTAACAGCCCCCAAAGACAAGGGCAGGACCAGTGGGACTGATAATAAATTTCATCAACTTAAAATAATTTCTCTTTCACCTTTTCCTTTTTTTCTCTCCACTGTGGCTCTACTTTAGGGGAGGCAACTTTATCATGAAATTTAAACACAGTCTTCGATACTGTCTGGAACATAAATGATCTTCAGTGCTTAATGACTTTTTAAAAATCGTATCTTGTGAAATGGAGAAAAGGGTAATCCTTTGAAAGATTTCCCAAATCTAATTTCTGACAACATGGGTGAAATTGAAACTCCACAAGACCATCTGCCTCTCTTCTCATCTGTACTCCATTCCACTTCCACTCTCCTGTTTTGAAACCACCCCACCTAGTGCAGTGCTGCTGTCACTAGTTTGAACGTAACTGATCACGTTTCATATTTCCGATCTTTCCACTCCCAGCTTCTCTTTGCTGTGATGTCTTTCCTTTGTAAATGGGATGGAACGCCTTCCCTACAAGGACAGTCTGAGATAGCTGGAGCTGTGCAGCCTGGAGAGGAGAAGGCTCCAGAGAGACCTGAGAGAAGCCTTTCAGTATCTGAAGGGGGGCTGTAAGAAGGAAGGGGACAGAATCTTTAGCAGGGTCTGTTGCGATAGGACAAGGGGAAATGGTTTCAAACTAAAAAGAGGGGAGATTTAGATTGGATATAAGAAATAAGGTTTTTGAGATAAGGGTGGTGAGGCACTGGAACACTTGCAAATGAGCAAAACACTATCTTCCCTAGTTTATGTATCTGAAGGACGTATTTTGCATAAAAATATGCCTTACATACTCAACCTGATTCACACAACTGATGTTAGACGTGCCAACCATCATGACTAATGCTTAAGTGCTGTAAACCACTTAAAATTGAAAATTATGTTGAGAAATGTTGAACAAACTTAATAGACATTTCATCAGTTCTACTTACAGTAATTGAGTGCAAAATTCTACAGTGTATTAGAGTATAAACTGTTTGAGCTAAATCATGAAAGTCCCCAGATTGTTCTATTACAATATTAATTGTTAAAACTCAGAAAAGGAGCCTCCTGTCAAAAATATTAAAATCCAATTAGAGATTTAAAAGCATTTGGCACTAGAACTGCAATCATTTTTACAAAGCAGCATACACTTATGACATACAAATCACTTGCAATTACCATTTCTTCACTTAACTAATTTGCTAGTTTTAATGGTAGGGAAGTATATATAGAGTTGTTTTTTTAAAAAAATAATGCATATTTTTTCTTCAATTCAAACCCATTGTACAGTATTCCTATATTTTCAAACAAGGCTACAAACGTGTGTCTATACATTGTGCCATGACACTTTAATGATGTAATAGGAGAACCAGGTGCCTAGGGAAGGAGTTTACTGCAGTCAACGTGCTGAGCAGGGGGTAGCTGTGTTAGTCACTACGGAGGGCAAGCAAGAAAGCCAAACCCCTTCCCCCCCGCCGTTTCAGGTAGCTCACTTCTGTCAGACAAAGGCATTTATTCCGCTGAAATTTTCTGAAACAGAGGTTGAGCTTCCTTCTGAAAGTAAAGCAGCATCAGTTCTTTCAAAACACTTTTGATGGAGTTACTCTTTTACCCTGTAGCTCATTGGTTAAAGTTTGCACTTCAGGAAATAGCACAGGTTTAAAACCCGTTTGATTAATGGGCATCCGAATATTTGCTTTCCACTTTCAAGACTGTGCCACAGCCCGTTGGTGATAAAAACTCCATTCCTTGTGCTCATCTCCCTGAAATCAGCGAGAATCCTCGCTACTCAGGGACTGCAATAGCTCCGCAATTAGGGTATTCACACGGGAGGAGGAAGGACCAAGTTCAAGTTACTACGATAATGAATGCCTAATTTAGAATACTTAAATGTTCATTGTCGTGGAATCTGAAAGCTTGATTCCCATCCCAAAGGGCTGCCTTAATGACTCTCTGGCTTAAAAAGATATTGAAGTACTTAATTCTGAAGATAGCAGCTCACAAGACACTTCAAAAGGACTAGCGAACTGGTCAGCGTAAAAAACTGACTGCAAATCCTTTAGAAAAGGGAAAAAGTGCCGCCCCAGTCTCCAATATTTCAGCAACATATTTTAACAAAACTATTTATACCATCTTTTCTGGCAGCTCTCATCTGCTCGTTTAAGGACATTCCCTGCATATCACCTTGTAATGGGATACAGATATCCACGTGCACAGACATCGCTTTCACAAATGAGACCAATAACTCAAACAGGTTCCTTGCTGCTCAGCTCGCACATTGTAACCCATGCAAATGCTGAGAAGCAGCAAATTATCAGCTCATCCAGCTACAGAATTTGAAACTTAAAATCCAAAGGAGTTTTCTTCCCAGCACTTGACAGGTGAGGTATGAATACATTGACATTTAAATGCTTGATTTAAATGCCGGGGGACACTTAGGCATCAGCATCCCTTTTGTAAACTCATCTTTTAAACACTTTGAGATTTACAGACAAATAATACTTGTTATAATGATTTTGGAGGGTTTAATAATAATGTCATCCACTAATCTGTTTAAATTATCTGAATGCCTTCAGCTAACCTGAATTAAAATTTTGCTATTAGTTTTCAAAGAAGCAGGGTTGTGCCTATTTTCCATTGCTAAAACAAAGAAAACACTTAACCTAAAAATCTGGCGAAGATTGCTAAGAGACATTAACGTTCTTATTATGCCATTCAGAAAACTGCAGTGGTTGAAAGAAAGGAGGGAAATAATTAGATAACTATTAGTTTATCATGTCTTATACTGTTTATGTGCAATAAACATAAATTCAATCTTACACAAAGTGTAAGTTGCTCTGTCGGGGAGAGAGGCTGTCAAAGATACGGTTTACTAGCTTCCATTTAGACTGATGTTGCATAACTGGCACACCATGATCAGGAATGATTATATGTGAAAACCTAAACAAGAAAAACCTTCAAAAAACGCAAAATTAACCCAACAAACCCCACCTAAAGCATTTTGATGTGGTTCAGGCCAATTTCTGCTTGATTCAGTGGGCAAACTGCAAAGGTACTGATCTAGCAGCTCCTAATGCTTACTGCTAATCTTCTGCAGGTAGGGCTGTAATAGAATCACTTTACTCATGACTGCCATTGTATACTTAATAGATTTTAAGGAAAAATTAGGTTCCCACTGTATTAAAGTGAAGTAATCTACTTTTTGGTCCAATATGGACAGGTGGGTTTTAATGGTAATATAACTAAATACTTCTTGCTCCTACAAGAGCATGGCCGCACTTAAAAGCTAGGATTCATTATCTATCACTTTCCTGATAGGAGACAACAAATAGCACTCTTCCATTTTTGTAAAGTTAATCTTTCTTTTGACTACGCTAACACTGTGCTTTGCAAAGGCTTACTGTTGTTCCTCTGTGAAAGCAGTACAATAAACACATTCTCATGCAGATAGGCCCAGATGAAAACCCTTTGCTTCAAACAGGGATATGCATTCTGTTGTCAAAGTACTGTGAAGTGAACTTTATACTATGAAGGAATAGAAGCAAAAACTCCCAATTACTGCACTCGACTTTCTTATTTAAAAAAAATAATTGACTATCTTCTTCAGCACACTCCAAATTAGAGCTAGCAGATCACTATTTCAGTGAGTTGCCCTCAACACCAACAGACAAATTATCTTGGAATAAAATACAGAAAAAGAAGAATTTAATTCTGAGGAAACAAATTGTATAGCAAATGCAGAAAACGCTTATTAGTTTAAGAGCATCTTAAATGGGCTAATGATGAATTTTAATAGTGTGTTTTGTAGCGTGAATTATTTTACTACGCTTGTGCCACAGTTAAAGCCAAACTTCATGAAATCGGCACTTGAGTGCCAAGTTTGGTAAGACAAACCCTTACCAAAACAAAACCCAAAAACCCTCATCAAACAATGCTGCTGATTGGGATATTCTTTATAAATTTGTGAGATGATTGACTATAGAATTAAGCACAAAACCCCTTCTTAACATCTTTTAATTAAAATCCTTTAATATTTCATAGAACCAAATAACCACTTTTTCAAGGTGGGTTTGCATTTCCTCACTACAAAAACACAATTTTTTTTTTTTTCTAACACATATGAATTATCATAGATGCATACAGAGGTAACCAGCTTAACTGTTCTTCCTTTCATGCTCAGGATTAATGTGATTTCTGAAGGACAAATGAACTGCTAAATGGCTTCAGGACTCCTAAACATCCTTCCCAATGTGGATTTTATATGGACCTTTGATTTTCATTATATGGCACCCATATATCATAAACATTTGATTGAACCTTACTCCCAGTGCTGTGCATTTACAAAGCAGACTCACAGACTTTCTGAATAGGCATCTTTGAAAATCAGAACACTGAATTAGGCAAGTAAATGGCAGTCAGGATAACTGAGACAACTATATTAATAAACTGCTAAAACAAACAAACAAAAAGATGTAAGCATTAGAGGAGATCTTTTCTGAACAGAAAATACAAGAAACTGTGTGTGAAGTGTGTGGGGCTGAAAATCAACTTTACGAGATATATCTAGATAGCCCATATAATTAGGTTTCTCATATTTGTCATGTTCATATTTTTAAAGTAACTATAAAATGATCATACACAGGGAAGATGACAAATCTTTTATATATGCATCTGAAGGAAAGCAGAGAACTTGTTTGAAAATAATTGTAAGTAGTCATTAAAAGTATGAGCCAAAGAAATTAGACGGACACAAACACATTTTATAGGTGGGTTAATAGATAATAATTGTATTCCAATATTCCAAATAATATTGTATTCCAAAGGAAGTGATAGGAACCTTATCCACCAGATCCGCAACCAGACTGGTGCACGGCAAGGCAGCCAAGCAGGCAGAAGACATGAAAGGCAGTTGCAAGGACTGGGGCATGGACTGTATGAGACATTTAGGTACTGCAGTAAAACAATGGGACTTAGGCTTGGGATGGAGAAGCTAAAAGAAAAACAGAGTATTATTCCTGGTAGATGTTTAGTAAGGTACTGAGGTGATGAAATCTGTACATATGTGAGGCTCTAAAATTACTGCAGTGAGCTCTGCGGGGGACACTTGGGACAAACAGCTTCATGTAGATAATATGGGCTGTCATCAGGCTCAGGCATACACTGGAGGAAGCAGGACTACTGCAAATTGGCATTGCTACCTGCAAACATACCTCAGGAGAGGTTTAAGTGCCTTTCATAAAAGATGTGCATACATGCTTTCTGAAAACACATGCGTTACAAATATTTACCTACTGAATCTTATAACTTGTGACCATCTAGAAGTTTTCCAGACAATGATGTTCTTAAATGGAGGAAAAAGAAGCCTCTAATAGGTGTGCACTTCAACTGTTAATATGGTTTAGTCTGAAGTATTTCTAAACCATCTGGTTCACATCAGTATAAACTATCTGCAGACAGCTCACAAAATGTTGTGCAGATTTTGTGTTGGACAGGGTTGGCTATGGACTCATAAGGCTGCAGGAATCAGCCAGCAGAAGCAATTCTTCCTGGGTACGCTGCCTAATCCCTGGACAAACTCACCCAGGCATGATACTGTGGCACAACATGGGGTTTCAAAGACATGGGATCATAGAGCAGACAGCTGAAAGCAATGTAGGTACTGCAGAGAAGGGCTCGAGCTTGTATGGGAAGCTTAGCCATCCTGCACAGTTCTGTGTTAGGCAGAATAGGGTAACCTGCAGTGAGAGCTGCAAAGAAATACCACAGCACTCTAAATAAAAAGCTTACTTAAATTCCACTTCAAACTCACCACTCATAGCAGTAAACTTTACCAGGATGAAACAAACAAAAATCAGAATAACCTGAAAGATAAGAATTCCCCATCACTCTGATATGCCCACCACCAGCTGCCTACTCTTCCCCCTACTTTCCTACACACACATCTATTTCAAAGCAGTTTGGAGGGAATCCAAAGAGCTACCAGATGCTGTTTGCTGTTCCCCAAAGAGAACCACAGATTACAATGTAATAACAGACTGCAGATCAGAATTAAAAATGATACATCATAAATCCCTTTTTAGGGTTCCATTCTGCAGTTTGAGTTTTTAAATATGATTTTGCAATTTTTTTAATATCTGCTTATATTTTCCCTTGTTTTCCACAGCTGGTTTCTTTGGCTACCATTCACATCGCCCAAATTGCAGAGAAATTACTCTTCCTCATGTTGACCTTTGCTGAGTGCATATTTTAATTTAGATTTCCAGTTCGGGCACAGAGAAGTGTGCAAGGCTGTCTGTATCCACACTAGTGGAAGGTGCCAATAAGCACATAGGAGATGTGACATTAGACACATCAGACCTAGCATGAAGCAAAATGAAGATAACTAATCTCAATCCATCCCCAAAAGATAGACTTTTTTATAAAGAGTACTGAACATTTCCATCTGATCTATATGTAAAAGATCAGAGTAGGACAAATTTCTCTGTTCTGAGCATAACAACTGAAAATCCTGAGAAGTGCAAGACTTATCCACAGACCTACCATCTCCATAAAATATGCCATAGTAATACTGTAACAGAAAAAGTTCTCCATTTATCACATATCTTCTTTTTATCACTGAAGAATTAGAAAATAAATATCCTAAAAAAATTTCAAATTCCTTTCTCCTCATTATTTGTTTTTCCCAACTGACACAGAGTTCCTTTGAAACAAAAATATAGGAAGTACACTCAAAAAACCCCACAGAAACAAACTGCGATATTTGATGGTTTTTGTGGTGCTTTTTTTAAGCAGACATCTCTGAAAAGCACCTGGAATGATCATTTTTCTTCCCCTCTGAATTAATGGAAATAAAATATGTCCCTTGTCCCCAAAGGAGAATTTTTTATTCAAAAAATTCACAAGAGTTGTCATCTGAATTGTGACACACTGCTCCCCTGAAACTATACCACAGGTACTCAACACCACTTTATCACTCCTGGTCTTATTCCCTATCTCTGCTCACAGAACAGAAGCTATGCAATTAGCAAATGGCAGCAATGTTCTGCATTTTGCATACCAAACTTTGGGAACACTGATGTGATAATAGCACACTTTCAATTTGCTAATGGTAGGGGGTGCAGTGAATTCTTTGTATGGTACAATCACACATGAAACAAAAGAAAACTGTGAATGTATGAAGATTACTGTGAATGTATGAAGATTAGTGAAGCCTCACATTTAACTTAAATGTCATGCAAATTTTTTAAAATGTTAATTATTGAAGACAATCACAATAGCTGTTCTGCCACCTGCAGAGTAAATGCCAGCAAATCAGACAAGTACTGAACTTTTTGTAAGTACTCCAGGAATGCTTGTGCCTTTATGTTACAGCTTCCCTTTCCTCTTCTTTGCGTTAGAGGATACATTAAAGACTTAGATTCTAATTTACCTGCTAAACGCCAAGCGGACTCAACAATGAAAAGTAAAGCACAAAAATACTTGTAAATTACTGGTGTAATCTGTTCCCTTTCCTCCAGCAGCTACAGCTACACAACTGCCTCTTCCTGCTTTGTCTACTCCCCTCCAGCCTAACTAAACTTGTAATTTCTAGATACCGATTCCAAAACCACTTTAAGTACAATTTACGTATTCGATTAATTATGTCTCCAACAACTTCTGCACAAAAACATTTTGGCCATCATATTTCATATTTTCTATGGCAAGAAATCTGGCTTCATGCAAGTCCCCAATTAACTATTGCTGTGAAATCTCTCTAAAAGCTTCCACCTTTAATGTTAATACTTCATAATGCTTTTCTAACTTGTTTTTGGGGAATCAGCTTGTCTTTTTCTTGTAGAGAAGGAGGCAAGAGTGGAATGCGTTCCTGAAAGCAATTCCAGGTGGTGATTTTTCTCATCACACACTTCCCTAGGTTAAAGATCTCCCTCCACCACAAATACTTCTGGCACACTCATTTGGACTAGTTAAAAACGAACATCAGCATTAATATTGAGAGATTTGAGTGTTATTTGGTTTGTCAATTCATGTGAAACATAAGTTAATGGTTTTGAGTGAAACTCATATTTGTCATTTCCAAACCATGAATATGTGTTTCTTCTCAAGTGTTATCTTATAAGTTTTTATGTTTATGTGAAATGGTTCAAAAAGTAATGCAATGTCTCTTTTGGATATGCACATTATTAGATATTTTTGAAAAACAGGTAGTCAGATATGGGGTTAAGACTGATGAGTAACACAAACAGAAGTGGGTGTAGGGGGTTAACCTGGCAGGGAGCTCAGCACCACACAGCCGCTTGCTCACTCCCCACTACCAGATGGGAGGAGAATCAAATCAGTAACGTTGTGGGTTGAAACAAAGACAGTTTAGTAGAACAGAAAAGGATGAGAAAATAATACTAGTGATAAAAGAATATACAAAACTAGTGATGTACAACACCCACTGACCAATGGCAGTCCCTGCTCACGACCAGCTTCCCACTCACTTCATAGTTGTGCATGACACTGCATGGTAGAGATGTCCCTTTGGCCAGCCTGAGGCAGCTGTCCCGGTTCTGTCCCCTCCCAGCTCCTTGTGATCCTCCAGCTCATCAGTGGCAGGGCAGCCCGAGGAGCTGAAAAGTCAGCAGCACTGCTCTGTGCAGCACTGCTCAGCAAGAACTAAAACATTGGGGTGTTAGCAATGTTACGGCCATCATAAATGCACAACACAGCATCACACCAGCTACTAGGAAGAAAGGTAACTCTGTCCAAGCTGAAACCAAGACAAAAGGATTCATGACAAGGTAACACACTCTAGACAAACTAATCTAGAACTGATCTTTGCTATCCGAAAGCTCTGAAGTACGCTAGAAAAATCACAGCACAAATCCTTTCACTTTATGACAAATGCGATAATATTGTGACAGCAAAAGTCTATGTCAGATAGCTAGCAAAAATAACCCATTAGCTCCTTCTGTCTGGTTCCTTTTTTCAGCCTTTTCATTCAAATATGTTACTATGGCTGCTAGTTGTCATGACATACTATTTTTGAGGCGTATGTCTTTTAAGCACTGTTCTTTTTACTGATTTTTTGACAGGTTTTATTTACAGCCAGATAATATATTAGAACATTTTACTGACATTGGTCATGTTAGAACTATAAATTAAAGCATCATTATAGGAAACTGGGTCTTAGCAACTCTGATTACACCTGTTAGAGAACAGGAAACTTCTATTTGATTAATTAAGAAAAATGTCTGTGCTGCAAAACAGAACTGACAAGTCATGTCACAATCACGTCAAACTTATCCATCTGCATAAAAAAGAGTATCTCCTCATAAAACAATGAAACATCACACTCTATTATGAAACAGTTTCGTATTTCATTGCTCCTAATACTTCAACTTTAGACTCAATTAATTGAACACGTAAATAAATGTATATTTACATAGACATAAAATAAGCAAAAATTATTTAATCTTTTCTGCTTTGTTCAATTGTCTACACTGAGAAACAGAGTAATAAAAATCCAGGTGGAGCTGCGAACATGCAGCTGTATGCAATTATCTTGTGCCATCTGAAAATATTGCTCTACCAGGATGAGCTAGCTTGAGTGTCTCTGCTCTGTTGTGTTATGCAAACCTAAACAAATGTTATTCAGACAGCTTCTCCTTTCTCAGAGAATGAATAGGACATGCTATTAACACATTAAACATCTGTTAGAAATTGCTACATCAAATCAGCATGCCAATAATTCATCAGTGGTGGTTTTTATCTAATTAACTTCACATATACATGACTGATATGAATACGAACAGTAGCAGTGAATGCACTCAAATTAATATGCAAGGTCTAATAAATATAGCATCGTCCATGTAGAAATCTGTGCAACCACGACATCACTGATGATCCAGCCCCTCATACAGCCTAACTGCGGCACAGACGTAGCCTGAGAAGTCAGGAAAACACAGGCAGCACTTTAACTTTTTGATAAAGCTATTCCCACCTGCTCCCTTCAAAGAATATCCAAAACCAGGCAGACTTTCCTGGTAAGGCATTATTATTTCATTTATTTTTTTCCTGCAATGTTTAGGGGGTGCAGGGAGGGCATGTCTGTTTTTTTGTTGTTGTTGTCATCATTTTGGTGTAGTTTGGCTTTTATTTTTTTTTGCGGCAGGGCGGTTCTTTTTTTTTTGAGTCAGGTGGATACAGTCAGGCCAAAATTCATTAGACAGAAGAACTAAAGGGATAATAAGTCTCTCTGCTGTTCTAATGCAATCACTCTGATTTAGGAAGCAGCCCAAACAGAAGGTTGAGCTGGCTCAAATTCAGTCTATTTTAAGAGGCTGTACAAAGCTGTAAACCAACTCAATCTCAAGACACTTATTCCTGCTTGGGAACTCAGTACTGCTCAAAAGCTTTTCCTAACCTGGAAAATTGAACTCACTTCAGAGGTTTGCTCAATAAACTCATGCACTTGCATATATATGTACAACAAACAAACATCTGCCAAGCAGAAAATGACCTATGAGATCAATTTAAACACATTGAGAAAATATTTAATTTCAATTAACTCAGCCATCATGCAATTTTAAAGCAAAGCAACCAAGTCCCCACACCAGCACTACAGCTTCTGCTAAATACAAGGCAACAGCTGTGAAACAACTGATCTGAGCTCTCCTTGCTGTTGATGGGGTCTCAGGAATGGCATTCACCCTTGGGAATGTAATATTTATGGCTGTTGTTACCTCCGCATCTCTCACTGAAACTCACTTGGAAAGACAATTCAGGGGGATGGAATACCTTACCAGGCTTCACAGGAAGCTGTACATTGCTGAGTTCCTTCAAACAGTCTTTTTCAATCTAGTCCCCATGCGTTTAGCCCAAGAGCTCTGTGAAGCTCCGATGTAAGGCCTATTCTCGTATCTTACATTTTGGTAAGTGCTGTTTGAACACCGGGAAATCTTTTCTCTGCTGTTCCTCAACTAGACATCTGGAACTATAGAAATAAGAGCCCAAAGTGAGCCATTTAGCCTAAAATTATGGAATATCCCACTTTGCCATTATTAACCATCCTCCTGGCTTATTCAAAGGAGAGCAATAAGCTTCTCCAGAGGGCAATTCAGAGCATTAAATTAGGTTTTCACTAAGAATTGCTCTCTGGAGAAGCCCTGTTCTCTCATAGAGTTTGAAGACATACAAGGAAGATTATTCAGGTAATTTAATCTGCTAAATTAGATACTAAGTTGTGTCATATTGCTATCTTTTCATAATTTTGAGTATAGTGCAATGGCACTTCTATATTTGGAGTATAACTTTGTTGAGTTTCTCGTCTGCATTTAAACTGTTCTCCAAGGCAAATAAAATTTTACATGTGCTACCTTTACACAAATATCCTGTTAAACACGATTATAATATCTCTTACAAGAGCTCTGCATTATTAGTGCTTTAAAAATGGCTTATAGCTCCAGAATAATCGCATATATCATGTCTGATGACATACTCAATGATTTAAATTTGATTAGGACAGAAAAAAAAAGAACTAAATAAATGTTTTTTATTACTCTTTCTACTGATTCACAGCAAGTGAGGATATGACAGCTATGAACTAAAGAATTCTCTCAAACTAAAAAAAAAGAAATACAAGTTACAGGTTTCTTCAAGCAAAAACTGTGGTTGCACTTGATCAGAACATATGAATCAATAATGCTGTGTAATAACCCTAATATCAATTACCTAACCTCAAAAGGGATAGAGTAAAGAGAGGAAGTGAGTGAACCACTCAGTGAGAGAAAGAAACCATCTGAGCAGTCACAGGCACAACAATGAGTAGCAAAAATAAGATGCATAGTTTGACCCAACATATTTCTTAGCCACTGCCTACAGGCTTCCTGATAAACTACAAATTCATAATTTATTTAAACAAATATTTTTATCATAACACTTAATAAAAGACAATCAAGCTACAGGTTTACATTTCCTTTGTCCCAGATAGAGGAGAACCACTGGCTACAAACCGAAGTCACTTTCTGAGGCCTTACTCCTATAGTGCCAAAAATCAAGCAGGGAGCACAGGTGCAATTACCTCAGAAAATAAGACAGCCTCTTTATCCTTGACCATCTCTATCCTTGCTGCAGCTGCATCATTATTTGTAAAATGGCGTGTCAGTTTTTCAATTTACATCCTGATCTGGGCCATAAAAATATTTCAAAGCTAATCTAAGCATGCATATGATTTATTGCTCTACTGTAAGTCACATTAAATTAAGTAGTAATATAATTCATTACTTTCTTGAGACTAAATACTCCTTCATATATTATTCTATTGGAAATAATAGGAGTAACTGAATCCTTGACGTAAACTTCATGAAGAACATGAATATAGGGATCCCTCATCTACATTCCTTATACTTAGCAAACAGAGATAGAATGCAACCAGAAGCCAATAAAGACAAATGGTGTGGATATTTACACAAAGATCTACTTTTAAGACATTTACTTTGTCTTTTATAATGTGTGTAATACCATATAACCATATAAGGAGACCTGGACACTTACACTCTAAAAGAGAGAAAGTATTCAGAAGATAGTTTCCTATCAATCAACTACAAAGCAATTACGTGTAGATAATCCTACATAATACCATAATGTTCTAATTTTATACATAAAATAAATTTAATATTTTGAAGTATTTCAGTGGCTTACTACTTCTTCTCCAAGTTCATATTTCATTTTGCAGCATGGCCAGTAGGCTGAGGAAGGAGAACCTGCCCCTCTGCTCTGGTAAGGCCTTATCTAGAATACTGCATCCAGATGTGGAGTCCTTAGTACAGGAGAGACACAGATCTGTTGGAGCACGTCCAGAGGGCCACAAAAATTATCCCAGGGATGGAACACTTCCCTGCGAGTACAGGTTGAGAGAGCTGGGGCTGTGCAGCCTGGAAAAGAGAAGGCTCCAGGGAGACATGAGAGCAGCCTTTGAGTGTCTAAAGGGGATCTCTTTAGCAGGATCTGTGGTGAAAGGACAAGGGGAAATTATTTCAAACTAAAAGACAGGAGATTTAAATTGGATATAAGGAAGAAGATTTTTACAACAAGGGTGGCACTGACACAGGTTGCCCAGAGAGGTGGTGGATGTCCCATTCTTGGAGATATTCGAGGTCAGGCTGGAGGGGGCCCTGAGCAACATGATGGAGCTGTAGGTGTCCCTGTTCACTGCAGGAGAGTTGGACCAGATGACCTTTAATGGTCCCTTCCAACTCAATGATTCTATAATTCTATTATTTTATCTGTCAATTAACGGTCCAGGAAAAAGTCTAATACAATAAAAATAAAGAAGTTGGTTCATCTGCTTACCTTCTCATAGTGTTTCATAATGCAACATTACTGTTATTAGCATTTCCATGCCATTGTCAGAGTTTTCTATGCCTCAAGCAACACCGTGCAATGTAGTCGATTTCAAATTGCATGTAGAAGAACTAGGAAGGTCTCTTCCGATTTGCTCAAACAACTGTAGCATCTCTATGTTTGCCTTGTTAAGGCTCGGAAAAAGATCAAGAAGGGAATGTGTGTATTTGTACGGTACTTCCTCCTGCGATTCATACCCAGTGCAAAAGTTCTATAGCTTTTATTATGCTTTCGGACCTTCATTTCCCTGTAAGAAGTTAAAAAACTGTCTGTTTGCACTGTATTTACAATTGAAATATCTCACTTATTACTAGCAGGACAGCGCAAATGATTCTCTTGAACAGAGCCAAGAGCTCTCTTACACTGAACTGAGGAGCTGCCAAATAATAAAATGAGTTACATGAAACAGATGGCAGCACCTCCACATATCCAGCCCAAGTTCACAGAGCCACTGAGGGGAAGCACTCACTGAAGGTGTCACGGGCTCAGTGTCAAGTCTCAAAGGAGAGTGGAACTAGGAGCTGTTTTTTAAACATTCAGCCCACAGAATTACCGCTGCTTTCCCTGCTGCTGCACGTAATGTGCAGCTGATAGGCTCACACCACGGGACTGGCTACTTCACTGCATTGGTCTCTGCCTCACATCCTTTCCCTTCCATGGTACACACTCCTATTAATAGGAAGACATTATCATGGACAAAAATTTGTGCCTGGTATACAAAAAAACGTAACTACAGGAACTAACAGCTACTACTGCGGTAATCTGCTGTAGCCCAGAATGCAACCAGTGCCGCACACATGTAGAAGGCGGCAATCCCTGAATTTCAAGAACAGTACAAAAGAACAGCTGAAAAAATGTCCAGCATTAACATGACACTGATAAAGCCAGATTATGTCTTAACCAGCACTCTGTGGTGGTGAAGACCACCAAAGAGGTGAGGAACGCAAATATAAGGTGAAATCACAATGTTTTCAAAAGTACAGAGCAGAAAACACACAAGACTTTGTTTCAGAGATACAAAGTGGCTAGCATGTTAGCCAAAGATATAATATTACTAGATAAACATGAAAATCATTTGAGACTTCATCAAGATACACTTTGAGAGGTAATGCTGTAAGGGACAAATATAAACCACAGAAAATACTGAACAGTGAACCATACAGAAAGAAAAGATATGAGGAATAAAATACAGCATACTGAACATGTACAGTATTATATAGTTATCACTATAGGCTAGAGATTATATTTACAGAGGTTGTACAGCAACCTCTGTTGGTTCTGAGGTACCAAGAGAGCTGAATAAAATACTGTAAATAGGATGCTAATCTGTATAGTCTGAACAGTCAAAGTAAGGAAGCAGAAGAGAATAAAGGTAGTCTGCACTGCAAGAGCACTAAGTAAAAAAAAGGATGCGTACTGCATAAATAGATAAGAAAAAGGAGTTAATACACAGTAAAGAAAAAATACTATTGAAATAGTATGTATTTATAAAAAGTTACTAGACTAAGAATTAATAAGGAGAAAAAGGAAAAAAAATACCACTGAAATAAAAGAGTAACTCTTTATAAATACATATATGGAGCTAGTGAAAATAATGAAAAGTAGTTACTGTTAGAACTTGAAGAAGAGACCCTAGAAGAATAAAAGAGTAATCTGCCCAGACAAATGCAAACATTACTGAGGCTAATTGGGGTGTTTTGCTGAAAGAAAGGCAACAGGGTCACCATCTTGGAAAGTGTTCACAAAATGACGAGAGGCAAAGTATAATGAATATACTGTAGAAAATCATAAATAACTCTGAAGCTTTTGGAACAGAGTCACTGAACCAGACTCTCCTTCCACTCCCATCATCCACAAATACATGCACTGAATTAGGAAGGCTGCAGCAATTAAGAAAAAAGAGATCTCTAAAGATACACGAAGTTGTCAGAAATTTAGGAAAAAATAATATCTGGAAAAGAACAAAGGATAATGTATTATGTAGGGTCATTCCCAATTCTACTGAGTACAGTAATATGACACAAAGGCCATGCATGTAGAGTACAATAATGTTAATCATGAAACTGTTTTCATTAATGTGAAAGAGTAACAAGTTCTTATCAAGACATAAATGGAAATGCCCTTTTAATTGAATTATGGTAATATTAACAGTTAAATGTCTGTGCCTATTTAAAACAAATGAGGCATTGATTAGGGTACCATCCATATACTGGGTCTGGTTTTAATTTATTTTCTGATAACGGTCATCCTTTGACTTAGAATTTCATACTCAAAGTTCAATCCAGGAGAGAGATAACTTAAAAAGTTAAAAGGTGCCTAAATATCTTTGAGGATCCTGTCTGTATTTCTTTGCTCCATATGCCAATTCAAGAATGAAAGAAATGACGTTCTGGAGCCACGGTCACTTCAAGTTAAGAGTACCGAGTCAGCACTCTTAGGGATGAGACTGCTTCATATTCACATATTTTGGCCTTGCAACTTTTTAAACAATACAAGGGTTCAAATATCATACATGACATATCACATATCCTGTGAAACAGTGTGTGATTTCACAGAAACAAGAAACTGAAGATTTCTACACTGATAAACAACAAAGTGCAAATTCTATCAAGAACGTTAAGCCTGTAAGAAAGAAAAGACTGACAAAATAATTCAAAAAAAAAACACCTGTAAAATGAGAACAATATTTTCTTGTCAAGATAAACAAGAAAAAAAGCAACAACAACCATTGCTGCCTGAAATATTAACTACGACAAAAAAAAAAAAACAACTAAGAAAGCAAACTTCTAACAACTTACTGATATCTGCTATGACTTTCAAAGCAATGGTTAAGCTAAACAATATTTAGTGGTTTTCTTATCACTACATTTACTGAAGGTCAAAAACTTACATCTCAAATTCACTATAATCAAGCAGTTCACCAATCAAGGCCAGTGTTTTGAAGTGGATTTAGCTGGGAGAACATGAAGAGACTGCATTGACAGAGCAGGAATCACAAAGAAATGTACCTCTCTCCCTTAGAGAATTTATTACAGAATTTTCTATTGTTGCCATTTTAATAGTTACCAAAATTAACTAATTTATAGTATTCAGATGCTACTTCACTAGTAGAAATAATACAAATTGGTTTAAGAAAAAAATTACTTTCAATTCACATACCACAGGCATCATCCATAATGCTGAAGTTAGACTATAGAAAGATAATCACTTCACAATGAACAATGCTATAAAATGTCAAAATTATATCACACCCAGACTCTTGAATTTCATGGAAATAAATTCTTTTCATAAGGGGCTGCAGTTCTAAAAAAAAAACCCACACAACAATAACGACAACAGTAACAACAACAATCCAACCCGAATGGAGTTAGGATAATCCTACAGATAATCATCTGTCTCTTCCAGGCTTTAGACTTTGCATACCTGAAAAACAGATGGAATTTGAAATAACTGATTTTTTACCTTTCCTACTGACCCTCTGATATTTAATAAAAAACAAATCCAAGCTAAAGAGCAATTTACTTACACTGGTGGAAAGTTTGATTTAAGGGAATCAGTTAAATATGGATAACTAGAACATGAGGTGTTCAATTAAAGGCGATTAAAACAAGAACATCTGGAACAGAAAAAAAACAAAAATAACAATAAAAGCTATAATAAGACTGAAAAAAATAAAATGTTCCTGGTGAAAATAATGATGTCTTTTTCACTTTAATTTGGAATGTAGTCCTGGAGAAGACATGGGGACAAATTGGATGCTCTTGGTTCTTTCAATTTAGCTTTTATATTCCTGTGATTCCTATGATTATATTTATAATTATGGGTCTACACACAGCTTATTTATATTCATGATTTCTATGATTTAAAAGTATTTTGAAAGAAGTGTGGAATTCTTTGTAGCAATACAGTCACGTCTCTGAACTTTATCGAATCTCATTCATTTCCATATTTTTTTTTACTGGTACTTATTTATCGATATTTATTATCGACTGTACTGAGTAGTTAATTTTTAAATTCATTTTCTAATAAAAACATGACCCTTCTTATGTATGAGTTAAAATTCACGTATTCATCTTTCAGTCATTAAGATTTCTATCCACTGTCAATGTTCCCTCCATTTTTAATATGAAATTATTTACTTTAATTTTTCTG
Organism: Aquila spilogaster; assembly: GCA_024606505.1. NCBI lineage: Eukaryota > Metazoa > Chordata > Aves > Accipitriformes > Accipitridae > Aquila > Aquila spilogaster. The sequence continues at coordinate 54,510,540 of JANHGO010000001.1, forward strand.
TTAAAGTCTAACTTGATGTCTGCAATGCTAAATCGTGCCACTGATTTTCAAGAACTATTCAAATAAGGGTATGAAGTAATTTATCATGTTTATGAGCTGAGCATCTTTGAGTTCTGTACAAACCAAATAACATTTGTTGCAAGTCAACTGTGTAACTGGAAAGTATACTTTTCCAAAATAGCTGAATTCAACTTCTTCTGTTTCCCTTATAACTGTTTAAATGCTTCTACTATGATAATGATACAATCTATGCTTATAAAGGAAAAAAAAATAAAATTAATTTTTAGGCAGAGAAATACAGCTGAGTTCATGCATTTCTTTGGTATATCTAAGTCATTCACTTATAATTCATGCTGAAACCTAACATTTGCACAAATCCAGCAGATAACTACTGCCACAAAATAGTAATGAGAAAAATATCATTTTTATTAAAACCAATCCTACAAACTAGAAAGTAATTCAATGTCTCTCTCTTCTCCATCACATGCTGGGCAAAATGGCATTAAAAAATATTCTGTATTTTACTCAGATTTGAAATACTATTTCAATCAAGTTGCTGTTTGTTTGTCATTGTAGATTGCATAGATCACAAGCTTTACCTGTTTACTGCATTAAACTAAAAACACACATTCACAAGAGAGAAATGGAAAAGGCCTTTTTCTCTCTTCCTCTTTACCCTAGCTTCTTCTCACAAGCACACAGAATAGTAAAATATTTCCACATTAGCACAAGAACTACCACAGCAAGAACAATTACCACATGGGAGAAATATTCACAAAGGAAGATTTATATTGGACTAGTGGGACAAGAGTTAGCAAAGATCATAGCTCCAGCATAGTTGGCCCTCTAACTTGCTTTCTCTAACACCTGTTCAAAAGTGAAGAAAGATACAGAACAAATGCTAGCTCTTTTTTTTTCCCCAAAGATAAGCTAAATGTGCACAGAAGTAACAAAACAGTACAGAAGGAACAGCATATCCAGTGCACACCAGATAACTTTTAGAAGAAATCAGGCCCTCTTCAGATAGATACAATTCCTCTTTATACTCTCTTTTGTGTAGTGGATATGCCAATGACATGCTGAATGTCTCCATCTAATCATCGCAAAATGTGAGATTTAAAACTATTTAGAGAGATTTTGAGAAGAGACAATAGTTTCTGATTTGCTTAAGTACAGGAAGTAAGAAAGAAGAGCAATTGTAGTAATTACTTTAACGCAATAAAGAATATCAATTTGATTTCGTATTCCCTTTCTTTCTCCTTTTATTTTTTGAATGAGACTTTATAAAGGATGAATACTAGAAATTTTAAAGGAGATTTTTGCCCTTCTTTTTCCAGCACAACCAGCATTCAAAACAATGAAAGATGAAAACTTGCTCAAAAGCTGATAGTCTTAGCTGTGGTTCTAGGAATGTGAATGGAGGTACAGAGAAGGATACTAAAGACATGATTAATACATTGACAATGAATGAACTCCTAGCAACAAACGTGGGTAGAGAGCACTATTACTTATGTTCTGTATTTATAATAGACATGAATATTTTAGTTGTAGTAATGTCAAGATGTCAGTGCTTCCACTCAACACTCACTTAGTGAGGTGTTAAAGTACTACATCAAAATGTCAAAGACTTTAATTCGGAGTGGAGAGACAAACTGTCCTCTTTCTTCCGCAGACTTTTAAATCTTCCAGTCATGCAAATAGTCCAGCTGTCAGACATGCCCAGGAAGTAGTAATGGAGCACAGCATAAATTCCAGCTGTGTTCTAACTTCAAAAGAATACAACAAAGAAAACAAAAATTGAGTGAAGGCCTTAAAAGGGCATTATTTACAATAGCAATAACAAATGTTGTAGGTACATATATTTCTATACTTCCATGTGAGTCAATCATAACCCAAGTCATGATTGTTAATTTTCTGTCTTAGAATTGGCCAACAGAGCCAAGTGTTCAAATTACTCTAGGGCTTGAGTACAAGGACATTTCCATTTTGAAGATCAATCAAGAATGCACTTTGAATGAGCCTTCCTCTTGCTCACAACGGAGAAAGCACCTTATAGGTTTATTTGCTGCATGAGGAAGACTCCTGGGGTCATGGCTATGTTTCAAAGCTTCAGCATTCCTCACCAATGCAGAACTGTAAATACAGATGCCAAAAGAATGGGATGATTAAGAGAAGACTCATAATGGAACCCTCACTTGAGGCTTCAAATGCAGGAAGGATGTCCTTGTTTTCAGCTCACAAAAAACATGTCAAAGTTGGAATACGAAGGACTCATGCTTTAAATCTAGTACTTCCCTGAATGTAATAGCTGGAGAACATTGTAAAAAACTTGCAGTAAGAAATGAATACAAGATGCTCCTTAGTTGTAATCAAGCTCTAATTTTTAGAATAAAATTACAGTGAAACACATTATGGTAATTATATAATCACATATTTTGTACCCAGGACAAATTTAAATCCAACCCTGCTCCAAAACTTTTCCATTATGTTCATTAATCTACTTATATTCATTTCACACTTAGACTTATCACACTGAATTGCTTTCCAGCTGTGAGCAGTGTACACTTCAGACATAAGAAAACTCTTCTTTTTTTCCATCAGTAGAACTAGTAATTTTAAAAACAATCATCTAATTTTGGCACGTTGTGAAGATGTTCAAACACCAAAGGAGCTGGTATTCTTTTCAGCACAGCAGCATGGCTCCAATCAAAACTTCAGCAGACAAGAATCTTACCAACGCTTAACCTAGAAATCTTATCTCTTAAGGAACTGCTTAAAAATTACCTTGCACTAAACAAACAACTTTGTGCATTCCTGTTTGCAGAATGCAAATTATAAAACTAAAATCTAAAGTCCCAGCTTCCCTGAAAGCTCCTGCTCTGCTGCCTGCAGAGTTGACAGAAGTAACTTATTGCAGTTCTGCATTAATTGTTTTCCAGGAAGTTGCTTAAAAGACAAGAGCATGTAATCCTGGCAGAGCAACAAAAGCCTCAGGAGAGTCTTAGCAACAGTCCAAGAGTTGACTGTTATGTATACAGGGCTAATATAAAAAACATAGATCTTATCTCATTTTCCAGCTGATAGCAGCAGCTTATGCAGCAGCTGGAAGGAAGGATCAGAAGCAAAGAGGATGAAAGAGGATTAATTTTCGTCACTCTAATTCTTTTGGATTTTGATTCTTACCTTTAACATATACAGAAAATATACTTGAGAGGAAAACAGATGGAGCTGAAAGACAGTATTTAAAGGAATGCCATGAGCCTAACTCACCCACCACTGCATGGCACTGATAGTTAGATCTCTTCACCACATGAGCTGGGAAGCACTGAGGGTGCTGAGAAGCCTACAGGGAGGCCCCTGTCAGCGTGCCCCTAGAAAATGAACTAGCAGCATCCTGGGAATGGAGATGAAATCCGGGCAGTGAGTCCAAAAAGCCAGGATTTTCAGCCTGGAACTTAGTTCTTCTGAGTGTCCACACACACAGGGGCTCTAAACACACTGTAGCATAGAGATTGGCTTACTTAACAAACCTTGAAAACTTCAAAAAAGAGTTTTTGACAGAGCCAACTGTCCTTGGCAGAGACTAGTACAGTGCTAGAGCTATGCTCATTGCAACTGAAATTGTGACAGGTCAGGAAGCAGACCCTTTTGAAAACTAAACCTAAGAAGTATTGTTTAGGCTTCACAGTTCGTAATATTCACACACAAAAAAAGTAAACATATAAAATTAGCTGGACAGACCACAGATAGTTGTGAATAGGAATAAATAATTGTGTATTATGATACTCTTATTAAAAAAAAATAATAAAACCCTTTTGAAAGTACCAAAGAGATTTTCTGATTCTCATTTGAGATGAGTGAGTAGAGTTCTTACAGATAGGAACAGAATTATCTGTGAGCTCAATGTTCCTTTAACCCGATCCAAGATTCTGGATAAATTTCATTTAAAGAAACAAAAAGAGGAGAATTGTGGTATTAGTACTCTATTTCTCTCTCTACTTCCAAACAACTACATTTTTTTTTTTTACATAGTCTACCATCCAACTTTTTTTAGTCGAATAAGAATTCATAGTAGCCAGGGCACAATCCTAAGTGGGTATGAGAGATCAGGGATCCTTATGGCTAGAGTTGCTCTCATAGTGCTGATGGGACAGTTTTGTCATATGCTCTAACATCGAGGAAAAACTCTTGGCCAGCCTCCATTCTCTATTAAAACAAACCATTCTGTTTTGTTCGTATGTTTTAAAATATGACATACAGCATTAGTTTTACAGTTTCAGATAAAGTAATTCCATTATGTTCTTCAGGGCTATATGCTTGAAAAAGAAAGAACTGTTTGATAGGCTCCATAAACCCGTGGCTTTGAAATAACCAAGTGTTTTACATACAGCTACCATACTAACAATAAATTAATATCTGTTTTTATATGCAATTATTCTACTTCAGCACCCATACATGCACCAGAAACAGACCAGGTGTCAATATAAACTGTATTTCTGAAGGCAGACATGAATACCACTCAAAGCTCCTTTTAGATGTCAGCAGCAACGTGATGCTGTCACAGTCCTGCTGCTCTTCTTCATGCTGTGCTCCCCTCTAAAGTCTCTGCTAACCCTAATTGAATGTGTCCTGATTTAATTTAATCCAGGTTGCCCTCAATCAGTAACTCTGAAGCCCCTTCTCACACTCTGTATTGATTTAAAGGCCCAGACACACAAGTGATTTTGTACCAGGAGAAAAGCCACAGCACATGCTCCACTTCTGGCTGGAATAAAGCCTTGGTGAGACAGCAGCCAGAGGTTTCCCACAGCCTAGTGGAGAGCTGGATGAATGCTGGGAATTTGGAAAAAGTGGACTCCTGGATTGACAAGGAGCAAATTCATTCATGTGTGCAAGCTGGATGAGTCCAGCCCTCATCTGGCCTTCTTCATTTACATAAGCACTAGCACTAGGCATGAGCACACAGATAACTACAGGCAAAGTCCATCAATCCGCTAATAAAATTAAAACCTGTTTGAAATGTTTTTTTTTTTTTCGCCCACCCATAAAATATATTATTCTGTCTGACAAAAAGATGGGAAACACTGTGTAGAGCTTCCTTTACCGAGTAAGTTTCAAAAATTAATGAAAATCTGCTTCTGGAGTTGCAGTGCATACATTTTCCCTTACTCATTTTTTTAATATCTCACTTTAAAGTGAAATATCTCAGTTTGTAAAAATAATAGTAATGTTTTCTTTCTAGTTATAAAACCTTCAGGCTAAAATCTATAAATGAAAAAACAAGTATGTCTAACAATTCTTATGAAACCAGTACATACATTTTCATGTAACTGATTCAACAATTCATTCTCCATCTCAACTGCTTTCTAAACCTATGGCTTTGAGATCCAGAGTTTCTTCTCAGGTTAAAGCATAAGAAAAAAAACTTGTGAACATCCACCGATCCATCTTTTTGACATCTTTGTCATTTAGCCAGCGGGGCACAGTTTCCTGTTGTTGACAGGATAAATGTTTACTATATTTCAAGTTCAAAGAGTGTTCTAGGCTGCCATAATTAATTTAATATACTTCTCTATATACACATCACAATAGAAGAGCACAGACTTCTCTTTAAACTGACAGAATGTGAAGTCCAACGAAAAACCTTCTAGATTCAAGCACAGCTGTCTCAGTGAACTTTTTTTTTTTTTTGCCAGAAAATCAATAGGGAGCTGCAGGGGACATAGCAATTGAAGAACAGCAGTTGATGGGTCAGTCAATTAAGTAGCAGCAGTGAGTAGAAGTGGAAGCAGACAGGCACCCTTTTCTATGTTAAGCTTAGTGTAATGATACTGAGAACCCTGGTAAGGTTTTTTACAGTCACACAAAAACTGTATTACAGATTTTAAGTCTAATGAATATATAATTTGTCTTATGTGTTGCTATAAAATGACTTTCTACTTCATTTACTTAGGAAAAATCTATTAAAAAAATAAGTAATGTGTAATTGCTTAGAACAAAAAATAATCAAAATGAAAGCACGTAATGAAATTCATCTCATATGGCCTCTAAAAGTAGATTGTTTTATTTAAGTTGCTATAACTACTTCTAAAGCCAATGGGATCTACAGGCACTGCCAAGGAATGACCGATCCCATTCCTACATGGGCATTCTGTGTTGTTCTCTGCAGATGCAATATGGCAACATAAGTGTGAAATACACTCCACGTAAATGCAGGAAAGCAATCCCATAACAACATTAATTTACCCACACAGCTTAATTCACTGATGAAAAAAACTGCATTTTACATATACGAATACAGCAGTATAAAAATAAGGTAAGAATAGTAACAAGAGAAAAAAACATTACATATTTGAGGGACACAAATTTTTAAACATTATGTTGGTAGGAATTCTGTTTGTTTTTTAACCTTTAGCAGTTTTATCATCAAGCACTTTCCCATTTGCTGAGAATGCTTTTCAAAATTCCATAGCCTATACACAAAGTATACAGAGCAGAGGGTACATTACATGTATGGATATATTATTTTTTTTTCTGTTTTTCTTTGCCAAGCTCCCAAGATGTCATCCTTGCTGTGTTCCTTTCCTTTGTATTAATCCTATACCACATTCTCATTTGGGGCTAAGCATTTTATTTTAAATCATGGCTTCCATCCATACTCAATTTTAGTTATTACTCTTCAACACAGACCCCCTCTGTGCATCAATGACTACATCATGCACTTTTCTTAATTCAAGATTTTAAATATCTCCACGTGTCAACACAAAGTCACATTTAAAATCTGAGCCTATGGGTATAGAGAATATGTAGAGAACCACATAACATACATATTGAATACTGATGAACTTCATATAAATGGGAACGTGATTTCAAATTGAGATATCTGTCCTATATATTTGTGTGTTATGTAGCCTTAGCAGGCCAGAGATACCTCTACTCCTTGTCCTTTTGCTTTTCTCTAACAATGCAGGTAGTTTTTCTTAACACATACAAATTTTAATCGTATGTACGAATTTAAGCAATATATAAAGTGAGGCATAGGTTTAATCAAATATACTATAAACTGTTGCATGAAGAATACAGCAAAACATCTTGAGTTGTCCTACAAAAAAAATAAATTCAAAACCATACAGCAATCAGAAACACCTGATACATTGTGCAGATGGGTAAGACAGTTGCTATCTCTCCAAGTTTCCCTCCAAAATTCCCAGAATATACTTATTGGCAACCTTAAAATGGCCTGTCTTCTGCAACTTTGCAAAAACAGAGGCAGACAAAGCCTGAGAGAACAAAATCTTGGAGAGAAAATTCATATGCACATTAGTAAAGTGCTGACACTTAATAACATATCTGATGAGCCACAGAGAATACTGAAGTATTGACCTTTCCATTTAAATCTTCAGCATAAACACAGTATCAGGCCTTTATGAAAAATTTCTAAATTGTACTACTACTCCTAATTTTTTCCATGCGTATCTCTTAGTTTATTACTTAATTGTTTAACTTCTGCCCTAACAAGTACAGCCACTTTATAATCCTGAACAGTCTAGTTGAATTAATGAAGAATGGAGATACATACAGCTAAGTGTAGGTGCAATTATTTCTGAAGCTTTCTTATTAATAAATTATCCATGATGCAATGGTACAACTAGAAAGAACATTTTCCACTGAAATCTATTGATTCTTTTATTAAAATAATTTGTAAATTCATAAATTCCCAGATTTTCCTAAGCTTTATTCACACGAGAATTAAATAAGGTTAATTACATCAAGGACAACTCATGTAAACAGTTTGCAGATCTTTTCATAACTCCAATTTAACTTTTTTTTTTGAAGAAAAAGAGAGAGACTGTTCTTGTATCAGAAACTGAAGGTCAGAGGTGAAATAATCAGGCTCAATCAACAAAAACAAAGGATTTATGGACAGACAAGCAGGGAAAGTAACTTAACTGATGGAACTGACAGGTTGATCGCAGATTTACTAGCTGTGCAAGATTACAATAAATTTGACTGGAGCTCAGGTCAAACCACGTTAAGAAATACTGCCATGTCAAAGAATTTCTCAGATGTCCCTGTTGTATAATGGCATGTCAGCAGAGAATGTTATGTTCTCTAGTGACATATTCCTCATCCAGATGATGAAAGAGTCTGATTAGTATTCCTTATTTAAAAGTACCACAGCACTGAAAAATGTCTAGATCATCTCCCACCAGAAAACAGTAAGTACCCAATACTTTTTCCTTTTTGGAAGTTTAATATATTACTCTGGAATATAATCTATTACTTATATCACACAATACAGTGTCTCCTGAAAAACACAGGCAAATACTTCTCTACTTTGGATCCCAAGAGAGATGCGGTTACCTCGCTATCTCTACACTCTGCCTGACTTCCTATCTCTGTATTGCAAAGATGATCTTGAGCACCATTAACACTGATTGTCTAAATGCAAATTTCTATAATCATCAAAGCTAAAAACTTGTATAGAAAAAAATCAGCTGATATAAATCACTTCAATTGCAGTGAAAGCTATGGCTTTATTTCAGTTAATGCCAGGTGGAAGTTAATTCTCTGGTTTCTATCTAGAATATTAATAATCTGAAATGCCACTTCTGCAAAGCTTATGCATATATAATTTTATGTGAACTCTTCTTGAAGTTAATGGAAGTACATTTGAATTTATATACACAGGCACAAAAGTGTTTAGAGGATGAGTACCTAAGGCTTGAAATAACAATAATGATTAATGAATGGAAAAAACAGGCCAGTATAGTAACATTTCGTGGCTACTTTCACTGTAATTTACAAGCCCTCATGTTCATTTCTTAATAAAAATAATTAATTCCCTGTTGCCCCTCTTTCTTAAGGTTTAATTAATTGTGTTACTGGCCACATGGAATACAGTCAGTAAAGTTCTTTCTTGTGGTAAAACATACGCCTGTAAAAAGTTAAATATCTTTCTGATAAAGTAATTTTTAGAGGGAATAAGCACAATTAAAAAAAAGAAAAATGTTTCTAAAAACTTTAAAATTCGTCGATTACTGTCAAGTACCACAAATAAGCCTGAATTACTATTGGGACAGATCAACAACCACTGCCACACACTTTATAGTTTTAATATAAAGAGGATCAGATGCTTTTACAGATTTTGACATAGAAGAGAAAGGACAAGACTGTTCCTCCTTCATATCAGGTCTAAACCCTGTGTTAACAGAGTTCAAGAACTAATTCAGACACTATTCCTTTTCATTGACTACTAAAGAAATAAACTATTGTTTGAAATGCATAGCTTAAGTGCTTCCCTGACTAGAAATGGACTGAAGAAAACGAGCCTGACATGAAGTTAGCTCTACAGAGCTACTCTCAGTGCAACAAAGCACTTGCTCATCTACACACACATCTCCACAGCTCAAGATCTACTACCGTGGCACAACATACATAATAGCAAAGGACATGAAATGATGAAAAACTCCATGTAATGAATTTACCTTCAGACTGCAGGAACTCATACTGAATTGTTAGGATGGTATATTAATAAGTACTCATATAGTAACTGATTTTTGACTACAGAAATTTCATCCTGAATTTAGTTGGGAAAATAATTTTATTGAAGTGTTAATAATGTCTTATTTTGCAATTCCCCTGCAATGTACAGCATCTGCAGTCCACACACAACATGACTTCATAGAATGCTTTGAAAGTTCTTCTTCAAGTGTTATGAGAACCAACTCACGCAAAGAAAAAAAGGTACTGCAAAAAGCTCAGTACACTGCCAGAGCCAATGGTGAAATGGAATCACAACCCAGGCTGCAAACAACTTTAAAACTTACGGATTTATTTATTTTTAATGCAATTTGGATCACAAAATCTCCACTTGGCCTTAGGTTTTTATTTCTGATAAAATTTAAAAAAAGCATTCTTTCAGTTATGGTTCAGATTCAGAGAAGAAATTCCACTCACAGTAGAAGTCTGAAGTGTTAGCTATTACTTTGAGCTGGAAACATAGTTAAACTCATGAAATGTTACAGATACACATTAAAACCTGTTCACATTTGAATCTGAAATTTTAATTAAAAATAAATTCAGATAACCATAAAAAACATGCCTTCTCAGACTATTTTAAGCTTTGATAAAGCCAGATCTTGAACTGTAATAAAAATCCATACAGATCTCAAATATGGAGTTTTTTGCTTCATCAAAAGGTAGGTAACGTAATGAAAGGCAGTACTTTCTCCTATCTGGCTATAATACTTTATAGTAAAGCTGTGTGGGAGACCCTACACTCTGCCCATATATCCATGAAACTTGGGATCCTTGTAAAAGTATTTTGGAGCCAGAAACTTCCAACTTTTGTTGTTGTTTTTATGCTATCACATCCAAGATATGTTATATCTGTCTTAGTATGTGTGCTTTTAACATGCTTACCTTAAAAATCTTTAGATTCATACATTTTCATATCGAGTTTATAACAAGGACTTCTGGTATGGTTCAAACAAGGTACTTCCTTCAGAGCACATATTTATATTTTGACTACCACTCCATTTTTACTGAGTAGTGGATGAACAGTATGGAGTCAGTATAAGATGGGTTTTTCTGGTTTTCATAGCGGTAGTCTCTCAATTTGAAGTGTATAAAAAGTTCTAAAAACAAACAACAACAAAATGCTTGTGCAGGACTTCATCCATGAGGATATTTCTTACACTCCACTTTATCTTTTCCCCTCAAAGCTGGCAAAACAGCACACTCTGCCACTACCTTGAATTTGCCATACAGGCTGCTCCAATTACTTTCTGAAGCCTTTGTTTTAGCTTACCTCCTGCTGTTGGTAAGTCAGTATGAACACGATGCCCATCGGAATCTTTGTTGTTTCCAAACAGTCTGACTGCCTCTTGAATCTCTTAAAAAAAACAAATCTGTTTCTTACACAAATAGCTCAGTTATCTGAAAAGTGGTTACCTGTAGATTAGCTTTATATTTATCTCTGATTGCATTAATTTATATTCATGCTATTTTAATCATATTTACATTTGAAGACATGAGTTCAAGTGCTGCTCGGGATTTTGTTTTTCCTGGATTCTAGCCTATTTTCCACCACAAAGCTTAAGGTACTAATCTAGGAAATGGATTTTAATAAATGAAAATGCATTCTAAATCAACATAGTCGAGTATAATTGGAAAAGAACGTTTTCATTCATTAATTACATTTTCTGTGAAAGACAAATGCGGAGATATATGCTGTATGTGGCTAGGTATGAAGAAGAAAACACAAGTTAGATTCCTTCTGATTAAGCCATTTTTCTAGCTGACAACTGTCAAAGCCATCCCAGAAACCCATGAATATTAAAGTGCTGTTCACTGGCACATTTGGCATTTTGAAACTGGGCAAATAGAAGTCATGAAATATGAAAGGAGTGCCCCATGTCATTTTGCAGAAAACGGTGCCATTAAGATGATGTATGGAAAAACTCACACCTTCATCTTCTGGAAGTGCTATACCATATTTTCTGTATTACTTTGCTTCAAAAGCATTATTAGTGGTTAACATTCTTCCTTCTTTGGCTGAAATATCTTTAAGAAACATACTATAGTCAAGATTTTAAATCCCTGTTAATATCAATACATATACACACTTACCTAAAATAAGCACATATTTTTACTTATAATAAAGTTATCTGCTGACAGAGCATTCTAATACAGCTGTTTTTCATATCTACCTACAGCCATACAAAGTCATTAGGTTGTTTTAAAGAACACTACATTTTTTCTTACAATTAAAATCTACCACAGAATATAACAATAGGATGGCACCTCTTTAGTTTAACCTATTGAAATTCACACTCAACTTCATCTGTGTTTCAATTCTTCCTTTGCAATGGGCAAAACCATCTAGAAAATTTAAATTCTCATAACACAACATACTTGCTGATCTCCAACTGGAAACATCTTTCAGAAACACAACACTTTCCCCCAAATTTTAAGGCTATACAAACCATAAGAATTGTTCTTGCCTGGATCATGCAACTATACCTTTCACCCATTCCATAACATGAGTTAAACATAACAATAGGTTATTTAACTGCAAGCAACTTGCTAACAAAATGGACATCAACTTTATATATTAAATATCATTTAAATAACCTGTCAAGACTCTTCAGATTTACACTTAAATGCACTAAAAGCATAAATGACTGGCCCTGAGAGCAACAGAGACTTCAAGCCTACAGGGCCTGACTGCCCATGGCTAGGCTAGCCTCATAGCGTACATATTCTAGATATACTTGCTTAAACTTGAAGTACTAACGAAGGCTTCCACTACCCCCAGGACTTAACATGCCCTAGATAACTCAGATCTTTCAAAGACATCTGAGGGTCTGAGGCTGGATCTCTTTGAAGGATCAGAGTTTAACCTTGAGGGTATAAGAGGATGTTTCAAAACACTATCTCCAGTCACCATCCCTGCGCTGCTATCCATTGTCTTGGATAACTTCACCACTAATTTATTCTCACCTCTTCTCCAGACTAACTTTCTCGTGCACAAACGAGAACTGAGGTTTGACTCAACAGCAGTTTTCAACTGTGTAAAGCAAAAACACAGCTTTGAAGAAAAGGTCAAGAAGAAGTGGGTCTTAAATTGCAACAACAGGCATGGTTAGATCTTGAGAAAAATTCTGAGATGACCACAGGCTGCTGCAAGCTCAGTAATTAAGCAGTAAACACTCCCCTATGTCTGTATTTCAATGCCTCATTTCAGACTTCTCTCTAGATCCAAATAAATTTATATTCATGGTTTTTCTTCTCACAAGAAGGTATGGAATAATTTAAATCATGTTTATACCTAAGAATTTATCAGCTTCTGTGGCCAATGTTTCACTGCTTTTTCAGATAAAGAGGAATCTACAAGTTATTATACCAACATAAATATCTGTTTACAGCAATTTACACAGAAATTACTACTTTAAAAATGAAGGAAATAAAGATTTCAAGTTGTTTCGGGGGCAGAGGGAAGAAAAAGATCTGCTCTCCTTGTAATACCTCACTAGCAGTGTTCTAGAGAAACAAGTTTCAATTTCATGCTGAGTGAAAAGAAATGTGCCAGTCAAATATCAAGAGTGAAGATATTTTTTTTAAAAGGGAACTGAAACTCTATAAGCCAATGCACACAAAAAATCCTCAAAGTCAAATTCTGCCCTACCACGAAGAAACCTAAGTTCCACCGTGCTTTACCAGATTCTGTACTGCCAAGCCCTGTTAGTATCGTAGTGGTTTTTGTCAAAGCTACTTCCAAATGAGACATAAATTCTCAAATTTGAGACTTGAGCAATGAATTTCAGATGACTGAATAAAGTCTTGAAACAAAAATTCCCTAAATTTATCAGCTACATGGGACCACAGCATTCTCTGCGTGGTCATTTCATTGGTGCATCCTTGTACTTGTATCACCTGGGAACAATTATGAAATTGATTGTGTTTAGCAGACAATTTTAAAACATTTCTGATTCAGTGGTCACAAGAAGTGCCTGATAAATATATGGATGCAAATGTCCCCCAAAATAACACATTAACAAATACTGACTGACAAAAAAACACCTAATTATGTAAAAAATAAAAATGAAGATGAGATACATAGCTAGGAAGAAATAGAGAAATTTACGTAAAATAAAACAGTATTAGTCACAGGTCATCTGAGTATATTCAGTGGGTACACAAAGGACTAGCATAGTCCTGCAATTGCACTCATTTCACTTTTGACTCTGCAAACTCAAGGAAACAGAAACACTTAGAGTACCATCAGCAGCATCATCAGTAGTGAAGGCTTTCTCCATTTCTAAAGGAGAATTTATAGGAATCAATGTGTATCTCTGTGGCACCATCCCATTCTGGAGCTCACAAAAGGAATCTGCCTACTCTCTGTCCTTGTACAGAGCCTAACTGAAGCATTGGTTTGAATAAGCAAATATCCATCATGTATTTATACAGCAAGCCAGCATTTCATAGGAAGACTTGTTAGTCAATCCCATACAGCACTGCTCCTTTGTGAATGGCCACAGCCGTGCAACTTCCTTATGAGAAGTTTAAGATGCTCACAGCTGCCTAACCTCATAAAATCCTATTCATCTGTTCAGTGATTTGTGCATGTCTCATGAAGTGGCTAGACTTTGACCTGTCTCAGAAGTTCTTCTGTTTATCTGTCATTTTAAATGATATATTTAATAAGATTGCTGATTAAACAGGTTTTTTTTCCAGTTCTGGCCTTGGCTTAACTGATTAAACCCATCAGAAAAAGAACAATTAGCCTTCTACGGAGAATAAATCTACTCATCAATTTTCATTTTGTTTAAAAAACAACAACAACAAAAAATCTTTGTATTATTTCAGCCTGAAACCCCATGCTCCTAGCATGTCTCTGAGCTGCAATCAACACATCATTTCATCAGTGAGATAAACAGGCAGTATTCTTTTCTTTATTCAAAAGATAGCCCAAGAAGTTTGTGATGTCATCTTGTATGCTTTTTAAAATACACAAAAATATAAAGATAGAGAGCTCAAATATACAGGAAGACTTCAGTTGACATAACTTGCATTCATTGAAATAAAAGACTCTGAAGACACCTTTGTGAATACTTTGTGAATAAAGACAAAAACATTTAGCAGTTTGTTTATAAAAGCCTTATTTCTTAAACAGTACAATGACTTTAACCTGACACATTCTACAATAAGCCTAGGGTAAATGCAGACAGGAAAAACAACCCTTTTTCTCTTATCTGTACAAAATGACTCCTGCCCTTTTGGCTTGATAAAATGATCTGCAATAAACACTTCCCATATTCCTATATCTTTACTAATTCACTTTGAAAAGCCAACAATACCTATAGGCACATTTTGTTATGATTAATGGCAGAAACAATGGCCTTTGCGTAACAATGTTCTTATGGTTCTAGAAGTTTTCAAGGTCAAAATTGCATCCAGAAAAGTTCTTCTTGAACTAAATATTCTTTTCACACAGTGTAATTTGTGGATTAACTTACATGTAACACAATATGAAAAGTATAACATGAAGATTCAGATTAAGTAAATTCACCTGCATTTCCAAGAAAATATCAATGGAAATGTTCCCACTCCTCTTTCATCACATGTTGGAAGCGCAAACCACAACCCACCTAACTTTACCATGTTATCACTGTTTGGCTGCACTAATGACAACAGTGTGAGACTGAAGCAGGGTAAACTCCCTTTCATAAGGTCTGTTAAGAAAATGAAATACTGACAAAAATCATGCCATGAAACTTCAACTGCCTTTAAAAAGAAGTCCTTCTTTTCTAGCCTGCCTTTGCAAATATCTGTAACAAAAGAGAATGATGCAAAAGTTTTGCTCCTAGCCTTTATAACCCAAGAGATTTATCTCTGAGAAACTGTCATTGCTTACATCACACAGTATACAAGGGGAAAGTTATCAGCAAACTTTCCACTATAAATATATATTCCTGTTGCTTTATGTTCTTATACCATTCTTAATAATCATTACCATGCATTAAAACCATTTCCTACTGTTAAAGAGGACAACAAATTCATAAATTATCTTTCACACTAGAATACTTAATAAAAGCAGATTCATAGCTGTGGTAAAAGGAATCCAAAGTATGGTAGAAGACCATGCAACAAATAAAAAGCCTTCTTTTATACAACAAGATGATTTAGAAAAATAGGAATATGTATAAGTACCTAATTTCAAGCTTAAAACAAGGACTTCTCAAAAGAAAAGGAGCTTTCTGCAGACTCTATTAAAAGTGATAGCAAAAGTTAATGAGAAAGGAAATTGCACAGAATTATGCATTACTAACGTTTTAATGATTCTTATTAACATTACAACAATAACAATATATTCTTTGGAAACCCCTGCCTCCTACAATCACACTTTTCATTTAAAAAAAAAAAAATCCTACCTTTCACTTAGGTACATAAATCTGTAGTTTCCTGAAAAATGAAAAGAACAAAAAAGGAAAAAAAGCGTGACCCACACGAACCTAAAAGTTTTAAAACCAATGGTATATTTGGATAGGATTTCTGAGAGGATGCTCATTCACTTATTTATGAAAAGTGCAGCACATGGAAATTTAAGGAAACTGCAGACAACGTTATATTTAGAACTGCATTTAGAAGTACCAAACTTGTTCAGAAAAACAAAATCAAATTTTATGACTTTTTGAGCAGGAGAATACGCCAGCTGCCTTGGAATAAGAGTAAGTGGAGCAGGAAATAGGGCTGAAACAGGACTGCACGTCACGGCAGTGCAAATACTACACAAGGTGGTGGTGATCAGTGGACAGCATCATGCTCGATGTCCAAAAATCTTTGTCAATTTGTGGTAACTGAAGAAACTTACATAGTGTTCTGCTTCAAACAAAAAAATCAGGAAATCAGCAGTACTTTTATCAATATGCATCAAGATGAACATGATTCTTCTTCCAATGCTGAACATAAGTTGTTTTATTTTCCTTGCAGTACTGTTTTGGGTTTCAGTGATAAAGGACCTAGTCAAGCTCACTTGTCATCATTTGTCATAGAACTGATAAGTAAATTCTAGCCTTCAGTCACTGATGTCACTACCAGGAGAGTTTACCCTGATTTCAATTTTTGGTGCAATTCAGTGTGCAAAAATTAACATAAAGCCAAGAAACAAAAAGCAACACCCATTAAAAACATTGCCTGTAAAGAGACATTTAGAACCAATAAATAAGTAAATAAACACACAACTGTCGGTATAAACGTCATATGCAAAATTGTAAAGGAACATTTTCAGTCAGGTCTAACAGAGTCAGATATTTGTTTGAACAACTTAGGATGTAGAAAAGAAAAAACAGACACCACTACCACACTTCACACACATTTCAATCATCTAGAATAGAATTAGCTAAAAAAAATCACAGAAGAAACTGTGATTTTATATTCTTACACTAAGACTAATGTTTTATTTAAGATATCAATCAAGATGTAAACGAGGAATCACAAAATCATCATATTTAGAGGCAGGAAAAATGAATGGAATACCTGCTCCTTTTAAGGCAGTAAAAAATAAACTCCAGTAAGCAGAATCAAGCCTGACTCATGACCTATTCTGTTAAATCATGCAGTACATCACTTTGGATTAGTACAGAAAACTGTGAGACGGAGTCTTTATCTACTAGTTGAGTGTTATAAAATAAACTGTGAAGCCACATATAATGACAGAGTGCAATGTAAAGGTCTTCCAGTAAAACAAAAGTGGACATATAATGGCTGACTATGATTGCTTAACAGAAACAATTTTTAAAAGTGTGAAAGGGTGAGCATATCCAGATGACATACTGATAAACAAAAGGATGTAAAATGTTCCAGCTGATATGACAACTAATTGAATCACTTTCAATACATTTTAGTACATTGAAACTACATGTACTATGGGTGAGATCTAGTTAGGAGATCAAATTTTAATATAAACTGACTTTAACTACCAAATCTACCATGGCCTAGGCACCTTAACCCGCTCTGTTAAATCTACTGACTGCATTATGTATGTATATACACACTGTACAATTGAGGTTTTCACAGAGATCACACTATTGATTTCTGTAACAACAAAATAATAATAATTTGCTTTATGGCTGTGCATTCTGATGTCAATTTTATAAACATTTCCTAGAGGCAGATGCGCATGTTAACTAGCTGCTATTAGCACCGGGTGACCCATTTCTACTGGATATGTTTGTGCTTGTTCTAGTGCCAAGTGATACCTAAGAAATTATCAGGATCAAGTTTCACTCTTCACGCCTGTGATAAGTAATGATAATGCTAGCAGAAATAAGGGGAGAGGGAATTGCAAGAAGTTTAAAAAACCCTTGCAGAAGTTAAAAAAAAGTATTTGATTTAAAAATCAAGATTAATCAAACAAAATCACAGTATCTAATGTAAACTACTCAAAGAGTGTAATATTCTAACTGTAATCAACTGATTTGCATTTAAAAACAATATACATTTTTGATGACTGTTAGTAGCACCATGCAAAGCCAAAACCTCCATTTGTGAAAAGAGGAGTTCCCTTTGACAAGAGAGAACCCAGTTAAACATGGAGATGTCTCTTGTAGGTAAGGAACAAAGGTGACAGACTAGAGCAAAGACATCTGGAAAATATGTAACAAAACCCAGAAGCTGACTCCCAATGTGCCTTCTCATCAGAGGAAAATGAAACAAAATGAACAAGGACTGCAGGTGAGTAAATGAGAAACATCACTCAGATAACAGCTGAAAATTTGAGAGGCAGTAAATAAAAAAGCCTGGAATCCTTTCTCCTGGAAAACACCTCTATGTTACAACATACTTAGAAAAATCACATTCATACCGTGAAAGGAACACTGCTGTTCTTATCTCATGGGAGACATAGTTGCTAAGATAATTTGATCATCTATATTTGAAAGACCTGGAATAAAGGTTTCTCTATGTCAATTTTTCATTGGCATTTTAATTAAATAATTGGTCTAAATTCTAAAACGGAAAGTGAAATGATGATCTTATTTAAACAGAATAACTGAGGTCATCAAATGACTTTTAATTAAATTGTTAATTGATTTTTCTTTAATTCTTTAGGATGATTGATGGCAGCACACTTAGCTGCTCAGTTTGTTAATTGCCATCATGAGTCAATTCCATGCAGTGCACTTTGGTAGGGCTGTTCTAGTAACTCCTTATTAAAAAAAATTTCCATTATTTCACTACACCATCTAGTATTACTCTCATATACTTTACGATGCAGTTCACTTTAAAAAAAAAAGTGAGGGTAGATCGATCACTTTCATTTGATGTAGTTTACAAATTAATGTGCTAATAAATTAGTACCTCAATCACATTTTCTAGCAAATCTTGTTCCAATTGGCTTAATAGCTTTTCTTATGATTGTCAGACAGAATGTTCATCTCATTTCTGGAAATTACGCAAAACAAGATACCTTAAACTTCCCTTAACAGTTGGAATAAAGATGGCAGTTTTTTCTGGCACATTCTGTAACTTCATTTGCAGAGTTCTGTAATCTCCTAACAACAGACCTTCCACAATTATGCATAGAATAAAGACCTGGAGAAATGACAGCTCGGTTTCATGCACAACCACTGCTATCTGTCTTCAGTTTGTTGACAGCATAATTCCTATTACCACCAGCAGAGCAACTGTTTCACCTTCTGTGAAAGCAAACTATGAATTTACTTTTTTTTTTTTCTTTTTTACTTTGGGCTAAGATAAGCAATTATCACTGCTCCTAACACTTAGCAAATACAGCAGAGATGAATTCTTGATTATTTTTTTTTAAGCAAATTCTATGTTCATGTGAATACCGTCAGCAAGACCCAAGCTCCCATGAAGCCTAAATGTGCACTGAAGCAATTTACTAGCATAAACATGATTCTCACATTTATAAAGCAAATTAAAACAATCCCAAATGACTAGACCAAAATTTATCGAAGCAGCCAACTCAGCAAACATCAATAAAAAGAGTTTCACTGTCTCATCACCATCAGGGATGACAGAGCATTGCTGTATTTTTGAAGGGTATTAACAGAATATCTTTAGAGGGTGTATGGAGAACAGATCATCTAGAGTAACAGCTACTGGTATACCACTGTATACTCAAGAGTCTGATAAAATGACAGGATAACTTTTATTAGTTTGGTTATTATTAATCTGTTAGGGACAAATCTTTGCCTTCCTCATCAGACAGAATACTAAGTCGTCAAAATAAATGCACCTGACAGGCAACCATTTCAAAACATAAGTAATTTTCAAAATAAATTTAGATCTGGAAAAGTATTATGGGTGGACAGTCTTCAAAAAGGCCTAGAAAGCATAGTGAAGAATAGAAAAGCATACATCTTGATAACTGAGTTTTTCTTTAGTTTATTCACAACCTCTGAGTAAATGGATGGCTAGTACCTGTACCTACTTTGAACTTAATCTGCACATTAAGGCCTCCTAAACCAAACAAATTGCTTGAATGGGAAAGGGGCTTTAAAACAGGTATTCCATCTACAACACACATATCGTTAGGTTTCTTTCCTCTCTTTCAACAGTCCAAGTTTTTTCCTGATTCTTTCTTTCCTCTACTTGCCTTTGCAAGTAATGCCTGGATACTACACAAATGAAGAAGTCTTCTTTGCTTAAAGAATTAAATCTACACAACGTCACACTCCAGAATCTGAACCATATGCCCCCTAATTTGTCTTACCTACTGTCATTCAATAAACAATTTATCTGTGAGGTTTCGTGGGATGATCATTACCCAACATATCAGTAAAGATATTCATATGAATTTTTGTTGTCAAGACTATTTAAGGTTTTCTTCTAGAGAAACACCATCCTTGAAAAACTATTCTTTTGTCAAAATAATTGCAAAATCCAATGTCACCTACTTCTGTCAAAAAATTAAAAAAAAAAGGAAAAATAATACAAATCTCCTCTTGCTAAATACTCCTTGCACATCAACTACAATTATGCTAATACACCCTATACTTTGGTCATCTGTTTAAACTAAAGAAACTGCCTTCACAGTAAGAAATCTGCATACATTGTCAGTTGTTCTAGTTCATTACCTGTTAGCAAATGTGAAAGAGGCAAAGCCAACTTTGACATCAATGTATAATGAATTCATTACTGTGTCTGGAACATTTATCTTTTGGGGAGAAAGCAAAGGACAATAAAAAGGAACAATGCAGATAATGCTTATTAATAACATTTGTTGAAAGGATAGTGGCAGGAATAAATTCTCAAAAAGACATTTCAGTCTTCCCTTAATTCTTGAGTTTTAGTAGTTTATTACAAACTTCTGGTTTCAATTTTAAGACAAGAGGATTTAAATCATGAAATATGGGCTTATCAAAGCAACAGTCACACAGCTTGCCATTTAACAAATTACACTACTATGGGACTTCTGATTTGTCTGGATTTCAGGAAGTAACTGTTACTTGAGCATTTCTAATACAGTAAAAATACATAATTTTCATATGAACTCTTACAGGGAAAAAGAAAGTGCTCAAATTAAATTAAAGTTTTATTCAAAGATAATTAACAGTGTAACAGATGTGTTTTTTCAGTATTTTCTCTCCAGACAATGATTTAAAAATATACATAATTTTAATTACTATGTTTTCAGTGAACCAGCATTTTAAAAATATAATCTCCAAGACAATCTCTACTTTTTTTAAAAGCCAAACAGTCAAAGTTCAGCTATGTTTGTCTGTTCCCCAGACGTGCTACATGGTTGTCTTCTCTGTCAAGGCTACTTGGATGGCCCTACATAAGCACTAACATTTCATAATAAAGACCTATCATGGATCACAAAAGAAAGTAGTACAGGTGAGAGTTTCTTTTGAAATGATTAAAAAGAAAAATCCAAAACACCAGACTTCATGTCTGAGTAAATGAAGCTTCTGATTCACACGTAACTGGTAAGGGACACAGGTTTAAACAGCATCCAAAAGTCTCTTGGATGTGCTGGCAACGGGTTTAACGAAATGGGATGGAGAAGCAATTACACTCTTCCATGAATAGACTGTGGGAAACATACCCAAAGACTTGCAAATGATTCAAATAAGATTCATGGAATAAGTTACTTGACACTTTCATTTCAGACTCACTGAATTTTCAGACAGTGTCAAGTAGGAGTGCTTTACAATACTACAGAAGAATAAAAAACATACTTTAAACAAAATACAAAAATGAATTAGATGGTGTAATGCTGTAACGCCATGGAAAGTGCAACAATGACAGCAGAGCACCAAAAGTCCTAGGCTGCAGCAAGTGAGAAACTGCTCAAATGCAACAGCCATAGGCACAGAAACAAAGGAGAAAATCTGCTTACCTTCAGAAGGCCTCAAGTATGTAGCAATCTCCAGAAAGATACCCCTGACTACACTGCAAACCCTTAAATGAGGTCTGGGAAGGCGTGGATCCTGGCTCCACCCCTTCCAGTCACTCAGGTACATTGCATGCATCTGAGCAACCCTGGGTTGGCTCTGCCTTTCCACCAGGTGCTCAATCACTGGTTCAGGCAGTGACTTTACATTTCCACTACATAATGGTTCAGTAAGAAAATAGGCATGATCTGGGGAGAATGGATTCTTCAGTAAACAAGATGGAAGAAAAATTACATTGTCAATAGCAAGTCGCCTCTCACACTACTCTGTAGACAACATGGGCCAGCATTTCCTCTTCAGAGCTAAGAGCTTCTGACCTGATACGCCAGCTGGTATGGAGTATTAAAAGCAGATAGCCCTTGCTGCTTCCAACACAGGCCACATTAGAGATTTTTTTTGCCTGGACCATCCTGAGACTGTTCATACTGGCTGCAGTCTGACACCTCCAGTTAAAGTCCTGTTAGAAATCCTCCATACAGGCATCAAAGACCATCTCCACACCACTCCCAGACACCCTCTCTCCCTTCTCACACTGCAAAGGGCAATGTGGGCAGCAGGCCAAACCTGAACCAAACCCCATGCCACAGACGAGGGAGCACTAGTCACATGCAGCAGTGTGATTGCTGCACCTACCCTAATAAAATTTAATGTTAGTTCAACTCCTGACACCATACTTCAATTAAAGTATAGCCTAAATGAGCATGTCAGCAGTATTTTCCTGTACAAAATATGTATCTCTTTATATGTGCAGAGCCTGTTACGTACAGAATTAAGGAAACATCAAGTTTCAAAACCAAGCAAAAAAATGAGTGCATATTTTTCCAATTTTTACAACTGCGTGGGATATTTAATCAGGTTCATAAAAGGTTAACAAAATACCTACAGGAAAATTGCTACCACTAATTGATTTTCACTTTTAACTATACCATTTTTATAGAAAATTGAAAAGAAAATAGAAAATAGAATATTAATATAATATAATTAATATAATTAAATAATAGAAAAATTGTAAGAAATTGAGACCACCACTGGGTTTAACCTATCTCAGTTTCTTTGCTGGTGTTCCTCTCTGAAGCAGCATTTAAGTTGAAATAAGGTTTCAGCTTTGTATCACCTTTTTGCATTTCAGCTACTGAGAAACCAGCTCAGGACTTTCACTGGATCCAGTGCATCCTTCAAGGTCCATCAGCCACCTAGCAATCTGAACTCTAACCTCTGAAACACTGGCTTGGAAATCCACCTGACCTTGCCCAGCTACCTCATCCTTCCCTTCTCATATCCTTGCTTTTCAGGAGGAAACAGCTCACCTGCACTGATCTTGAGCATCTTCTTTGTTACCACTTACAGCATCAAGAGGACCACTGTCTAGACACTCTGAAAATGTACTTTTGTATACAAGGTAGCATGTAAAGAAAAAGAAAAATTGATGAGATCATTCACTCGCATCACAGAAGTAGAAAGCTGTGCTAGAAGACAACTGTGTCACAGAGACAAATCAACCTAGGGCATCATGCGATTCACTGAAAAATAAACTAAATACTTACTGGTCCTAAAGTCACTGCCAAGATACCAATAGGAAAACATTCCTTCCAAGTTCAAAAAAATCCTCCAGAAATTGATGAAAGTCTGAATCCTGGTAGAGTGATTAGCAAAAGCAGTTAATAAATAATACGTAACAACAACAACAAAAAATATGCGAAAGACAGGAAATCAAAAGTCTAAATAGGCATCTGTAACAATACTGAAGTACACTTTAGTCTAAAAGCAAAAACAAGTTATTTAAGGTTCCTACACTTACTGTCTTCAAGAGAAACAAGTGAAATAACAGCCATGTTAAGTTCTTTACATTTTCTACTGTCAGAAATGTTTAAAACTTGAAGATCTCAACTCTGATCTTGGTAGCTGAACGTGTGACCAAATAACCTCGTGCTGAATTCATCAGTAAATTCAAATAAATGTACTTTTCTTTCTACTCTAATTTACTTAATTGATATGACATATGTGGTATAATAAGCAGAATAAAATGATCTCTAACAAAATGAGGCACTATGTAGGTATTTGTAGCCCCGTGTGAAGTTCAAGACAGAAAACTGCTGCCACCACAAAGAGCAATGCTCTGTACTGCTTCCTAGAACTAATGCAAACAGGAGCTAAGTGTTCCTTTTCTCTGATCCATTCCTGTTGACCAAGAAAGAGGATAAAGCATATTTCATCAGGCATTTCTTAGTGATACACTAGCATAAACACCAGTTTGAAAGATTTACCCCAGCGTGACTACTACTGCTGCTTCTTCTGTATCACTGTGTCCAGGTTTTTCTACACCAAGCAGCGATGGATTACTTCATTCCAGAGTATGGAAGTCTACTACCCACCTGACAGATAATAAATAGTTTAAACAGCATATAAAGGCTTCCCAGATTTGTCATGTTCAGTGTTTAACTCAAAAATCAATTTCCTGAAAGCACATCGCACTAAGACAAAGTATTTAATTGTGATATATGTTTTTGAAACACCAGTGACCACACTCAGCTGCCAGCTCATGGAATCAAAATGGCACAACTGAAAACAGAATTTGTCATTATATTTTAATGCCATTCTATAAAAGAAAATTAACTTTATAATATATGTTTTAATTAAGCTTTTTAAGAGGTCTCTGTTAAGAATGGCAGATCTATCTTTTCACATTATGTTGGGATTAGCTATAAATATTAATCAGGTGTTTATATCTTAAAAACAACTGTTACTCAAACATTCTCAATACAGTTCCAAACTGATGCTACAGAACAGTTGTGAGTACAGCACACAAACTGTTCAAAACCAGCTTTTCAAGCTTTCAAGACTTCAGGCTTAACTGACTCTAATCTCTAACCTACATGAAAGCCTTCCTAGCAAACTCATGAATAAACTCCTTAACCAACAATACTGCAAAGTAACAAGCGACATGCAGCATTTTTGTTATTTCTTTGTTTTCCTTGGAAAGGTATCAGCACAGGCAGAATTATGGGAAAACAGAGCACATAGTTTAAAAATGTATTCACTTAATATGGCTTCTTTATTGATATTTAAATAAATGTAATATAAAAAGAACGTCAACAAAATAATTCAGCTACTTCTAATGCTGTGAAAAAAAAAACAGAATAAAACACTGTCAGCTATGGCATACTCCAACAACAGGACCACAATTTACATTTATTCTTTAAAATAACTCAAGTAAAGACAAAGCATTACAGATGTGGTTCTTTTCCTTTAGGTAGAGCAATAGTAATATCAAATGCAATGGCTGTCATAAAAACAGTGAGAATATTAAACACACATACTCTTTATATATGTGTACATGTATTTAAGTACAGGCAGTCAAGGATTTCAGTTAATCATCTTCCATTATTGTCATAGACGAAGTCCATTTGCATCAATTAAGATATTACAGATCGCCACAATCTGAGGAGACCAAAACTGGGACATACTTATTTATTGGTCAGGACCAGTCTTTGGTATTAACAAATCCAGATTTTAAAACTCCCAGAAACTCAGAGCAGCTTGGATTCCTTTCAGCTATATAGAGGCTGATAAGATCCCCCTGCTTGCCTAAAGAAGTTTCCCACTTTGTGCTTTCACTGTTGTTAAAAAATTTCACAGGAGAGCTGTAATCTTTGAGACCCAAACTCCATGCTAATCCAGCATTTTAAATACATATTTAAAAAACATCTAAGCAATTTCACATCGGTATATAATATCCTAAACAAGAATGTCTCTCTAAGGAGACACTACACTATAGAGCCCAGATTCATATACTTAAAACAAAAATCTCAGTTCTGTGTGCAATTGGGTTCTCAGCATCTCATAGTAACTGAGCATGTGGCAACTTGCAGGACTGGGACTCATTTCAGCTTTAATATACTGAAGATTTCTTGGGGTGACTTAATCCCAGAAAGGAGCTGACAAATAATAGTATAACATGGTGCAGCTGTCACATCAAGGGGAAATAACTAGAAATCATTTTTCTTCAACAAGGTTTACCTAAAGCTGAGGTTTATTAGAATTATCTTAAGAGATAAATCATTAATTTTAAAAAAATCACAGACCATCAAAAGGGAGCCAACTCACGATCTTCAATTTATTAGCTATCTGAAATATGAATTGCAATTAAAATTTCCTTTCAGACCAAGGATGTCATGTAAAAAGCTGTATGACAGAAAGTGACAGACTTAACATCATCTTTAAGAAGAGGAATACTTTGCCATAACTCTCAGATAGTCACATTTTTTCAGCTCCTTAAGTGATGCACTCATACTCCAATAGAATAATGTTCTTTTTATTGACTTTTTTTTCCTTCCAACACCAATGAAGTGGTTATCTATCAAAGTACAAAAAGAGCCCTAGTTTTTCTTCCTTCTGCCACTTCCTCCCATATCCACATGCAAGATGACTGCTGAGTCCATCCATTCATAAATCTCAAAGAACTAGAAAGAATAACCCAACAACAGCTGCTAAAACCCTTTGTAGGAAAGCAAACTAGAGATTTTGTTCAGGAATGAATTCAATTGGCAGGTAATCAGACACCCTGAGAGCTCAAAAATGTTGTACTCCTATACAAACAAAAGCGTTCTTGAAGAGGGATTAAAACTTCTTCAGAGGATATCTTCTGAATTAGAGCTCTAAGGTAAAAGAAATAAAATAATAATTAAGAACCAGAACACCTGCAAGGCCACCAATCACACAAAGAAATGATTATTTAGTATTGCTATAGCTTTGTCTTGTACAACTCAAGATACTATTTCTGTAAAATACATTGATTAATCAAACAAGATGTGGATAAGAACAGTTTCAACACTCTAAACACAGCATTCATTGCATTTAAATATTTTTAAAAGATTGTTTATCTTTACAGAGAAATGTGATGAAAACCAAAAGGAGGTAAATACAAATCAGTAAGTTTACCTGAAAAATACTAAAATGTTGCAGTCCTTTCCTTCATAAGAAAATTTACCTCGAACATTGATAACATCTGATGCAATTTACTTGAATTAAATATGTTTATAGTAAAGAATGGATGTACACCTAACCAGGAAGCTGTGGACCCACACAGCTGAAGCCACCATGCATTGCGCCGCCAGCACTGCATCACAAATACATTTTCCATGAATATGAAGTTAAAAAGACGACAAGTGTTGTTATTTCCTAATTTTCTAAAAATAAGTTCACATCCAGAACTGAGCAGTTCTTCCCAAGGACAGACTACTGAGACAAAAGCATGATGAAAACCGATGAGAAGTTACAGATCAGAACAAAAGGTTTCTGACTCTCATTTGGGGTTTGTTTATTACATTTATGTTCAGTAGAGTAGGCTTAGCAAAGTCACTCTCAAGGGAGCAAGAAGTGTTTGCTATGATGGAAAAAGACAGTTTTTCAAGTGAAGTGGAGATAAAAGTGACCATGTGTTTAGGGACACTGACAAGCATCCCAGCTGTCTTGAAAAGAGCAAGCATTACCTGCAGGCTGGAAAGAAAACCTCTCTTTATCCATTTTAAACCGTTGAAAATGATTTTATCACTTCCCTAGAGCTAGAATCTCTTGGACACAGAAGGAGGAAGACTTGTTTATGCTATGCTGAAGATTTGCCACATTCCACATGTACAAGGTCAGACATGGTGGATCACTCAGCAATGAGTAGTTTCTTGCATACAGATGAATGACAGCAGCTACACATGATGGAGGACTGCTTAATAATTGCTAAACTGAATAGAGAATCGTAACAACAGATCTAGCGCTTGGATTCTCATAGGTAGAAAAACTGCAACACAAATCAGAACAGACTTCCTCTCAATTGAAAAGGCATGAAAACCAAAAACAATTACAAATAATGAAGTTTATTCTGCCCATACAGCAATGCCTTTCTAGAAAACTATTTACATTTTAACACAAATAACATTTCCTCATTCCACTAATGAAAAGAACATTAGCTGGACAGCGCTGTTTTTGCACAATGAAAGCAGCAGACACTAAGCAGTAATCACAGTGAGTTAACTGCAGAAAGCACTTCCCTTACTAGTAGTTTTACGGTATATTGTGTGGAGTAAAATATCCATAATGTAGTAACTAAAAGTTATATCTACTTTTCATAAATGGGAGAAAAAAAAGCCTGTGCATAAAAATGCTTCAATATACCTAAAAGTTATTCACTTTTCATTTTCATTCACCAAGTTTTTCATTTTTAAATGTTTCCTCAAGAACAGAAAACTTAAACACTTAATAATTAATAATAATGATCTAGAACTGGTGGAGATGTACGAAAACAGAATGTAGAGGTAATTCACACTACAACTTAGTTATTTTGTGCAGGATATTTTTTCTTAAAGCTCAAAAAAATGGAAGCGACATTTAATCTAAACTGATAGGCAAGTATCCTCAGCTCCAGAGGAGAGTAAAAATTGGTTCAAGTGGCAAAGTCCCTGTTACATTGCCAAGAACACTGAAAACAATATTTTAAGGTCCATGTTCTATTTCATGAAATACATTTTCAAGAAGTATGCACAAATGTTATGTCAAGAATGCACATCTTTCAGAAATGCAAGAAAAGACAGTTCTTTTAAGG
The DNA here is from genome assembly GCA_024606505.1 of Aquila spilogaster. Classification (NCBI taxonomy): domain Eukaryota; kingdom Metazoa; phylum Chordata; class Aves; order Accipitriformes; family Accipitridae; genus Aquila; species Aquila spilogaster. Next base: position 54,539,064 of record JANHGO010000001.1, read on the forward strand.
ACAGACAAAGAACTCGGGGACAGTAATAAACATGTCCCGTTAGAGAAACAATCTGAATTCCTGGAAGGTCACTGTCCCAAAGATTTTGTTTACAAGCTAAGAAGTTGTGTTAACTGTGACAAGATCAGAAACAGTCAAAGAAAATAGTGGCAAAGCAGTGACATTTTCCACAGGACGCTGCTCTGCACTAGAAAGACGATAAAAAACTCATGCAGATACACATGTATTTATATCTGTATATATAAGAATTACAGTTATGTGCACAGGTAGGTTGATGTTCAGAAAATCTAAACACAGCAGATGGGGTCCAATGAACACATTCAAGCAGAAAATATGATCCCATCACTGAGCAAGAGTTTAAAATGCACATTTGTATATATTCAGAGAAAAAACAATAGCCACTTGAGAAATAGGACTGTATTGGTTCAGCAAAGAAGAAGAATTAGAAGAGAATGAAGAAACTGAATGCCTGACCACTGGCACTGAGTAAGCACAGAATTGGAAAGAAAGGTGCTGGCTACACATAGAAAGGAAGCCTAACATGGTATAATGATAAATACAGGCAGGTGGTATCAAACCAGGGTAACAGTCACCCAACAAAGAACTATGGCTATAGACTATTCTCTTTGCAGTACGCAATGCTGTGTGAACAATCATTCCAGAAATATAATTCCAGTTAAAAAAAAGTGCCATCGTTGAAGACTGAGATGGGAATGGCATGTCATTATATTACCTGAGATGATAACGTGAAACACAAATTCATAGGAAACAGATCATTGCCATATCTAAAACCATAGAGTTTCTTCAGTATAGCATATAGAGGTTAACATCACCAGAGTAGAAGGAGCAAAATATATTTGATGTCCCTGTACAGATAGTGTCTCAGAAATCAATAATCCGAGTCACAGAAGCACTTCTAACAACTGAGGACATATCTAGAGGGCAGGCATGACCAAGCAGATGCATCACACTGTCAAATACAGCAGAGTTATACCCCTATCGTGTGTGCAGACCATACAGCTACTCTTCTGTTTTGTTAGTGGAATAGCAAATTTTACCTCCTAGACATCCTAACTTTTATGAGGTGTGAAGTGGATCCAAGGCAAGCTCCTAAGAAAGTGTTTACTACTCAGGAAAGCAGAGGCAGAGTCAGTACAGCCAGTTCTTTTTCAAGGAACTGCAGTGCTTAATAATACCTTCTTTGATAAACATTTAGATAGCCAATCCTGAAGAAGAGAGATATCCAGAACCTGACTTTACACATCTTTATCTTGGCAGTTGGGCCATTACAGATGAAAAGAATCAACTGCTGAGATACATGGCCTATGCTTCACAATACAGTGAAATAACACTTCTTAAGGAATTTGCAGAATTGAGTAAACAAGACCAAGATAAAATATATATATAGACTAAAATATTTCCCTGCTGGGGAAGAAATCTAAAGCTCCATTTTCACTTTCAGAACTCTACCTCTTTTTTTAAAACATCAACAGTCACTGAATGTCATCTGTGAGGACAATGAATCTCACTTTGATTTTCAAACACCTCCAAATCTCCAAGTCATGGAAAGGAAGCACACATTTAAACAACCTACCCAACAGGCATATCCCTCAGCAAAGACACGCTACAATTACAGCAACAGGCTTGCTGCTGTTTTCAAGTGTGTAAGCCTTCAGCAAGGTCCTTAGTGCTGCAGGCTTATATTAACATTTCTAAAACAGAAGTGCTGATGACACACTAAATTTTAAGCATAAAATGCACTGATCTCCTCTGGAAGTAGAGTACACCGTATTGATCTTAGCAGTCCTGATAGAGACAGCAAGCTGTGGCAGATAAAAAGCCTTGTTGTTCCTAAATGCTCTTACGGAGACTAAGAAAGCAGATGCAAGGTAACAGAAATTAGAAGGGACTGAGAGCTGCAGTTACATTTTGAGGTAGCTGACTTAATCACTAGAAAACAATTTTGAACAGTATTCACCAATTCCCGTCTTGCTTCTGAAATGCAAAAGCATGCAGTTACACAGATGCACATTAGAAAATTTATAAACTTTTAAGCCATGTATTACCAAACACTCTGTTTCCACTAGCTATCAAAGCTTCACTGTGTTTAAATGTGAGAACGGATCATTTCCACAGAGCAGCCAGCTCTGGACAGGGAAACCAGTAGACTTTTTTTTGTGTTGCACTATTATACAAAAGAAAGGTTTGGTAATCCAGAATGGACTCTGCATCAGCTGCTTTCACAGGAGAAACACAGATGTACCTCATTAGTGGTTGGTAAGCCATTCCACAGAAGAGAATGTAGCTAACTCAGTTGATGCTGTATTATGGTGTTAAGCTGTGTTAAAATAAACAAACTTAGAATAAAATTCATCATTACATGTAATAGAATACACAAACCCAGAAACTGATCAACATCCCAGAATCACTTTTACAGCTTCAAGCATAGCAACGCAAAGTCCAAGAACACAGTATTTAACTGAGCATAGATCAGGTTACTCAAGGCAAGAAACTCAGTTCTTTCTTTTGAATTCATCACTCTTTGGTCCTCTCCAGGGGGGGGAGGCTAAATATTTGTATTGGCTTTGAAAAAGAAATCTAGCACACGTTAGATCATAGGCATGTGTTAATTTCTGCATGACAAAAGCACGCACAAAAATAAAGGCAAACACCTCTATGTTGTTGATTTTACACACTAAAAAAACTATTTAAGAAAAATCAACTTATGTTCAGCAGATTTCCAGTCCCTGTGCCCTCTAAAACTCACTGAAGACAGTAGTTAAACTTATTCTTAATACATAATAGATTATCCTAGTCTCAACACTCATCAAGAACTCTTGAGAGACATGAGGCTGCTTTAAAAACCTTCAATGAAAACATCACTTGAGTCTTCTAAAATGCAGGTAGTAAAAGAAGTTGTAAAGCATCATGGAGAATTGAAAACATAACAGCTGAGTTTATATTTTCCTTTTCTTCACAAGTTTACCTGAAGGTATTTATCACCTAAATTTTTATATGAACTTATACATATGAAGGTACTCTTAGCTTGCAAGCTAAGAACACATGTATATATGAACATGGAAGAAAATATGACAGAGAATATAACTTCTTGTTATTTTCATTTAAAACAGAGCACAATGCATAAAATCTACTTTTGGTGGATTCCTTTCTGCAATGGAGATTAAAAAGTAGAATCATTAAGTTTATTCAGTCATAAGGCATGATCTTTAACATTGATAAAGCATGTTATATCTTCAGGATTTCACAATAAGTACTACCTTTATTTAATTTTCATAGTATCTTCGCACCATGCTGTTTACTGTACTCTATTTTCACAAAAAGAACCCCCCAAGTTAAGTGTATGTATTTGGAAATCTGTTCAATGGCAAGATAAAGAGATGGAATGCATTTTCAAGGAAAGGTTATGTTATTAGAAAAGTCAGCAGAACAGTGCTCGCATGCCTAAAACTAAACTATTTTGAACTGTGTGGTGATCTGAGGTCTTTAGGCACAGACACTATTTAGCAATTCTCATAGATTGTCACTAATATTGCCCTCCACTGGTTTTGACTACCATATGCAAATAAATCATCAAAAAAAAAAAAAAGAAAGGATTAATAGTATCTAAATGGTAGTTACATTTTACAGACTGAAAGCAAATCAAAGAACAAGGACATCTGAAAGTGAAATCCTCCATTTCCCAGGCATTTAGACTCTCTAAATCAGTAATACTGAGGCTCTGATTCTCGTCTGGGTCACAATAGAAATGTATTCTTTAGAAGAGACAATGGGGCTTCACAAGATTATGCGCAGAAGTGACAACATTGCTAGTTTCATATAGGACCATTGCTCTTCTCTATTCCAGGGATCTTCTGGACAGGGAAGGACAAAATGTTTTACATAATCTTCTATCTCTATACAGAATAACAGAATCATAGAATCACCAAGGTTGGAAAAGACTTCCAAGACTATCCAGTGCAACCGCCCACCTAACACCCATCTTTCCCCACTGAACCACATCTCTTCATACAACATCTAAACATTTCTTGAGTACCTCCAAGGATGGTGACTCCATCACCTCCCTGGGCAGCCCATTCCAGTACCTCACCACTCTTTTGGAGATAAAATTTTTCATAATATCCTACCTGAATCTCCCCTGGTGCAACTTCAGGCCATTTCCTCTTGTCCTACAGCTGTTACATGGGAGAAGAGGCCAACCCCCATCTCCACACAACCTTCTTTCAGGGAGTTGTAGAGTGATACATCACTCTTGAGCCTCCTCTTCCCTAGAGGAAACAGTCCCAGTTCTCTCAGCCACTCCTCATGTGACTTGTGCTCCAGACCCATCACCAGCTTTGTTCCCTTCTCTGGATACACTCCAGGATCTCGATGTCTTTCTTGTGAAGGGCCCAGACACTCAAGGTGCAACCTCACCAGTGCTGAGTACAGGGGGATATCAAGGAAGAAAATCCACTGACTTACTCTGACTTTAGTGGAAGACAGGAAATACTCATGTTCTGCTGCTCATATACTCATTTCATACACTTGATAACATGCTCAATATTTAGGTACCAAACGTGGCACAAATATCTCAGACTTAGTAACGGCAGAGGGACTGATGCAATGTGAAGATACTACAAAAAGGAAGAATGCTCACCCAACTCCAAGGATCTAGGCTCATAGAAAAAAACTCCACAAAGGAGGGATCTCCAACAAGTGATCTTTCTTTGGAGGCAGTCAACCTTTAAATGAGGTCTGGCTCTACTGCTTCTGGTCGCACAGGTGAATTGCCTTCACCTGTGCTTCCAGGGCTGACCAGGTCTTTTCTCCAGGTGCTCAATCAGTGGTTCAGATCATGACTCAGCAGTTCCCATACAGTGCGTTTATTTATTTTTTAATAAAGTTCTTCCATACTTAGGGATGCATAACTAAGAAAGTACAGCATATCATATTTAAAAGTTGCTTTAGGATCATTCTTCCAGGTATGATGCACTCAAATCAATTTACACATACATACAACAATACAAATCAATATACAGATTTTAACGTCAAAAATCTCCAAATGATGAATAAAAAGCTTGATGCTTTTTATATTATGCAAGTTATTTATCCATTTACTTTATTAATAAAACATCATTGTATTACATAAAGACGTTTTGCACTTCTGTTTCTGAGATATATTTAAATTAGGTTAGATTTGACATGGGACTATTTGAGGTAATGTGGTAATTAAGATCTGAACAGATGTCAGCATTAGTAAGGGACTCAAATGAGGTGTAGGGAGATAAATACACTATTTTAGCTGTGCTGGCATGCCAAGCATCATCAAGAGAAGATAGCATGGCTTCAGTAGTTCTTTGTTCAGGAGAGATTCTGGAAAACTGTCCAGTAACTTAAGCTTCCTGCTATCATACAATCATTATGCATGATCATTCAGCCTTACAGAAGTTACTGCTCTATCAATATTAATGACATTATAGAATTTGATCAATACCTTATAATTCCACAAATCTCTCAAGAGAAATTATCTCTTGAACTAATGACCATAAATTTAAAAATATCCTATACTTTTCAGCAGTTATTTTTGATGCACTACCAGCCCTGAAAACCGGATAAATTCCCTTCTTCACCACAACCACTTATAAGTTGCAGTGCACCTGCTTACAGTTTGAACAGGATAAATTCACTCTGCATGCTGATAACTGTTGTTCACCTATAAAGACATGAGGTCAAATTAAGTTAGGCCAGATCTAAATTACAATGTTTTCAAGTGTTTTCAAGTTAAAACCTCCTCTGGAGTACAAATGAGCACAAACATGAACAAAAATTAAACAAATAAACAAAAAGCCTGGAAAGAATTATATTCCCAGTCTTTCAGTAGATTTCAAGAGCCCACACACATAATTTTTAAAGACATTTTAAGAAGTTGCTTTCAAATACAAAACAAATATGGTCTTGTGTGTGGTTACACCTCAGGAATCCATGTTTGCCTCAGAACTCCTGAACAAATCCAAACAAATCCATGGCTTTAAAGGGACTGAAGAGGTTTCAGAGAGCACCATTTCTCATAAGTACAACCATAGCAATATGCCTTGCAGTGAGTTCAGTTAACCTCTGAAGTAAAACAGATGATAATACCTCACGGAGGATAAGTAATACTAACACAGCAATAAAATCAAACTACAGCTGTCTGCATCTAGCCAGAACACAGCACTTCTAGAAGTTCTATAATCTGCATTTCTGTTTTGATATCATCGATATTCAAAATGCAGTTTATAGCCTGCAGTCAGACCTTAAATTCATGCATAAATACACATGCACAAACACAAACACATCTAAAAGAGTCCTAAACTGATTTCACCTTTTTTTTCCTAAATCTCTTTCTTTGCAAGCCCTGTACAAATAGGTGGAACCTCTTTAACGTATCTAGCACTGTTTGGAAATGGTTTGTCTATAATTTTCTTCAATTCTTAATTCTTAATGTTTCACTTCCCTGTGTAGTTTTAAGTATACAGAGAACATATGCTTATTTAAATAATCTGAATGTAGGCAGATCTAGATAAAAAGCATCAGTAGGTCTCCTTCTTAACTTTGCATTTTGCATTATGATTTTGTCTGTTCAGAATATACTCAGACTTTCAAAAACCTGCTCTTTATTTATTTACATATTTATTAACCACAGAGAGCTAAGCTGGAATAAAAGAGGCTTTGTCATTTTTAGGCAAGCGCATAATACATTTATTTTCATTTACTGGATCACAGAATTGATTTTGGGGAAAAAAAATAATCCATGACTTGTTTTTTTTTAAGTGAAGGTGTAATTAATTAATTAACTGGGAATGGCTTAATTAAGTAGTAAAAAAAAACAAATATCAAGTTTCTTCTTTCTAGCTAAAGATTTGAGGCATGTGGCTGTGATAAAGCTTTTAGACAAGACTCTTCCAAAGCCTCAACCAGCGGTTGGAACTTGTTCCTGCCTTGTATAGAAATCAAAGTATGCAAATTACATTATAGGCTCAATTAAGTAGACTTGCATGAGTCTATATGAAATTTGAACATGGAAAACAAACTGAAACTAGTCACTGAGAAATATGAAAAAACCTCTAATTACAGAAAATTGTAGGACAAAAAATATCTGCCACCACAGTATCACAGAACACTTCAGATTATTATTGAAGAAGTATTTCTTCTCATTTACAATGAGAAATTGTTATTTCCTGCACATTTTTTTTTTCTTTTTGGGCTAGCAGTAAGTTTTGTTTAACTTAAAGCAGGTATATTAAGTGTATAACAAAATCCAGAGACACTGCAAGACGCTCAAAATTCTTCCAGACTACTGTGTACCTGAAACATGAATCTTCTGCATCAAAACACTCAGAAAGATAAATCCTGGCATTCTCGCTCAAAAGAACTCTTGGAGAAACTATCAGAACGTGCAAGCCAAGTTTTCTGACATTTTCCACTCTCATAAACAACCTAAGAACCTACAGGAAGAGAACACTATGGGAAAATAAAAACTTTATGTGAGACAGTTGAAAAAACACTTTTGGAATAGCAGTTTATAAAATAAGCAAAAGCTGAAACTGTGTCTGGGGAATGAATAGAATCGCCATTCCACATTCCATTCCTTCACAACAGGTTACAACCATAAGCACTTGCATAATGTGAATGATGATGTTGACAGAAATACTTCTGTGCTATGGGCAATGCTAAGGACATAAAATGCAAAGTACAATGAAAAATACTCCAAAAAAGAAAAACAAGTAGGACTAAAATCAAACTCCACAGAAAAGCAGCTCATATATTACAAGCCACACGACCTGCAGCAAGTGATACAAGCCTAGGCAGCACCTAAACTTGGAAGAAACTGCAAAAATGGCTGTCATCCACTCTGCAAGCTTTTGCAAGGATCTCAAAGTGGATATGGAAACTCAACACAGCAAGTGCAGCACTGCTAGAAAGGAAAAGTAACATGACTAAGTTCTTCATAGGACTGGGTAAATACCACAAAAGAAAATCAATGGTTTATGAGTGTGGCCATATTCAAAGCCTTCATTTAAGTTTGACATTTACAACAAGACCCACATAGGCCAGGGAGCAGTAACATGAACAGAGAGCGAGCAGCCTTGAGAAGTTACTATGTTAAGAGAAGTGGCAATCCTAAGAGAGACCTCTTAAGATATCTTAAGCGGTATATTAAGAGAAATGCTAATTATTATAATCTTACTGATGTAGCTGTCACTTGAAACAAAAGATACATTCAAAAAACAGTAAAAGACAGGATTTATAAGAGAAAGGAAAATTACTGGGTTCAAGCCCATTTTCCGTCATGGAGTTGTTAAACACAACAAAGGGAAAATGAGAATTACTTCTTTTCTCTCTATTTTCTCCTTTATTTTCATATTTCAAATATAAACTTTCTTTATTCAATCTAAGCTTTATGGAATTCTCTGTTTTTTTTATTTGTTTGTTTTAATTTCAACTATTGTAAATTCATATTAGCTGATTCAATAGCTCTTGAGTTCATGTACACAGTACCTATCTGCCACTCAATTTCAGCATGGCCTACAGCACAGAAGTAATTACATTTAGATTACAAGCACATTTAGATTACATACATATGATATCAAAAAGAGAATACAGTACAAAACAATAAAGAGAGGTTCATAAATTTAATTCTCCAACTCAGTTTGTGAAGTTACCCTATCTAAACATAGGGTTATATTTAGTAGTGTTAGTGTTGGAGGGGAATTGTTTGTTTTTGTTTTGAAACTAAGCAAAAAATAGATTACCTGTGGCAATGAGTACTGAGAAAAATATTCCATTTTGATTGCTATTCAACAGTGGATAACACAGGAATGAGATCTCATTCTTAACAGCTATGTTGGCCATTTTTATTTTTCCAGAGCAATGTTCTTCTGTTTGATTACAGGCATGAACTTGTAATATTTTTGGGTCCCTATATCTAAACAGCTTTTGCTACCACTGTAAAGAAAAAGGTCTGGAGAATTTTGTTCATTCTTTTAATAAAAGGAGAAATGAAAGGAAGCAAACTAAAGACCAACACTACACATCTTCTTTGTATGTTGAATAATACATACTTTTTTTTTTTTTTTGTGAATTGGGTAGTGTAATAAGAGTCCTTTTAAGGCTTCTCAAAAATGTCCAATCAGACACAAAATCACAGGAAGAAAAAAAAGAAAACCAACCACATTTAAAACCAGAAGTCAAATTATACCGTTCTGATGAATAACGTTAAGCATTTTCTCTCTGAGAAATAGTTTTTAAAAAGCGAGACGTTCAGGGGGAAAGGCAAATCTTGAGGTAACACAGCTTTCCTCAGGTTATGTGTTCTAGTTACCAAGGACCAAAAGCAAGAAAAGGTCCTTTGAAAAATTCAGAATAAATATAATGCCTACACACACACACAGTCTATATGTTTTGTCTTATTTTCAGCTGGGATCTAGAGTACCTCATACTGCTGTGCCAAATCCTGAAGCAAGTACACTCACTGATACTCAGCACAGTGTTCTGTGCTTGAATGACTTAGATAAGCCAACAGCTCATTATCCAATTGAAATACACTTTATACAAACAGAATTACACAGCTAGATCTTACCAACACTTGAAAGAATAACTGGGAAATCTGTGCATAATTCTGTAATGAGCGCTGTACAAGATTCACAGTTTTTTTCTCAACGACTACAAATGGATTATCGCTCACGCTAAGTTTCTGGACTCCCAACGGATTACTGCTGTAACATCTGTTTCCTCAAGGTTCATTTCACTGCCTTTCTGCTAGGTTATTATTCTACTAAGCTCTGTATTTCCCATAAGGTAAGGGACTATTTCAGGCAACAGTCTCTCTCGCCACCATTACACGCGGCCACACTATCTCACATGCAAAGGTGAGTTTGAGTTTTATATACATTTTTATCATTTTTATTCTCTTTCATTATCACAGGCATTACCAATTCAAGCACCAGGATTTCCATCTTGTACTACGTGGGCTGGCATAAACTGCAAGAACACTATACCCTTTGCTAATCCTCTTGTCCTACTTCTTCCATGTATTTTATTCTATCACATTATTCTATTTACTGCTAATTATTAGTAGAAAAAGTACTCGTTTTCTTTCTTACAAGCCTCCTAAAGAATCAAATATTATGAATACTACTGTAGCTTCTCCACAACACTGTGTTCAAACAAAACAACATCTACTTCTTCTGCACCAGCATTTAACATGTGCATTTATAAGGTCAAGATATTCTGTAATGTCAAGAACTTACCTTCTTATTCATTACCATGTTAACCTGATATACAAAGCTACTTTCTGGGTTACCCAAGATATGCAGATAAAGAAAATATGAACCATAAATATCACAATTTCTACACACTTCAGGTTGTGAAATATAAGTAAAACAATTTTTAAAAGAAAATTAAAAACCAAAATGTTTTAAAGAGTATTATAAAAGTAAAAGAGAAACATCTGTTTACTACTTTGTTTCCTCTCTTGCCACAGGTTCAGTCTAACACTTTCAAAAATTCATTTAACTCAGTTCTGTGATCCTGACAAAGCATGCTAGCCCCGGGAAATCAGTCACATGTAAAACCTTCCTATCACTACATCTCTCAGAAATATGAAAGAACTTCTCTTGCTTCCACAAAGCTACCCCACACCTACTCATAATTCCAAGTTCCACTGTGATCCTTCATGATCTCAAAAATTCTGATACAGTGAGTGCATTTCTGTACACCAGGATAGCCAAACATGGTATTTTCTGACTCACCAGGTAGCACCAGGATCCCAAAGAAACATCTGGACAGCACGGGCTGGAAGTTGTTCCTTTCTGAGTTACAACTTGACTGTATCTCTCTGTACATCATCTGGTGCCATTTGACCTGACATATGCTATGTTATACACTGAGTGACAAAAAGTGGAATTCTCTGTACAAGGACCTGAGCACGTTGCAGAGAAGTTAATTAAGTTAGAGGATTTCTAGCTGGTAATGATTTACACATTAGATACAGAATTTTTTGAGAGTGATGAAATGTTTGATGTGGTAAGCAAAAAAAAAGTAAAGTTATGAAGACAGGAAACACTTTTAGCAGTGCAAAATGCTGAACTGGAACAATGAATGTGACAACTGCTGAAAAGAGTTCACAACTTTAATCGTGCTAAATGACTTTGCTTCTAAAAGCTCAGAAATTCAGTGTCTACATGACACACATACTGAGCTTTAGCAATTCTAAATGACTACTCTATTGTGGCACAAAAAAGATATGCCAGAATAAATATTACAGTTATGAATTAAAAGATTAAAGATTAGTCTCACAAACTCTGGCAAACACAGCAAAATTCTCAACTTTGTTCTTTTGCACGTAAGTGCATGAGAGTGCTTCACCTTCTCTTGTTATAGGAACCTGAAGGACTTAGGATACCCCTCTTAACCTCCCTTCCAGCTTATTGCACAGTCTTTGTACATTTTTTGCAGAATTTGGCCCTAAGCAATTAAGATCTCAGACCATCTGTTTGTAAAATACTCTCTCACAAATGCATCATATAGGATTTTTTTTCTAATGTATATACTCACAATATTCAGAATAATAATTTAAAGGATGAATTTCCAAATATGTTCGCTGAATGTTTTTTTCTATGAAACTCACCTTAACAGTAGAACACCAGATAAAACAGAGATGCGACAGAAAAGGAAATACACCTATTTACATTACACATATGCTTTCTTCTAAAGAGTAGCGATGAGCTACAGGAATTGTATGCTGAGATTTATGGCCTGAGTAACTCTGGTTTTCAATGTCTATTTAACCTTCAAGGCAAAAATACAGCAGATATAGGAGACAACTATGCTGAGCACCTCAAATGGAGAGAGAACAAAAGACTTTAGAAAAATGACTATACTGGAAAAAAGATGCACAGAAAATATCTTCTTGAGAAAGGATGACAACAATCTACAGTTTTCTGTTATTCACAGCATTACTTTAATGTCAATGAGAAGGAGATATTAATATTTGATTTAGCTAAAGAAGTTTACTCCTGCTGACAAATCTGACATTTGCTTATGTATATTGTGCCAAATCAAAGTGCTTGATTTTGTTTTCTGAAGTGCAGCTAAAAATTTCTTAGATTTCTTTACCATTTACACTTTTTTTATTTCCTATGCTGTGGTTGTAAGACTCTTTCGCAAAATACACCATCAAAACCAGTTTTACACCTTCCAGCCATTCCTATGGAATCCTGATACATTAAGGGGTTATTGAAGACAGAATAGCAATAATAACGAAGTAGAATGTAGAAATCATATATTTTGCAGAGACTTCTGCAAATGTACTCTGGAAAGCAAAAGGAAATCTTACAGGTTGCAGGGAGTAAATCCAGGACTACAGATTCCCTCAAGATGCAACATTTCCAATCAGTGAACTTAGCTAAAGTTTCTACATACTTTCTTCTTTTCCAATGAAAAATGAACAAATTCATTAAATTTCCATAACAATATGTTGTAATAATGTTTAGATTTCCTGGAAAAAATTACCTTTTTTATTATGGGCATCTTAATATTTAGAGGATTAAAAAAAAGATCCACAGAAAGCAGTGAAATGAGCAAAAGAAAGTACCAAGAAACCTCAACCTTAAATTGGAAATGGAAAAGTTAATTTTTTACCCCCAAAATATCAAAATGTCCATGAAGACAGTGAATTTATCCTTTCCTGTTACGGTGGGGGAGCACCCTTATCACTACATTTTGAAAATGATATGTCAACTCAAAATCATCAGCATCACATTGCATCAAAGACTTTAGCTAAGTCAATAAAAGAGTAACTACTGTGCTGCAGCTTAGAGCTTCATAAAACTGCAAAAAAAGCACTTGGGTGCTGACAAAAATTATGAAAAAGATGAAAATTTCTATCTTCCATGTGAACATTGGTTTGACAAAGGACTAATTTAAGCTTCTAAATAATCATTAGTATTTGATGTTATTTTGAAACAGTGATAGATGTTAACCATAACAATAATGCATTAAATAAGCTGGCACTGAAGAAAATTTTGACCTCCAGCCTTGAATGCATCCACTGGTAAAATAAAACTGCAAAGTGCAGCCTGTGCAGCAGAACTTTACACTGATGTGGAGACATCTGTTCCAGTGTACCTCTGCCAACAAAACACAACAGCCACAAAGGGCTTAGGGTTGCCTTATTTGCAGAAGAAGAAAGCGATTAGCTCTCTGTAATACATCCATCTGTATCCAGGAAATTAGTCAACTCTTAATGAAGTCTGTTCTGACAGATAAAAACTAGACTTAAAATATCCTGAGAATTGGCAGAGTACCCTTTATTTTGCAATACCAGCAAGAGTGCACAACAGACATATGACAAAGAGTAATAGGATTTACAGATGTCATTAAGGAAGAACACAGTGTAAGATAACATAAGGAAACCAAAAAGGTTTGACTTAGGGATTGCAATCACATTGATTTTTGAAGGGACAATGATTAAAAAAAATGTTTTATGTTCTTTTAATTATATTTTTAAATAGAAATTATGAGTTTTTAATCTTAAAAAGCTTTCCAGATAATATATATCTTATATTACCAATATTCACATGATTTCTGTCTATAACATGCCAACAATATTAAATCAGAGTGTGCTTATCTTGGAAGAAACCACACTTCTGTAAAAATCAGATGTGACTGAAGTATCCAGTGGGGTATTATAGCCCACAGCAAGAAGAACCACTTAAAAAATAAATCTTCTGAGCAAGCCTCAACTTCTTGAAACTCTTCATCCACTCACAGCTAGAGTGAACAGAGAACTCCAAGGATTCATCATGCACAAATCTCAAGCTCCAGAGACACATTTTGAAATTAGTTATGCTCACAAATTAGATAACTGCTCCCTAGATGCAAGGAACATTTGCCCGCATGCTCCCCTGTGTGCTTGACATCACTGCCTTTACTACATCGAGGGAAGTATGCTGAGAAACTGAGCGTGGTTTAAAGCACAACTTGTGCATTCTGAATGAATGTTCTTAGCAAATTTAAATGAGTGAGCATTGTTTATAACTATTTTCTTAAAAGAAAAAAAAATTGCATATACTTCAGGACTTCATAAAAAATTTACTCATTGCTGAATATCACCAGACATTTTCTGAACTCAATCAAACATTTTCAATACTTCAAAACAGAATATACTGACATAAACAAATGGCTATATAAGCTACTTTTTGTAGTTTCAAACTGAAGGATTCTGCAGTGTCAGAACAAAGAAAAAGACTTTATGCAAAAGTTTATTTCATAAGACAAGCACCACAGGCTAACTCAAAGCAACATTTACTTATTTGTTAATGTCTACTACTGGTTCAAAAGAAATAAACAAAATATCTTTTCCATTTACTGTCACTTTCATAACAAATTATATTTTATTTTTAATCTTTCTTTCCTTGTAATGCTTTCACAAACAAGACAAAAGAACTGAAACACTCTTTTTATTATTTCTTCCCTATAGAGATATTTTTCCTTCCAGTTTCTCAAAAGAAAACAAACCCAACAATAAAAATGCAAAACAAACCACACAAACACACCCCCTCCAACAAACAAAAAAGAGATAAATGTGTACAAATGGCAAGGTTCAAGTCTGGCTACATAGTTTCACAGATTTCAGACATGTTTGGTTTTAATGGTGTCAGTTCACCAGTTTCTGCATTTGTACTGGCCATGTTCAGATCAAAATCTCTACAAACATCAAGGATGTCTGGAATAGCATTATTGATTTAGTATAAAAGGAACTGTACACTAGACCTGTTGAGCTGTGTTGAAGTAACTGCCGTTGCCAATAAAAAGAAAAAAGAAAAAGACAACTAAAAACAAACTTCACTTGAATTGTTCTCCGCCACTTGAAAGAACGGAGTTTTATCTTGACACTGAAATACAAACCTTTTTGGGAAATAGCGGGAAGCTGTGTGATGAATGCTCTGCATTCTCCAACAGGAACAGCGTGGGTGACACTCTGCCCTCAGCTAAGAGAGAATGGTACACACGGAAGGAGGAAAAACAGGAGCAGTAGTTTTGTTATTTCAGGTGACCACTCTATGGCATAAGCAATAAGCTGCTAGAACTGAAACACTTCAAAAAGAGCTAAGCCTTTACCATGAAAAGAGGAGGGTGTACAGTATGTCACTTGGTTCAGTACAGAAAACCAGAGCTCTGACAGATGCCCTGCTGGCAGCCACATACGCAAAGGTCAAGAGCGAAGACCAAGAAAAAACAAGTGACAAAACCTATTCTGCAGCTGCAAACAGATACTAACAACAAAAGCCATTCTTATTAATGATTTGAAAGCCATGCACCGCATGGTCTTGGCACAAGAGTGGAGAGAATAAGGGAACTAGATTTTACCTGCCTGTATAAACAACCAGCAGTCATACTCTTATGGGCGTATCTGTGTCAAATCAGCTTAAGAAATTCCATCTAAAACAGTTCATTGAAGCCATGGTAGGAATCAAAGACATCATAGTTCAACATTTTGTATCACAGAATCGTATGATATGAAATGCTGATCATGCAACCATAGAATGGCTTGGGTTGGAAGGGACTTCAGGGATCATCAAGTTCCAGTCCCCCTACCACAGAAAGGGCCGCTAGATCAAGCCCTTAGATCAAGCTGCCCAGGGCCCCATCCAACCTGACACCTTAAACCCCTCCAGGGACAGCGCATCCAGAGCTTCTCTGGGCAGCCTGTGCCAGTGCCTCACCACTCTCAGTAAAAAAACTTCCTCCTGACATCTAATCCAAATCTCCTCTCCTTTAGTTTAAAATCATTCCCCCTTGTCTTATTACTATCTACCCTTGTAAAAAGTTGACTTCCCTCATGTTTATAAACTGGAAGGCCACAATGAGGCTTCCCTGCAGCCTTCTCTTTTCCAGGCTGAACAAGCCCAGTTCCTTCAGCCCATCTTCATAGGCATCATATGCACTGAAATACTGTAAAAATATTTATGAAATAGCATTTTCAGACATTCAGAAGCAAGATATGCAGGCTCCTCCTCTTCTGCTTTGAGCATTTGGAGATAATATTTTCCTTCTCTATTCATTAGATTACACCTGAAATATAGCTTCTGCTCTGTTAATTATAACTAGAGTTCTAGACACGTCATGTGAAAAAGGCTGCACCCCTCAGATGATTTACTGATGTCTCTGAATAAAACTGTCAGATGGAAGTCAGTAAAAATTTTAAAGACTATTCACACTTCATGAGACACCGTGTGCAGCACTCACTAATCCTCAGGTAATCAATAGAGAATTATTAGATGGGTATTTTTCTTTTATGGACATTTTCGTAACCAGTTGCCTGACATTTTACACAGAGTTATGCACAATGCTTTAGGTTAAATACTCTTTACAGAGTGATTAAAGCACAGCATACACCTACCTGCTTATACTTTTGTGACTCTGGTAAATGGCTCTTGCAGAGAATTCCAAGAGTGCATACAGGAGAAACAATTAAAACAAAATGTTGCATCTTCGAAGTTCACCACAGGAAATTATGGGATTAGTGACCAGCTTACTATTTTTTCCAGCAGCTGTGCAATGTTTTTCTTTTAACTTCGCAAATCTGTAAGTGTAGTTTAAATACAAGTTGAAATCTGCACACAATGTGGCTTGTTCTGTGTTTACAAGATTCTTCACTTTAATGTTTGTGCAGATGGCACTGTATTTTGAAAGTTACTTGTTCCTAAATCACTTTCTAAAATATACATAAGACATTCATGAATACACACAATTACACTTTATTTAACTCCAAGCTGGGATTTGTTAGCGCAGCTCAGCATCACACAGGAATCTTACTCCTTTCTCTGTCTCATATGCCAGATCAGATTATACCCAAGATGAAAGTAGATTTGGTTACTGTAGAGGGACTTAGAGTTGCTGTAATGGCTTCACTTTATGAAACCAGTTTTGTAACAAAGAAACTATTGCTAGTGATAAAAAGATACTGTCATCTTTGATTTGGAAAGCAGAGCACCTCAAGATTTTAGGAAAAAGAAAAAAAGAATAATTTGGATCTTCCAATATTATGCTCTTTGTCAAATACACAGCATTTTATTTGGTTGTGTAAAAACACCTATTCAAATAAACGATGTGATTCAGGTCAGTCTAGAATTTGTGCAACACTAAATCACTGAGGTTTTAGACAGAATGACAGAAAAGTTATATCACAGTGACAATGAATTTAAATGCTTTCCAACAATCTAAGATACCTTGCCAACAACAGACATTTCACTAGGAATAAGAAAAAAACTGAGGTTTGATTTCTTATTTTCAACAAATTAGTTCCATGATAATAACACAGGGAAACATTTGAGTAAAGAAAGACACACTGAAACCTAGTAAGGACATGTGCACACAGCCTTTGCATACAAGGATTAGAAAGAATGTATTTTCTGAATTAAAATGATTTTTATTCATTTGTAACAGATTCATACACCAGATACCACACATCTAATAAACCCTTCCTGATAATGAACTTGACATTAAAATATACGAACAAATCACTTGAAAATACTGACAGCTGCAGCCAGCCAACAAAACTAGGACAATATGTATATGGATATGTAGTCAAAGTGAGGACTAATTCTAAAAAAGCAGCAGCCCAATTTCACATAACTGGGTAATAAGCCATCCCATATATATTTCTGTTGAATTCTTGGAAACAGTCTGAAAACCAGTAAGTACAATAGTCCAGCAATGGTGGACAGTCAACGTTCTTCGCTAGAGAAAAAGTAGAATCTGTCCACTGTATCAGTTATACATCCACAACTGCGTATGTACATGGAAAATCTGTTACATTCAAATGCATATTTTTGCTTTCTTAAATGGAAAAAAAAGATGATTCTATGGCAGGGAATTCTGAATTACAGCAGTTCTTACTGCTGATACAGGTTTCCCTCTTTGAACTGGTTATAGTACCATAGTCTTCTGTCTGATTTGTAATCACAGGTTAATGGAATAAAGACACATGGCAGGTGGAGAGAGAAAAAAGAGCACTCATCATTCAAACAATATAAAGTACAACTGCATGTTTTAAAGAATACAACTTACACATGCACAAAACACAACCAAAGTTACACAAATAATAAATATGCTTCCAACAACTATATACAATTACAAATGCAGCCTTAATCACCTACTAAGCATTCCATGATCAAAATCATTACATCACAATCCCAACTCAGTATCAAGAACATTTTAAGTATCTATAGTGAATATCTCTGATTATATTAAGACTTTCTTATGTAAGAAGCTCCAGGTGTGCTACAGTTTCAGAACATCAAGGCTCTTAATACCAACGGGACTCTTCATGCTTAGGAGAATATTTTGAAATCTTTTTACTGATGTAACGCATTTATTTACTAATTGCTGTCAGAAAATAAATTGCTTGAAAGAAATTCTTTCACCAATATAAAGATTTCCTCCATTGAATATATGATGGCTGCTCTGAAAGCTATGCCTCCTATTTTATGATGTTGAACCACAACCTCAGAGGCAGATGTTGATGGTATGGCAGTAGAGGTTGACACCCCACCAATAATCTACTGCATTTGTTGCCATGTGACAGGTGGCAGCAGAGAGGCACTCTGACAGAATGGCATCTGACATGGAAGCGTGTATGAACCATAGGTGTGTGTCTGAATCCCTCCATGAGGAAGAAAATACACCCATTGACATTAAACTACACTTGCTGAACATTTACAGAGACCAGTCACTGGATTTGTACACAGTGAGGTGATGCATTTCAGCAGTGGTGACCGTGGTAGCAGGTTACCTCTGCTGGTACAGATTTTTACAACTGCAGCATGCAGACTCCTGTTTATCACTGGTGAAAATGACTATGTTAAAAAATATTGTTTTCTAGCTGCAAATTTGCTTTATCAAATAGCGTTACTGTGCTCTTTGAATCTGTTGTAGCTCCCATGGAAAAAAATAAGAGGCATTACTTTCAGAGCAGCCTACGTATATAAACATAACAGTATACATGTATGTAATACAGAGTATTACTTTCTTCTTAGAATTTTGATATTTGCTTGGTTAACAATTTGTAGATTTAAAAAAAAGCCAGCTGCTTGAAGAGAAACACATTGAGAGAATATGTATTTGTATATGTAGTTATTAAAAAAGAACAAAAGATGCTTATCCTAAAATGTCGTGCATAGTTTCTATTCTGATACAGTCTATTTTGATGACAATTGTATATCCATCTGTTTTATTGCTACTAAACATGGCAATTTTGTATATATTAAACAGTCTGTGTGGTGGAGCTACCTGAGACAAAAAAATAAAAATAAAAACAAAACCAAGACAAGAGAACTACTAAATCAGTGTGAGCCACTTACTCAGCCAATCTGTTCCAATGATACAAAATCCTACAGAGGGAGGTTGATCCTAATGTTTTTTGTTTTTTTTTTTTCTGTTTAAACTCTTATCTACTAGAAAGTAAATTTACCGTTCAGAGAGTGAACATGACTGAAATTTTTGACCCAGTCAGGTAAAAGAGTCAAGAGACTGTGAAATCACTCATTTTTATCTTGTCACAACTGTTTCATTGAATTGTTGCTTATTCCAAGTAATCACAGTGAGTTTAGGGGCAGCATACCTCATTCCTACTCTGCTCAGTATAATATCTAAAATCACTACACCAATATTGTTGTATTTTTCCACAGTGTTTATTGGTATCACCTTCACACATACACATAATGAAAGTGAAAAGATGATACAGGTTGTAAAGTATATAATTCTTGTGTGTGTGTGTGTGTGTGTGTGTGTGTGTGTGTGTGAAAAGAAGTTTACTTAAGAAACTTCAGTGAGCTTAGATACAACAGGATTGTGAAATGTTGCCTTACCTAAATAATTTGGTCATATTTCCTTAGGAAAGATAAACAAATTTCACTCAACTAGCTATTACCTCCGGTAATACTAGTAACAGAGACTGAAGTGGTAAAAGAATGAAGAAAGATGACAAAAAGTACAGGTTGATAATTTTCTGCAGTGCTTCTGTATTTGCAGGAGAAAAACAATAACAACAACAAAACAGGAAGCTACATCCTCTTCTATAATATTAGAGTTTACCGTAACTACAGGCTTGGCTCTGAAAAGATATCTGGAAATATGTATATGTATTAATTCACAGCTTCATGAAATAACTGACATTCTCAGTGAACAAACTATCAATATGTAGCTGTCCAAATTCTGCAGAGAGTTAGCACAAGAAAAGTCTCATGGCTTTTTTCCTGAACTGTTTGTGAATATAGACATTCTTTCAAGGAACAGAAATAATACTGCAGCTGATATCCAAGAGGAGACAAGAGAAAATTAAGGCTAATACTGAAAATATCAGATAATTTTATTCAAAATCTAACCACTGATTATGTTCAGTTCTGTCATACATTTGTTTAGCATTCAGTTTCCCTTCTGAAATGGTATAGCTATCCACTCATATTGTCAACATCTCTTATGGGATTACTCTGAAGCACTCCCTCATCAGCAGCATAGTTCACAGCCTCTAATCCTAAAAATCTGCGTGAAACTACGTAATGAGCTTTTCTGGTCTCTTTGGAGAGCCACCAGTCCTCAAACATGCAGCTATCAAACTAATGTACATTATGTGTCCCATATGCCTTATCTTGCCCTGTATGTACTATCTGCAATTATGGCAGGATAGAGAGTATTAACTACGGAATCATATGCTGCAATAATACTCAAGTATTACTGTAATAAACAGGACATTCCCTCATTTTAAATTATCTATATTTTAGCACAATTTAGATTTTTTTTGTAAGAAATGTTAAATAATTAAATGTTAAATCATATTTCACATATTAGTTTTAGGTTTCTCATATTACTAAAATATTTCATCTTTATTTTTTAATATTCATTTCATTCTCTTATTTTCATGGGTATTTATTCACGCCTCCAAAGTGTTTTGTTTTCTTTGGAGAACTATTTAACCTTTCCACAAACAAGACCAGCTGTTTCCCATCCAGGATAGATTTTACCCTTGAAAGGTATTAGCAAGCCTGCTGGCTTTGGGCTGCCTTGTTCAGCTTCATACCATTGACCATGAAGCTTCCCTTCCTGGTGCACTCTCTACTACTAGCTACTGTGGGGTTGCCACCTTGTGAGAAACAAACCCTCTTGTACAAGCTCCAGTTATATGATTCTTATCTGGAGCTTTATGAATGCTGTCACAAGCTGAGAGCACGAAGCATGCTTTTTTTTTTTGATGCCTTTCTAAAGCTAACCTTCATGACTTTGATGATAGAGAGATCAGATCTTATGTGTGTTCCACTAAAGAGATTTGTCCTTACTTGACTACACATATGGATTTCACCTGCAGTACGATAGGTTTAGGAGAAAGGAAAACAAACGGAATATTCAAATGAACACAGCAAATGCTGAGATTATAACTGCTCATTCTGTTCAGAAAAACATCTATGTAAATCTTTTAAAGACTAGAAAATTCCACCTTCAGAGCAACTAACAATCTCTTTTTAGTGATAACGGCACTTGCTGATTCACAGAGACTGCCTGTCTGCAGCAGATTAATTTGGAAACAAATAACAAAATAAAAGCATATGACTGTTTTTTCAGCTCTATTCATTGAGGACGTATTAACGTTCTTTTATTGTTAGGCATGCTACAAAGCGAAGACAATGCATTATAACAGTAGAAGAGATAACTGGAAATTAATAAAGTACTGTTATCGACATTCACTTTTCATTTATAATTAATCATCCAACTGTATAAACAAAGCTTAAATTTTCCACCTTGCTTTACAGCTAGGACTGAAGTATAAGAAAACAATATTCTAACTTAGAAGAACTCAGGTCCAAAAAGAAAAATCAAACAATTTATCAGTAATACAGTGAACATTTTAAAACAATTCAAATTTATTCATATTATGCATCTTTGCTTTCTTGATGTCAATTCATGACATTTCTCTATGCTTATTAGCTATAGTATAATTTCTGTACTCTTGTCCTTCTTTAACCTTAAAGCAAAGATTACACACATATTAGGCAGAAAAATCCCTTTTATTTCTACTTGGGGGAAAAAAGATCTTTACTGTGGATTTTCAGGAAAAGGCTCCCATGCAATTTTGAGGTTAAGGCATGTTTCCCTGTTAGTCCTCAGTGAATCTGTGCATAGTCTCCTAACATTCACCACACATACATCTAGAAATACACAATACTGCATACAAAAACGCAGTAGTTAATTTTTATAAGCACTTACTTTCCTACTTTAGCAGAGAAACATCCTTAAGTCTGTAAGATGAAGTGGTGAACTACGTGGCTTTCTCATTTTATTACTACTCTTTTTAGAGCTTTGTATTTTTTTAAAAGAACTGGACATGAAAGCCTTTCTTTCATGAGAATCTTTGGGACAGACTCTGGCATACATCGTCACATTTGAGACTTCATAGCAAAAGGGATTTCTTTAATTTCAGTGGCCTGAATGCAGATTGAGGCAGTACTTGCTGCAAGCATATAAGAAAAAAATATTTTTTCCTTCCATCTATATTCAGCCAAGAAATATCTGTCCCCATCCATTACAGCATAAAGACTATGAATTAAATATTAGTTTGGACTGATTTCTGCCTGACTCTTTGTGCAAGAGGAGGCGTGGGGGGAACATTCAGTTTTTCCATTCTTATTTTTTTCATCTCTCTCATGATGTAAGAGAGCTCACAATAATTTCTGTTTCAACAGTTACTCAGTATTCTTATTTCACCTACCTGAGTCTGTGGAAAGGGACTCATATAAACTACTGAACTATGGGACGGACAGAGACTCTACAGGGAGAAAAATGATACCACTTAGAATTTTGTTCTTTGAGGATAAAAAGAGGGAAAAAGTGGAAACTATACTTACATCTTCAATTCAGTTAGCCCAACCATTTCTTCTTTCTGGCTGGTTCACTACCGAATTTCACTGAAAAATTCTGAACCCAATAAACAGTTTCTAAACAAAAAGATCTAAGAAGGATGCTACTTTCGCAGCTACACTGCCTCCTTCATGTTATGCGAAGTGAGATCAAAGAAGATGAAACCATAATGGCTTTTCCAGAGCATATTGTGAAAGGTAACAATATTAGAAAAACAAAGGGAAAAAAAAAAGAAGAAAGAAGGAAAAGCAGCGTGTGCCATTTAGACCATTTCCTTTAAAGCTGCAAAATCTGGGACAAAACTGGGACAGTATGATACTTATTTGAATACCCACAAGCCCCTGGAGAGGTACAAGGGAGATCTTTGATTACAGTTTAGCCCCTTCGAAGAAACTATTGGAAGTAATCCTGAAATATCTAACCTTCTGATTTTTTTTTCTTGCCATATTCTATAATTCTTCAGTTCACCAAGATACAGAGCTACGTCAAGCAAGTTGTTAGCAAGTATCAGCAAGTAAGGAAGAAATCCTGATGCTGTAACCTCATTAAACCTGATGCTGGCTCAAACTTTCCACCTATGAATTAGAAAGGCATGTTTTAAAGCTAAGAGGAACAACAATTTCTAGAGTCAGAAATGGCCACAATTTCTGCTCTTGTCAAAAAGGGAGTTCAGCTCCAGGGAATAGCATTTGAAGACACACAGCACAATCAGATACGCTAAGTCAAAGAAAAGATATTTAAACATTTAAATTTAAAAGACTATAATCTAAAAAAAGTTCCCAGTGACTGCCAGTTTTGCCTGGAGCTTTCTTTTTTTTTTTTTTTTTTTTAAAGGGGAAAGATCTTTTGTGTAGTAGAGTGATGCTGATTGGACTTATCAGATGACTAATGAAATGTCAAATGCACAATTCAAACAAATCTACAAAGAATTTACAAAAAAAAAAAAGATTGACTATTTATTAATGAATATGAGAAATTCCTAACCAGATTTATCTGTGGCTATTAATTTGTCAAGTATTACCACTCAACACAGAAACAAAGAAAACAAAACAAAAAACGCACAGCAAAATATGTATGTGTTTTGAAAGACCACTTTGTCATACTTTTTTTCTTAAGCAATTCACCTGAAAAGAAAGCTATCCATAAATTTACAGATGGCAAAAGAAACATTTTCCTCATGTGGGAATACTCTTAGCTTTACTTAACATAAATATTCAGTCATGGATTGCCATCTAACCCTTGGAGTCACAAAGTAAAGGATTCAAGTATGTCTTGATGTCAGAGTATGGATTAAAAAGTTTAAAGTTATGCTTAGAAAGGAAAAAAATCAGCAATAAGCCATCTCAAGTTTCTTTTGATATTCTAATATATTTACTTATTTCTGACACAAAGGATCATTTTGCACACAATACAAAAACGTACTCAAAGAGATTGAAGTCAGAACTATCACATGTACTCCTATTTTTCCACAGCCGTTTATCCAAAGTAAGAATGATAAAGTGATACCACCACAGTTTACAGAAGTACAATCATGGATTAGCAAGTTCGACATATCCATGAGGACTTTACTTCATAGTAAAATAGATGCCTGCATATTGAATCCAGAACCATCCCAACTCAACAGACTTGTCAGGCTCAACTTGCAAACCCAAAAGGGTCTGAATTAGCAAAGAAGTGCCACTAAGCCAGAAGCATTAACCTCAAGACTCAAATATTCCAATGATTATAAAATCTGAGATCTCACTGCAATGTCAATGAAGATATGAAAGTTGCACAAATTCTGAATTATTTCTCTCATTTAGTACCAGCCACTACAATGGCATATTTGCTTAAAAATGGATGTCATGCAACATCCTAGTGTCCTGTTAACAGAACGCATTCATCATACACAATTGCACTCAACTTCACTCAAACACATCAGTCACAGATAGTTTTCCAGAAGATGGTTTGTAACCCTTTGCCATGCTACCTGATAGGTAATCTAGTACTTCAGATCTGTATATTTATTTGAGTCGTTCACACTAAACTATGTCTATGTTTCTGTTACACTTTCAGGTAGCAATTTTATTCTCTTTGACTTCACTAGAACTGCAGTCTGAACACAAAGAATTTAATTTAGGCCTGAGAATCTTTTGTTCCTGTTACTTTTCTACTAGGTAACACGCAGGTAACAACTAATTGTACTTTTAACAGCTAAAAGTAAGGAGTAATTTGCTACCAGTATCAAATCAATATCCAATTTTTTTCAGGAGCTACAGTCTGTGATACCATCATGAGATGTGTATTACAACAAAAACTAAAATATAAAATGTGTAAGATAAGAAAATTACAGTTACTGACTGCAATTCATAAACTATATCTTTTTGATTAACATATTTTCTTACATTGAGTTCTTATTTTCTTGTGTTGAATTATCTGCTTACAAAAATAAAATAGCAACCATACTGTTTGTGGGCTATAGAGAGAGGTGACAGACAAGAAAGGAAAGAATTTACATCTATATGTATATATATAGGAAATGAGCATCTGAACAAAGGACTCAATACCCTTCCTTATGTCTATGTCTAGTGAAGAACTTGCTCATTATGCAACTAAATCTCAGGTCTAATTTAAATTAGTGTCAATTAAGATTGAACAAAACATTCTGTAAGTGGAAGTGAAAGACAGCATAGCTAGTGCCCTCCTTATGTTTTAGTACTCACTTGGAAAGTATGTTTCTTAAAGAACAAAACTTGTATACCTCCATATAAGCTATTAATCATACGAAACTAGTGAAAAAAGCTGGCAGCAGTAAGAAACCTTTATCACACTTAATTTTCTGCTTATTCAATACAAAAAAAAAAAAAACTATTCCATTGTTTTCACAAGAAAGGATTCATCTGGAAACTCTCCAATTTAAAAGTTGTCTTGTTTGCAACATGCCTTCAAAATAATGTAGACCATACACAAGTTTAAACACAGAATAAAATAAACTCAACAAAACTGACCGTTCAGTACTCTGGTAGAACAGCTCTTTCAAGTGGCATTTAAAGCTTCTCTGAAATTCATTGCAAGAACCTGACAATTTAAGAAAATTGGAAATATAAGACATTTATTTAGTCTCTCCTGGAAAGGCAAGGTGAAAGATGGACATATAAAATCGGAGGCAGGGCAGCAAACAGTTAACAATTAGTGTCTTGAGAACTATGAAAAAAATGCCTTGCAGAAAAGTAATTTCTTAACATTTTAAGTCCTATCATTTTATGTAAGACTTTGTTTTCCAAATATCAGGTCGCTACACGAGTTGTTCTCCCAGGCTGAATCTAAAAGCAATGTTTCAATCTCCAAGAATATGAAAGTTTTGTGCTTAAATCACCTCAGAATAAAATATGTAAGTTATTTCTACCTAAGTATATACAGACTTCCTTAAATACAAAGACATGAGAAAAGAGAAAATATTTTTTTACCATTGAAGATGCACAGAGAAACATGTGCATTCATAGAATAGAGTGATTCATTAGAATGTCACCAAGTTGTGTTTCTCCAGCCAATCGTTTACAAATATAAAATAAGTATTACGACTACTTTTTGAAATCTAAATTAGGAATGGCTATAAAGATTCATATTTAATACATGAGTCCATTCCTCGTATTTCAAAGCTGGTGTTCTTGATGCATCAGACATTTTAGGAAGACAGTAATATGCATATACATCAGTTTACAATAAAGATATTTAAGTACATTAAAGTTATGAAGCTACAAAAATGACAAGAGAGACTCTGTCCTATGACAGGAGAGAGCTCTTTCTTGAGATTAAAATGTGTTTTAAGAAATACAGCATATTATATTAGATGTTTTTAACTGTAGCACTAAAAATTAGAATGAGCTTCCTCTGCATTATATTTTTTTCCCAATAAATTGGTATAAACATTTTTTTAAAGAAATTAATCAAATTAAATGTCAATTAACTGGATTAGAGAACTACACAATGGTTTAAAATGGTGGAGCACCCCCTTCCAAAATTTACGCTTGATCTCCTAAGGTGGTAATGGTGCTTAGAGGTCTGCCTTGTGCATTTTGTAATTAGAGAGCACAGCCTTGAAAAAAAGATTTTGGAGAAACTGAAATATCTCTGAATTTCTCTGAAGGCTGCTACCTCCATAGTGAGCAGCTGCATGCATACATCTGGGGAACCACTGGCAGTTTGGCATGCAGACATGATATAACATCAGAGAAATCAGACTGTAACTGAAAAGTTCACAACACGTTAGCTTTAGAGTTTTAAAATTTTACTAGTGCTGTATGCCGTGTGTGAGGCATCTTTTTAAATCCAGCTTAAGCCAGTAACATCTCTAGAGTAAAATTTTCTTTTATCTATACAAGGTGCATTATGCCGTAAGTTATTCTGTCTGATTAGACCAGACTTTGCTACGGTACTTCAGTAAAAAACATCTTCACTACACTGTGCATAATCACTTTTTAAATTTCTAAGTATCTGAAGGAAATTTTGATACTCATCTATCCTTTAACATAGTTAGAATCGCAGTGTAGGCACTGCCTCACAGTGCAGAATGATGCTTTTCTCTCCCTCTCCTGAAAATACCCCAGTAATTCTTTCTTTTCTTTCTGGTTCATTTTTTGTTAGACTTTGGCAATCTTCTTCAGCAGATATCAGGTTTGGGTAAATATTTTTCAAAATAAACACAACCTTTTTGTTAAACATTTGATGTGCAGACCTCCCCATAAAAACTTTTATTATTTTGTGCATCTCCATGGACTTAAATGAACAAAGCAGAATAACGGTCACTTTCAGACAGCTAGGTACCTATTTAAGTGTTGGCAGGGTGACTATCATTCCAAGAGGGGAACTCTTTTTTGTGGACAACATCCAACGATGCTCAGTGATGAAGTCAGGAAAACAGTAAGAGTTTTCACTAGCATAAGTTTTATGAAACTGCTCTCTCTAGTTATTTATAACTTGGAAGACATACACAGTATCATGCTGTCATGATATCAAGAATCATGCTACAAAAAGAGAGGTTATCATTATGATGCCTCACACAGTTACTCAGAACTATGCCTGAAGCAGTGTTTTCCTTCCTTAAAGTCAGATGATCAAACTGATGTGTTTGGGAATGACTTCAGTCTTTGCTCTTCCCATTCAGGTAAGGTTTACGCAGCACCATCCTGAAATGCCAGAGTTAGAGATTCATCAAGTGACATCATGAAGGAGTAGGACAGATGAAGTTGTAAGTAGTTGCTGATAAGGTTATCATTACTAATCTCTAACCCTAATTACTGATGTCAGTAATGTTTTAACTCCTTGGCCCATACCAACTCAAGTATCTCTGATTCAGTCACTGAGGTAAAGACTTCTTAATCAAGTCAGAGACTGCCTTGAACTTAAAGTTCAAGTTGTTAAATAAACAAACAAAAAGAAGACATAAAACAACACAACTTTTTGTTTTCACTGCAATGAATCCTTCCCAGCAGCAGCAAGGGAGAACTGCTTGTTTCCCAGATTAACCCTCACTCTGAAGGGACTCCTCATTCAGAATCTCAATAGTATAACATACAGAGTGGTGGGTTTAGGCTTTTTTTCCCCACTTTTTTTTTAGATTTTATTTTCTGGTATATGTTTAAAATTCCTTAGGACTCATTTTCTCCACACCCTTAGACAACACCTCACTTCAAAATCACCTGGCTAAAACTTTATGTTTAAAGGTAAAGTAGGCTTTTAAATGCTTTTTCAGGTATGAATCTCAAAGACCTCCTGTTTCCAAATGGCACACACAAGGACCACTTTTATATTAACAGATGTCACTGGGACTTTGTTCAAGAGAAAAAAAATATGCATTAAGCCCTTTATAGGAGCCTATTATGGAAAAAAAAAAAAAGTACTAGTACTAGTCCAATTCCTGGCAGCTATTAACATTAAGAAAGGAATTAACATTAAGAAAGGAAGACGTAGAATTCATAATTATGGCCACAAATATAAGTTGCTCTAAAATACTAAATTTGACAAATCTTCTTCAGGTGTTCCCCACTGCTCTTAATGATTTTTGTAGCTACAGCTTCTGTTTTTCCACCTTTTCCCCTCCATTTGAAATATTCAGGAGAGAGCAGAGGCTTTCATTACAGCTTCGTTTAAGATGCAGTTCATACCTTCGTCAGCAATTCATCTCACTTGTTAGCCCTTAATGCACCGAAAACATACTTCTTTTTCAAACATAAAATGCACTATTTAATTAACAAATTTAGATAAGCTCAGTATGTGGAATGTACTTCAATACTGAGGGAAGATTGCTGTACTGATGGTTGTATTAGCACGTATAGTTAGTGTATTCACAGCATGCGAAGCTCATATACTCCTCTGGGATACAGATTACAGTTTGCAGAGACTTTATATTTTTCCCCTCTCCAAAAATGAAGGTTATAACTTGAATTTTTTTGTTGTTGTTGAAAGCACTGTGTAACTGTCTTTCTGCTGTTTTTCCTGTTTACCTAAAAAACATTAGCCACTAGAAATAAGAATCTCAAATTTCTTTGGAATTCCAACCCAGGTACCTCATTGACCCTCCCCCAGGCAAATTAGAAATTTCAAGACACTTCTCGACAACAAGCAGATGAAAGGTATCTCTTGGTTTTAGAACTCCATACCTATACTATAAATATCTAGGTTACTGTCAGGCAATCTGTGCAGTAAAGAAATAACAAAGCAGTACTACAGATGTGTCTAATTCAAACAATACGGAGTTTATATTCTTACAGAACTGCTACAGTATCTGTACGTAACAACAACAAAAACCCAAATGTTTGTGTGTGAATGAGCATTCAAAAAAAAAAAACAAAAACAAAAAAACAACCGCACAGAAAGTATAACTCATTTCAAACTGAAAAGTGCATTAAGAAAAAAACCTACTGAATATTTCCACTCATGTATTGGCGGGGGAGGGAAGATCGATGGCAAAAAGTCCTACATCTTACAACCTTTTAGAATATCATTGCTCATGACAATTTCATTACACCAGGTGCTTGAGCCCCGCAGTCACCCCCTGCTCTCTGAAAGAAGTAGCCTGACCACAAAAAGATCAGTAGACAGAAGACAGAATGTTAAGAATTGCATAAAACAGCAGGGATGATAGTCAAAATAGAACTGCTGAGGCCTTAATAAAAAAAAAAAAAACAGAACAAAACTCTTACCCATTGTCCTTAGGAGCAGTAAATTGTAGCCCCAATTAAAAGTCATTCCTTGGTGGCAATTGTCAGTTAACAGCTTTTTTTTTTTTTTTTTTTTTGCCATTCTCTGCCTTTCAGAACTCTCATTAATGCAGTGCCATTACTCCTCTCCCGCAGATCATCTTTTATTATCACAGCATCTGAAATAACCACCTTACCTGCAAAAAATGTGTTTTTTTTGACAATTTTTGACATACTCCTACAGCGTCCAAGACTTTACTACTAGAGGTGAATCTACAGTTCTCAGTTTTAAGCACCTATAAAGGATGTACTTACTTCCTCCCTGGAATCTCTACCCGATCCAGATTACTAACCACAAATGCCAGTTTCTTTCTTTCCTTCGTTCATCATCAGACTGAATACTCTGCTGGATATATTGTTTAGCCATTAACATTAAAAAATGACAAAATTGCATGAGCAGCTGTTCATGTAAACACACAGATTTGTAAATCTATGCTGTACCTGAATCCTTCCTTCTATGTGAGTGTAAGCTTATTTTTATCTTTTCCTACAAAAGTAAATATCTTCATTCATATTGAAGTAGTCCCCATCCCAGAATGAAATTTTTGCATATTTCACTGCTCTTGTTTTTAATGCCTTTACTTGGTCTACTGTGTCTCCTACACGCAGCACTTTCTACCATCCAGCATCACGGTAAATATGAGAAAAATACATTCTCATGGGCTCCGTTTTCGGTGCAGAAGAATTAATACCATTTTCAGGCAGTGAAATCACATGAATGTGCAAATATCATTACAGAACAGACACTGAAATCTCATACTGTTACTACAGCTTTTTTTTTTTTTTTTAAAGTTATTATTATTCTCTCTCTCCCTCTGTCTTTTTCCATCTCTTATCTGGGTGTCAGGAAGGAGGAGGAAGAAAAAAAGAACAGGGAAAAATCATCAGATTTTATTAAAATAATTTATGACAGCTGTTTGCACAATCACCTCTGCTAGGTATTTCGTTAGCAAAGTCCCTACAGCAGGGGAAAAGCAAGGTGTTACAGTTGCTTATTTCTGTTACTTCTGCCTACTTCCCAATGTATCTATTCATCTCTCCTCAAAAAGGAAGACAGAACTACTTCCAATAAGAATAAGCTGGGCTGTTCAAATTAAGCATTCAAATAGAAGATTTCAACACTACTAATACACAGGCTCTGTGATTAATAAGTCCAATGACTCTCCAACATTTATATCTCTGAAAGATGGTAATAAATGTCACATATATCACTGACATGTAACGAAGGAACAGAAAGAGAAGTTGTGTATTGGTATTCATGTTCATTACTTGCTTCAGAGACAGGATTTGCATCTCATTTAAAAAAGTAACATTGTATCAAGAATATTATATTATAACAGCAGATAAATAGTTAAGGCAACTACTACCTGAAAGCTATACACTGAAGAATTTAGTGTTTCCTCTCCTAAGGAGACTCACCATGAACTACTCACTGCTGCCTCCAGCAGCTTCTTCCACCCTTTTGTTTTAAACAGAATACTTCTTTCCATTATAGAAGCTGGACCAATAAACATTTTTGTCCATGAACTAGATGTCAAACAGCAATTATTATAAATACGTATTTGAAATGTAATGTTTTTCTACAGTTTTGTATTTTATTTCAGGTCTGGTGAATCTAACAGTCATTTTCCCCAAGCTCAGCTCCTGTGATAAATTATTTTATTGAAGTTTCAAATTGAAGAGACAATTTTTAACACATTAGAATTAATTCTGAACTTAGTAAAATGATAGCATTTTATACCACTTAACATCTGGTACAGGTGTTTTAAGTGTTTATCAGCAATTCTGTGTGTCTTTGGATTTTTTTTTTTTTTAATTGAAAGTGAATAGCATTCAATTCTAAGTCTGCCATAATTTCTTGGATGATTGGAACTTGCCACTCTGCAACCAAATTACAGCTAGGAGACTACTAGAGCAAATTAAAAAAATAATAGTAAGTTCAATATCAGAATAAAAAATGTCATCAAACTAGCTATCTGTCTTTCACCATACATAAAATGCATTTGCAAACAAAGCATTTTCTTGACTCAGAGATATCAAACATTAAATATATAGGATATCAGTGAAAGAAGCTAATGTTTCTATCTATCTGCAGATCCACTTCAGCTAAAACCAACCCTGACACATTCCTCCATGTCTAGCATTAAATATTACAGACTCACTGGGTTGGGATGTTATGCTCAGTGCTGAACAATATTGACAACACATAAATGGAAGTTCTACCATGATTCTCCCATGGAAAAACAAATAGAGGAAAGGGAAATTGAGAAAGGGGGATGAAAAAGGGAATGAAAACTGCAGTCACTTCTGGTAACATAAGCTGTCGAACACTCAAAATACTATTCTGGAGATTTCAAGTACACTACTCAAATCTAAGAAAAATATAAATTTTCTATGATTATAAAGAATGTCAGTATATATATATATATATATATAATAAAAGTATGATTTTGACTGCATAGTAGATATAGTTATGAGCTTGTCTTGCAAACACACCATACCGCCATTTCACAAAGGCAAACAACATTGATCCATGTATCATTACTTACAGTTTCTTACTCAGTTCGATGTTTCCTTGGATGCAAATTTGTAGCTGTTTGGATTTTACTACAAAACAGACTTTTATTTCCTACACCAGCCTAGGTGCTACGTTACCCTGGGGAGCAACTGCTGAGCCCAGGGGCAGCTTCAGCACAAGACCTCCCAGCAGACACAAGCATCTGGCTGCACGCGTGCTTCTCCACAGCCCTACATGTCAAGCTGCTTTAAATTACGCTATCTGGAGTGCTTTCCAGATCTGGAAGGAAGCAGATGAAATACGCTCACCCAGAGAGGCACTGCTGTCAATTGAGAAACAGCAGACACTTCACCTAGTTGGTGCTCTCCTGGTTGCTTCTACCTCCATGCTGTGTTACCAGCTGGTGGCTGTGAGAACAGTCCTCCTCTGTCAGCATAAAATCAAATAGCTTACATCACAGATTTTCTGAGGTTCATCTCACCTGCCTCACACTTTCACAACCAGCAACAATCTCTAGTGCTCCAACTAAGGGAAGAAGGGCTCACACACTACACACAGAATGGTCTCTGTTGCCTGGTACCCAGTCCCAGCTGAGAGCCTTCTCTGGCCACAGACATCAATTTGTTTTTCAATTCAAAATGCTAAATTTATTG
The DNA here is from genome assembly GCA_024606505.1 of Aquila spilogaster. Classification (NCBI taxonomy): domain Eukaryota; kingdom Metazoa; phylum Chordata; class Aves; order Accipitriformes; family Accipitridae; genus Aquila; species Aquila spilogaster. Next base: position 54,572,426 of record JANHGO010000001.1, read on the forward strand.
TGAAACCATCATGCGACTTGTCTGTGAACATATAACACAATGTCAAGGGCTTCTATTGTACATTATAAGGGTAAATGGCAAAATTTAAGGGGAAAAGGCACTTAACTGGGTAAGTCTGAAAGACCAGGACATAGAAACAAACCAGTGGGTCAACGCGTTTGAGAACATGGAAGGACTGACAGGACTCATCTCATTTACTTAGTTAAATGAATTATCCCAACATTCATCAAATTCTTTATTCTTCCCATATCAGTGATCCTATGTTGTATCCAAGACCTTCTAAAATGCAAATATCAATAGGGTGAACTATTTTTTTGTTGTTCTTTCATCTGTCTTTGCATTGCATAAACTTAAATGCTGCCAAATTCCTTATCACTAACCAGACACAAAACAGATTTAAGGATATGTAGTTACATAAATGACAAAGTATTCAATGTCTATCTTGCATATTTAAAGCTCTGCCATACACAAACGGCAAATGGTTTATTTGCCAACATTTCTATAAATTAATACCAACCTAACAACTTCAGAAAAGAATGTGAACATTCACTTGAGCTGAAGTTAGGCAAAACTCAAGTTAAACTGGATTGGAAATTATATCTCCTTTAATATATTTTGTTTTTTTGTTGTTTTTTTTTTTAAAAGTGTTAATTCTTAAATGCATGTTTCCTTGCCAAATATTTGGTGTGGAAGAAATATAACATAGATACTTCTCTTGATTTTTGTTCTTTTATCAACCTGAGATGCCATTTACAGCAATATAATTAGTGTAATTAGTGTATATTTTAAAATGCTAAATAAAAGCCACATAATCCTGAGAGAAAACTGCTTCACCTTTCTTTTGACTTTCTCCTTTCGTCCACATCCTGTGATGAAGGTCCTGCAAGCTCCTTTGTAGCAGAAAACTCAAAGGCTTTGCAATTTTCTTTCTTTTATACTCTATCAGCTCCAGGTACCTAGGACTCTACGCTAGTAATAAAGACGTTTTCTTTCCTTGGGAAGTATTATTTCCTGCTATTACTGCATCATCTTTCTCCTGAAGTTTCCTGCCAGATCACTTTTAATTTTCCTCCCTTCCCAGTGCCCCTTTTCTTCTCAAATACATCCTAACTGCACCCAAAAAAATGATTTTAAGCTCACAAAATAAGTCACAGTAGGTAAACGGGTTATTTTTTTTATATAAATCTCTAAACTACAGACAATCTTATGGAAATATGAAGCCCAGGTCCAAGCAGTTAATTCTCACTAAACACCACAGCTCTCTCAGATTTTCAGAGAAAGTCAGCAATAAGGGATAGAGACACCAGTTTTTGCCTCTGGCTATTTAAACTAGATTTTCTTATAATATTTCTTAGACTTCTGTTTTTATAAATATAGTGTTAAAAGTAAGGTCCGCCAATATTTTGTCTGTCACACACACGAAGAAGAGAAATAACTCAATCCCACCCTTCAGCATGGCTTACCAGCAGCTCCTTAATTCAATATGTAAGATAAGGCACAAGATTTTCTTCCTCCCCCCCCACCCCGTTTAATGCAATCCATATTCTGATTTTTCACATGTTCTGTTATTAGCACTGCAAACTCAGAATACCCAGAAGTCTGGCTACCTTTCAAGTCACATCAATAAAAATCAGCCATACCAATCTTGGCTCCTGTATTCTCAAAAGTACTTCAAAGCTTTTGAAAAGGACTTATCTACTTTTTTCTTAGTATAAAATACAACTTTTTAATGCTGAAATTAAGAAAGAACAGGCATTGATCCACCCAGCTTTTCAGTATGAAGTAGTCTCTTTATAAAAAAGTGACCACATCTGGATTTATCCCTCTATTTCTTTAATTAGATCAGTCAGAAAAGTGTACTGAAGGTACCACATTCTGGTACCAGCATTGGATCATCAACATCCAAAAAATAATTGCAACCTGGTATCACAGGTAAAGGTAGAGAAAGTATTTGGTAAGGATCTCGAGAGAGTTCAGAGGAAAAAAGAAACTTTTCAAAATGTGTAACTTCCCAAAGTTACAAAATGTGCAGAAGATTAACGTTCTCATTGCTGTGGGGTGGATCACAGAAATGTCTTCCTACTTCTCTGTGTCTCAGTGCATAGCTCTCCTATCAAAGATGCATTGGTATATAATAAACACTTCTGGCTCTCATCTTACCACTGTTCTGCTTCCCGACTTTAGCACAGGCAAGACTAAAGATGTCTGAACTTACAGCTGTGAAGACAGCCCTGTTCTTGACTTGACTGAGACAGGGAACAGGATATCCACAGGAAGGAAAATTGACTTGACAGTATTTTCATTTCTGGCTTATAACATTTCGGAGCAGACAACAGCAAAGCACACTTTGCCTTACACATTCAAAGTACTCATGCCAAAAGCTTGAGAAATCAGGAAACCAAGCTGCTACACTTGAGCTTTATCAAAACATCATCTTGCCTCCTTATCACCATACCTCTGATGTGTAAGACTATACAAGATCTTGCATAGTACATTCCAGCTGATAATTTGTATTTAGGGATAAGATAATATTCCTTGAGGTAAAAAAAAAAAAAAAAAAATTATAAGCCAATTAATTTGTTTCAACATTAATCCATTTTATCAGGGTCTCCAAGAGCTCTTTATTAAGACAGTACAGCTTACAGCAGATGAACAAAAACAAAAAGAGTGGCCCTTCATAAACAAAGTTTTTAGAAATACTATCAGTTGTCAGACTTGGCTGTGTTATCTATAATTTGTGTAATAATGGCTGGCACTTGAGCAGAAGTCCTGGTAGTTCCAAATCACTTCATGATATAAAAGATTACATTTGTTGCCAAATCCGACATAATTTGCTCAGACTCTGACCTGAAAAATGGTGTGGAAACCAGCTTTTGTAAGCTGTGAAAAACACCTTTTCCTTGCAGGCTCCTCAGATGTTGCACCCTTAGAGTAAGCAAGTAACAGTACAGAGCTTGGACTTACTGGTTTAAAACTGACATTGTGTATAAATATTCACTGTGATACTCTGTTGTGAAAGGGAGATAATACGCTTACAATGGGCAAATAGTGACATGTCATTTAACTTGTCTGCAACTGTTTGTAATAGATTGATCCATTTTCCAACCCCTCATGAGGTAAAACCAAGATTACCTGCTCACAGAAAAGTAACTGAGCAGCTGAAATACTTACCTACCTTGTTTTCAGGAAACTCAGCTGAATATGGAAGAATTTAATTCACATAGGAGATGTAAGCTATGACAGTACAAAGGTGCAAATCTCATGTTCATCTTAAGTGTGTTTCCACCCATGGGCTTTCCAGTACCTCATATAGTAATACTAATCAGGACATACCTTCCCAAATTTTGTTAAGCAACATTTTAGTTACACTGAAAGGTAAACTGCCAATTCACTGACATAAATTCCATAGTTTTTCTATTATCTGGCAGACCACTAACGTACATGGGAGCCATAACATATTCCTCAAGAATTCTTTATGTATTCATAATAGTGCTATTATTTTCTACAGCAAGACAGACTCCCTTTTCTAGTATACTACTGCTCCCAACACGTCTAACATATTACTTACACACACACACAATTCTTACTCCCTATAATACTAGCACTTTCCAACAGACAATTTACTTTCAGTTTAAGATTAAAAAAAACAACACAACACCCAAGTAAACCATAATATATTTTTCTTTTTTTGCTTCAAAAAGAAGTATTTGTAAAATAAAATGTTTTGCTGATTTTAAGGACCATGAACTGTATTTAACAAAACAAAACAACAAAAAAAAACAACCATAGCCAGGTTCTTACTTTTTAATGGTACTTTTCTTTTCTTTGTCTCTCAGCTACAAGCAGCTGAAGAGCAGCAGAGAGCTCTGTGAGACGTGAACATCTCACACTAACAGAATTTCCTTCTTCCTCCAGAAACAGTCTTTGCTTAACCATCTCAACTGACTGCAACTATCCAGTCATCTCATAGACCAAAAGAGCACTGCTCACACTGCCAGGACACTGAGGAGTTCCTTTAACTACCTCCAGCTATCAGAACATAGTAATTATGGATGGAATAAATTGGTAAATCTCCATCGCTGTTAGCACGGTTCCCCTAAAAACAGCTAACTATGAAAAGAATGAGAACGGTTAATTAGAAGAATGAATGACTCATTTAGACCACTGCATGAGGATTTTTTCCACCTTTTCTCCTTAAAGAAAATCTCACCAGCATTATAGATCACGCTTACTTTCTACAATGATGTTGCACTTTTTGGAAAGAAGATGAAGAAAAGTAGAAGCATCTCAAAAATAAGAATGAATGATATCCCAAAATACCAATATACTGAATGGTTGATATTACTGATAACCATTAAGAAAGTGTTGGGTTTTTTTTGTTTGTTTGTTTTTTTCTAAATTTGATGGCAATATTGCTTCTCCTAAGTTATCTTTGGTGAATTTCATTTAGCAACATTTAACCTGACTTCATCATATTTATCATATTCTGACATTCCCAACCTCCCAGTTTTAGACCATGAGTAAGGGAAATATAAAATAGCCAGATTCATCTTCCTTTCTTAACTCAACAACAACAAAACCCTCTGAGGTATTAAAATAAGTTCTATTTTACAATAACACTGAGTTATCCATCACTCTGCCTGACCTGAATATTCTTTTTATGTCTAGAAAGTTTTGCTATTCCATTGCTTTACATTTTAGGAAACAAACAAAAAATATGAATCATTGTTTCAATACCACACAGCAACTATCTTTCAATCCTGCCAACACATGGGAAATGAATTTATTCTTCACTGAAAGCACTGTCTTACTCCACTGGGGCTGTTTGTCACTTCCTCCAGAGCGACACTAAATCAAGTTGCAAAGCACTGTAATGTAAATCACAGCCTAATTTACTTGTCACTGTGTTGTGACACTTGGTTAAAAATGCTTTTTAATTGCAAAGATAAATTATACATTAACAATTCTTAGTGGCAGCTTCAATACTACATCAGATTATTTCACCCTGGAGAAAGGAGCTGAACAACCGCCACAAGCTACGACAGAATATTTTTAAATTATCGCTTTGTCCAGATTGATGGTGTTGGTAGCGTTGCAATGATGAGTTCTGTCCCCCACAAAAACAAAAGACATAAACAGTCTCTTATATTCAGTAACTCATAAAGAAAAAGTACTCTTCTTTTCTTGAACATTTCAGATCACTTCAGCTTCTCACTTGCGAATTTTTACTCAGAATCCCTAAAGTAATAAGAACTGGTTCTCAAGTCAAGGTGAAAAATAAGCCTCTCTCTCTTCCATAATCCTGGATGGCAAAATGACTGAAGATAGAACAAACTATGTTTAATATAAATATATTCAGTAATTTTTAGTGATATTGAACATCTCCACCTTTAGGATTGCAATTCTCTCTCTTCAACAAGGTTTTATCTGTTGGAAGCTGAACTGGATCTGGCACCTCCTGTATCTAGTTACCAGCAGACAATGATCAATACGTGACTTGACCTCATGCCCCACAGGTGAGAACCTCCACATGGCAATGACTAGAATTAGACCAGAAGAAAGTATTTTGCAGACTTTCAAGTTAAGAATATTCTGTCACTGAGAAGCAACATGGATGGATTTACAGAGATTATGCAAATGTGAAGCTATCAGTGAGGAGATGTGAAACTACACATTAATTTTAACATAATGACAGAAAAAACGTGTACCTTCTTTACATATCTTTTTTTTTTTCTGTTCTGTTTTTTTTTTTTTCCTTCATATCTTCTGATTCCACTTAGCTAATGGCCACCACAACCCTGTAGGTCTCAGGCATCTCGAAAACAGTTACAGGAGTGCACTCAGAAAGAAAAGGGGGAACTGCCCTTCCCTGCATTTGGGACTTCTCCTTTTGCCACACATTTGTGTTTGCAGAGAGTCCCCAGCCCCTGGCTTCCACCTCATATTCCCTGCTGCAAGGTGCAAGTGCTGCTGTCTTGGGGAAAAGCAGCTGCCTGCTGATTTTCCTGTTCAAGGTCAGGTTGGATGGGGCTTTGAACAACCAGATATACTGAAATACGTCCCTGCCCATAACAGGGAAAATGCAGTACATAATCTTCAATTGTTCCTTCTAATCCAGTCCTTCCTGTGAGTCTATGTAAGCAAAACAAGTCTTTTCCCAGAATTGTTGGACCATCGGGGAGCTGGGGAGCCATTGTGGCTATGGGGCATGCACCTGTATCCTGCGCCTAGGCCTTTAAGGCCTCCACATACACCATGCAGCATAACTGCAACTCCTGGTACCACCACAGGGCAGTTCGCACAGCGAGACCTCATAATTAGTTGATGACAAGCCTATAGCAGGCCAGGACTGAGTCCTGTACAGTTAGCATAAAGCCTGCTCACAAAAGGAACTGCAGGCCTGAGGCTTTCAGCAATGATAATATCTTTTTTTACTGGGCCATTGGGTACAAAAATGTTTATACAACTGTAGTTATATAGGTGTACTCACATTCAGGATGAGAGCAAGCTGATACTAAAGTCTGCTTCCACTTTTATGGGTGCTGCTGGCCTCAGCTTGAGCTGAGAGATGAAAGGCAGCCCTAACTTAAGTACCCAAGATGGAGCTAAGCATGCTGCAGTTGCATTTATTTGCTGCTCCTAAAGAAGCCTGATCCTCACCTACATGATAACAAGCTGGTATCCCCTCCAACAACAGAGTCTTACATGCGTCTGCCAAAGCTGTCTCATAAACAGCTGTAATCAGTTGCTCTACTAACACAAAACAGCAGCATTCTGCTTCAGAGACTTTCTGGCACTCTATGAACAAGCTAAATCCTGCAGGATGTATCCTTTCATACAATACAGACCGGAACTATTTTAACAAGATATTTCTCACTGGATGGCATCATAAGCTTCACAAAAACACACAGCTCTCGAGTTGAGTCTTCTTTATAAAAAACAATTAGACTATTTCTTATAAATTAATTTCTGTGGTCGATACTGCCAGCAAGCTGGTCTCTTCTGTTTGTTTGTTTTTTAAGATACAGAATACATTTGAAAATCAGAAGGCAGGCTTCCTATAAGAACGAGGCATCTAAACAGTATGCCAGTGCTCAGAAAAATTCTTAAGATGTAGACAACCATCACTGAAGTATTTAAGTGTTGACACCTAATTCACTAATTGTGTCCTGAAACACAGTTGGTTGGTATTAGGTTGCAAATTATTGTGCCAGGCATGCATAGTAAATCTCCTTATTAAGATTCCCTTTGTGAATATTTATGCAAGTCTGCAACCCCCTATGCATAAGAGACCTGCATTATCACACAGAGTAACTTGGCAGTTTCAAATAAACCTAACATAATTAAATCAAATCAAATAAAAAATGAAAGAAGGTACAACTGTGTGAGAGGCTGACACCACGAACTTTCATGAAACTGTGGAGTTAGAGGCATCCAGCATACTGAACACTAAGCTCCAAAATAATGACAGAACTACTAAAACAAGCAAACAAAGAATTCTCATATCAAGATCCAAAATATTGACTGGAATTGTCCTGCCTCTAAAAACAGAACTCTAATTTGCATTTCTAATTATGTTGTCCAGCTAAAACCTTGTACATTAAATAGATTAGCCTTTGAAAATTTCCCTAGCATAAACCTTTTTTGGAGTATATTTTAACCAGGCTTTCAGTATGGGTTTGTTATAGGGCAAAGACAGTAGGGGAACACCCAAGACACTGACTCTAGCTCCCTGGTACTACAAAATCTACTTAATCTACTATAGAAACTGGTCAAATATAGTCTTCAAAGATACTTTACCCTTTACTAGTGCTCCTATGGGTTATTTTAGCCTAACTTTTACATCCAAGGACCTCCTTCACGTTTCCAACTTAATATATTCCTGACTAATTCATAATTTTGGGGGTCCTTTTCTGAAGTTCTGCTGGATGTTTAAGGTTCTGGGTTTTTTTTCCTAATAGGCAGAACACAAGTGCTTCTTTTAAGCTCCTGAATTCTCAACCTCCCCTCCTCTGGCTACTCAAGTGCTCTTCCTGTACATTTGTTTATATTCATCACTCAGGAACAGGAATGTGGGGGGACCAGGGCACAGCATTGCCAGCAATTTGTAGGGTTGTGCTAGCATTTCCCTTTCTCTTCCCTCATAAAATTGCAGTCATGCTTGTCTTCTTACTGAGTCACATTAATAGACTGCAATTATTTAATGATCTGGTGAGACAAGGTATTTTATCCATGTGTCAACTGAAGCTGGTGAGCTCACTTTTTTGAAGAAGAATTCTTAAGCTCCACATACAAAACCTTATATATCACTCTGTATAATACAATTTCAGTACCTAGCCCCTTGCTTCTGGAGAAAATTCTGTTCCTCATACTGACAAACCATCCCAACTTTGTAATGAAATTATTAGTATGATACAGATCCAGTGGCTTACCATATCCACTGTCACTGAATTCCTCCATGTGGAAAAAACTGCACCCACAGAACATTCATTGCTGCTTGCTGAACGTTTACGGAGACCAAGCAGTGGGTATGAGTACAATGAGGTCATGGGTGGTGCATTTCAGCAATGACGTCTCATAGCAGCAATTAAAAAGAGGGTCACCTCCAGTGGCGCAGATAGTTACATACGCAGCACGCAGGTTCTTGTTCATTACTGGCAAAAATTCACCGTTAATGGTGGTGACTATGTTGAAAAATACTGTTTTCTAGCTGCGAATGTGCTTTATCAAATAGTGCTATTGGGCTCTTTGAATCTGTCGTGGTTTCCATGGAGATAAATAGGAGGCATTACTTTTGGAATAGCCATTTACTGTAGTAATTTTTGCAAATATTTTTGATGGCAATGTAGAGCACAAAGTTCCTGTCATCTGACTGAAGGGAAAAAAAGTGGGAAATGAGAACAATATTTGTTACAATATGATAAATCTTAACATGGTAACTCTGTAGCAATATGATAACTCTTCTCCTCTCTGCAATAATTCTGTGAGGCCAGCAAAAATTCTACAGTGTAACCAGAATATACTATTGGTAAATACCATACACAACTTGAATCTCTTAGTAACAATTTTACAGTAATGAAAGGAGTTTGTAAATAACTGCATGTCTATATAGATAATGGTTTAACAGCCCTCTATAGTGAAAAAGAAATAGAAGAGAATTATATGTTAAAAAGTATAATCGTATCTGGTTGGGAATTACTTTTTTTTTTCTAAAAAAAAAAAAAAAACAATTTTTATTTCCATAGAAAATCTATTTTTCAAGTAACTGATTTTTCCCCTCCAGAAAAATTTCACGTTGATGTGAAAAATGGAAAAATTAAAATGAAATTTTTTTCTGAAGAGTTGTCTTGGACCCAGCCCAAGTATTTTGGATCACCAAATAGCTTGAAACATTATTATTATTTTTTTTTTTAAGCCATAGCAATTTAGTCTCTTCCTCACCAGTCTGACAGTATTGCCAGATGTCATAGTCCATTAACTGATAAATTAAACTCACTTTCCTGAATTCTCCTAGATTTCAAAAGCAAAAAAAAAACAATATGAATTTTTTCCCCCATAGAAAATCGTGACGATTTTGTTAAGTATTTGTAATTATGCTGACAAGCTGCTGACACTTTCTTCCCCTCTGAATATATTCTTTTCAATCTTCATTCCTCAAGGGCATATGTAAAATTCTGTACATCATCATTCTGGTACTCTAGTAAGAATTTATAACATGGCTTTCTATATTATAAATCTATTTAGAGATAGATCTATTCCTGTATACATATGGATATATTATATATAGATATTATTCTGGAAAATTTACTTTTGCAAGATGAAAACAGATTGATACAGCTGAATTTATCTTTCCTTTATATGTAACTTATAAAATTATAAATAAACTACTTGATATATATAAATAAAGATAAATATACTTAATACATTGATGTATGTAAGGGAATAAAAATAGCACAAGTGCTCAAAAAAAAAAAAATGCCTACAGTGCCTTTTTATCCTGAAATGCTCATCCTACCCAGAATCCCCACCAAAAATTATCTTTTTTTTTTTTTTTTTTTTTTCGAACTGTTACTAGTAGAGACAATCTGCTTACACTGATGTTATTGCTGGGTGCTGAATGCCATGTTTACAGAACCTGGCTGCGTTGATGTACTTTTAAAAACCAAAGATTTCTTTATCAGTGTAAATGTTTGTGGTTTCATTAGCTTAAAATTACAAAGTACAAATTTCAGAAATGGAAGATCAGTCATGGTACACATTTTGTGCTTTTTGTTTCTTAATCAAAACCAACGTTCTTCTGACATCAGTGACATAGCAGTGGTTCAAGGTATTGTTACCTATGATGTTAAATTTCACAAATTTGAAACATTGCAAAAATTTAGTTTTCGAGAGTTAACAGCTGTTATCATAGAGAATGTTACTATTGGCCACTTGGAACCATACAGCTTGCATCTCTGCAGCTGGCCTTGAAACAGTTAGCTTTGCAGATCTCAGCAGAGAACCTTCTCTCTTTTTGGGTGCACAGATATATATGATCTTTCAATAAAAGAGCGAAGTCTGTTACATGTGTCCAAGTTGAGTTGGATTCAGCATCCTAAGGATGGACAATCACTGTCAGGTAACACCTGACACCAAAGTGAAGGGCAGACTTTCTAGCCATGCTGTCAACAGTACGGTCAGGTCCTGAGGATCAACTGTATCTGAATTCCTGAGTGCTCCTCTGAGCCATCCTGCTACTCCTAGCATTTTCCTCTGACAAGAACCTGGTCGTGATTCAGAGTGAGAAAAAAAATTCCTCCACACCTGCTGTGAAAATACAATGAGGAGAATGGAAAGGCAGGGAAACCTCAAGGTGCCCCGGCTCATACTAACAGCATTTGCGTTACCAGCATTTGTCATCTCCTACTGCATCAGCTCTGTACCACACTTACACAGAACACAATTTTTAAGGACTGACTGCTGTGAATACACAATAACAAGTATTAACAATGTGCAAAAAAACATTATTAGGAAATGCATTAATGACTGCCTACCTTAGTCAAGTTTAAAGTTTATAATTGGCCTCATACATTAGTTTTCTCAACTCCTATCACAGAGATCTCTAATTCCCTAACTGATATATATATACGCTTAAATTCAGTTAGTCACAGCGGTAATTTACCCAAATTTCTTGGGTTTCCATTTTTGCTTACCTGAAATTGTCAGTGCACTCTTCAGTTAGTAGCCAGAATTAAGAAATCACATGTGCTAGGGAAAAATATTTTACGTACTAGTGATGGAGCTCATCAGATAGTCAAGAAAGCAGTCAGAATGCCAAGAATTATTAGACAGGAAATGAAAAAAAGAGCAGCGTGATGCTGCCTAAATCAAGGCGTGTCTACATTTTGAGGGATGCATGAAACGTGGATTTGAGGAGCTTTAGAAGCCCTGGGAATGGATGATCCTAAGTGCAGCACCTCTACTTAGGCAAGATTAAACCAGACTGGGATTCTCCAGCTTGGGAAAATGATGACTCTGGGACAGATGCCTGAAAAATCTCTAAAAATCACTGGTGATAAAGAGAGAGGAAAAAAAAGAAAAAGAATAAACAGTTACTCATGATCTTTTTCAGAACTCATATCAATTCCTAATTTTTCAGTTACAAGCAATTTGAAAAAAAAAAAATCCATTATCTACTAAGACTCCAATACAATAAAATCAGTAAAATAAGATGAATAACACCAAGACAAAGAGAGAAGATCGTTGCATGATAAACAAGGATCCAGAGTGAAAGTGGCTCTCAGCAGCACAAGTTAAGATCAGTTTTATGCAACAGAAAAGCAAGCATGAGAAATAATGACAGTAGTGGCCAGACACAGCATGTTTTTCTGATCAGGATGGTTACGGTCACCTGATAACAGAAAGAGAATCAGCAAGGTTTGCTTGCATGCCTGCTTTGTGCTGCCCTAAATACCACTCCTGGAAAGCATTCTGAAGAGAAGATTTACAGTAGGAAGAACAGTAGCTGGAAAAAGGTCAGAGCACACAGGGAGAACCAGAAGCAAAGAAAATACCCAAGAATAACCAGCAGTGAGACAGAGACAGCATTTGCAATGTCACTTCAACTCCGAGAAGGAAATGACGGTTTGGGGACAGAGAGGAGGGAATACAGAGACAACAGTAATTCAGATGGAGTCGAAGGAAAAACAAAGTCGCTCCCTGGGAGCAGGTAGAAACTTCCCAGTGATTCAAGGAAATGCCATGGTAGCACTGAAATTGGTAAAGTACATAACAAGGGCACAGAAACAGGTGGTGAGTTCAGTAAAGGAGGCAGGGAAGCCCTGAGCTGACAGGCACAGAAGACTGGAGAGAACTGGGGAGGAAAGGGAAAAAAAAAAAAAAAAAAAAATCAGAATTACATTGTGAATGCTTTATTTAAGCTGGAGGCGGAGGTGGAATGAATCAGAGCTCTCTCGAAAGAAAGAACCTTAAACTCAGCCTTCCCACAGCTTCTGTTCTCACAGGGAGAACCAAGAGAAAGAACAAAAGTGACTGAGAAGTAAATGGTACAGAATAGTAAAAACCTGTCTGGATAAAACCACTTCAAAATACATGAAACAAAAACATTGTCTGTAGCCTATTTGTTGTTGTCTTGGAATAGGCCAACAATACTTATGTTTCATTTCTGGAAAAATAATTTTCCAATAAGAGTTTAGTTGGGTTTTCTTTCCTATCCACATCAGCTCTTCCAGTTCAAACACTACATGTTACAAATGGGCACACAGCCTTAGGTTTAGTTCTTAATTAGACAACACAATGATTCTGCTTCATTCCTAACTGAACGGGAACACCTATTAGTCAGGTGATCACATTTAGGTAGGTTAATCAGATTTGTTTAAATACACCTCACCTTTTATGCTACGGTAAGAAAAAGTCATATTTATGAGTCACGGGAGTTAAATGAGTTCATTAGTCAGGCTTTGAGTCAAATTTTGACTTGAGATATAATACTATGGGTTTGTCAAAGTCAATGGTGCCACTGCCATCTACATGTTGGAGGAACTGACTAATTATTCCACCCTAACTGTATTTGCAGCTTAAAACTGAAGTGCATTATTCTACTGTCAGTGATCAAATTCCCTTTCTCCTACAGGTGAGGGCCATGTCAGTGACGAGCTCTTGAACAATGATGTAGAATCAGAGAAGAGGAAGTCTCAAGGGTCCAGTTAAGATGATTTTAAAATGATTTTGTAGCACGAGGATGATTCCAAGCAATGCAGCAGAGTTAAAGAATTAATGCACAAGCTGAACAGTTTCAGGGAAAAAAGGTTCTGTTTAAAATGTAAACGTGCAGTGACAGCATGTCGATAACTATGCAAATGCATTCACCGCTGTCATACTTAAAATAGGAAAAACCTGTAAAAAGTGTCAAGAACCACTGCAAATTTAACCCACTCAATACACTGCTCATTTAATGAAATACTTCTACACAAATAATTACTGTCTTTCAACAGAAGTGCTCTTATGGATTGACTCGAGCTTTTGCATTACAGAGGAAGAGTTTGTTTTATTTGAAATGGGCTTTATGTATTGCCAAGCACTTGTAGGAGAGCAATCCACAACATGCTGACTATTTCAGTTATTTTCATTATTTCATACCTAATTTAAATGACCTTAGTTGGACTGCATGCATGTGTAACCTCAGATGCTTCCTTTCCCTGGTCCACCTCACACACACTCCCAAGCAGCTTCAGGGACAGCATCGAGCACCAATTACACTTTCTACCTGTTTTACATGGCTGGCGGCACACTGCATATTCACACCCTTAACACACCAGTCTCAGTGGTGTCACTGGAAGGTCCCAGGACCCACGCTGCCTCCATGTTTTTCTGGGAGCTGGCAAAAAGCCATTCATTAAATATGCAGTCAGGAATCTCTCCCAAGAGCAGCCTTCCTGCCCACCTTCTTCCTGCCCATAAAACACTCCACTTTCAGTACAGCCCACAGCTACAGGGCTGAGGTAGGCTTGCACTGCAACACTGTTTGCACAACTATTTCCACTAGGACAATATAGAAAACAATCGATCCAAACATAACATTTCATCTCCTTTGTAACACATTCAAAACAAGCATCATGGTGCTATCAACACCCCTGGTGTATCCTGACAAAAGAGCACTGATGTATGTCTGGCTTCTGTTGCTCAAAAGGAGAACTTTCATTTGCCCAAAGAAAGCTTTCCTTTCTTAGACATTAACTAAGAATACCAAAAGTAGTCTTCAACTTTGCAAATACAATCAGTGCAAATTCTCCAAATCTACAACACAGGATAAGCAAACTGTACTTGGCCTAAATTAATTTCAAATTGCCCTGTTAAGACCCTTCCCAAATGTATTTCATGTTTTATGGAGCTTTAACGACGGTTAGCCATGCAGAGCAAACATACCTTGAATTCAAAAATTCAGGCTAGATTGAAGGGAGGGAGAAACCTTTTTTTAATTGCTTTTCTCTTATTATTCTAAACTCTGAGGAAACACGAATCCAAATGGCCCTGAACAATTGCATTGAAACTGACTTCAGAGAGGTTTATAAATCTGCACATCCTTGGTACTTCTGAAAAGTTATATTCTTTTTGACCAATCTTTCATACAAGTCACAAATTCAGCATAAAAAGTCCTTTAAGCTGATGGTAAGGAAACATACGCATATGACTAATTGTTTGCACAGTGCTCATTGAATTCCCATGTTCAGTGGGAATTGATGCACATATTTCTGAGAGAGATGTCAAAAGAGTGGAAGTCTCATAGCTCTGCTGCTGAGCACCATTTCTTCCACTGTAGTACGTCACTGGATTATTATATTTCAGTCTAGCTTTATATGAAGATCCACACACAGGATTTTTTTTTAAATAAATTAAATGATGCATATATCTGGGTATAGGCAGTTGGCAATCCTTCCCATTCTTTTTCCTTTTGGTTAGTTTGCTAGGGTTTGGTTTTTTTTGTGAGTTTTCTTTTTGTTTTGTTTTTGTTTGTTTGGGTTAAAAGAGAAAACTGAATCATGTCTGCTCATAGTAGTCACGTCCCTTCCCTTCTGTGCTCTTTCAAAACCTTTATTTCCTTCCTGCTCTTCACCACTAGAGAAATTTCTTCATCAGTGTTTTTCAATTAAATTCATTTGTGGATTCACTTAATCCAACTCGCTAGTTTGTTTCCTTTCCACTTCAATACTCCAATAGCCTCTTACTTCTGCACAGATGGGTGTAAATGGATTACAGCCTCAAAGAGGTGACAGACACCAGAGCTAAAAATTCATGAGCTAGCCAGATCGGTCTGAAAAAGAGAGGCACAATATCCCAATCTGGCAGAGGCTGTTGTAGCCTGTAGGAGAGAAGAAAGTACCAGCTGTTGTAACGCTGAGTAACATTTCAGGGTTAGACTATCTGCACAGTCAGATGCCACAAAAATAAAGTATGATTGCAATCCTCCCATGTTACCTTTATGAGATGATAAAAAAATAAACACTACCACAAGTCTGAACCCAAACTAGAATTGCTGTCTTTGATAAAATCACTGGGTGCTCAGCTTCTGTGTTAGTTACAATCACTGTAAAAGACACATTTACCTTTAATAGCACTAGTTTTGTTAGCACACACTGTAACCAGACATCTGTCCATATATGCTCATGACATAAAGATGGAACATGAGATAAAACTGTGTGTGTTTCTGCGACATCTTTATTTTACTACAAAATCAAATGTGAGATAAACTATGTTCAAAAACTGCATTTTATTTAAAGTATATGAACTTCAATGTGAGCAAAAGTAAAGGCCTGTCTTAAAAGGATTACCACTGTAGCTATAAAGAAATAGATATATTCTGCGTATGTGTGCGAACAGCAACAAACAAACTGAAAAATATTTTAAGTTACTGTTTCCATTAAAATGAAAAATAAAAAAAAATAAAGAAAATCTGATCAAGAGTGAAGAAGAGCAGAACTTGTACTGCGTGTTAAGACTGATACCTTTTGAAACAGGTGCAAAGCAGATGTGAAACACTGCTGTTCTGATAGCATTTCATTCCCACTTTAAAAGCACAGAGATGACAACACAAGGTTTAAAAAGCAAACTAAACTAAAAGCCAAGCAACACTCAAGGGAAAACTGGTCCCTTATGTTTAAATGGTGGATTAAAACAAAAATGAAACAACACAAAACCCTCAAAATAAAAATCCACAGCAGTGAGTCCTTTAGTCCTTGAGAAATAGGTAAACATCCAATAAAGTAAAATCACCTTGAAAACACAACTTGAAAGCAGTAAAAAAAAAAAAAAAAAGCACAAAATCAATCACTCCAATACACTTTCTTCCATTTGCTGGATGAATGTCATATTTCATTGTTTACATTATTTTCCAAATAACTGCACTGCTTTATTGCATGTTATTCAGATGCTGACCAGAAAATAGTAAAATTAAATAGCAACCTTGATGAAGCATTAGTATTTCATGCTAGATCTGAAACTTTATTACATTTCAGCATACAGATTTGTAGAAATGAGACACTTTAAGGTTGTTCCTTCACGTAATATAAGTACGAAAATAATTATATAGAAGATGCGAATCACACTATTCCACTGCCTAAAATGCTTGCATTGTAAGCTAAAGACTTCAGAACAGCAACTGAAGCACAGCACACTTCCTCAAGTGTAATTTGCCTCTGAGGGAATAGACAACCTTAGCTACAGTCGAGAGCAATGGCAGCTCTACAGGTAGTCACTACTGCCACGAAACAACTTCATCTACTCTTGTCTTCATGTAAAAATGAACACAATGAGCACAAATCATGCAGGATTTTGATGTAAAGGTTTTTCCCCCAGCCACCCAGCTTCTCGGGAAGGAAAGATCTTGTGTTTAAGAATCAGTCATACCTCAATCAACCTGTGCATTGCAAATCCACTGTTTACAAATACCGAGTTTGCTTTTTCTGTCTTTACAAAAAGAAATATGAATCAAACTTTCCCTTGAAAGGACAAACAGAAGCCTTTAGAATACTTACTTTAGAATACAGATTTTAATGCCTGTGAATGTTTTTGAGCTTTTTGACTTTGTCATGAAAATTTAATTACTTAAATACATGTTCAGTTGTCATTTTCACAGACTTCATACTTTCTGAATGTTTACTATTAATTCTATTAATTCATTAATAACAATTCTATCCTTCCT